>CM055901.1:28502506-29204486 GCA_029582155.1 Panopea generosa | reverse complement strand
AAAAAACGTTGCGCAAATAGCGCATATATTGGCGTCGCCATTAATGTACACAGGACATAGGCGGGATTTATAATATTTACATTCAATATTTTGTATTATTCCTACTTTTAATGACTCAATGGAGAGGAGCGACACATGTCTTATTCACCTGACCACGGACAATTTCGGAAATATTTTTTGCCACTTTGGAGATTCGAACCCACGGTCCCTGCGGCGTCAGCGCCTAGCACATTAATGACGACGTCTCTACCGACTGCGCCACCGCAACAACGCCAAAAAACGTTGCGCAAATAGCGCATATATTGGCGTCGCCATTAATGTACACAGGACATAGGCGGGATTTATAATATTTACATTCAATATTTTGTATTATTCCTACTTTTAATGACTCAATGGAGAGTCAATGGAGACTCTACCGATATATAATAAATCCCGCCTATGTCCTCGGTAGAGACGTCGTCATTAATGTGCTAGGCGCTGACGCCGCAGGGGCCGTGGGTTTGAATCTCCAAAGTGGCAAAAAATATTTCCGAAATTGTCCGTGGTCAGGTGAATAAGACATGTGTCGCTCCTCTCCATTGAGTCATTAAAAGTAGGAATAATACAAAATATTGAATGTAAATATTATAAATCCTGCCTATGTCCTGTGTACATTAATGGCGACGCCAATATATGCGCTATTTGCGCAACGTTTTTTGGCGTTGTTGCGGTGGCGCAGTCGGTAGAGACGTCGTCATTAATGTGCTAGGCGCTGACGCCGCAGGGGCCGTGGGTTCGAATCTCTAAATTCAAATAGTTCAATAACTTTAATTTTTTGTCATTGTTTGAAATCATGTTAACTTATATTTACATTTTATAGGTCTGTTTGTTGTTGGTTTTTTTTAAAAAATGACATACCTATGTTTTCATGCTTGGTGTACAGACGTGTGTGAGTTTTTACTATGGGTGGGGAAATGAAAATCTGAGGGAAGGAAGTAGGGTGTAAAGGAGATTTCAATGAGGAGATGGTGAACATTGTTTACCAGACCCTCTCTCTCTGTTCGTCCCCCTCTTGTATGTGCTTAGGAATTTCAAATATTTAGAATAGTATGTTTCAAACTTTTACAATTCAATTTTTGTCTTCTTGAAAACGTTTTTAAGATACGCAAAATAAAAATAAGCATTTTCATCAATGGTATTTTTTTTTTCAAAAAAATGTTTTTTTTCCCTACAGATATTCTTTATGTCAAATCTGTTGCCATGGAGACAACACAAGTGCCAGGACTGTGGTTCAAATCTTCCTATGTATTCTACAAGCAAGCAGAACATTTCCACATCAGGGGAGACAATTGAGGTTACTACATGACTATTACAGCCATCATGAGATTTTTTCCCTCTCAGCTTTTTTATATGAAAATGCATATCATATACTTGTCATAATCAAAGTCACGCTGCTACACAGTCATTTTTTATTGAAATCAATTAGATTCGATACTCTAAAATCTATTAATAGAAATATTTTATATTTTAAATGATTTCATTAATTCAATAACTGTCTGTCCTGTGTTTATACAGGGGAATTATATATATTATATAGCATGTTAAAGGTGCAAGTACCATGCCTTGAGCTTAGATGTTTTACAAAATAATAGTGTCAGTTTGTGGTCCTCTCTCAAATTTGTTCAGAACCATGACCTTGGGGTCAAAATTGGCCAGCCCTAAGGGGTCAAAAAGTTTATATAGTGTTATATAAGAAAAACTTAAAAAATCATTTTTTAACAAATGTGAAGGCCTTGAGCCCAGATAGTATTTTTCATTTTTTTAACCTTTAACTCCATAGATACGCGTTTTCCTGCACCAATCACAGAAGGCCTTTGAAAACAGTGCAGGAAGAGTTCATATTGCTCGTAATGAGCAATCTGAACACTTCCTGCACTGTTTTCCACTCTGTCAGTTAACATAAACATAATTCACCCAATAATTTAAAAGCCCTCTATATTAGGTGTACAAAGGCGTCTATATTAGGTGTATCCAAAGGCGTCTATATGAAGTAAAGGGTTAAAAAACATTTTTGGAGAAGAAATCTTATTCATAAAAATTTAATTTTTAAAAAAAAGATCATTTTCATGAAAGGCTTTAATCTGTCCTTAACTGTGCATGATAGTACAAGATTATTTCAACTAGAATATATCCAGTTTTTATATTAATTGTATTCCATTTGGTACTTATTTCCTTAAATAGCTGTTGTTTTAGAACAGAATCAAAATAGTCAAGTGCACTGTCCCTCCGACAGCTCTTTTACTGTATAGCCTTATCTTATGCTCAAACAATTCCTGAATTTGGTCAGAAATTATGAATATATTGATGATGGTTGGTCAGCCAATTTATTGTTGAATTAAAGTCATTTTACGTTCATTCTTAAGCTCATTAACTTTGCTGATTAGGCCTGTTAATGGTATATTTTATTTTAGGATCTGCCTCTTCTATTAAAATGTTGCATGAATTGTTTTAAGGGATTATATTGGCAAGTAACACAAACAGGCTGTTAATCCTGTATGCAGTGTATACAAAATAATGCTTATGTATTGACGTATTACCTTTATTTACTTGAAAATTATCAAATTAACAGTAATTGAATATTGGCTAAAACTTTAATTTGTCCCGCAATAAAGTATTGCGCAATGTTTACATTGAACTTCTGGAACAAAGCCTCGAAAACGAGATAGGGAACAAGTCTGCATGATGTTATCCAATGATTGATCGTAAACCCCAAAGAGGTCCGTTGAAAATTGCATGTGTAAACAAAAACAAAAATGTGTCTTCAGAAACCCAATGTTTGTAATAAAGAGGTTTTGCAATTAGACACTTTAGATGCGTATATCTCTAAGTTATAAGTGTATCTTCATGTTGGGCGTGTGTATTTAGGACAGGGAATTGAGGGTAATATGCCAATACAATCCCTTAACATATATTATTTATGTTGTGTTTTTTATTTTGATGAATAATTGAGATTTCCCAGTGATAATTTTATTATAATGTCAGTGTTAAAATAGTGAATTATAAATGGTAATTTCTCTGTTTTCAATCAAAAAATGAAAATATACGGATCCCATTATAATGTGGTAGCTGGTATTTGCAGAATGAAACTGATATATTCATATTTTATTAGAATTAATGATGTTTAGATTATGGTAATCCATGACCGAGTGGTTTAAGGCCTGTTTCTAGGTCACTAACCTCTCATCTCTAAGGTTAAAGGTTTGAGTCCCGCTCGCTCCAAAAACTTCATTTGAGAAATTTTACCAGTTGCAGTAGGACGGTGGTTCTACTCAGATTCATTCTGAGGTATTCCTCCACCAATAATGCTAGATATGCCATATATACCTGAAATGTGTTGAAAATTGTGTTTAACCCCATTAATTAAAAAATAATAATTTAGATGTTTCATATTCGTTTAGCACAGAATTATATTGTTTACATTTTCCACTAGTGTATATTGTATTTATCAAAACAAACAAGACAAATATATACAGTTTATACACATCATACCTCTTAAAGTTAATCATTTTATTTTATTAATGAGAAGTAATTTATACATTTAAATGTTTGAGTAATTTGTTATCTGTAATTTGTTATTTGTAAGGCTCATACATTCAGTATACCATTCCTACGCTTGTATCGTTTTATTTAACCTTCCTATATACCATTACTTGAAATGTTTTTTGTACATGCATTTATTTATGAAGTTTACTTTTATTTTAATATTTTGTTTATTAAATAGGAATTATTCCTTGCACATGAACATGCTATTCGTTGATTAGCCAATGTTGGATGTGGTGAAAATATGTAGCAATGAACTTATGTATTGCATACTTCCTTTCTAATGACCACTTAATTCTCACTACTGAGGTAATGGGTGCAAGCCCAGCATGGTTCTAAAACTTGAGGAAAATTTTTGTCAGTTACTTACTTACTCAAGTTCAACTTAAACCAGTAAAATTGGATATGCCTTAGGTAATATGTCATGTATTAAAATAAGAGTTAAATATCATTTTTTTTTTTAAAAAAAAAGAGAAGATTCTTATGTACAACATGAACTTTTGCTTTGGATGTATGTGTTAGCTAAATGTGGTTGTGACTTGTTTACACATACAAAAGATAAACATTATATTCATCATATGCGGAACAGTGATTTTAATGTAAAACAATCATTTATAATGTTAAAAAGATGATACAAACTAATTTTGTGTGGGTAAATTGTAATGGAAAATTTTGTTGGAAGAAATCTTGCCTTGAAGTTGTCAGGAATTTCAAAAATTGATTCAAAAAGATAAAAAAAAATATTGAAAATGAGGTCTTTTGAAAATATTTTTGTAACACATATGACAAACCATTAACATGGTAGTTAATGGTTACCACAATATTGTTTGTATATATGTAGGTGAATTGGTTTTTTATCATGTTATTTTTATCTTTTATTTAAATTAAAACTTGGAATACATTTTGAATTATGACAAAATTATTCAATGAGTTTTTTCATATTTTTTCTAATGTTGCATTTTTTTCAAAATAATGACAGAATTGCCAAAATGTATAAATGATAGAACAGGTACATGTTCCTGTTCAAAAGAATTATTTATGTCAATATCTGATGTGTGACAGTATTCAGATGTTAATCAGATGGGGTTTTGAGACAGTTTTGTTACATTCCAATTGGTTTGATTTGATTTCTATGCAGTTATTTATTCAAATTTAATTTACATATTTTAATTTGTCTCTTAATTATCGGAATATTTGTGTAATTTATCATTGCCTTTTTTTATTATATGAAAATATTTATGTTATCTGTCATGGTACAGTACGCTTTATTTAACTAAATTTATATATGGAGATAACTATTTGTGAATAACCAGACATATAATATATATATATATATATATACAAGGGGGGATCAGAAAGTTTGTAGACTTTTGCCATAACTTATTTATATCAATTATACAATGCACAATAGTGTTATTGTATTTGAAATAATTCTATACGGAACATATTTTGACAATTTTAGCATGATCTGTCAACTATTGAGAAAATAAGGCACTATTCAAAGCATAGCAGTTAGATATGTCAGGGCAAAAGGGTTTGGTTGTATTCAACAAAAAACGACGTCAATATTTTAAACATGTGCTTTTGTATCAAATTTACTGAGACACACCTTCTCAAAATACTCCCATCCATGGTCTATAAATTTTTGCCACCATTTACACCATTGAGTAAATATGTTTATGAAATCCCAAAATGGTATAGTGGACACAGAATTCTGTAAAACATGATTTGATTCCAATATGTCTTCAAATTGACTTCCCACTGGTTCTATTATAATGACTGATTCCCAGCCATCTCAAAAACATTATTCTTGTGACATTTAAACACTAGATACCTTAAAACATTTGACTCACTACACATACTTCTGTTTCTCTGTTTGAATAGGTTTATTACGTAACACGGAGCAGAACTTGACGGAACTGCAGTTTGCCGCATGTTTATCCATTTTGAAGTGCCACGACGTCATTTTGTTTCAAACAAAATGGCATACCTTAACATTATAATATTGACTTCATTTTGAGATGCACATAATTTGTGTTATTTTTTTAAAGGATATAAACAAACATACATTACAGCACACATTGATATTTTTATTTAATAATAAACCACGTTTTGGCTACACTTGTTTGAATAGTAGAGGTAGAAAAAAAGCAATCACTACCCCGATTACATAAATCAACGTTTCCATAGTTACTATAGAATATAAACTAATGATGAAAAGTTATCAAAGTTTTGCAAAATTACTGCAAAAACATAGCGACAGAGGCTCCCT
The DNA here is from genome assembly GCA_029582155.1 of Panopea generosa. Lineage (NCBI taxonomy): Eukaryota > Metazoa > Mollusca > Bivalvia > Adapedonta > Hiatellidae > Panopea > Panopea generosa. The sequence continues at coordinate 29,198,635 of CM055901.1, read as the reverse complement.
GAAAATTATTAGAATACAATGATAAATAAAAAAGTTATGGCAAAAGTCTACAAACTTTCTGATCCCCCCACATATATGTGTGTACATTACCAATTTTAAATGCATGAGTGTCAGATAAAGAAATGTTTATATTACCAAAAATTGATTTAATGATGTATTAATCTTTTTTTTTTTAGAACAGACTTACCCTTTAGGGAGTTTTTGTAGTAAGATAGCAGATTTACATATAAGTATACGGTAAAATCAATGTCAATATTAATGTGTTACATGTGTTTGGCAATTCTAACTGTAAAAAGAATAACCTCATTTCAGATAGTCGTATTTAATTCATGAATATTTACACGACTAAATATTGGTACTGCAATCTTTTGTACCTTAAGAATACAAATATTTAGATTAACAATAATCGGGACCTTTGATGACCAATTCTTTGTATGACAAATCAATTAATCACTGGTACTTACACAAAGAATATAAATATACAAGTAACCAATCACAGGTACTTATATAATGTAGATGTAGTAACAGTACAAATGACCAATCACTGGTACTTATATATACAATTAACCAATCACTGCTACTTATATATTACAAATATACAGGTAACCAATCACTGGTACTTATATATTACAAATATACAGGTAACCAATCACTGCTACTTATATATTACAAATATACAATTAACCAATCACTGCTACTTATATATTACAAATATACAGGTAACCAATTATTGATTACCTAAGTATATCATTATTTACATTACTCATCATTCACACTGATAATTAGCAACATGAATATTGATGGTACTAGTCATTTGTATCTTAATGTAAAATATCATTTGTTGTAGCATGCACACCATATCTGGAAAAATATCTTACAATTTACATTTAAAAAAAGTAACTTTTAAGATCGTTTTTCTAACCAAGCCAGTATTTTACATACCGTTGGTAGTTGTTTCAATGAATGCTATAATTATAGCAAATAAACTTATTACCTCCCCTTCTGGCAAGTGCATCTGGTGGTGTGGACACCTGAAGTAAACAATTGTGAGTTTATGACTGCCAGCTGGAAAGGACCATGTTCACAAAGCCACAATATCAGTAGTCATATCAATATCATAGAATATTGGTAATTTATATGGTAAATGATAACTTAGGACATTTGTACAAAAAAATGCATTTGAGTTGGTGCTAGGGGAGGCCAGAAGCAGTGTTCCCAGTCTAAATAAACATTACGCTATTATCAAACAATGTACACCCTATCATATTGCAGGTAAACCTCCACCCCCATCTCCTAACCTGATCATGGTTTGCATTTATAGCTCACCTCAGCCAAATTCTCATGGTGAACTTTTCTCATCACTTGTAATTGTTTGTCGCTTTGTGTAAAATAATTTACCAAAGACATCTTTAGACTAGGGGCTGAGATATTTGACATGTAGCGTAGGTAAAGGGTTATCTATCAAGTTTAATAAAAGCATGACCCCTAAGACTGGAGATCTTTTCTTTTTAAATGGAGTTTGAGGTTTTGATTATCTATTGATACTTTTAAAAATAAAAAAACACTTGAAAACCTGGCAAGTGACTGTGGGCATATTGTTTTTTCTCACAATAAATTTTTGATGATAATTTTAGTGAGAATAAAAGTTACATACAGTGTATGTGAACCGCATTCTGTATTTTGTACACAATAACCTCTGTCATGTTTGTTTCACTTCAACACTGAGTGAAAAAGTATGCTTAGGATATTCTGTTTGGAAAGTTTAGTTTTGATAGATTGAAAAGTATTTTCTAAAAAATATTGTTATGGAGATGCAATTCTTTTTGTAGATCATAGAATCAGTGACTTAATTCCATGTGAGATAAATTAAAATCATATTTTTATTAATCTTTCTGCTGATTAAATTCGGACAAAAAGACCCCAAACCAAGATAACAATTTTTAAAATATACTCGCACCCACCAGAATTAAAGTGACCATTTTACTTACCACCACCAGTAAAAAAATAGGGTCTAGTTCTGACTCCCTAACCCCTGAGACTTTTTCCTGGAATAGCTCTGATAAAGGAATGGTGAAAAGAAAGAATTTACGTGTATCATAGAAATTAAGGAACTTAGTGATAAGACACTTATGGTCTATTTTATCTGTACATAATCTCTGGAGCTAGCACTATCAAAAATATAAAGATTGTATGTCATTTTATTTTGTATTTCTATTCCATCATGTAACTTGTTATTATTTCAAGACTTTTTCATTCTGTACTGTTTTTACATTCACAATTAATTATTGTTATTTCCTCATATTAGTTTTTTTATACATTTATAGAACATGTATATGGCATTATAATTTCTTGTGGTACTTAATTTTTCAATAGTTTCTTTACCTTTTCATGTTTTTTTAGCACATCTGCACAATAATTAATATACTTTTTCAAGTTTTGTCATGCTTTGTAGAACTTTTTAATATACATGCATTACACAATATTTAATCTGTAAAGAAAAATAAATACAATGTTTCACTTGTTAAAGGGAGTATATCAGGAAAAAACGCTATGAAAGTCTTAAAAATTAAAATTACCTGTAGTTTTAAAATGGATGAAAAGCATCTCATTGTCATTAATAAATAAAATCTGAATCGTTTGGTTTGCAAATCGTCCAAAAGTTGACAAAATCTATATTTAAATTGGAGTGGTAAACTTGAAATGAAATCCCCATTCTAAAAGTAGACAGCACTTAAATACTACTTGGCAACCTTCACATCATAATTCAGACTCTTTCTAAGTATAACTGATCAAATGAACACAAAATAAAATTATATGATTCATTTAATACAAAATATGTTGCATTTTTAAGCAGGAAATCTGTTTTCCTAGGCATAACCCAGGTCAGGAAATCCCTTTTCAATATATTATTTTGGCATGTTTCAGTAGATATCTTTTTGTCAATACGAGATCAGTGAGCATATATAAGCATGGCAAATTGGGGAAAAAATGATTTTAGCACATTATAAAATTTTGAAAAATCCTGATAAATTCCCTTATATAGTATCATCAACCTGTATGGCTCCTGATGAGAGAAGAGTTACTGTCAATCTTTGTAAAGGAAAAGGAATCCTCAAAATGGGTGTCCTGTCCATTTTTTGTCATGTTCATTATTGCAGTTAAATGATCAATTCCTGTGTGATCCAAGGGTGCCAAATGAGTGGTGACAAGAATAGAATCACTGTAACCCATACATGTCGTAAAAGGCGACCAACTGAGCACTAGACAGCTTCAGTAATGATAATTTGTTTGTTGGTCTACTTGTACATAACTAAACTAAAACACTGCTTGTTGCTTATCAATTTGAATAGTTTGTGAGATTGTACCAAAGAAAATAGCCTATTTTGATGATGTAGCTCCTTCCAAAGGTGCAAGAAAAAAAATACAATTTTGGATTACTGTCTGAAACCACGTAGGGCTTTACGTGTATGTGTAAACCATTTCTTATATTTGATGATCATGCTGTACATTAGAAATTGTTTATAAAATTATGTAATGACTAACAGATTTCTTAAACAAAAACAAGCTGATTTTGGAATATATTGATTAATCAAAAGTCTTGTGAGTCGCAGTTCTGTACCATCAGATAAATGTTATTAATGTTAATGTAACTTTATGCTTAAATTAATTATTTTACAATACTATTTTACATTGAAATCTACAGAAGGCTTCATGAAAGATTCAGTTTTTAGTCATGAATGCCAACATATATAAAGCAATTCAGGCAAACATTAAAATAATGTTTGTTTGCTCTCACGCAACCCTTGTTTTCAAAATTAGGTAGGGAGGAAGGGAAAATATATCAAAAATAAAACTGAAATACAATTAATATTTCTATCAAGGTAGTTTTACACAGTTTTTATATTATCTACAAAAAAAATTACATAAATGTCATGCACATAATATAATTGCCTTGATGAAATAAAAAAAATTGTTTTCAAAATGTGAAAATTTGTGATGACTGGGTAGAAAGAGAGCAAACAAACAAGATTTTAATCTTGGCCTATGTGTAGATTATAGAGGATAGCTTTGAAATGCTCTTAACCCTTTACTCCATAGATACGCCTTTTCCCACACCAATCACAGAAGGCCTTTGAAAACAGTGCAGGAATAGTTCAGGTTGCTAGTAAAGAGCTATATTATAGGTGTCAAAAGGCGTCTGTATGAAGTAAAGGGTTAAACGAGACAGCCTGTGATACCTTTTGACATATCTTAATACATTGTTATTTATTTACTCAGATGTGTTCAGTGTTTTTCTTAATATATCATCAACAAGTTGCATGTTAACAGTAACCAGCAGAAATAGAAATGTTTATGCCATCAAGGGCTAACAGACGATCAGTTAACCTAACCACTGTTTCCTGGGATCCTGAAAGGTTAACCAGTACTCTGGTACATCCTAACTTCTCATGTAACTGATAACTTTCCAACTTGAATCAACGGTGAGAGACAAATGATAATGAGACACAATGTCATATATCAATCATCATGGAGACTGTTGCTGGGCTGGGATTTGAACTCACGACCCCGACTTAGATTATCAATGTTTCCTGGCATGCAAACTAAATGCATTCTTGCATAATATTCATTGGAATATAACGTCAGTCATATATTTTTGGTAATAAGTGATTGATTGATTGAATATTTAGCATCATTTTTATGCCATCAAGAGCTAACAGATGATCAGTTTACCTAACCACTGCTTCCTAGGACCCTGAACGGTTAACCAGTACTCGAGCACACCCCATCTCCTCAAGTAACTGATAACTTTCCAACTTGAATCAGTGATGAGAGACAAATGATGATGACACACGATGTCATATATCAATTAACACGGAGATTTTTGCCGGACAGGAATTCAAACTCACGACCCCTGGATTGATAGTCGGACGCGTTATCGACTGAGCTAATTAGCCCCGGCACAGGAAGATGACATAAATTGTTCTATTTGTATAAAAGGAGATAGCATAATATGAAGAGTATTTGATGCAACCACGGCCATGTATGGTGTCCTTGAGCAAGCATGACAATACATGTGCATCTATGTTAGTGGTTACTCTACATCTGTGTCAATAAGGAGCTTAATGTTTTATGCATAGAGTAGTTCCAGCAGACAAATTGTGAACCATACAGAATTTGTAGAAAGGAATTTAAGATGGGTCCATTACTTAAAATAGTAACATATTTTGGAAAGTTGGCAGTGAGCTAAATATATATATATCAAAGATGTGCTACTCTGGATGACAAAACTCTTCTAAGTTGTGCCCCTTGCACAGAGTTGTGCCCCTTTCACTAATTTCCACACATCTATTAGCCATAAAGATTTATTGAACTGACAATTTATTATATTTATTCACTATATAAATAATAATTATATAAGATCAGTTGGATTTGTTCACATCCTCACCACTAAGCCAGTGACTACATATCTATTATTTATAAATTGTAAGTACCTCCAATTGATTTAGGGAAATTGGCAAGGTGGTCAAAATAGCCTATAAAATGTAAAAAAAACCCACCTGATTTGTTTGTACACTCTAGAGAGCTCAATCATTTTCATTATTTGACATTTACAATTCACTGTAATTGCTGATAATTACATTAATACTGTCAAAAGTGCAAGGGAAACACTAGACACAAATAAAATTATTTTTAAATTAGATAAAAAGAATCTCATTGTCAAAATTTAATCGATTCGAATGGATTGGTATGTCAAATCAGCCGAAACATGACAAAATTGATATCTAATTTGGATTGGTAAAATTGAAATGAAATCCCATTCTAAAAATAGTCAGTTATAAAAATAGACAGCACTGAACTACTGCTTGATGATCTTACATCATCTTTCAGACTCTTTGTATTATAAAACAATTACTTGTAAACCTGTAAAATGGATCAAATCGAAAGCAAACTGAAATCTTGTGACTCATGTAGAAATGTGTTGCAATTTCAAATTGAATAGCTATTTTAATCTAACCTAGGCATGTGACCAAAGTTAGGAAATCCGTTAGCAGCACTTTCTCTGAAACAACTTAGCCAGTTATATTCATTCTAACTTCACAAAAATATTTCTCATGTAGTAGATTTTGTTTTTCAATTTAAGATTATTGCTGTAACTAACAAGAGGTCTATGCTTGCCTAAATCACTCATCTGGGACAGAGGAGACAATGCCAAAACAGACAATTTTTGATAATACAAAGGCCATGCCTCGAACATTTAAAGTTGTTCATTTAAAATTGTATAGATATATAACTACTGTTGAAGTTTGGTATATATCGAATAAAAACTGCAGGTGCCAAAGGGTACAAAACACCATAAAGTGCAGTTTTTGATGATTCAAGGGCCATAACTCTGACATTAATAATCCACTTTGATCAGTTAAAAACCTTAACACAATTAGTACGGTTGTACAGCCACTGTGCAAGTTTGATAAAAAAGTAAGTTTGCTATCTGGAATGCACACATGGTCAAATACTACAACTTTTGACAATTCAAGCACCATAACTCCAACACTAATTATCTGATTTCATTTAATAACTTGTTCAAGATATTATGGTTATGTAACTATTATGTAAGTGTGGTGAAGATAAATGAAAACTGTGTGTGTAAGAGTGTACACATGGACAAATAACATACTTTTGACAATTCTAAGACGCCGTATCAAGATCACTTACCTCTCACCGATATTTGTATATCCAACACAAAATAAAGTTTCTTGTACCGCTAAAGTCGTAGGTTTGAGCCCCACTCACTAAAAAAATTTTTGAAAGTTTGCCAGTTACTTGCAGAAGGATGGTGGTTCTACTCAGTCTGAGGTCTTCCCTTACCAGTAAAACTCGATATGCAATATATAACCTGAAATGTGTTGAAAATGGCATTAAATCCCATTAAAAAAATTAATTGACAATTCATGGACCATAATGCAAACATTAATTATTTGATTAGGCAGTTCAAGGCTTTGTCTAAAGTATTAAGGTTATATAACTTCTGTGAGAGAAACCAGTTAAAACTGCAGATGTTAACATCCATAAAACATTAAACTTAAACAACTAAATGTTTGACAACTTAAAGGCCATAACTCTGACATTAAGTATACGATGTGGACAGTTCAAGAACTTATCCAAGATATTATGAGTCTACAGCTGTGTAAGTTAAATGGTTAAGTAAAGATTAAGACTATCAAATAAAAGGAATATATTAAATAGTGCATGTGTAAGAATATTGAAATGAGCAACTAAAGATATAACTACATATATTATCTATGCTGTTATAGATCATGCCGACCTTAAATAAAATTTATTTTGATTTATGAGCGAACGAGACAGTTACAAAAGTGTAAGTCATGAACTTTAAAACGTTTTACGTCATTGTACGCATTGCACCAGTCACTTATTTGGACCTATTCCAAATTCCAAACAGTAAACAAGTTCAATTATACGGCACCTGTCAGAAGCTTCATCAACGTACTGCACACAGAAAACTTACTGACAAAGGGAAATAACTCTACATTACGCCATATTGTTGTTTATTCTTACTTCCGTCCTACGCAACTACCACGTTCACTTTATAAATTGAAAATGTGAAACAGACACGACCATTAACACAAGGATAATAAACTCAAACTCAGAGTAAGTACATATTCTTTCAATATATTAAATACAAAAACGTCAACTTTTCCGTTAAATGTTGAAATTTGATGAGATGTTTGGTTTACGGTGACCTCGTTTTTTTTCAGCGAAAATTTACAGGTAAATAGCACACCTGTGGAATAACTTACCGTTGTGTTGGCGAAGTATTTGTGTTGGAAATGACAAAAATGTGGCCAATATATTTAATTTATTCATACATGAATGATAAAATGTAACAAAATATAAAAGATATTAATTCAATGGTGAGATCCGAGGTGTTCCGGACAGTGTTTGTTAAAGTGGGCGGGGCATATCGTCAGGTAAGGTTACGCTTGACTAATGATAAGTTGATGAGACAGACATATAAAAGGGATTGCCAGCATGATAGTTTGAACTGTTGATTTTTAAAGTTATTAGTAAGTATAAATAGTATAAAGAGTGTATCTGCAATTAGATTTCAAAAACAGGTAAAAATAATAATGAAAAAATCTCAGCAAATTAATAATGCATTAGTCGTTGTAATACCAGAGACATATAAACAATTGTAATTAAGTCACTGGTTATACCCCAACTCAGCCCAAGCAGGGACATAATATAGGCCTTCTACCGCATCAGTCGTAGTGAAGAGTTTAATATTACTTCCTTTCGTGAACTGGCAAAATCATGTATAAATTATTTGCAGGGCCTGGTTAGCTCAGTTGGTAGCAGTCTGAATATCAATCCAGGGGCAATGAGTTTGAAGCCGTGTGTAGTCACAGTCCCTGTGATGATTGGTATACGACATTGCATCTCATTGTCATTCTTCTCTACCCGCTGATTCAAGTGGGAAAATTGTCAGTTACTTTCGGAGATGTGTATTTATGCTCGAGACCGTAACTGGTTAACCATCAAGGACCTCAGAAAAGAGTGGTTAGGTTAACTGATTGCCTGTTAGCTCAGTGCATAAATATCAAACAAACATATACTGTCTGAGTTACCTGCCCTTGAATTTGTTTAACTTCCTCAAACATTTGATCTTGTGTATGTGACAGCATTCTGAAAGATCTCAACCAAGCTTACACAGAAATTGTATCTATATAACCATATATATATAAATAAACAATATACCGTAAGCACAAGAGGTCCCTGGGAGCAAAATAATGCCAAAAATACTCTGCTGCAATAAAGCCATAATCAACTGCTAGATTATTATCCCTGCCCGCTCCCTGACTTTCATGCCGCCCCGACCATTTTTATTTTCATAAAAAGAAAAAAAATTATATATTTTTTTTTTTTTTTTTTTTTTTTTTTTTATTTAAAAAACATGAAAAATTTTAAAAATGAAAATAAAAAATAAAATCCTCCTGCCCTCCATGTTTTTAAGAAAAATTTGAATTATAGTTTAGCAATTAATTTATAATGGCTTAACATATATTTATATTTGATTATATGTCTGTTGGTATTCATTTACTATAAATATTATCTAAAGGGAATATATCAGGATTTTTTAAAATTTCTAAATTGGCTAAAACAGTTTTTCCCAATACATCATGCCTATATAATATTATACTAGCAGACCCCGAATTGCCAAAAGAATATCTATATAAACATGCTAAAATAATACAATGTATGTTGAAAAGGTATTTCCTAACTTTGGCGTAATGTGCCTAGGTTAGACTAAAATAGATTTCCCACTTAAAGGGATTATATTGGCAGTAACATGCTGTTAATCCAGATATTTCTTGTATGCAGTGTGCACAAAATAATGCTTATGTGTTGACCTATCGCCTCTATTTACTTGAAAGTTATCAAATTAACAGTAATTGAATATTGGCCAAAATTTAATACGTCCCGCAATAAAGTATTGCGCAATGTTTACATTGAACTCCGTAAACTTCTCGAACAAAGCCTCAAAGACGAAATCGGGAAACGAAGGGAAACGAATCTTCTCAATGTTATCTGATGATTAATCGGAAACACGAAAACGGTTCGTTGAAAATGGCGAATGTAAACAAAAACAAAAACAAAAACGTGGCTTCAGAAACCCGATGTTTGTAATAAAGAGGTTATGCAATTAGACACTTTTGATGCGTATATCTCCAAGTTGTAAGTGTATCTTCATGCTGGACGTGTGTATTTAGGACAGGGAATTGACGGTGATATGCTAATATAATCCCTTTAAAATTACAACATATTTTGTGACCTATTATATGAGTCGCGAGGTTTCGTTTTGATTTCAGTTTGATCCATTGCATGTAATAAAAATTATTTTATCTAGAAAGAGTCTGAATGACGATGTGAAAGTCATCCACCTGTATTTAAGTGCTGTCTATTTTTAGAATTGGGATTTGGTTTCAAGTTTACCAATACAATTTTAGTATCAATATTGTCACGTTTCGGTGGATTTTAAATGCCAAAACATTGAGATTGTATTTAATAATGGCAGTGCGATGCCTTTTATTCATTTTGAAAATAATTTTATTTTTTAAAACACTTGCAGTGTTTTTTGCCTGATATGCTCCCTTTAAAGTGACAGGCAGCAGTTTTTATTGTATTTCACTTAACACTATTTCTGAAAATTATTCATCTGCATAATGCAAATATGAATGAACCAGTATATAACTACGCAGATCCAAATTAATGTTTTTATTTTGGAAATGGGCTAAAATATATCTCTTTTTTGGCAGAATTGTGGTCACATGTGACACAAAGAGATATCAATATGTATTTAATTTCATCAGTTTTTATCGGTATTAGAGAAAAAAAATTTCCAAGAAGATATCAAAATAATTTCTTTATCATAAGTTTTCTGATAGTCACACTTGTACAAATACAGCATATGTGCAGTGATTCTTTTGATAACACAAGTAAAATCTATTTCATTGTTTTGCATATCAGAATTGTTCAAAATTTAAAATTAGGCTATCATATTAAATTAATTGTTTGATTATCATCACTGCCTGTCCCCTAATCTTTAAGCCGCACTTACTTTTTTTATTATCATAAAAAAAATTTGGAAAAAAAAATAATATATACTGGGTATAAATATAAAAAAATTCAGCCAACGTTATATTTAAATAGATTTACTGCTAAAGATTTCAACATATTATATAAGTCAAACCATTCCTTTTTCATTTCATTTTGATCCACCATATGGGTAACATCATTTTTGGGTTTTGTATCATCTTTGAAAATGACCAGGTTAAGGTTCTCAACGTGACTGATATCTATTTTTAGAACACGGATTTCGTTTCAGTTAAAATACTGGTACCATTTGTGTCACGTTTTGACAGATTTAAAATACCAAATCATTTGTATTTTATTTATAAATGATAAGGCCATTATAAATGAATTGCTAAATTATCATCAAATTTTTTCTTAAAAACAGGAAGGGCAGGAGGATTTTATTTTTTATTTTTATTTTCGAAATTTTCAATGTTTTTTTTTAATAATTTTTTTTATTTGTAATTTTGTTTTTCTTTTTTAAATAAAAAGGGTCAGGGCGGCATGAAAATTACGGGGCGGGAGTGAATGATAATCTAGCAATCAATTTATTATGGGCTAATGAGATGTTTTGTAGTCATTTTAATCTAAATTTTATAGAGATTTATTTTATAATATGACTGCCTTTAATTGTGAGTTATGTTTTTCATTGATATTTCTTAACAGAATCTGGCACAACTAAGCAAAAATGGCTTAATTTTCATTCAAATTCAAGCAAAAAGAAATTGTATTACAAAAAAGTAAATTTGGAGATGGCTGTTTATGAAACACAGTGAAACTGGTTACACTTTGAAATTCAAATCCTTGTACAGTGTTATTCTTGGCTGTTTATGAAACACAGTGAAACTGGTTGCACTTTGAAATTCAAATCCTTGTACAGTGTTATTCTTGGAAGTGCAGAGCAAAATCTAAATAATCTCCCCTTTTGTACTTTTTTTTTTTATCATTTTTGATTACTCAGAGCATATGTATTCAACAATGACTTTCATATGTAGAGGGCATTCAAGGACATGTGTGAAAGTGCAAAGAGAAAAATGCATAATTTTAATATCTTGAATAATGTACTTTATTTTCTGTTATATTTGCATGTCTAGTGTATATCTTCAAAATAATGGAAGGGAATCTAACAAGACTTGGAACATGTACAGAGCAATGTGTCATGATTCTATCTTGAATATGAAAGACAGAATTATGTCTCCCTCTCTCTAAAAGTCTGTCAATGTTGGAATGAACAATCTTGTTTGAGCTTCTTCTCAATGATTTTCTCAATAGTTTTGCATTTCCCTTTTGCTTTCACTGAATTTTGGCTGAGCTATGGTTCTGTTAGTTTTGTGAATGAAAAATCTTGACCTGCTTCTCCTACAGAGCCAATGACTTCATTTTGACAAAACTGGCTACAAATGGTCAATGCACAGCATCAATGTGCTGCAAATCCACTTTTCCACTTTTCAGTGCAATTGCAAATTGGTCATCACTATTCCTAAAACTAGCCAGTGTTGAGCATTACCAATAACATGTAGACTATTCTTACAATATTTTATGTATGAGGGTGCGGGGTGAGACAGAGTGCTTCACTGAAAAACAAAAATTAGTTGTCTCCCTTTTGTACCTTAGTGTTTGGTTATTTTTGCTTGTCTTGAGTATATTGTCAACAGATGGAAGGGAGGTTAACTATTTAATTAAGCACTTGTTCCGTAAGTTCAACATCCATCTGTTCTACCGATAACCTTATTTAATGAGCTGGTACTCACTTATTACCAGCCGGGCCCGATTAGCTCAGTTGGTTACGCATCAGACTATCAATCCAGGGGTCGTGAGTTCAAATCCCAGCCCAGCAACAGTCTCCGTGATGATTGATATATGTCATTGTGTCTCATTATCATTTGTCTCTCACCACTGATTCAAGTTGGAAAGTTATCAGTTACTTGCGGATATGGGGTGTGCTCGAGTACTGGTTAACCATTCAGGATCCTAGGAAGCAGTGGTTAGGTAAACTGATCATCTGTTAGCTCTTGATGGCATAAAAATGATGTTAAATATTCAATCAATCAATCAATCACTTATTACCAAAAATATATGACTGACGTTATATTCCAATGAATATTATGCAAGAATGCATTTAGTTTGCATGCCAGGAAACATTGATAATCTAAGTTGAATAATCCATGGTATGGATGTCCTTATAGAGAAAAAGTTCAAATAGGTGATTTAGAGCAAATCAATTTTTATAAAAGAAAAAAACATATTAGTATTGAAGTTCCTTAGTACAAAATATGATTTCAGGTACAAGTTTTATCTTATTAAAATATGCAATATTGCTTTTTTTGTTCCGATCAGCATTCAGTTCTTTTTGGGGTCCCCTGGACACCTGGGGACATTGTGTCTCGCAAGACATGGAAGTTCACACGATGATTTATTGTTTGACGGCTGCACTCACTGTGTGCCAGCACCAGCCGGCCAGTGTATACAACGGATGATGGTGTCGCTAAATTTTTCACAAAAAGAAAGGTTGGAGATGGTCACAGATTGATTTAATACCTCATGCCAGCAGTAGAATCTACTGTTCTACGTCGTAGTCAGAAATTAATTTTATCAATTTTCAACAAAAGATAAGTTAGTAGATGGTCATTAATTGATTGAAACTATTGGCAAATCTTAACTGATACATGCTACCTCATTATTGAAGGTTTTGATTATCAATGAACCAGCTCGTAAATTTGAAGACAAACTGGTTAGATATCGTGTACGATACAGGGTTATCAGGTTTATGTTTTAATCTACCGCTTATCAAATTACTCGGATGCCAAGAATGTTTGGGATTTAAACAATAGGTTGAGATGATAAATTAAACTATTCAATTAATAGCAATTAACAATTATGACAGGTTATTAACATGTGTTTGATAGTGTTTACTTATAGTAAAGTACTTAAAGACCGGAATTAGGCTTTAGTTGTTACATGTTCAAAAAACTATGCTGGAATGATAGTGAAAAGAGTATCAATTATAAATGTTTAGCTATTTGTCAACAAAGTACAGTCAAACCTGTTTTAAACAGCCAGTCAAGGAAATGAGCAAAAGTGGCCTTTTAAGACAGGTTGTCATTTAATAATGGCTGCTTAAAACAAGTAGTTGCTTAATAGAGGTGACTGCTAACACAGGTTTAACTGTATCTTCAAACTAATTAAAGCAAAAAGTTGTCAACTCCACCGACTAAAAGCCAGATGACTTTATGTGATGGGACGTCATTCGTCGTATGTTATCATATTCTAAGAACATTCTCTGAAATTCTCGGACCAATAAACATTACATTGATGTTTCTAATGTAGATATGAGTTTTCCTATACAGAAGATTCTGTTTTCAGTCCATAATTCAAAATGGCTATTGTTACTAAAAATAGTAAAACTCTTTAAAGATCTTCTCAAGAACAGCTTAAAAATTTTGAAAAGTCATAATTAGAAATGGTCCCGAACAAGAATACTATCAGATTTATACAACAATGTCCCATTAAAAATCACCCAACCCATAGGAATCAATTATGTGTTGCTTTTTTTACAATTATAAAAGAGATTTAAATAATAAACAAAAATTGATACTGTACTGGATTAATGTTAAGTTATTGTTATTGACATTCTTGGGTAATGTGGCAGAGCTTAGAAAAATTGTTTAACCCTTTACTCCATAGATACGCATTTTCCCGCACCAATCACAGAAGGCATTTGAAAACAGTGCATGAAGAGTTCAGATTGCTCGTAACGAGTAATCTGAACACTTCCTGAACTGTTTTCCACTCTGTCAGTTAATATAAACGTAATTCACCCATTGCTGATATGTGGTGAATTAAGGCTTTCAATATTTGAGGTGTCCAAAGCGTCTTTATGAAGTAAAGCATTAAAGCAGATGAGATAGCAATATGACAGATTGATTTTAAAACTTGTTATTGTTTATTTTAAACCTGATTCTGAAGCCTTTTTGTTGTAATACCATTACTAGAGTAGTGATCGAAATGACTGACAAAAAAGTATGTTCTGATGTAATTCGATTTCATTATAACTAAAAAATCAATTACAAAATCTCAATATACACTGTTCCCTTTGCTTATACAATGTACATTGTCAAATTCCTTCTTAATTGGATTGTTGGGGTAATTAAACAAAACAAAAGAAAAGTCTTAATTTGATATACCAGTACTTTTGTTGAAATGGACAGAAGCTCATTAAGTATAATGAGACAGACGGCCTATTCCGTGTTTTTATGTCATGATTAAAAGTGCTGATATAGGGCCCTCTTTAAACTTAATCGCGTAACATTTTTGTCTTTTAGTGATTAACGTTTGTTAAATTTCTGATTTTAACTAATTGTTTCTAATCAATAGCTTGTCAGATGTGTTTATGGCAAGTTACCAGTTTTCAGTGTTCCTTGTTGTTGATTGACCAGGCATGGTGAAATATATAGAATAACAATCCAAATGTTTGTCACATATACAAAGGAAAAACATATCACATTTCTAGCATTTAAAACTCCCAATATTCTTTTGTCTCAAGTTTTAAAAAAACACAAATAAAACAATAAAAAGCTTAAAAAAAAAACACATTCTACCTATGTTATGTTTCTTTGTTTGACTTTTGGTTATGTTGTAATACATGTGATGTTGACTTGCGCTTTAACTTTAAAAATAAGCTTATGGTACATTATTTGATTATCTTAGCGCTACCTTGGCATCATAGCAGTTTCTGGCACACACCAGTTTCTGTTATATTCAAAAAGTTGCATGATGTGTGCAGTATTTATTTCTCCGAACATTTACGTTCAAAAGATGCTTTAAAATGAAGACAGAAAAAAGTGTGTGTGTGGGTGGGGGAATCAAAATAGAAATATGCTTTAAAAACGATCCCACTTAAGATCCTCTGTGGCCTGAAGTTGTCAAATGACCACCTACTTCACACTGCTAAGGTTGTGGATCTGAGCCTAGCTTGTTCTGAAACTTCATGTGAGAAAGTTTACCAGTTACTTACAGAAAGTGGGTGTTTTACTCCCCATTGCCTGGGTGAGCTGGCAATTGAATTTTACGACCTTCTATAATAAACCTTTATCTTCACTCATCCTTCCTACCCGGATTTAACCTAATATCTAACTTTGTGGCTGGGCCCAATGAGCTCAGTCGGTTATGGGTTTGACTATTAATCCAGGGGTCATGAGTTTGAATCCCCGCCCAGCAACAGTCTCTGTGATGATTGATATACAACATTGTGTCGCATTATCAATCGTCTCTCATGGCTGATTCAAGTGGGACAGTTATCAGTTACTTGCAAAGATGGGGTATGCTCGAGTACAGGTTAACCTTTCAGGATCCTAGGAAACAGTGGTTAGGTTAACTGATCATCTGTTAGCCCACGATGGCATAAAAATGAAGCTTTATATTAAAACAATCAATCTTACTTTGTGAAACAGCATGGGGAAGTACACAGCATGTAACTATGTCACTAGGTTTACACCTGGATGATGAGATTGTACCATCAGATTAATATTAAGTCAGATTGTGTTTATTTTTCATCTCTGATAAAGGAAATGCATTGTCAGATATGGGGAGATATACAAAGATTCAATGAGTGTTCAAATCACTTATACATGTTTTGTTTATTTGAATGTTTAGCGTCATTTTTATGCCATCGAGTGTAACTGACGATCAGTTAGCCTGTGGAGCACATGGTCCAGTGATAGAGCGCTGAACCAATGATTGGACGGTTGTGGATTCGATCCTCCCCCATGACCATGTGTGGTTTCCTTGAGCAAGACAGTTTGTTCGCATATGCTTAGTACTGGTTCTACCCAGGAAAACTTTGAGTGTGATTTGTATTAATTGTAAGAACTTGTTTCGCAATCGAAGTAAAATAAGAAAGTTAAAAATAAAAAGTTAACCTAACCTAACCTCTCTTTCCTGGGATTCTGAAGCTTCAGAACTTGAGCACACCTATCTTTGCAAGTAGCTGATAATTTTGTTGCTCGAAGCAGCGGTTAGAGACAAATGACAATGAGTCTCATCATGGATACTGTGGCTGGGCGGGGATTCAAACTCATGACTCCTGGATTGGTAGTAAGATGTGCTACTGACTGAGCTAACCGGACCTGGCACGCTAATACAATCTGAAAACAATCTGTTCAGATCACCTTGCATCGAACTAGCAGTCTGATCAAAGTTTGTTTGACTCTCTTTCATTAGATACTTATTAATGTTCCCTTTAAAGGGAAATTCAATATCAGGATTTTTCAAAATTTTATTTGTTTAAATGATATTAATGAGGTGTTTTTGATCCATTTTAAAAATAAACTGATTTTTAAGACAATTTTAGTGTTATTTTCCACATATACTACCATTAAGGATAATGAAATAATTAGTTTAGAATTAATTTCATGTCTTGCGAAAAAAAGTTACAAGGTAGATACAAGCTAGTTTTTAAAAAAATATGGAAAATTCTTAAAAATAGTCAAATTGGTATTTGTTTGATGTTTTTGGGATTTTTCAATCATACTGATAAAACTTTTAACAGGTTTCTTGTGAGTGCAGCTTTTTTGAAGTCATGTTCCACGTCAACGTGACTGGTCAGTGTGCATGAAAAATGACTCGCAGTGTAATTAGTTACAGTGATGGATCACAGACAATGGAATGCTCCAACGTTTTTCCCACTTATTAGCCATTTTTCACGAACACGCATCCTGAACATGCATCACGGATAAATGATGTAGCGGTTTTATGCTTATTTTCCATGATCATCAGAATCATATTGGAATATTGCTACCTTAAAAGAAAAAACAAATACATTTAACTATTTTAATTTAAAATATTCTAAATGGACACTTTGTCATATTTTAAAAGTTACAATTTATATATTATCAATTTTTTTCATGGCCCCTCAAATGTCAGAGCCAATTTATCATAGCCTCAGGCATTGTGCCACCATTAGTGTTACACCGGTAATATTTATCAAAAGTTTTAAAGGTAGTATCAGAAAAAATGGCTATAAATAGAATACTTTTCTAAAAATAGATTCAGAGCATCTCAATATCATAAATGAATAAAATATGAATGGTTTGGCATATCAAATCCAAAACTTGACAAAGAACAATATTTTGATTTGAGTGATAAACCTGAAAAGATATCGCTATTCTAAAAATAGGCAGCAAGTAAATACTGCTCGATGATCTTCACCTTGTCATTCAGACTCTTTCTAAGCTGAATAATATGTAATCCAGTATAAGGCTATTGTAAATTAATTGTAGATTATCATCCAAATGTTTCTTAACCCTTTACCCATAGATACGCGTTTTCCCGTACCAATATCAGAAGGCCTTTAAAAACAGTGCAGGAAGAATTCAGATTGCTCTTAACGAGCAATCTGAACACTTCCTGCACTGTTTTTCACTCAATCAATAAATATAAACATAATTCACCTCTAGCTGATAAGTGGTGTATTAATGCTTTCAATTTGGAAGAATATAAGAAAATGCTAATTGAGCAAAGTGTTAAAAAGGGGGAAGTGGGGAGGTTTTTATTTTTTATGAATTTTTAAAAAAAATAATTTTTATGCAAATAAAAAGGGTCGGATGGCAAGAAAATTAGGGGGTGGGTGGGGATGATAATGTAGCAGTTAATTTATTATGGCTTAACTGATCAAATTGAAATCAAAATGAAATCAAATGACTCATTTGAAACATCACAAAAAAATGTAAGTAGGATAACCTTGGCATGTAGCCCTAGACAGGAAATCCCTTTTCAATATATTAATTTGACTTGTTTAAAAAGATATTTTTATGGCAATACGGGGTCATTGAGTATAATATATATAGGCATGATATAGATCTAGTGGAAAAAATATTTTTAGTCAATTTTAAAATTTTGGAAAATTCTGATATACTTCCTTTAACTGCCGGGTGAACTTGCCGTGTGTAACCAGTTGAAAGAAGAAGAAAAAAACTTATTGAAATATGTATTAAGTTTAAAAACAAGTTTTTTACATACATGTATTTGAAATGAAACTGGAGCAATGACAAAATAGTATAGTGAATTGAACCAAAGGAAAAATATTGGTCTTTGTGGGCACAAAAGAAAAAATAGAGGTCAAAATCTTGTCATGTAAATGTTTCAATAAACAAATCCATTTTCTCTAGTTTTGATGGATTTATATCTACTTCTTATTCTAACTTTAAACATTTCTGCTATCTGGTTCAAGAGATATCACAGTAAAGTAAATACCCTTGATTTATCTGAACACCTTCCAAAGTCAACATGAATTGGCTTTATAAATGGGAAAAGTTGGCAGTGAAAAGTAATTTTCTTCTACAAATCACTGTTCACACATTTCAGAGGGACAAAACAAACACAAGGCATGACATTATAGCATGATAAGTCACAAAAAGGGAATTCTCTATCTTTTTATATTCAATTTCATTTTAATCTGGTAATATATAACTTCCAATTTTTTTCTTCTTATGATTCTGTACAATGCAGTCCTTAACTAACCTATAAAAAGAAACAGGCTATGCGAGGTCGATTCCCGGGACTGGCCAACTAAAAATTCTAACAGTCATTTAATACAGACCTTAAACAAAGGGTGTGACGGTGCTGTACACTGAGCATGCTAAAGAACCAGAAGAAACTCTTGATGGGTTTCTATCCGTATGGTTAACCGTTGGCGATGTAAAATAAGCTTACATAGTATACAGAATTATGAAATATGCAATATTTATATTCATAATTATCACTAAAGATCACTAAAACTGTTTAAAAATAAAATTAAATTTAAAATGAATCTAGAAAATCTGCATAACTTTGCATACTGTCTGACACTAAAATAATTATTTAAATTTCACTAGAATTCACTTCCTTACACCTTACAACTTAATTTCTGAAAAATAAGGTTTTTTACCCTCGTACTCTAACTAATATAGTTATAAATGTCCTGTGGAACCACATACTTAGTTCGAAAGGTGCGTAGCCCAAGTTAGGAAAACCCTTTCCAATATATTATTTTGGCCTGTTTAAATAGAAATCTTTTTGGCAATACGGGGTCAGTTACTATATATAGGCATGGTATATTGGGGGAAAACTTATTTTAAAATTTTGAAAAAAATCTGATATAATCCCTTTAAAGAGGTATGGGTATCAATGTATCAAATCTAGATATGACATGAATGATAAACCATGACAAAACTTTCAATTTCATTCCAACAATTTCATCGTCTTAAAATACAAATTTAACAAATTATTTGATTTTGTAGCATATATGAATTCAACCAATAAAAATGATAGCAAATCTGGGATATAAATTTACTCAATATTCAAAAACTGTTGTTTTAGGCCATTATAAATTAATTGCTAGATTTTCATCCAAATTTTTCTAAAAAATGGGAAGGGCTGGAGGATTTTATTTTTCATTTTCATTTTTAACATTTTTGATGTTTTTTTATTAAAAAAAAACAAGATACAAAAAAAAAAAAAATTACGAAAATAAAAGGGTCGGAGTGGCATGAAAAATTGGGGGCGGGTGGGGATGATAACCTAACAATAAATTTAATATGGCCTTAACAGCATGAAATAAAGAATATATAGAGATTTTGCCATGACCGGTCAAGTACCAGTCATGTCTTGTGTTCCAGTTATTTGTGTTCGAGGCAATGAAATTTAATTATAATTATAATATTTGATTAAAAAATGTGGCAAAAACATAAAATTTGATCAATGCGGAAAATCCTGTGTTTATACTTTGGCTATACCGAATTAATGTCTTGGTCATCGAATTTTCTGCCACTGAAAAGTTGATTTTGAGAAGGAAAAAAAAATTCTGATATGGTTTTGAAAGATTGAAAAATTAAACTCAATATCCTAAGACATTTAGAAATTAATTTGGTGTGTCCTTATGCTGGCTACAGTAGTGTCCTTATGATGACTGTTATAAGGCTGGGTACGATAGTGTCCTTATGTTGACTGTTATAAGGCTGGGTACGGTATTGTCCTTATGTTGACTGTTATAAGGCTGGGTACGGTAGTGTCCTTATGATGACTGTTATAAGGCTGGGTACGGTAGTGTCCTTATGTTGACTGTTATAAGGCTGGGTATGGTAGTGTCCTTATGTTGACTGTTATAAGGCTGGATACGGTAATGTCCTTATGTTGACTGTTATAAGGCTGGGTAGGGTAGTCTCCATATGTTGACTGTTATAAGGCTGTGTATAGTAGTGTCCTTATGTTGACTGTTATAAGGCTGGGTATGGTAGTGTCCTTATGTTGACTGTTATAAGGCTGGGTATGGTAGTGTCCTTATGTTGACTGTAATAAGGCTGGGTATGATAGTGTCCTAATGTTGACTGTTATAAGGCTAGGTACAGTAGTGTCCTTATGTTGACTGTTATAAGGCTGGGTACGGTAGTGTCTTTACATTGACTGTTATAAGGCTGGGAATGGTAGTGTCCTTACGTTGACTGTTATAATGCTGGGTATGGTAGTGTCCTTATGTTGACTGTTATAAGACTGTGTATGGTAGTGTCCTTATGTTGACTGTTATAAGGCTGGGTATAAAGCTGGGTATGGTAGTGTCCTATGTTGACTGTTATAAGGCTGGGTACGGTAGTGTCCTTATGTTGACTGTTATAAGGCTGGGAATGGTAGTGTCCTTATGTTGACTGTTATAAGGCTGGGTATGGTAGTGTCCTTATATTGACTGTTATAAGGCTGGGTACGATAGTGTCCTTATGTTGACTGTTATAAGGTTGGGTACAGTAGTGTCCTAATGTTGACTGTTATAACTCTGGGTACGGTTGTGTCCTTATGTTGACTGTTTTAAGGCTGTGTACGGTAGTGTCCTTATGTTGACTGTTATAAGGCTGGGTACGGTAGTGTCCTTATGTTGACTGTTATAAGACTGGGTATAAGGCTGGGTATGGTTGTGTCCTTATGTTGACTGTTATAAGGCTGGGTACGGTAGTGTCCTTATGTTGACTGTTATAAGGCTGGGTACGGTAGTGTCCTTATGTTGACTGATATAAGGCTGGGTACGGTAGTGTCCTTATGTTGACTGTTATAAGGCTGGGTACGGTAGTGTCCTTATGTTGACTGTTATAAGGCTGGGTACGGTAGTGTCCTTATGTTGACTGTTATAAGGCTGCCTAAGGTAGTGTCCTTATGTTGACTGTTATAAGGCTGGGTACAGTAGTGTCCTTATGTTGACTGTTATAAGGCTGCGTAAGGTAGTGTCCTCATGTTGACTGTTATAAGGCTGAGTACGGTAGTGTCCATATGTTGACTGTTATAAGGCTGCGTAAGGTAGTGTCCTTATGTTGACTGTTATAAGGCTGCGTAAGGTAGTGTCCTTATGTTGACTGTTATAAGGCTGCGTAAGGTAGTGTCCTTAGATAATGGTTAGATTTAAAGGAAGTATATCAGAATTTTTCAAAATTTTAAAATTGACTAAAAATCATACCCATATATGCTCAGTATCCCCATATTGTCATAAGGAATCTATTTAAACATAGCAAAATAAGGTACTGAACAGAGATTTTCAAACTTGGCATACACATCCAGGTTAGACTAAAATAGTTTCCCACTTAAAATTGCAAAAAAGATCTAATTTGTGATGTATCAAATAACCAACATGCTATCATTTTAATTGGTCAGGGGCCTAGCTAGCTCATTTCAAGTTGTAGGCCTAGATTTGGGTTCCAAGGGGCAGTTAATCCTTGGTGGTGGTTAGGGTGTGGGGGGCAGGGGGGTGGGGTTGTTTGTATATATATATGGTTCCTTGATGTAAAAATTATTTGATTTGTAAACCTGAATAAAAGTCCATATAAACATTGCGGTGTGTCCCTTTAATGCTTAGAAAGTTACTGGTTCCCTTTTAAGAGAAGAGCCTCAGGAAAACTTGCACTTACTGTCGATGATTTAAAAAAAAATAATTTCAGAATAAATATAGACCATCTTATTATCATACAATATAAAATACAAGTGATACAGATTTTAAAATTCACCAAAACTTGACAAAAAAACTAATGCTAATTTAATTAGACTGTGAAATAGACATCTAATCTCTAGTCTATTCTAAAAATAGATATCATGTATGCTCTATTTGATGACCTTCACCTCAACATTCAGACTCTTTCTGAGATAAATACATAAAAATGTGACCAGCCATTTTGAAATCAAATTGAAAGCATGATTCATTTGATCCATCATAAAATGAATTGCAATTTTAAGCAGGAAATCTATTTTAGTTTTGTGTTACAACTTTTTAGCCAAAACACCTTTTCCTGATGCGCTAAAACCTTTAATTAAAGTTGTGTTCATAATATTATGAGTAACATAGAACGTGCTAATGTACACAACTGTCTATTAGTACTTTCACTAATGTGGTAGGTTACAGAACATAGTTACTGATCAATAGGTGAGAATTGTGGTAAAATATGACTTAAAACACTTTTTTTTGTTCAAGTTATAATTATAAGGCTTGGTTTGTATGCTGGAACTGCTAGACATGCCAATTCAAAGTTTCTTGTAAGGTCTAAAAGATTGTAACCATTTAATAATAATGTAAAACTTTTATTAATGTATCTCATGTATTCAGTATTGACAGCCAGGCCCGTTTAGCTCAGTTTGTAGCTCATTGGACTATTATTTCATGGGTCGTGAGTTCAAATTCCCCGCCTGGCCACAGTCTGTGTGAGGATTGATATACAGCATTGCTTCTCATTATCACTACTGATTCAAGTGAGAAAATTATTTGGTACTTGCAGAGATGGATGTGCCCGAGTACTGATTAACCTTCCATGCTCCCAGAATTAAGAGTAGTTAAATGATTGTCTGCTAGCCCGCAATGGCATAAAAATGAACCTAAATATGCAATCAATCAATTTTCAATCAATCAATATTTGATCGATCAATATTCAATCAAAATTGACTGAATTATTCCCTTTAATGAATAATTATAATCAGAACTTTGTTGTTGTATGGTGTTTAGCATCGCTTTTAACAATTTTTCAGTCATATCTCAACGGTGTCTACTTGAGACAGTATTCTGAGCGCTGTCACACTGGAGTATCATGCCGCAGACACATGGTATGATACCCCACCTAGTCACATTATACTGACAACGGGACGATCAGACCTAGAACTCTCCTTAAAATGCTGAGGGTCAAGCAAAGAAGCTTCTAGTACCATTTTTAAAGTCTTTGGTATGACCCGGTTGGTATCGAACCCATGACCTTCTGCATGCAAGGCAAACGCTCTATTAGTAGACCACGCTGCAGTCTTAATCAGAATTTTAAAACCATCATTCAGCAGGCTGAGCTGCCATAACTCTTCTGCCAATATTGACAACACAGAGATTTAAACTCGCAACTCCTGGATTGACTGTCTCCGCCAGCCAGGTCTGACGTTAGGTGAAAGTGGATGTTTCCAATTTTGTGTCCATGCAAAACTTCCAAGATCAACAATAATTGTTGTGCCAAGGTTCCATTACTGGCAGAATATATCCCTTGATGAACTTAGGTGGGGCCCTCCCAGTTAGGTTCGTCTAGTTATTTGTTGTGGACCACTACCAAGTTAAAATCAATTTTCTAGTGTTTTCTCTCACACTTTGAAATTGGGGAGCATTTGTCCCCCATTAATGGGGCTTTATTAAGCAGATTGGATAATTTTAAGGGACCTTGATTAAAACCTGTTGCAAAAACATAAAATTTGAAGGATATAAACGTTGCAGAAAGGAAGCAATTTATTTACTATAATACGAAATCTTTCTACTTGTTTTCTTTTGTAATATTTTATTCTAATATTATGGTATAACAATACATAACTCTATTTAAAAATTCCGTTTTCATTAGTTCTTTAT
Source organism: Panopea generosa (assembly GCA_029582155.1). NCBI lineage: Eukaryota > Metazoa > Mollusca > Bivalvia > Adapedonta > Hiatellidae > Panopea > Panopea generosa. The sequence goes on along the minus strand of CM055901.1, from coordinate 29,174,112 downwards.
GCATTTTTTTGTGTCGAGGGTTAATCTTAAAAAATTGGGACATAATCTTGAATATGTTTTATAATAGGAGGAATCCAATTAATTTGTAAACAAACAGAAATTGAATTCTTACAAACAAATTACAGTAATTTGAATAAATTTGTGAGAAAATAAGTGTTACCAGGTATGGTACACTGTATTTTAGCAAAATCATTACAATTTCAATTTTGCAGTAACATTACATCTGCTAGAAGTGATTTTAAACATATCTGGTTGGGAATTGGGATTTTTTCAAGATCTTGTTAAAACATACCACAGTTGCTTCCCTTTCCTTTGAATTTTTTTAATATTAAAGTACCGGTAGTGTGTCTTACTTTGATTCTGAGTTAACCTAAAATTAAATTATTTCATGAGATATTAACAAAACCAAGTCATGCTAATTAAATTAAACTTATTTCTGTAATTTCACATTGTTGATAATGATCATTATTCAAAATTGTGTGTTTATATTGATTTTTTTGTTATCATTAATATGTAAAATTGCTCCAAATAAATCAACCAATTATTTGTGTCACTCTGGAGAAAAAGACTTTGTCAAAACTATTGTATATTCAGATAATATATATATATATATATTTATATATATATAGCTGCACCAAGATTGACTGGTATCGTGCCAAGCGGTGATGAAAGACATGTTGAGTGCAGACCATGTTGTGTGTAAACTAAACCATTGGGGAAATAGATTGCCAAATTAACAGGGGACTACAGGAAATCATTTGATATTCATCATTTTTGATCACAATTAATTTTACACACAGACATCAATGCTGCATATATGTCACCTCAGTCTTTTAAGCTCATCTGAGCAACCGTCAAGGTCATCCTGTGTCCATTGTCTGACTGGAAACTTATGGGTTGTGTGTACTCTATCACCAGCATTGCTCATTGGATCTTCTCCAAACTGACAAAATCATGATTCGAGATTATAAAACCTTCGCTCAACTCAAATTCTTACTCAAACACACTTTCCAGAATTGGTATATAAACACAAATTAAAGCTCAAACACATGACTTGACTTCGAATTGGAAAGTATTAATGCTGATTTTTCAAACCTTTAAAATTGGTTAAAAACATTTTATTCCAATATATTATTGCGTATATCAACTCTCTGACCCCATATTTCCAAAAGAATATATATTTAAACATGCCAAAATAATTTATTTAAAAAGGATTTCCTAACTTTGGCTATACTCCTAGGTTAGACAAAAATAGATTTCCCGCTTAAAAGTGTAACATATTTTGTGATGTATTAAATGAGTTATGTGATAACATTTTGATTTCAATTTGATCTGTTATGCAGTTTTATATGTAGTAAAACTAGTTTCATCTTAGAAAGAGTCCAAATGATGTCAAGCAGTGTTTAAAAGCTGTCTAATTCTAGAATGGGAATTTCGTTTTAAGTTTACCGCCCCACTCTAAATATCGATTTTGTCATGTTTTGGTGGATTTGACATGCCAAGCTATTCAAATTTTATTTAAAAGATAATGAGGTGATTTTGATTCATTTTAATAGTAATTTTATTTTTTAAGATATTTTTTATAGCGTTTTTATGCCCTTCAAAAAATTTTAGGGTGGCATATAGTAATCGCAGCGTCCTTCAGTCCGTCCGTCCTTCCGTCAGGTATTTCATGTCTGGCCTGTAACTTTGTCATGCATATATGGATTTTGTTGATACTTGCTACAAATGATCAACATAACATGACAACTTGTGGCAAGTAAGAATCATACCTGTACCTCAAAGGTTAAGGTCACATTTTGAGTTTGTTTGACAACACTTCAAGTCTGTGTGAGATTTCATGTCCAGCCTGTAACTTTGTCTTGCATAGATGGATTTTGATGATACTTGCTACAAATGATCAACATAACATGACAACTTGTTGCGAGTAAGACCCATACCAGTACGTCGAAGGTCAAGGTCACAATTTGAGTTTGTTTGACAACACTTTGAGTCTGTGTGAGATTTTGTGTTTAACCTGTAACTTTGTCATGCATAGATGGATTTTATAAATACTTACTACAAATGATCAACATAACATGATGACTTGTCACCAGTAAGACCCATACCAGTACCTCAAAGGTCAAGGTCATGCTTTGAGTTTGTTTGACAACACTTTTAGGCTGTGTGAGATTTTGTATCAAACCTGTAACTTTGTCATGCATAGATGGATTTTATAAATACTTGATGCAAATGATTAACATAACATGATGACATGTTGCAGTTAATACCCAGACTCCAATTTCAAATGTCAAGGTCACAATTTAACTTTGTTTGATGACACTTTCAGTCTGATTGAGATTTCGTGTCCGGTCTGTAACTTTGTCACTTATGGATAAATTTTAAAAACGCTTTGCTCAATTCATTAGCATGACATGACGTGTCACGCTTAAGACCCACATGTGTTCCTTAAAGGTCAAGGTTACACTTTGAATTTGTTTGACAACACTTTGAGTCTATGTGAGATTTCATGTCCAGCCAGTTACTTTGTCATGCATTAATGGATTTAATAAATACTTGCAATAAATGATATATCAACATAATATGACGACGTGTTGCACTTAATACTCAGACTCCCACTTCAAAGGCCAAGGTCACAATTTTACTTTGTTTGAAAACACTTTCAGTCATTTTGAGATTTTAAAAACACTTGGCTCAGTTGATCAACATGACATAATTAAGTGTCGCATGTAAGACCTAGAACCTTTCCTCAAAGAGCAAGGTCACACTTTCAATTTGTTTTATATTGTGTGTTTGGTCTGTGACTTTGTCTTTAACTTGGTTCAGTTTATCAAGATGACATGACAACGTGTAAGACCTAGACCCGTACCTCAAAGGTCAAGGTCAAACGTTTTGTATGACAAAACTTTGAATCTGTTTGAAATTTCAAGACCTTCCTTTAACTTTATCATATATGGATGGATTTCAAAAACACTTGGCTCAATTATCAATTGATCAACAATTGTTATGTAACTTTGTCTTTCATTTAGGGATTTTAAAATAGCTTGACAAAAGTGATCAGCATGTCATGATGATGTTTCACCTGCATTTAACTTTTGAAATATCCAGACCATTACATCAGATGTCAAGGTCAAGGTTACATAAAGGTCAAGATCACTCTTTAATGTAAAAAAACACACATGAAATTGCATGTCTAGTCTGAAACATCATCAGTCCATTACTCTTGATATTCATGGATACACCGCTACCTATTATAACATATATTGCTATTTTTCACAGACCATTTGGGGTGCATGAGACACTTGCCAGTGACATTTCTTGTTTCCTGATATATTTCCTTTAAAGTAGAAAGTTACAGACATTAACATTTGTTTTGTTATTATGAGTCCATCCATTTTTAAGTTAAGCATGAAATATTGAGTTGAGCATTGAATCTCTTGAACTGGCCAAATCTGATAATTAATGATGAAGTTATGTCCCTTGAAACAAAAAAAGTTACTCCACAGACATTGTGTGCACTCTAGGACATGCATTTTACTTTCAATCTTCACCAAACTTACACAGTAGTTGCATAACCATATGTCTTGAACATGTTTTTCAAATGGCAAAACATTAATAAGCAATGTATTGGTGCTATACAGCAACAACAACCACTGTACTTTGTACTCAACAACGACAACAACAGAAACCATTGTACTTGGTATTCAACAACAACAACAACCACTGTACTTTGTACTCAACAAGACTGCAGTGTGGTCTAGTGGTAGAGTGTCCGCCTCACATGTGGAAGGTCGTGGGTTCGATCCCCAGCCGGGTCATACCAAAGACTTTAAAAATGGTACTAGAAGCTTCCTCGCTTGTCGCTCAGCATTTAGAGGAGAGTTCTAGGCCCGGTGTCAGTATAATGTGACTGGGTGGGGTATCATATAATGTGCATGTGTCTACGGCATGATACTACAGTCTAACAGCACTTAGAATACTGTCTCAAGTAGACACCATCGCAATATGACTGAAAAATTGTTGAAAGCGATGCTGAACACCATACAACATGATACTCAACAACAATAACAACAACAACCATACTTGATACTCAACAACAAGAAGAAAAAGTATTGTACTTCATATGTTATATTCAATACAGTACATGTAATTATAACCATTGTATGTTGTACTCAACAGCACTAACCATTGTACTTTGTATTCAACAACAACAACCACTGTACTTGATACTCAACAACAACAATAACAACACTAACCATTAAAATCTATATTCAACAACAGTAATAACCATTGTACTTTATACTCAACAACAACAACAACAGTAATAACTATTGTACTTTGTACTCAGCAGTAACAACAGTAATAACCATTTTACTTTGTACTCAACAACAATAATAACAATACTGGAGTAGTACTTTGTACTTTGTACTGAACAAAAACAACAACAGTAATAACCATTGTAGTTTGTTATCAACAACAACAACAGTACCAATATATTGTACTTTGTACTCAGTAACAATAATAATAATAATCATTGTACTTTGTACTCAACAACAACAACAACAACAACAACAGCAACAGCAACAGCAGCAGCAGCAGCAGCAGCAGCAGCTATAACCATTGTACTGTATAATCAACAACAACAGTAATAACTATTGTACTAAACAAAAAAAACAGTAATAACCATTGTACTTTGTACTCAACAACAAAAGCAACAGTAATAACAATTGTACTTTGTACTCAACAACAACAGTAATAACCATTGTACTTTATACTCAACAATAACAACAACAACAGTAATAACCTTTGTACTTTGTACTCAGCAACAACAACAATGGTAATAAGCATTCTACTTTGTACTCAACAACAACAATAATCATTCTACTTTGTACTTAATACAACAACAGTATTAACCATTGTACTTTGTGCTCAATAACAACAATAACAGTAATAACCATTGTACTTTGTGCTCAATAACAACAATAACAGTAATAATCATTGTACTTTGTGCTCAATAACAACAATAACAATTGTAATTATTGTACTTTATACTCAACAACAACAACAGAAATAACCATTGTACTTTGTAATCAACAACAACAACAACAACAATAACAACAGTAAAAAACTTGTTTACTAACAACAACAACAACATAATAATAATGATTGTACTCAACAACAACAATAATAAACATTGTACTTTGTACTCAATAATAACAGTAATAACCATTGTACTTTATACTCAACAACAACAGTAATAACAATTGTACTCAACAACAACAGTAATAACCATTGTACTTTGTACTCAACAGCATCAGTAATAACCATAATACTTTATACTCAAAAACAACAACAACAGTTATGACCATTGTACTTTGTACTCAGCAATAACAACAACAACAGTAATAACCATTGTACTTTGTACTCAACAACAAAAACAACAACAACAACAACAACAACAGTATAAACTATAGTACTTTTGTACTCAACAACAAAAACAACAGTAATAACCTTTGTACTTTGTACTCAACAACAACAACAGTAATAACAATTGTACTTTGTAGTCAAAAACAACAACAACAACCATTGTATTTTGTACTCAACAGCAACAACAACAGTAATTACCATTGTTCTATGTACTCAACAACAAAAACAACATTAATAACATTGTACTTTGAACTCAACAACAACAACAACAATGGTAATAACCATTGTACTCAACAACAACAACAACAACAGTAATAACCATTGTACTTTGTACTCAGCAACAACAGTAATAACCTTTGTACTCAACAACAACAACAAAGGTAATAACCATTGTACTTTGTACTCAACAACAACAACAGTAATAACTATTGTACCATGTACTCAGCAACAAAAACAACAGTAATTACCATTATACTTTGTACTTAACAACAACAACAACAATATAAACTATTGTTCTTTGTAATCAACAACCACAACAACAGTAATAACCATTGTACTTTATACTCAACAACAACAACAGTAATAACCATTGTACTTTATACTCAACAACAACAACAGTAATAACCATTGTACCGTGTACTCAGCAACAAAAACAACAGTAATTACCATTATACTTTGTACTTAACAACAACAACAACAACAGTAATAACCAAAGTACTTTATACTCAACAACAACAGTATAAACCATTGTACTTTGTACTCAACAACAACAGTAATAACCAAAGTATTTTATACTCAACAACATCAGTAATAACCATTTTACTTTTTACTCTTTCTCTAGCACACATAATAGTCCTATTACTGTGTACTTTGTACTCAACAGCTATAGCAATGAGTAATAAATCCACACTAACAAAAATAACAATAACAGTTGTACTTTGGATTCTGCAGCAACACGATAACAGTAACTGTTGCTCTTTGGCTTCTGCAGCAACAACAATAATAACAGATGCAATTTGGCTTCAGTAGCAATAGCAGTTTATTATTTGCATTCAACAGAAAACATTAAACAATGTGAATAAAGAAAATTTGCACTTTACCTCCAACAGCACGTATATATATACAATGGCTTAAAGACATAAAACACAAGTGAATCATTTGTAAGTTATATATATAACACATGGACAATGGTTATGTGACATGGTCTAAGGTTTATGGCAAGGTAGCTTGACAACATTGGAGACATCTACATGTAGCTTGCCCATATTTCTACAACCCATCCACTCAAATGGACTGCCTCAGGTCCGCATGGTTGGCCAACTTATTACATACAGGAAAAAAATCACACTTGTACAATAAAGATCTGAGATAAGAAATATGTTTCTTATTTGAATAATCATTATTGATTTTAAAAGGTAAATACTGTTGACTAAAGTATGGCGCACTACAAAGGGTGGATTGTGAAACATGATGAAGCTTTTTCCTTTGCCACTTGCGATTTCATTTACTGGCTGCATTTTTGATGGTAAATTCCCAGTTTAGTTTATCAAAAGTATAGAAATATATGATTAATAGCCTACCAATGGTTTAGATAATTTATATCAGCAAATTATGATTACTAGTGGATTGTTGAGTAGTTGAAAATGCAATTGGCTTAAAACATGTTTTTTGTTGTTGCTTGCAAAGCGTATTTAGTTTTACTGATTTGAATTGAGATTTGAAGGTTCGGAACTTTGTGTTATGTTGTATTGCAAGCCGTGTTTCGTGGGGTATTTGTAGTATTTGTGGAATAAGAAATTTGTAAAATATGATGGCATTTAGCTGAATGGTTATTAAATGCTTCATAATACTGGAAAATCATAAGTAGTGAAATATATCTTACTGTTTTGAAAAAAAATACAATATTGGAACACTCACAACAACAATGGTAGAATTATGATACTACTGTTACTCTGAAAATGTATTACCAACGACCTTGAAACTTTAATTAGTTTCATACCATGTAAAGAAGAACCTTGTTTTTTGGATCAGTAGGTTCATGGTCAAGGTCACCGAGACCAAAAATATGCAAGATAGAATTATTATCAAACATGTACTGTTTTTTTTTGTTTGTTTTTTTTTTTAAGATTTTTTGGATTTCGGGGATTGAACATTTTGTTAACTTTTCAATAGGTAACCCACAATATTGAAAAAATCACAAAAATGTCTTAGTGATGTCAATTTTTAGAATGGGAATTTCATTTCAAGTTTACCACTCTAATATAAATATCGAGTTTGCCACCTTTTGGGTGGATTTGACATACCAAACCATTCAGATTTTATTTATTAATGATTATGGAATGCTTTTAAACAATTTTATTTTTTAAGACATTTAAAGCATTTTTTCCTGACTTACTCCCTTTAATGTCAATTTCATCCACTAAAGCAAACTTTGTTTACTGGTATTTCTATATGAATGTTAGTTTTCATAAACTATTTTTCAATTCCCTGTTTATTGTATAGCCTGGGCAGGTTGGTGAAACTCGATCTTGTTTTAATATTTACTTTCAATTTTTCTCAAGAACTACGGTGTTGTGTTCGTCATATTTCATGCTTCACCTTGAGAGGTCAGTAACAATTTGTTGATTCTCATTTAAAGTACACTTACCTCTCTTCGCTAAGGTTGTAGGTTTGAGTCCTGCTCGCTCCAAAAACTTTATGTGAGAAAGTTACCTGTTACTTGCGGTGGACAGTGGTTCTACTCAGTCTGAATTAGTCTGAGGTCTTCCTGCACCAGTAAACCTGGAATGCCATATATAACCTGAAATGTGTTTAAATTGGCGTTAGACCCCGTTCAAAAAAAAAAAAAATGAAAATTGACAATATGAATCTTTATTTGCCAAAACACTGCTGCATTTTAAATCTCTCAATCTTTAACTGGCTTTCTTTCATTCCATACCCCTTATATTATGACACTTTCATTTTAAGATATCTGAAAATTTTAAAAAATAAAAAAAATAAAGAATCAATTGCCTCCGCACCTCTATTTTGAAACAAATTTGGATAAAAATCTGGGAATTAATCATTATGGCCTTATTAGTGCCCAACTTCTTGTTGCCAGTGCTCTTACTGTTAAAGTCCTTCAATGGTGTCTAAAATTACTCTGAATGACTTTTTTTGTCTGAAACCCCTGAATAGATTATACTAAAAATTGGTTGTAATATTTGGTGGTGCCCTTCCTGATTGGTGTTTTTGTCACCACTCACAATCCATTATGGATGATGTTACTAAAAATAGATACTAATTGGAAAATTTTGAGGAGTGACTTTATTATTTTAGTTATCATTTTTAATAAATAAAAACAAGGAGCCAAACTCCATGTAAAAGTTTTTATGCTAAATGAATTTATTTTGTATAATTATATTGGATTTGAAGCAACAAAATTGCAACTCTAGGTGGTGTTATGTTTAATAAACATATTTACAGTTATAAAATATAGAGATGGACTCCATACACCCGTAGTTCTCTTGTTAAAAAACACATTATTTAGAGCATTTGTGTACCTTTTATTTGAAAAACAGAGTTTCATATTTCATTACGTACCGTATATGATTGTCATTTTCTTTGTATGAACTGTATTGTTACGCAAAAAAACAACTTTAAACACTCTTCAAAACATTGAAAATTACTTTCAAAATTACCCGAGTGTTCAAATTGGAGACGAAAAGATTGCGCTTTATACCGTTAAGGACAAACAATGAAACGTTAGCTGGTTTTAATTAAGTGTTTAAAATTTGAAACAAATTTCCACCTTAACAAAACTGTTAAAGATAGTAATTGTGAAAATGGAAACCATGCTAATTATAGGGTGTAGACAATAATGAATACGACTACCAACAAAAGAGGGGTGGGTTGGGGTGCTCTAATATTGTCTGTTTTATTCGTAAAACTGTCATCACCGGTAATGTATATATTGATGAATTAGAATTTATGGAAATGTATATGATTCAGTAATTATAGCATACACCTAAAGTGGAAACACCCAAGCTGAAGAAAAAAAGTATGAATGAAAGAGGGACTGTTTCATATGTACAAGCAAGCGTATCAAATTATATTTTACCTTCCGTTTCACGTTTCTGGTACTTCTGAAAACTAAACCGTATTTACGAAATGTGTCTCGGCTCATTCAGAATACCATTAAATTTGTACAAATAACAGTTTAAGTGTCAAATTTGTCCTCACCCATGGGATCGCAGTTTTGAACATACAGATATATATATATATATATATATATATATATAGTTATAGTTTCAAAATTCTTCATGGGTTTGAATACCCGCCCGGTCACAATCTCCGTGATATGGTTGATATACGACATTGTATCTTATTGTCTTTGGTCTCTCACCAAGGGCTGATTCAAGTTGAAAAGTGTGTGCTCCAGTATTGGTTAATCTTCCGGGATTAAGTTAACTGATAGTCTGTAAGCCCTCAATGGCGTAAAAATGGAGCTAAATATTCAAATAAACAAATCATTACCCAAATTATCAATGTTGTAAATAATTTCTGGGCTGCATTTAACTTCATGGCTCTCTGTACAACTTGAAGTGAACATTTTTGGCAGTCTATTACTACGGGGTCCTAGTTAACTCACTCAGTAGTGTGTCTGACCTTTCAATCCAGGGGTTGTGAGTTAAGCTGTTACTGGTCACCTTGATGGCATAAAAATTATGCTAAATATTCAAACAAAATGAAAACAACTAGTCTATTATTGGGTTTAATCTTTGTCATTTTATTCTTAATAGATAATCAGAAAAAGAAAACAGTCTTTATATTAGGCCAATATAAATTAATTGCTAGATTATTATTCAAATTTTTCTTAGAATGGTGGAGTGGGGGGAGGATTTGATTATTTTTGTTGTTGTTGTTTAAAAAAGAAAAAAGAAAATAAAAAGGGTTGAGCAACATGAAAATTAGGGGGTGGGCGGGAATGACAATGTAGCAGTTAATTTATTACGGTCTTTAACTCACACATGTGACTAGTTTATAAAAAGGTTTTGAAAAGCAAAAAAGAAAAAGAAACTCGCATTGTTGGAGTCCATAAATTGTAAACATGACAATTCCCAAGTTATTAAGTACCTTTTCAGCTCTCTTACAATGACACAGAATTTATGATAGTGGGTTATAAATTCAAAATATTTCAAAGTGTTGGCAGTACCTTTAGACCACAGGTTTCCGATATATGGCACGTACATGTACCAGGACTAAATGACTTCAGGCGTAAATCATGTAAATGGGGTTAAATAAGAACATAAAAAAAAAATATAACTACTCTATTCATTATGTTGCGATCAGTTAAAATTGTGTACATAATTTAAATATACACAAACTGATTCATTATCTGGGCAGTCGGCAAAGATATAGCTTCGTCATTCAAAATTTGTTTAGATTTTGTGACTTTTGTTGCACATTTTCCCATTTCTAACAGTCTTACATTGTTATCATGATTTTCAAGTTTTTATCTTGTCTTCGTTTCAAATTTTGACAATCATAAGTTGACTTGAGAAAGATTTTCGGATGAGACTATTTTGAAATTGTCTAATTAACGTTATGTTTGTATACTCTGATTCTAATCTGTTACTGCAATATTTGAATTAGGTGATTAAAAAGCTGTCAAAAGTTTCAGAAATCAATGTTATCAGACGAAACTTTTTTTTTCTTTTTTCAATTTTTTTCGAACATGAAATATAGAATTAAATAGAAAAATTAGTGATGTGTTTATAAAATCTTCTGTGTTATTATCCACACTTAATGAAAGATATGCTTTAAGTTTACTGATTTCAAATAAAAAATAATCTGACTACCTCGGTGATTTCCGTAGTACTTAAGAAGACTATTATTTATAGTTTTATTCCTGTATTCATTTTATTTTGTTTGATATTTGAAGATGTTTTTCTTTAAGAATAGCAAGCACCGCAGATGATCAAGACTTTGAGTAACACAGAGTGAATGTCCTTTGAAGATATTTAATGTTGTTGTTGTATGGTGTTAACGTCACTTTCAAAATGCTTCAGTCATTTCGGAATGTAGGTCTTTTGCCCTTCCAGACTTTTGTCCGTCCACTCAAATTTGCATAGGTGGACTATTGCCCTTCCATTAATTAATGGTTAACTAGCACATTTTATTTAGCACACGTTTAAAGTTAAACCTTTTAGCTCCATGAACTGCATTTCTGCACACCCAATGCAGAAGGCATTTGGAAACAGTGTAGGAAGAGTTCAGTCCACTCTGTCAGTAAATGTAAACATAATTCACCCATTACGGTGTACTATTCTAACCATGTAATGATACATACTTCCTATTAATATATATTGAGTGATGGTTTCTACTGGAGACAGTATTCTAAGCACTGCCACAATGGAGACCAGGAGTACCATGTCGCATAAACATGGTAATGTACCCAACCCAGTTATATTAAACTGGCACTGGGCCGACCAGAACTAGAAATAAGATTTGGTTCAATAAGGATAATTGACTTTCCATAAGGGGCCAGGGTTGGTCAAAAAAGGGTTTAAATAGAAAAATTTCAAAAATCTTCTTCTCAACAATCGGCCTGTCAAATTTGTTCATATTTAATATAGATTACCCAAATGAGTATGGGTTTTAAATTTTGTACAAATCAAGGGTCTTGTATTTATAGAGGCCCTGTTAGGGGGTTTTGAAATTTATATAGGAATTTATTGAAAAACAGAAAATTCTCTTTTTTTTTCATTCATTTATTACTTTTTTTATTCAGTTTGAATTTTGAAGCATCTTCTAGTCATAACAAATAAGATTTTGTTCAATACGAAGGATTGACTTTCTAAAAGGGGCAGGGTGGGGGTCACAAAATGGTTAAAATTGAACATTGTCATAAATTTTATTCTCAACAACCTGTTAGTCAAATTTGTTCATATTTTATATAAATTATCCCTATGATTAAGAGTTCTAAGCTTGTACAAATCAAGGGGTACTGGGATGTATAGTGGCCCTGTAAGAGGACTTTGAGTTTTACTTAGGGATACTATGGGAAAATGGAAAGTTCTCATATTTTCTTCCATTTTGTGTAAATATATTGTTTAATTTGAGATCAAAAGCATCGTCTAGTAACAATAAATCTTAATTCGTTCAACAAAGAGGATTGGATTTCCTTAAGGGGCCAGCTTCCTCTCAATAACCTTTCAGTCTAATTATATATATATATATATATATAAGTTCATATTTGATATAAATAATCCTTACATCAGCAAGGATTGAAGATTCTGCATATCAAGGGGCTGGGATATATTGGGGCCTTGTAATGTGTTTTTTACTTTTATGTAGGAATATTATAAGGAAAACTGATTATTTTCATTTCCACATCCTCGGTACAAAATAAATTCTTTTTAATCTGCTCATAACAAATCCCTAAGAGTGGGTGATTGAAGTTCTGACAAATCAAGGGGCTGAGTTGTATAAGGGTTCTGTACAGGGACTATATGTGTTTAACAGATGAATGGTATGGGAATTTAAAGTATTTCCTTTTCATTGCAGAGACCGCGGCGTGGTCTAGTGGTAGAGCGTCCGCCTCGCATGCGGAAGGTCGTGGGTTCGATCCCCGGCCAGGTCATACCAAAGACTTTAAAAATGGTACTAGAAGCTTCCTCGCTTGACGCTCAGCATTTAGAGGAGAGTTCTAGGTCTGGTCGGCCCGGTGTCAGTATAATGTGACTGGGTGGGGTATCATACCATGTGTCTGCGGCATGATACTCCAGTGTGACAGCGCTTAGAATACTGTCTCAAGTAGACACCGTCGGGATATGACTGGAAAATTGTTGAAAGCGACGCTAAACACCATACAACAACATTTTCATTGTAATTAAGTTTTTGTTCAGTATAGGTGTGTGGTGGTATTTATCCATAAGTTGTTTAGAAGACCCCAAAAGAGGGTAAATATTGTGGAATTTCAAAAAGTGCTATATGTCAGTAGAGCGTCCTCAGGCCCTCTTGGGCCTCTTGTTAATATTTACAATCACATTCTATGTATCCATATAAGCTAGTTATCTATGTACACAATTTCATTCAAATATTTACAATCCTAACTAAAATTATTGAATTCTATTACTTGTGCAGCTTCTGTTTATTTTAATTAGTTTAAACATATTTTATTTCAACATGAAACAGTGTTGTGCCACAAGCTCTTTCAACATTAGGTTCGACCCGTCCCCTAATTGAAACAACTGTCAGTTTTTGTTTTAGTTATTATTATTACATTGCTATGGTATTTTTTTCGAAATATAAACTTTTTTTTTTGGTTGATATTAAACAACCAATGTGTTCCAAATTGCAATAAATTACATTCATTAATACAAAAAGACCAGAAAATATTCTGAACACTCCGATGTTAAAACCCAAATTAAAAAGCAGTGTATGCGCAATACGATACCTTATGAAATAAATGGCATACTGTTTGTTATGAAAAGTTTCCAAGATATAACAAGAGTTTTCTGATGATCAATGTCAATTGACAAATGCTTTAATGTTATTTATGGCGTTCAAAGTAAAAAAGAATAAAATACCGGAACAATGTCATATATAACTTCTTAGTTTTCTCCCAAGTTTATTTTTTGGTCAGAATTACATTGGTTTTTTATATACTCGCATTGTCTAAAATCATCTCGCATTTTGCGAGTGTGCCAGTGCTTTTTCCAAACCCTGCTGATAATGATCGATGATCCCTTTATTTCATATCATCAAAAAGCCGTTATCAAAAAAAGGTGTTCAGACACAGCAATAAAATATTTTGAGTCAGGGTCTTTTTCTTGGGTTGGTCGCACAACAGGAAACATAAACTTTTTTTTAAATATGGCCTAAATGAATATATTGTAAATAGACAATAAGTAGAAAATAAAAACTACAATTCAAATAATGGATTTGTAGCTTTAAAAGAATAAAAAAAAAAAAAGAAATTGTATAGCAAATTAAGGCAGGACAAGGTAATATTTAATCGATAGCAAATTGATTTCACTTGTACTTGAATGGTCACCTGGTACAGACTGAAGAAATATTGTGTAATCAATCTGACAGATTTTATAATAGTTTCCATGTTCCAAAACCTCTTAATCGATATGCTTTCTGACTTTCCTATCATGAACTGACCCAAAATCCATCCACAAATCAAAGATCTTGTGTGTATAGGGGTCTGCATTATCTACACCCATATATATTTGTCATAAAGTAAGTAGCACTCTGCCATGTTAATGTAGTTTTATAAAGTGTTGACACTATTGATTCTGAATGAATAAGGTTTAAAAGCATATTTTTATTTCTAAGTATGTCTTACTGTTTGCCGAGCGAACACTGAAAAGGTTTATAATCGGGCATATAGAAAAAAGCCTTTAATCATCTCTACGGAATGATTTCTTCGTTGTCCGGTTACACGCAGGACTTGACTGGAAATTAAGAGATGGCAAATATTGGATTATTGTTAAGGTGCCATATTGCCCCAGTTGTAAAATGTCTCTCGACGCTTTTTCGTAGGCAGGTTCATAGCAATTCTGTCACTGTATTGCAAAAAAAAAAATGATTCAATTGGTCTTACCAAAATACAAATGTAATCTGTAATGTTTTAGATGTTAATATGATATGGTAATGAATTGCATCATGTTTTTATTTCTATATTTAAGTGGTGGTCAGTGCATGTTTGTTGTTTAAGTGGTGATCAGTGCATGTTTGTTGTTTAAGTGGTGATCAGTGCATGTTTATTGTTTAAGTGGTGATCAGTGCGTGTTTGTTGTTTAAGTGGTGATCAGTGCATGTTTGTTGTTTAAGTGGTGATCAGTGTGTGTTTGCTGGACTCTATTGATTGATTGATTGTATATTTAGCATCATTTTTATGCCATCGAGGGCTAACAGACAAACAGTTAACCTAACCACTCTTTCCTGGGGTCTTCAAATGTTAACCAGTACTCGAGCACACTCCATTTCCACAAGTAACTGATAACTAGAATCAGCAGTGAGAGACAAATGATTTTGAGACACGATGTTGTATACCAATCATCACTTCACATATAGGAGTTTACGGGTTTCTAAATCCTTCTCTTAGTCAAACCATTTTTTTTTTTTTTGGTTTAATGCCAATTTCAACACATTTCAGGTTATAAATGGCATATCCAGTTTTACTGGTTGAGGAAGACCTCAGACTGTGTCAGACTGAGTAGAACCACTGTCCTTCTGCAAGTAACTAGAAAATTTCTTACATAAACTTTTTTTGAGCAAGCTGGACTTGAATCTGGGGCCTTAGCTGTGAGAGGTAAGTGATCTTAAGACTTGAGACAGCGCCTTGGACCACTCGGCCACGGAGGACCCGAGTCAAACCAAAGACATAAAAAAGTGTTATTGATACAATCCTGCTTGGCGCTGAGTATATATATAAAATTATATAGTATAGTACAATACATGTTAGACTTACAACATAAGCAAAAATGTTAAGAAATACCCAGCCTAATAAGGCTTATCAGTCACTATTTTATCAAAATTGTAATTACTTCAACCCAAATATAACGAAACTTACTTGATATAATTTAACAAAATGACAAAGAACAAAATAAAATGAATTATAACATCTATCCATTAATGCAATGACGAAAAAAAAAATAAAAAGCTTAAATATACCTTATGTTTTAAGTGCACTTTCTGTAAACTGTGCAAGAGATATTATTGCACTCTGATCTTGTAATAGAATGCCAATTTTATTATATATGAATGATTTGTATTACATGGTTGTTACATGCATCCAAGGCATGATATTTTAGGTATGGCAGCACTAAGAACATTGTTACGAGCATACGCCAATGTGATATGGCTGAAAATTTTGTGTAGAATGAATCTTAGAACATTGTTACATGCTTAGTTTCAGCAGATTCTATCCAATTATTTACTGTGCTGCCTCCCTTTATGACACTGTTCATTTGGCGGAAGACTTATTAGACGAGTTTTTCAATGGCCTTTTAGATGAGTTAAAATGTTATGAATTTTTATAAATTTTAAGTTTTAGATTATTTTTATCTGATGATGTTATAGTTAATACAATTACCGGTAACAATAATTGAACTTTACATGAAACCACTTCAGTGTAAAACAGCTAGAATTGTGCCAAAACATTATAAAGTCAAACCTGTGGAAGCAGTCACCTCTATTTAGCAACCACCTGTCTTAAGCAACCATATTTTCTAATTCCTATTTCTATGTTTTAACCCTTTATATTATATGGATACCTCTAATATTGAAAGCATTTATTCACCACATATCAGCAATGGGTGAATTATGTTTATTTTAACTGACAAAGCAATCTGAACTCTTCCTGCACTGTTTTCAAAGGCCTTCTGTCAGTGATGTGGGAAAAACGCGTATCTATGGAGTAAAGGGTTAAGAGTAAATTAACCTGTATTAAGAAACAACCTGTCTAATAGGCCATTTTTGCTCCTTCCCTTGACTGACTGCTTCAGACAAAGCGGTTTTACTTCCATTTAATGGTATGTTGAGTATGGTGAATGGTGTTGATTCCGAGTGTATTGTTATCGTGTCAGTATTTCACATTTTATCAGGACAGTCATCTGCTTGAGACAAATTATTATGAGTACAGCTGCACCAGTTGATAGTTTGTAGCGTTAGTTTGGGGGTTTTTTTACGATTTTTGGGCCAACACTGTTCTCCTCAAAAGTATGTTTTATCCACTATTGTAAGAAAAATGCTGTGTTTTTTTACTTTTAGGGGAAGGGGGTCAGTGCCTTTTGAAGGGGGAAAAATTAGCATTTGGGGGAATTTTAATAGAACGTAAAACAAAATAAAAAAAACAAAAAGAAGTCATAAGTACCGGTATGTCTATTTAAACAGTAAACAGGTCAACATCCCTGTTACTCATTGTTTTAAACTGTTAAACTGGCATTAAACCCCACTTTTTTTTTGTTTTTTAGGGGAATTTTTCTGACATTAGGGGAAGAAAACACTATTTTGAGGGGGAATGGGGCCAAATTTCTCCAAATATTTTGGGTTAAATAACACTGCCAGGAGTCGTGAGTTTGAATCTCCTACTGGCAACAGTCTCTGTGATGATTGATATACAACATTGCATCTCATTATCATTCAACTCTCACTGCTGATTCAAGTGGGAAAGTTATCAGTTACTTGGGGAGATGGATGTGCTCGAGTACTGGTTAACCTTTCAAGATCCCAGGAAAGAGTGGTTAGGTTAACTGATCGTCTGTTTGCACTTGAAGGCATAAAAATGACGCCAAATATTCAATCAATCAATTCAGTCTTTTTTTATAGTACTGTATACATAAGGAATGTAGACCAAGACCAACAGTAACTGATCCGGGTGTATACAATTTTTTACTATCCATCATTAAAGTGTTATCAACATCCCTTTTAAACCATAATAGAACGGGCTAAAAACAAGAATACGGGAGTCTATTATTATAAAAAAAAATCAGCATGTTAATTTTATCAATTTTATCAATTTGAAATGACCCAGATGAGGTAAACACATCTGTACATGTCAACTGTTAAGCAATCAGTGTGTCACAACAATGTGACCTCGCGAAATGTGCTGATAGCAATTGGTGAATGATGAACCTTTGCGGGGCTCGTCTTTGTTGATGGTCTTTTCGATTGTGATTTTTTTCTGCTGTCCTGCCAGTAATGGGGGTTTTATTGCAATACAAGGTCATGAATTGGATTTTGTGTCCCTTTTTTTTTTTCTTAAATATTTCACAGGAAGCATTTGGAGGGCAAAGGCATTGAAAATTGAACAGGTTGATGAAAATAGCAAGTCATGTTGCACTCGCAGAATTGATTGTAAAAAATCAGTCATAATATTGCATCCTGGGTTGTTGAATAATTAACTGTCCTGCGCCTCAAAAATCAGAATGATGACAAAACTTGGACTGAATAATCTCACTTCGCGATTCTTTATTGGATTTTCATCAAACTTACTTAAGACGTCTATGTTGTCAGGTCCTTTTGACATTATTAAACAAAGGCTGACATTCCTTGGCTTTCCAATTAAAAAAATCATGTGTTTTTTCAAATTGAGGCAAACAAAATTCTTAAAATTGATAGAATTTTTTCTTCTTTTTTTTTTTTTTTTACATTATGGGATATAAAAGACCTAATTGGATATGAAGTATTATTGTAATATCTGATAATTATTGGTTAGAACACGAGCCTAAAAAAAACCCTAATTTCCCTTCAGTTGCGCTGGTTTTACTCGAGGGAGGTAATTTGGAATATTTACCGATCCTCAACAGCCGTTTTTCTTAGCAGGATATAAATGAGTGTATTTTGGTATGACAACATTAGTTTTCAAAACATTTGACCAAATCCAACTTAAAAGAGTCATGTTGCCTAAATACTGGTAGTAGTGCATATAGGTTTATATTTTTGTGAAAAACTGTTTATTTTAGAAAAGTACTGCAATTATACGTCATATTATGGGATGAGCTACTTACTCTAGAATCATCATAGAGTATGTTTACCTGTTGGCCCGTTTCATTAAGTACATGATATATAAAATAGTGTTTACACGAAACATATCAATTACATATTAGTGTGTTAGGAACATTAATTATCAGCGCTTGTTAATTGCAAATAAACAGGATACATGTACATTCTTTTAGTGAAGTATGGCCATCTTAGCGTATTGTGTCTGAGTCAGTAATTTAATGTTTCATGGGGCAGTAGTGACGTGTGCCTCTTGCCAATTTCCATAAAAAAAGGCTCTCGCGATATGTCGATTTTTCTCACTATAGCATGCTTAGATAATTTTAAACTCATTTAACCTTTATTGCATTAAGGACATCTATCTAAACATGTCAAAATAATATTGATAATGTGATTTCACTAAATTAGTGATTACACTAAAATGAATTTCCCGCTATAATTGCAATTTATTTTTTGAATTTATTTCCCCGATTTTAAAATTTTAAATAATCCTGACATATTCTCGTTAAAATAAAACTAGTGGAGTAATGGCAGTTTTGAAAATGTGGGTATAAATATATATGTTACACTCAGGGTAATACACAAATTGGTGCAGCGCTGTATCACACTGATGAAAAAAATGATGAAAATACAATATTACACTTTTTTGTCATGCAAGAGTTAGGCCTCTTCCCAACAACAACAACAAAAAAAAAAAGGTCATACATGTAGATAATGTAAATTTCAGAAATAGTGCATAGTGAAATTTTATTAAAATTGCCATGTGTCCCTTTAAGGTGGTCGACTGAGTATGCGTGAAGTATGTCAAGGTTGGTAATTCATGAAACGTCTCTGCTGCAGTGGTCTTAAAACAGGTAGCGCTGTCATAATATGAATGAAAGATGGTTAAAAATGACTAAACACCGTCATAATATAATGAAAGATTGTTAAAAGTGACTTTAAACACCATATAATACATTACAATTATCAATATACACAGCAATTATCTTTGGATAATAGGTCACTTATTTATGCAACAGTTAATTTGTAAATCTTGAATTATTATACATCATAAAAAGTGACAGTTAAACTTTATCTATTGAATTGACTAAATAAAATGAGAGAAAAATGTCTGCTGGAAACATTACCCACAATTCCCCCATCCTATAATCAATATTGAAATACTTTCACAGAAATAAAACATGATGACTATGTCAAGAGAAAATATTTTGTCAAATTCAATAAGAAAAAATGTTTGCCTTTTTAAAACCAAATTAATGCCTATTAAAACTGACTGTTTAAAAATGCCTGTGTAATCTATTCAAAACCTTGGTCCTTGTAAGTTTTCTATATCGTCGATATTTACTGAAACGCAATCGGTGTTCCATTGATTAGGCAATGATTTGATTGGTCGAATGGTGACGTTATGCATAAATGAAGGGCATTGTTATCAGCCGTCCAGGTAAACAGTATACAAGATTTCTGGTGTACTGCCGCTTTGTTATTAGAACGGATTTTTGTATTGAAGGAACAGGTTGATCAGTGAAAAGTGAACACAACTTTGTGTGATTGTGACAAATTGTGATAACTTCACCATAAAGATAGTTGTCAATTATTTGAAAGAAGAAAGGAAACAAACTAGCTGGAAGAATTGTTTTTTCAATTCCAGCTAATTAACAAGTTGGTGAACTTAAGGAATGAAAGAAACTAAAGTGATAATTAAAAGGGATTAATCTGTGGTAAACCAGCCACACTGGCACCAGTGTAAATCAATAATCAGTTGTTGTCGGTATCTCTCGAAGAGCTGTTCAATAATTTAATTGGGAAATTCATTTTGGAGTTATAAACTGAAAACGTCTGGTTTAATATAAACAAGTATTGTGTCAGTTTGTGTGTTTGTGTTTAAATATTTTATTACCTTTGGAATATTTTAATATCAGATATTTAGACTACCCGTATATAAAATTTGAATTCAGATCACGGATTTATTTATATATTGTGGCGATGTGAGTCGCAGATTTTGAATATTTGGTATATTTAATCCAAATGAAGGTATGTGAAATGTCATATTTGTTTAAATACATAATTGTTATGATATTATATATATATATTTAATAAACAAATTTACAACCATAAGATTATAACGTAATGAATTGTTTACTGCTAAAAATGTGATATTAATAAATTTGCTCTGGTTTTGAAATAAGAAAAAAATGTTGTTACAATAAAACTTTGCTGGTATATATATTAAGAAAATGTTTACAGCTAGAAATATGTTGTAATAAATCTATTTTAAAATAATGAAAAGTTCTCTGCTAGATATTTGATATAAAATTTTATATATTGTTATAAAATAAAAACTTGTTTATTTTGTTCTGATAACATTTTTTATAAATGAGATTCTGATATACAATCAAAACTGTCTTAAGCAGCCTGTTAAAGGAAGGAGCAAAAGTGACCTTTTAAGACAGGTAGTTGCTTAATACAGGTGAATTTGCTCTGAAAGCATAAAAATGGGAAATAGCAAATGTAGCTGCTCAAGACAAGTGGTTGATAGAGTTGACTGCTTACACAGGTTGACTGTGTTAGGAAATATTTTCCGGCTAGAAATTTGATACAATAAATCTAATAACATGTTTTGAAATACTAAGAAATGTTAATTGCTAGAAATTTGATATAATAATTCACAAGTTTGGAAAAATTAGGAAATATTTACTGCTAGGAATTTTATATAATAAATCTTAACAGATTTTGAAATATCTAAGGAAATGTTTACAACTAGAAAATAATACATTTTTAAAATATTAGGAAATATTAACTGCTAGAATTTTTATTCATGTATAATTGTTTGGAAATATTAAAAAAAAACATTTATTGCTAGTAATTTGATGTATGATAGAATCTATCTTAACCAGTTTTAAAATATTAGGAAATATTTACAGTTAGAAAATTGCATTACAATAAATTTTCACATTATATGATA
Organism: Panopea generosa; assembly: GCA_029582155.1. NCBI lineage: Eukaryota > Metazoa > Mollusca > Bivalvia > Adapedonta > Hiatellidae > Panopea > Panopea generosa. The sequence goes on along the minus strand of CM055901.1, from coordinate 29,152,226 downwards.
GTATACATTGAACAATTTTATACATCCATTTTCACTACTCATTTCAAACTTTACAGCTCAAAAAGTTATTGATACTGTCTACACAAACATAATGTTTTAGCAATATTTATTTCATATATTAATGTCATCTCCATAGTCATCAGTTTAACAGTACACTTTGTCTGGATGTTTAGTAAAACGTCATTAACTCATTATTTCATTATTTCATAATTTTATTAACAAATTTGTTGAATATGAACAAAAATGCTCAATTTTGAAAATGAAATGTCATTTGACATTGAATAAATAAAATTTAACTTGTCATCGTATTGTATCATGATTTTATAATAAACAATTATTGTATTTTCAATTTCATTTTAAATGTGGTAATTGACTTAATAATAAATATTAATTATCATAGCCATATACAGACAAACCTGTCTAAGCAGTCACTTCTACTAAGCAGCCACCTGTCTTAAGCAACCATATTTTCTATTTCCCATTCTATTTCCTATTTCTATGCTTTCAGAGTAAGTTAACCTTTATTAAGCAACAACCTGTCTTGAAATGTTACTTTTTCTCCTCCCCTTATAATGACTGGCTGCTTAAGACAGGTTTGACTGTACAAAACTTTAAACCAAACAAAACATCATTACATTGTCTATGCTCTATGCTCATGTTTTAGCTTTAATTGTTTTTTTATTCAAAAACAAAATGAAGTCATGAAGAATGTTAAATCGGAGAGTGTTAAAATTGACATTTATAAACAAATTCCAATGTGGCAGTCCCATCATTCACCCATATGAATGTTGAATTCTATTAAATGCAACTGTTACAAATGTTATGTGAAATATTTTTTCTGTATTTGCTTTTTCAGATGTTTACTAAATTGTGAATATAAAATTTAAAACTGCTGTTGTAATAGTTTAAAAACAAGATAGCAGTATTTGCCTATCAGAGAAAGCTAGTCTTCCATCAGACCATCAAAAGTTAGTTAAACAGATGCATATCAATTGGGTATTTAGTATCTTACATACCAGGTGAAACCTACACAATTTTTTTTATTTTATAATTTGACATTATGAGATCTCATTGCCAGTGATTGTACGATACGTTAACACACTATTAAAATGTTTACAATAAATGATGATAGTTTATTCTCAGTTTTGGGATCGTCCATGGCCGAATGTCTCAAGATCACTTACCTCTCACTGCTAAGGTCGTAGGTTCGAGTCCCACTCACTCCAAAAACTTTAATTGAGAAAGTTTGCCAGTTACCTTAAGAAGGATGATGGTTCTACTCAGATTCATTCTGAAGTTTTCCTCCACCAATAAAACTGGATATGCCATGTTATTAAATAACTTAAAATGTGTTGAAAACATTTTTTTTCCCCCCTCATCCATGACCCTGATGTAAATTTCATTGTCATGGTAACATCTGTATGTCAGAAAACCACGGTAACTATGGCAATGCAACATGCAACATGCAACATATACTCAGATTTTTTTTTTTGAAGAATGAAGAAATGTAATAAGCAATATATTGCCTTGCCCTGTGTGTTTCAGTGCGAAGTCTGCAAAATCTTCTTTACTATTTTCTGAACACTCACATAATTTTATCAATAATGAATGTTTCTACAGTTTCCATGCATGATAGAAGATTATTTGTGCCGGTAAACCTGATGGAAATGTTTAATTAACCATTTTGTCCATCTGAATGTCAGACTAAGGGTTATGGGTGTCGAATCCCATTCGGTCACAGTCTCTGTGATGATAAGTCCTGAACCTTGTTTTATGTCCATGGGTCTTCCACCTTTGAATATGTTGGGAAGTATTACGTGACCTTCTGAGATGAAGTGTACCTAGTAATAACCAACCACCTAGTGGATCCCAGGAGCCATGATTTTGTGCGCTGACTGCAGTTAAATTACTGAAATACTGTTGAAAAATTATGAAAAACCCCATACACACACAATGTCATTGATATTGTCATCAAAACATAGTTTCTTGAAACATGTTGTTTTATGTAGGTCAGGGGATCGGTTTCGTTTCATAATTTCTTTATAATTCTTCTATTGAAAAAAGTGTAATGGATCGTTCATAGAAAAGTATAATTCATCAGCGATAACAAGATGTGTATAAATGTTCAGAAATAGGAATACTATGTGTGCACTTTGTAAGGCCATAATAAATTAGTTGCCAGATTATCATCCCCACCCGCCCCCTAATTTTCATGCTGCTCTGACCCTTTTTATTTTCATAAAAAAAACAAAAAAAAACAATTTTTATTTAAAAAAACATCAAAATCAAAATAAATAATAAAATCCCTCCCCATTTTTAAGAAAAATTTGGATGATAATCTAGCAATTAATTTATAATGGCCTATGGTAATATTCAAAGTTGTTTTCATTTGTTCAAGAAACAAAGCCTTCCAGCTGAAATGTCTTGATGTAGGTCTCTTGCTATGTGAGTATCATATACTGTTGATGATCATTTCATTTTCAGTGTATCAGGTAATTAAGATATATTTTGTTTGGTTCTTTTATACACATTAAATATATTTTGTTTGGTTCTTTTATACACATTAACAAACAAATATTTTAATTTCAGAAACATGAGTCGTAACTCAAACAACAGCCGTGGTCAGATAGGACCGGGTGGGGGTATCCCTGCCCTAAGAGTTCAAGCAGACACCCCACAGCCGAATGATCGAGTGCAGCTCCCAGCCCTGTCGTCACAGCGGTCTATTGTCGGCCAAGGCAAACCTACGCAAAATGGATTTGGTGATACAAAATCACAGTTTGTTACTCCGCGAGCCCCAGGACCAAATGGAAACATCTTCAATATGTACCGTCCCAGCAAACATGGTATGCTTTCTTTTTCAATTTTTGTTTATTGATATGCATGTATTATATTCCAGGTTGGTGCTATATGGTTTGTATATGACAAATTCCGAGTAACATCTTTTCTCATTGAAGCTGTGTTGGTGATAAACCAGGAGGGCTTTATTGTGAAATCTGCTGGCAGCAGCAGTTTGGGTCTATGTTGCGCATCTTAATATTAATAACTATAGCTATATATTAACATCATGGCAGTTTTATTTTTTGCTAGTTATAAAATTTAGAAAAATAGGTGAATTTTACATAAACCAATACACCATGGATAGTCAATATATAGTTTATAGTTTGAATTAAATTTTGTTTATTCTACTTTGATTGAGAAACAAGTTCTTACAAATCATGCTCAAAGTCTTTCATGGTGGAACGAGTACTAAGTATATACAGAAAAAGTGTCTAATGCTCAAGGACACCACACATAGCCGTGGCAAAGTGTATAGTATGTATATATACAGGTGTCCCCTTTTGTGTTACATGATCTCTTTGATATATAATTTATTGTCACGTATATTTTAAAATATAACAGGGATCATGTGCACTTTAGTCATTTTTCAGTTTTATTCTAATAATGAATAAAAATTAAAACGCATATGAACATATTTTGTACCGGTGTGGATGTTTGTTTTTTTTCCTCCATTAAATTTGATTGATTTTAATGTTCAATAGCATTGACCTTTCAGTAGACATATTTAACTCCCATCTTATTTCAAATTTATTTCATGTTTCTCGTCAAAACTTTCAATTCAATGGATGTTATGAAATTGATATTGTTAACATAAATTAGAAACGCTAATTTTTCGATTGTATTATCTACCAAACAGACCATTTTGTTTTTAATAGATGCGCAGCCACTCTGTAAAGCCGTGGGTTGATTTATGTCGTTATAGACACAGATCTAATGATCCGGTTGATGACATTAATGGCAACTTTGTTTGATGAGCGTCTTATTGCTTTGTCTACAGACTACACCTGTCTAACTGCAATTAATCATCCATATTCTGTTTGTATATTTCTTTCTATAAGTTCAATTAATTATCAATTAATAATCAATTTATAATCAGCAATATTAATAACAAAAAAAAAACAACAACAACACAGAAAGTTTAAAATTCAATTAACTGTATGCTAGCGGAAGAGTATCAGACAGAGGATCTGAAGGTCATGGGTTCATATTCCCCACAGGGCCATGCATTCTTGAGCGAGGCACTTAAATTGATTATGGTTTGTACTGGTTATTATATAATTTCTACCCAGGAAGAATACAAGCATGATTTGTACAAGTTGTAAGTACATAACTCCCAACTGATATGAAAGAAATAAGTTTAAAGTTAACTATTTACAGATTTAAATGCAAATAAATTCATGGCATAATTGGAAATTTCAGTGTTTGGTTCTCGGTCAATTTATTTGTATAAATAAACAACACAATTTAAGATTGCAATGCAATGGTCTGTAAGAGTCTATATTATATAAATTCTGCAAATAAGGTTTGATAATCAATAAAAAAAAGATAAGTAGGCAATGTATTTCAGGAAGTACTTTATGTATCAGCTTTTTTTAAGATTTAAGTATGTTTTAAGTGTGGTGACTAAGTGAACAGCGAATTATAAGATATGCATAAGATATGGCCAAGTTACCTACTTCCTACAAATAAATCAGTTTTTCCATTAATCACTTTTAACCACAATGCTTGCATTTTTTTTACTGCTAATAAATTAAAGTTCTATTTTCATGATCAAATCAATTGTGACCATTTTAAACCATATCTCTTTACAATAAATCATTGTTAACAAGAGAGGGAAATATATATTTATAAATTTATAAAAGTATTATATCAGAAAGATATATGCAATGTAAGGAAACCAGATATAGGAATTAATTAAATTAGATTTTTAATTGACATATCAGTTAAGTGTTGTTGTAATCAAATATTTTAACAATATCTCAAATTTAACAATATTATGTTTGATTGGTAATCAATAAGTCAAAATTAGCTGAAAAACAGAATTTGATAATTGCTAGAATAAAATAGGATTTTTGTTCAGCATATAAAACTTAAATAATGTTAAGTGTATTTTAAAAAGCAATAAACAATGTGTGTGTTTTCTTTTTCATACTTGTTCACAATCTTTCACTGTTTTTGTTCTCACAATTTAACCAAATGTTAAGTTGAAAAGGGGCCATTGCTCATAAAATTTGTGGGGCCATGACTCATGAAAAATTTGAGGGCCATGACCCATGTAAAGTTTGGGGGCCATGGCCCATGTAAGGTTTGGGAGCCAAAGCTTGTGTAGAATTTGGGGGGCCATGGCCCATGTTAAATTTAGGGGCCATGACTCATGTAAAGTTTGACTGATGTTGACATATATTAAACTTGATATGTATTTTACAATTAAACAGCTACCGTTATACGCTAAATATTAATGAAATACATATGTTATTGCACCATCATGGTGGAATGGTTGAGGAGGCCATACTTCGAATGGTGGGTGGAGGCCATTCTTTGGCTGGTGAAGGCTATTTTTTTCGAATGGTGGCGGCTGTTCTTAAAAGTGTGGAGGCAATACTTCGAATGTTAGAGGCATAAAGACTTTGTTAGTTGGTTTCTGTTAAGTGAGTGAAATATGAAACACACTTAAAACAGTTACAAACTTAAGGGCTCAATGCAAAACTACTGTTGTTGTTGTATGGTGTATAGCGTGGCGTTCAACAATTTTTCAGTCATATCGCGATGGAGTCTACTTGAGATAGTATTCTGAGCGCTGTCACACTGGAGTATCATGCCGCAGACACATGGTATGATACCCCACCCAGTCACATTATACCGACACTGGGTAGACCAGACCTAGAACTCTCCTCTAAATGCTGAACGTCAAGCGAGGAAGCTTCTAGTACCATTTTTGGTATGACCCGGCCAGAGATCGAACACACAACGTTCTGCATGCAAGTCAGACGCTGTACCACTAGACCACGCGGCGGTCTAGCAAAACTACTGTATCCAAATATTACATAAAAATAAAGATACAGCTTTTACACACAGTGTTTCGGAGTTGCAGCCCAGCTGATACTATAACAGTGAACAGTACAGTATCAATAATTAATGACTGAGTTTATATAAATAGACTGAAGAAAGACTTGCAATATTCAGGTAGACTTATTACAGCGGTGGTCTAGTTGTAGAGCATCCACCTCACATGTGGGCGGTTGTGGGTTCGATCACCGGCTGGGTCCTACCAAAAACTTAAAAAATGGTAGTAGAACAACAGCAAATATTTAAAAAAAAAAAAATTAAATTCTCCCCCACCCTTTCCCCCTTTTTAAGAAAAATTTGGATGGTAAGCTAGCAATTAATTTATGATGGCCTTATATTTAAAAATTTAAAAATAAGTTAACTGAGTCAGTGTTTTTCACTTGATTGTTATGCACTTCATTGTAAACTGCTAAGTGGGTGGAAGTGAGAACTAAATACAATTTTACATAAAACACGACTTAATTATTCTATATTTACAGCAGGTATTGCTTTTATTTGGCCATGTAAATGCGCACAAGACCATACCAAAAGAAATGCTTATATTTGGATACAAGAACAAAATATAATAACAAATTTGATAATTGTCCATTAAAAACCAATTTTGTATTTTAGAAATCAAAGAAACTAGGTCATGCAAGTGTTTATACGACTATAATTTTCCAATTGTGGCCATAAATGAATACATAATATTATATTGGCAATGGGTTTGCATAAAATATGACATGCAAGCCTATTTAAAACTCAATATTTCCAATTGATGTATAAAAAGATTACGAGATAATAGTAAATATTAAAGGATCTTAATAGAGTTTCCGCTTCTCATATAATTGTAAGCGTTAAATAGAGAAAATATATTTTTGTGTTTATTTTTTCAGCAAACCTGGTTAGTAAAGGTTGAAATTTATAAAGTTATGTATTTTATTTTTTATTTTTAAATTCGAACAAATTTTGTTCTTGATAATTTAATGTTTTTTTGTAACATTTTTTTACCAGACATTATCATTTTTATTACAGTGAATTAAACAAGCATACTGTCAGACTGAGTACCAAGCAGTGTTGACCCTGATTAGGCATCTTGGTTCCAACTCTGATTATACTGACCCTAACAGACATTATTTTGTTAGAACTGAAAGAGTTTAGAAAGAATGCAAGATGTCATTAAATACAAATACAATATCTTGAATACAGTTTTTGTCAAATTCATTTATAAATTACTGTTTAAACATGCCAGGCTTAGTTAGCTCAGTCTGTAGTATGTCTGACTTTCTACCCAGGGGTCTCGAGTTTGAATTCCAGTCCGGTCACATTTTCTGTGATATGATTAATGTACAATTGCATCGTATTGTCATTTGTCTTTTACCATTGATTCAAGTGTACCAGAGTACTGGTTAACCTTACATGATCCGAGGAAAGAGCGATCAGGTTAAACGATCATCTGTTGACCCTTGATGGCATAAAAATGAGGATAAATATTCAAACTGTTTAAACAGTCAGCAGAGCATCAAAACTGGAAAGTCTTCCCTGCCCTGGGACATAAACATGTTTATGGAAATAACAAAACTTATAACCAGGTCAAAATGTGAACTTTGGGTGGCATGATTATCCCAAAAATTACAAATACCAAGCGAATACAACCGTCAAAAGTGTGACACAATAGCAACATTGTTACTTAAATAATATTTTTGCGAAGGATATACTATTTTATTTGCATTAGTAATTATGTTATTCTTCATTAAAAGTCTGTTATGTTACACTTAGCAAAATAATCAAGCAATACATTATGAAAATTTTGATCTCAAAATGATTGACCAGATTCTTGGATCTGAGTTTTCCGTTTATTGACTGTATCATTGCTTTTGTATGCTTTATTATAATTACCTCAAAGAATTTATCAATATTTACATTTTCACTGTGCAGTACTTAGTGCATGATAGTGTACTCGGTGCCCTGAAGTCAGTATTTAATGCATGATAGTGTGCTTGGTGCCCTGAAGTCAGTATTTAATGCATGATAATGTGCTCGGTGCCCTGAAGTCAGTATTTAATGCATGATAGTGTGTTCGGTGCCCTGAAGTCAGTATTTAATGCATGATAGTGTGCTCGGTGCCCTGAAGTCAGTATTTAATGCATGATAGTGTGCTTAGTGCTCTGTGGGCAGAACTTAGTGCATGCCAGTGTGCTCAGTTTCCTGTGGTCAATACTTGATGCCTGATAGTATGCCCAGGGCCCTGTAGTCAGTACTTAGTTCATGCCAGTGTGCTCAGTGCCCTGTTAGCAGAACCTAGTGCATGCCAGTGTGCTCATTGCCCTGTAATCAGTACTTAATGCCTGAAAGTGTGCTCAGTGCCCTGTGGTCAGTATTTGGTGCCTGATAGTGTGCTTAGTGCCCTGTAGTCAGTACTTAGTACATGACAATGTGTTCATTGCCCTGTAGTCAGTACTTAGTACTTGATAGTGTACTCAGTGCCCTGTGGTCTGTATTTAGTACATGATAGTGTGCTCAGTGCCCTGTGGTCAGTACTTTGGACATGATAGTGTGCTCAGTGCCCTGTTGTCAGTCCTTAGTACATGAAAGTGTGTTTAGTGCCCTGTGGTCAGTACTTAGCGCATGCCAGTGTACTTAGTGCCCTGTTGTCAGTACTTAATGCCTGACGATGTGTTCAGTGCCCTGTAGTCAGTACTTAGTACATGACAATGTGCTCAGTGCCCTGTAGTCAGTACTTAGTTTATGACAGTGTGCTCAGTTTTCTGTAGTCAGTACTTAGTACATGACAGTGTGCTCAGTGCCCTGTAGTCATTACTTAGTACATGACAATGTGCTCAGTGCCTTCTAGTCAGTAATTAGTACATGACAGGGTGCTCAGTGCTTTCTGTATGCTGTTCTCTGTATCTTCTAATTTCATGAAATTGTTTATGGTTTAAGTACTTTTTTCCCCTTATTGACTAGTTCTGACTATTGTGTATAGTGTGGGATGTTATTATGTTAGCTGTTGAATGATTTGCCAATCCTTGGGTTGGTTGTATTTTACACTATGATATTTTTTAATTGTTGAAATTCAGTTTATATTTATTGTGCCAATAATGATTATGACCCAGTTTTTTAGCTGGCATTGACAGGTAGAAGAATTGATTTTCATTTAGAGTTGATGAAGTATGGGCAGACATATTGATCTGCATGGTGTATAATATGGAGAAGTATTGGTGTCAAATAAATGTCCTGTCAGTGTATTGTAAATGTCATTAAATGTTGGTACAACTCCTCTTGTAACATTTAATATCCGTGATTTATAAAAGATTCATGTATTTAAAGAGCATAAAGATTGAAATAAAAGAAATTAAGTTATCACATTGATGTTTTTGAGAGTCTGGAATTTAGATGTTAAATAATAAATGACCCCAGTGCTTGATTTCAACCACTCTGTATAAATTTATTTTTTATTAATGTTATAGATATTTAGAATAAGTTAAGATGGATGTTGCCATTAACACAATAATTTTACACATATTTGTATTGCATTTTTACAGACATGGGAAATTTTGGACTCCAGGGTTATGGTGTGGCCCCAAAGCAAAAGCAGCAGAACTTTGGACATTCTAATGCCGCAGCATTTGCCGGGCCACAGCTCCATCTGCCAAACAATCGTCTTGAGACACAGACACCTACGCCGAGCGAGGTCTCAACCATTCATTCTGCGAGAAACGTCCACACTCCGACCTTATCTATGGTGTCGGGCCAGGGCTCGGAAAGGAACATCACGACGCCAATCAGTAATGTAGATAAACAAGTGTTTCTGGAGCCGCGCACTCCTCTAAAATCCTGGAACCCTTATCCCACCCTGCCCCATGTGTCCAGCAGTAAGGACTTGGACAATATGTCCATCTCAGATAAACAGTCAGTATTGGAGAGACAGAACGGTACCTGGCACACGAATGGTATGATGCCAGGAAGTGCCACGACGCGATACCACACCAGCAGCAGTGGAACAAATTCCCTATCACCCCACCTGGCGATGGATACATCTCCACCCGGGTCGACAGCTCTCGGGTCAAGTTTCACAACCAGTCCACGTCACTCAGCACACATCAGATCAAACAAGCGTGCTCACTCGCTGTCACCAATAGGTGACGGATCATTGGATTTCACAAAGTTGATACGTGCATCCCCAACATCTCTTATGTCATGTGGTGGTTCAACAGCCAGTGCTTCCCCACAGCCACAAGGCAACACAGCCCAGTATGGACATTTTGGTCACCTGATTGCAAGGAATAGCAGAAATAGTAACGGGAGTCCATATTCGGGTTCCGCCAATTCTGGTAATCGTGGCCTCACGCACCTAAAGATTGAGCACGGTTTTGAGGTCAGTGATATTCAAGATTATTTCCAGGATATTGTGAGCAACCAAGTGGTCATGCCACAAAACGAAATCCCATATTGGGAGCAAAGAGCGTTCGAGGACATCCAACAATTCGGGGCTCCACAGTTTAATCTTCCACCAGAGAACCTGGTTCAACCTCCTGGTGTCAATGGCAACATGAGTGGTTTCAGCAGCCATCATCACATGCATAACATGAACCAAAACATAAACAATAATATGAACAATATGCATGATAACCTGGTCCGCCCACCACCACCGTACGACACAGCCATCGGGCAGCAGCAACATCAAGGGGGTATGCTGCAGCAGACGCAAAACTTCCAAACGGCTACGCAGCCACTGGCGCAGAACAATATGAATAACATGAACAATATTAATAATTTGAACAATAATTTGAACTCGATGTCCAATAATCTGAATGAGACATTGACAGAATTCCCTGAGGATGGGGAGGTGGACGAGAATGGAGAAAAACAGCATATATGTCGTTGGATAGACTGTAATAACCAGTTTAAAGAGCAGGATGAGTTAGTACGCCATCTTGAAAAAGCTCACATTGATCAGAGGAAGGGCGAAGATTTCACATGTTTCTGGGCCAGTTGCCAGCGGAGATATAAACCGTTTAATGCACGGTATAAACTCCTTATTCACATGCGGGTTCATTCAGGAGAGAAACCGAACAAATGCACGGTAAGTTGTTTTAATGTTAGCATAATCGCTACAGATGGACAGACATGACAGGTAAAGTAGGTTTTGTTAATCTGTTGTCTTCTCTGATGAAAAAGGTCCACTGTGGATGAGTGGTTATATACCTCTCACAGCAGTGGTTGTGGGTTCAAGTCTACCTTTGTCCTAACATTTTATGTGAGAAGTTTTCCTGACTTACTTGTGGAATCACAGTGGTTCTGCTTAGACTCATAACTGTGGGATCTTCATCAGTAAAACCTAGATGCAACTAGTGCTGGAAACAGGATTGAACCTCATTCCCTCTTTTCTCCTCTAATTTTTGAATCTCATTCCCTCTTTTCTCCTCTGATTTAAGTACCACGATATTGAGGATTGCAAGTAATAAGTAAAGTGGATATTGCAAATAACAACAGAATCTTAACTAATACTGGAATTTACATTTGAAATTGTGTACCAAATGTATTTTGTGATATTTTCACATTGACTTTGTAAAAGGTTTTTGCACAGTTACTGTTTTGTCAAATTAAAAAAATAAACACAACACAAAAAGCATGTTTTGCTTTGCAATTGAAAAGGTAAGCTTATCTGTTTTATTTTTTTTAAAAAGCTGATCATTTATAAAAATCCCATTGTATTTGTTATTTCTTTTTTCAAATGGCAAAAGTTCAGATAAAGAAACTTGAAAGATACTTAGAATTAAAAAATTGAAGTATCCTTTATAGCATCAAACGCCTTCTAAAGAGTAGTTTCATACTTATGACATTGATAATTTTTCTTCTTTCATTTCTCCGATTGTTTTCGTCATCGCAAAAGAAACATGATATTACTCTGCTATCTACAACTTCTTGTATTTCTCGGATATTAGTTTTAGTACTCAAAAAAGAAAAAAGAAATATCTCCACAAATAGGAAATAAAAACATCATGAGGGAGGATAGGTTTACAATTAGACTTATGAATCACCTAACAGGGGGTAAAATTCAGTTTTGAGCTCTCATTAGCGAACTTATTGGAAAGGGAAAAAGAGGTACGGTATTGTCTATTAATATTATAGAGAACAACATTTGATTGAAAATGCTTCCTTCTTTGGATTAATTACCATTTTCATTTTTGAGATAATATCACTGGTATAATAAAAATGATAATTCTACTCAAGAGTTCTGTCAGAATTTGCTTAATTTTTATTTGAATTAGAAATTAATACAAATGCATATACTGGTATGGCCATTATGAATTAATTGCTAGATTATCATCCAAATTTTTCTTAAAAACGGAGAGGGTAGGAGGATTTTATTTTTTATTTTCATTTTTAAAGTTTCTGATGTTTTTTAATAAAATAAATATATATATACCGTATATATATATATTTTTTTATATATTTTTTTTATGAAAATAAAAAGGGTCAGGGCAGCATGAAAATTAGGGGGCAGGCGGGGATGATAATCTAGCAATTAATTTATTATGGCCTATAAAGGATTTTTTAAAATATGTATGACTGCTTTCAACTGCACAATTATAAAAGTTTTCATTTCACTTCTTTTGTTTTATTAATTACCCTTTTTTTAAAGTCACTGAGACTCATTTCTGCGATCATATCTAGAAAATTGATTTCTGAAAGAATCTAGGATCTGTGACTGGTTCTTTTATTCTTGACATGAAAGTTTGAAATACAATCTGTTGATGGCTACTCTTGCTTTTCACTCTGTTAAACATGTCAGAACATTAGAGGTTGGACTGTCCTGTGCCTTTGTCGGGGACACCTGTTTTGCAATAAATTACCCACAATAAATGTTGTTATTGACAGCATTGATTTTAAATTTAGAGTTTGTTTTTTTTCTCTCTCTAAATTTTTACTTTTAAAGATTAGGCATTTTACATTCTATATAAAAGTTTAAAAATCTTTTGTAAGACAGAACTATAAGCAGAAATTGTCTACCTAGTTGAATGATTTATACACTAATATATCAGTTTGAATTTTTGTACTCTTGACCTTGTCTTGAAAGGCAGAATATCAGGATTTTTTTAAATTTTTGAATTAATCAAAAAAAAGTTTTTGGCTTATGCATCCAGGTTAGACTTAAACAATAATTTTTATGCTTAAAACTGTAGTATATTTTATGATGTATCAAACGAGTCACATGGCTTGAATTTGAATTTGATTTGATATTTGATTGGTTACATATTGTTGAATTTAGTTCATCTTACAAGCAGATTGAAAATGTGAAGATTGCCGAGCAGTACATGCTATACTTAGAATTGGGACTCCATTATCTGATTAAAATATTATGGTGAAGGTCATCAAACTGTATTTTGTTCAATTCCACCACTCTGATTCAATTTAATTTTTTGTCTTGATTTGGCATATATGAATTTACAAATAATTGGTATTTCAGTTAAGAATAAATGATAATTAGAGGCTCTGTATTCATTCTAAAACTTATTTGATATACATTTCAAACACTAGTACACTTCCTTTAATCTTTCTCTTTGAAAAAGGTAACCTTCACCTTCATATGCTGATTTTACCCGGTTGTGAAATTTTTATCCAAACTTTGCATTGTAACAGAAATTGGTTTTCTCCACCAGGAAGACCACAATTTTACTTACATTGCACCTCCTGTGTAATTGTTTATTACTCATTTAAAAGTAGTTTGTTTACATGGTGTTTTGCGCCTTTTTCTCAACATTATTTCAGTTATATAATAGTGGTCAGTGCATCTCATTACCATTCCTGGAATCCAGTACTATATATATCTTATCTTTGCAAATCACTGACTACTTCCCCACATATTCAGAGGTGGGAGATGCTTGGTTATAGGATCTGCTGGGCGGTTAATCAGTTCTAGACACACCTTATATCTTCATGTCACTGACTACTTCCCTACATATTCAGAGGTGGGATATGTATGGCCATGTGATCTGCTTGGCGGTTAATCAGTACTAGACACACTTTATATCTGAATGTCACTGACTACTTCTCCACATATTCAGAGGTGGGATATGTATGGCCATGTGATCTACTTGGTGGTTAATCAGTTCTTGACACATCTTATATCTGCATGTCACTGACTACTCCCCACATATTCAGAGGTGGGATATGTATAGCCATGTGATCTGCTTGGCGGTTAATCAGTACTAGACACACCTTATATCTGCATGTCACTAACTACTTCCCCACATATTCAGAGGTGGGATATGTATGGTCATGTGATCTGCTTGGTGGTTTATCAGTACTAGACACACCTTATATCTGCATGTCACTGACTACTTCCCCACATATTCAGAGGTGGGATATGTATGGCCATGTGATCTGCTTGGCGGTTAATCAGTACTAGACACACCTTATATCTGCATGTCACTGACCACTTCCCAACATATTCAGAGGTGGGATATGTATGGTCATGTGACCTGCTTGGCGGTTAATCAGTACTAGACACACCTTATATCTGCATGTCACTGACTACTTCCCCACATATTCAGAGGTGGGATATGTATGGTCATGTGATCTGCTTGGCGGTTAATCAGTACTAAACACACCTTATATCTGCATGTCACTGACTACTTCCCCACATATTCAGAGGTGGGATATGTATGGTCATGTGATCTGCTTGGCGGTTAATAAGTACTAGACACACCTTATATCTGCATGTCACTGACTACTTCCCCACATATTCAGAGGTGGGAGATTCATGACGATAAAACAAAGCCAATCATCCCAGAGACTGTGACCTGGCAGGGATTCAAACTTATGACCATGGAGTGATAGTCAGATGCATTACTGATTGATCTAGCCTGGCTCGGTTCATTTAAAAGCATACATCTAAATAACACCTTGAGTAGTAAAGGAAAATTATTTTAAAACAAAATCTAGCAGATTAGTTTGAGTACATATATGCTTCACTGTGTCTTTTAATGATTATACATGTATGATGGTATGGAAATAATGCTTTGACTTTCATGATATATGTGCCACATTATGTGGTTTTAAGGATAAAGTAATATTAAAACTTTTTTACTTTCACAGTTTGAGGGCTGCACGAAGGCATTTTCACGGTTAGAGAACCTGAAGATTCATCTTAGATCTCACACTGGTGAACGTCCATATATTTGTACGCACACAAATTGCACGAAGGCTTTCAGCAACTCGTCTGACAGGGCCAAACATCAACGTACCCATCTGGATACGGTGAGTTGTACCTTACATCTCCTAGTTTTGGTTTGTCTCTGATTTATATTGTAGAATTAGACACAACAAAATAGACATACAAAAGTACACATACAGAAGTACATGTACAGAATTACACATACAGAATTACACATACAAAATTGCACATACATAACTACACATACAGAATTACACATACATAATTACACATACAGAATTAGGAACATAGAATTGGACATACAGAACTAGACATACAGAATTACACATACAGAATTAGGCACATAGAATTGGACATACAGAATTACACATACAAAATTAGGCATATAGAATAAGACATACAGAATTACACATACAGTTGTTTATTAAATAGTTTTACAGATGTAAGCAACATTTAAGCGGGAAATATAAGACAAACTAAAAATGTATGACCAATAGGTTGGGTTTTTCTGTTTTAGGTTCTGCTGAAGTTGAATCTACACAGGGGAGTGTCTAAACATGTGCTTGATGCACTTTGATGAAAATGTTTGTACCGAAAGTAATCTTCAGTGAGCCAAAATGGTTGAAATCAAAGTTAAATAGAATATCCTAATGTTACAGAAGTGTCCTTGTACCGTTTACTTGTTTATAAGATATCTCAAGCAAATATTGGTTGGAATACTTTATGGAAATTAGGTGCAGCCGGGTGTATGCTCATTGAATTTTACACATTTAGTAAAGAAAGGGGATGCCATAAATAAACGGCTTAAATGTCTTGCCTTGTTTATTATTTAAAAACTTAAAGTTGAATTTTCCATATAAATGCAGAATTTTTCTCTTTTAAAGTACCTAATTATGCATGCATTGACGTCATTCTGAATAAGGAAACTGACAAGATTTATGTATGGATGGGATTTAAAAGCATGTATATGAATTTGATTTTTGTTGATGTTTTTTGGCCTATCAGCAGCTAGGTGTTTAGGAAGTATGCATGGAGGATGAAGGAATGTAGACATGGGGGTTAGCTCCTGTGAATGTAGAGTAATGGGGTGGAAGAAGTGGGAATGTGGTGGATAAAGGTGTTTGGTGTAATGGGGAGGAGGGAGTGGGAATGTGTGGAATGGGATAGATGATAAAGGAATGCAGGATACAAGAATAGTTGGTACCGGGGATGGAATTAATGGCGATATCAGGCTAGGAATGTAGGGTACAAGAATAGTGGGTACTAGGGTGAAGTTAATGGGAATAGCAGGTCAGGAATGTAGAATACAAGAATAGTAGTGGGTACTGGATTGAGATAATGGAGATAACAGGCCAGGAATGTAGGATACGAGAAAAGTGGGTACTGACGCAGAGTTAACAGGGATAGTAGGGCAGGAATGTAGGGTATAAGAATAGTGGGTACTGAGGAGGAGTTAACGGGGATAGAAGGCCAGGAATGTAGGATACAAGAATAGTGGGTACTTGGGCAGAGTCTAAGGGGATAGCAAGGCAGGAATGTAGCATACAAGAATAGCGGGTACTTGGGGGGAGTTAACAGGGATAGCAGGCCAGGAATGTAAGATACTGAGATTAAAGTTGTAGGAATGACGGGTGCTTAGGTGGAAGTAGTGAAAATGGAAGGCACAGAAATAGAGGATACTTTGGTCGAAGTAGTAGAGTGGAGTAGCAGGTGGTGTTGGATAGAATACAAAATTTTGTGAAATTTTTTTTTAAAAATGTAAAAAAAAAATCATCATATTTCTTTTTTATGCCCTTACCAACTTTTTATATGAAGTATCACTTTCTTTATATAGTATATTGTATATATTATGGGAAATGTTTCTCAATAGTTTGTTCAAGGTAAATAACGCTCATAAGAAGTTTGTAAATCAATAACTCCAGAACGTCACACATTTACAAAGCACTTAATAATATACAGTTATACAAAACAAAAAGACTTATGACTAAGGTTTCCAGGTACTTAACTATATGTAAAAAAGTTTCTATTTATAGATTTTTATTGCCGTCTGCTTTAACTCCTTGTTATTTATTGTCTGTGGCTGATAATAATGTAGCATTCTAAGGTACCTTATTTCTCTTTAAAAGCATTGTAGTGTTACTATTATCATCAAAAAGAACAAACCCACAAAAAACATAATTTAATGTTTAATCACTCCCAAAGTTTATATCTTGCGTCAATATAAACAATTTTCTACATGATTTATTCGTAAACAAATAAATTTTAAAGCGGTCCAAAGTATGTGAAATATAGATTTGATTATTTTGATTGAAATAATAACTTAACCGTCGGTCCCCTAATCACCGTTTCAAGAAGTAATAAATCCACATTTTATCCCATTCATGAAATTTACTCAAATAAATCATGTTTTTGTTGACTGGTTCATTTATGAATAAAATTCTTAATTTGTAAAATACATGCTTTGTAAACTAAAAATTGGGCATCGGTTCTTGGCTGAAATATCGTACTGTACGCCTCATTTGTGATTAAAATTTGATATACATTATCAAGAATTCATTAATCTTTTATCGCTTGATGATCACCCCTTTTTTCACGCCATCCCAACCCTAAAACCATTTAATTTTTCTTTAAAAAATATTTTCCCATGCCTGTAAATTGATATTTAATAAGGCTGTATGTATTTGGATTGTGCATTGATTTGAGCAATCCAGATTTTTGTCATAAACGAATCATCATGAACGGCAGGTAATCATTTGGCTGATAGTGTCACCGATAGGAAATGGACTCGTTCGTCTGTGGCAGACGGCATGAAGGGTTATCTCTGACAATAAATAAATAACATCCACATTGTTTTGCATTACAAAATAGCCTAAATTGAGCACAAATATGCATAATAACGATGATTGCTGTGCATAGGTTATAAGCATGAGCTTGCAAGTTTTGGTTTAAAAATATTTTTTAATTTTGTTACTTGAAGTACTTTTGGTTATTATTGTTTAGTTTAAATACTATAATGTGGTTAAACTGTGATGTTGATTAAATTTTTCATTCTAGTATTTTTCATCTGTGGAGTGCTGTTCGCCAGTGTATAATGTAGACTCAGGGTGTCTTCTGATTCTTAACTATATTCTTTTTTGTGTAGACTGTGTCTCCTGATTTTCCTCTACTCCCTTTTTTGTAGACTGTGTCTGCTGATTTTTCATTTATCCCTTATCTCCTGATGTTTCACTATTCCCTTTTGTATAGACTGTGTCTGCGTATTATGCATTATTCCCCATTACATAGACTGTGTTTGTGATTACTATTCCTACTTGTATCTATAGGCTTTTTGACACTTTTCCATAATTATAGACTGTAACTTCTGGATTGTATTTTGGTAGTGCACTATCTTTTCAATAATGTTATAACCCAGGTTTGATTCCCGATCTTAACACTGTAAACAGGATCATGGAATGGTTGGCTGCCAGGTCGATCAACCTCCCCAAGTCTTGTCTGTTTTCTCCCTTATCAATACCACACCTTAATCAAACACAAGGATATGCAGCTTGTTTATTTATCAATACGAAATAAATAGACTTTTTCAATACATTGAAATGAAATGCTTGTCTGTTAAAACTTTATTTCAACCAGTGTACATGTATTTATAACTTTTAACCAATAGCTTGATCATTGTCCTGACATTGTACCTGACTTCGATGTCAAAACTATTTATAGATAACCTCCCATATTGAACATAGACGGCTAATCTGAACAGGTGTAAAGGGGATTAGGAATGAAATGTCATAAAGTCGTTGACTGACAGGGTCTCGACAGAAATAATATGTCCCCGCTGTATTATTGTTCAGCTGTTTATCTATCTTCTACATTTGTACGGTTATCATTGTTTATTTTGGTATAAAGGAAAGATTTGAAGTAGAGAAAACAATCTTGAGAAATCAAATAACGGGAAAAGATTTGTCAATTTGTAATAAAAAGGGACAGGGCAAGTATAGAAAGATTGGATTAAAGTGCTATTGAGTTTGAAATGAAAATATTGTTAATATGTATCATAAAGTTTGAAAAGAACATACAGTTAGTACTATGAGGTCAATATGAATATAAGTAACCATAGATAATCATATATTTTGGAAAAAATTTAATGGGGTTTAACTTCATCTACAACACATTTCAGTAAATATATGGCATATCCAGTTTTATTGGTGGAAGAATCAGAGTAGAACCACCGTCCTTCTAGCAAGTTTCTGGCAAACTATATACAGGAAATAATGTTGCTTCTAGAAATGATGTATATCTCATATACGAGTATTCAGTAGGCGAGTCTTCAGAGCGTTCAATCTTAAGATCACTTACCCTTATTCCGCTATTCAGTCTTTGGTTCAAGCCCAGCTTGGTCCAAAAATGTTATGTGAAAAAATATACCAGTTACCTGTGGTTCTTAGTGGTTCTACTCAGATTTGTTCTGAGGCCTCCCTCAATCATTAGACCCAGGTATTCTAATGTGTTAAAAATGGCATTAAAAATCCCGTAGGAAGATTGTGGGCTGTTCTTTGTACAAGTCATACTGAAACTTTAAAAATGCTTTATCTCCATGGGATATGCATAATGAAATCTTGGGTTTATTTCCACATCATTACTATATGTTAAATGAAGGGTGCAGTGACCGAAGCGCACAGGTGAACTTGCCCCACATTCATGGTTTTCAAGCATGCAGGTGAACTTGCCCCACATTCATGGTTTGCAAGCACGCAGGTGAACTTGTCCAACATTCATGGTTTCCAAGCAAACAGGTGAACTTGCCCCACATTCATGGTTTGTAAGCATGCAGATGAACTTGCCCCACATTCATGGTTTCCAAGCATGCAGATGAACTTGACCCACATTCATGGTTTGTAAGCAAGCAGGTGAACTTGCCCCACATTCATGGTTTCCAAGCATGCAGGTGAACTTAACCCACTTTCATGGTTTCCAAGCACGCAGGTGAACTTACCCCACATTCATGGTTTCCTTCCGTATTGTAATCAGAATAACATTATCACCCACACTGCTGAGAGTGATTGGTGTTAGCTGTACAACTTGCTCCATATCAGTGTTTTTTATTTATTGTATGCTCATATCTTCCATTACAGAAGCCATATGCGTGTAATGTAGCTGGGTGTACTAAACGGTACACAGATCCGAGCTCTTTACGCAAACACGTCAAAAACCACAACCAGAAAGACACGCAGCAGAAGAAAAAGGTAAATCTAAGAAATTATACTATATACTTGTGCTTCGACTTGCCCAAAATACTGTAAAATATCAATATGTTGTTGTTGATGTACTTGGTGCATAACACCAATACTGAATGTTGAGGAGACATTGAGTTTGTCTTTGGCAGACCTCTAGATTGTAATCTGTAAATACTGAATGTTTAGGAGACATTGAGTTTGTCTTTGGCAGTTCCTAGATTGTAATTTGTAAATACTGAATGTTGAGGGGTGATTGAGTTTGTCTTTGGCAGACACCTAGATTGTAATCTGTAAATACTTAATTTTGAGGAGACATTGAGCTTGTCTTTGGCAGATGCCACGATTGTAATCTGTAAATACTGAATGTTGAGGGGACATTGAACTTGTCTTTGGCAGACGCCTAGATTGTAAACTGTTAATGCTGAATGTTGAGGAGACATTGAGCTTGTCTTTGGCAGACGCCTAGATTGTAATCTGTAAATGCTGAATGTTGAGGAGACATTGAGCTTGTCTTTGGCAGACGCCTAAATTGTAATCTGTAAATGCTGAATGTTGAGGAGACATTGAGCTTGTCTTTGGCAGATGCCTAGATTGTAATCTGTAAATGCTGTATGTTGAGGAGACATTGAGCTTGTCTTTGGCAGACGCCTAGATTGTAATCTGTAAATGCTGAATGTTGAGGAGACATTGAGCTTGTCTTTGGCAGACGCCTAGATTGTAATCTGTAAATGCTGAATGTTGAGGAGATATTGAACTTGTCTTTGACAGGCACCTAGATTGTAATCTGTAAATGCTGAATTTTTGGGAGACATTGAGGTTGTCTTTGGCAGACGCCTAGATTGTAATTTGTAAATGCTGAATGTTGAGGAGACATTGAGCTTGTCTTTGGCAGACACCTAGATTTTTAATCTGTAAATGCTGAATGTTGAGGAGACATTGAGCTTGTCTTTGGCAGACGCCTAGATTGTAATCTGTAAATGCTGAATGTTGAGGAGACATTGAGCTTGTCTTTGGCAGACGCCTAGATTGTAATCTGTAAATGCTGAATGTTGAGGAGACATTGAGCTTGTCTTTGGCAGACGCCTAGATTGTAATCTGTAAATGCTGAATGTTGAGGAGACATTGAGCTTGTCTTTGGCAGACGCCTAGATTGTAATCTGTAAATGCTGAATGTTGAGGAGACATTGAGCTTGTCTTTGGCAGACGCCTAGATTGTAATGTGTAAATGCTGAATTTTGAGGAGACATTAAGCTTGTCTTTGGCAGACGCTCAGATTGTAATCTGTAAATGCTGAATGTTGAGGAGACTTCATGCTTGCCTTTGGCTGATGCCTAAATTGTAATCTGTAAATACTGAATGTTTAGGAGACTTTGTGTTTGCCCTTGGCAGATGCCTAAATTGTAATCTGTAAAGATTGTCAGGAAGGATCCACTCCACTCATGTCCAACCTTTTTGTTAAAAATTTTTATAATTGACTTTTCCACTCTTGTATTTGGACCATTCCATTTCATTTTGAAGGTGTGTTAGATATAGATTATTGACTGAAAGCCAAACAACATAGGCCATGATTGGACTGACAGTTGCTAGCAGGCTGATAAGGGTCTACATTGTTTGTGATAGGTAACATTAAAGCAAACAGCAAGTGGAGACTTGGTTAGACCTGATCTTCTGGTATCTTCTCTCTAAGCCCAAGCTCAGTCTCCATGATGATTGATATACAACATAATTAATCTTGTCATTTGCTTCTCACCACTGATTCAAGTTGGAAAGTTATCAGTTACTTGCAGAGATGGGTGTGCTCGAGTACTGGATAATCATACAGGATCCCAGAAAAGAGCGGATAGGCTAACTGATCATCTGTTAGTGCTCTATGGTATAAAATGATGCCAAACATTTAAACAAATCATCTTGCTAAGTAAAATTAATTGATTTTTATTTTCTCATTGAAATGAAAGTATTTAATTTAATTTTTTTGCTAATTTATTTAATGGAATCTGTGTAATGCCATGTTTAACAAGAATGTAGCATGCTTCCTTCCATCTGTTTGCTTTACCCCAACGCATTCTCCGAGATTATTACCAGGATAGAAAACAATGTGAGTTTCTCAAACAAACAAAAAATCTGGTGCCATTTTTTTCTAATCTTTTGATTTAATAAAATGGACTCGTAATTTTAGTTTCACAATACTACACCCACATAGAAAAAAATGTTCATCATCCATGCTCTCCTTTCAGTTTTAATGAAGTTTTGCAGATGACAATGCGTAGTTCATTATATTTTTCTTAAAACCCGTTTTGTAGGTTATATTGCCCTCGGTACATATTAGACTGAGTAAACATATTCCAGACGAAAACTAGCAATAACACTCCATAAACATGACTCAGCCGTAAAATTTAATTTTTGTACCCTGTTACATTACCTTATTTTTATTGACACAGTTTAAAACCACCTTTGATGACTGCACGATATTGTTTGCAACTTTTAAAGGTTGGAGTTGTATCTTTGAGACTTTAAACGAAAAATTTAAAAGCAAATTTAAGAAGTAGTCATTAACTGGATTTTTAAGTGTGGTAATCTCCGGGGAAGACATTAAGTATAATAATGTTTTAAACTAGTTTGAAATATTGTTATTTGTCTACTTAGAGAAAATAAAAGATTAAAGATCATTGAAATCTTGGTCAGTTACAGTTGCTATGATATTAACAATTCTTTTTAATTTGTCTTCTGTATGGTAGACCAGAAATATACTCAAAACAAGAAAAGCTTTGAACCAGTTTAATGTCTCTTTCATCAGGCGGCTATGGTTCATACCATCAACTTTCAGTGTGTGAGTCCAACACTACCGTTGAATAATGCTACTTCAGTCCCAAACATTTAAATGTCAAACTATAAACACATTTTTACATGACTCTATTACACAGATTTACCTTGGCTTGAATTTGTACACAATATGTTTTACTTGACTGTATATATAAATATTTGATTTTTGACTGTTTGTGCACATGTTTGACTGGACTGTCTTGAATGTTTGCACACAGGTTGGATTTGACTGCATTTACACACTTTGACATGACTATCTTGACTGTATGTACACATATAAAAAATTTTACTTGACTGTATGTACACAGCAGGTTTGATTTAAGTACTATGTATTATACAGTATAATACAGGTGGTTTGACTTGACTGTACTATGTACACAGCATGTTTGACTTGACTGTACTATGTATAAAGCAGGTTTGACTTAACTGTACTATGTACACAGCATGTTTGACTTAACTGTACTATGTACACAGCATGTTTGACTTGACTGTACTATGTATAAAGCAGGTTTGACTTAACTGTACTATGTACACAGCATGTTTGACTTAACTGTACTATGTACACAGCATGTTTGACTTGACTGTACTATGTATAAAGCTGGTTTGACTTAACTGTACTATGTACACAGCATGTTTGACTTGACTGTACTATGTATAAAGCAGGTTTGACTTGACTGTACTATGTACACAGAAGGTTTGACTTGGCTGTACTATGTATACAGCCAGTTTGACTTGACTGTACTATGTACACAGAAGGTTTGACTTGACTGTACTATGTATATAGCAGGTTTGACTGTACTATGTATACAGCAGGTTTGACTTGACTGTACTATTTACACAGCAGGTTTGACTTGACTGTACTATGTATACAGCAGGTTTGACTGCATTATGTATACAGCCAGTTTGACTGTACTTATGTATACAGCAGGTTTGACTTGACTGTACTATGTACACAGCAGGTTTGACTTGACTGTACTATGTACACAGCAGGTTTGACTTGACTGTACTATGTACACAGCAGGTTTGAGTCGACTGCGCTATGTATACGGCAGGTTTGACTGGACGTTATATACACAGCAGGTTTGGTTAACTGTATGAACACACAATTCAATAGCCTGTCGATTGTAACCCAGTGTACATGGATTAATTGTCAAAATTGTGACCCCGGTGTATCCTGTATTTAATAAAGGTTATCAAATGCTTTAGTTATTCTCCATGTAAGATTAAACACAAGTTATCTCATTTATATCAATATTCGCTACCATTAACAGAAACACCTTATATGGTCAGATACTGTCAAACTTGTGTATATCGTGGGAAAATGTATGCATAATTTAGATATATGGCAAGCGTAACAGTGTGTATCTATGATAACTGGACAGTTTCATGTTAAACATATAATACAATTTGAGATTTGCTGATGATGATGATGATGAAAAAATTATCTTCTTGAAATTTCGATAATGACGTCTGCATCAGATTCCAATGTATGCCAGAGTAATCTCCCATAGCTTTCTAAGGGACATAACTTTGATAGAAGTAATTTTTTATGTGGAAATACAAAAGCTGAGAAATAGGTCCGTATCACCCTCCTTCTCTGCCCCTATTCCATTCTACATGGTATTCAAGTTAAAATAAAATGGAAACGTAAGATTCACCTTTTATAGTAAAATCAGTTGGCCCAGATTTATTTTACTCTTAAAGATCTTAAGGTGCTTATTTATAATGTTAAGATTTATGGTATGTCTCCAATAAAATATTGAGATGAGCACTTTTCAACATTTTCAAGAATGTATATAAAAAGTATTACCTTTTTGTTCTAATGGGCTACACATAACAGATCATATTATGGCATATCCAGTGTAATTGATGTTGGAAAACCTTAGAATGAATCTGGCCGAACCACCATTATTCTGAAACTAATGGGCAAACTTACACAATATTTTTGGAACCAAGCTAGACCTGAGTGGCAAGAGGTAAGTGGTCGATATAAGACAACAATGCCGTAGACCATTCGGGGAGTGGAGGACCCCCAAACATATTGAAGTTGATTGTTTGTTATTGAAAAATAATGCATAAAAAAAAGGAAGAAAGAAAAAATTATAAAATTCTTAAGCCATAAATAACACATATTTCTATATTAAGCCATTATTAAAGATTTTTTAGGTTCAGTAACTGGATATTTTTTTTTTTATTTTTCTAACATTTTGCTTAAATTAATTCTTCTTGACGGAATTAATAGAGCTAAATGATAATTTGAAAATAACAGACTGTGCCTTATTATGGCACATGGTAATTTAATCATGCTTTTCAAGGACCATGCTTTTGTGTTCTATGATTTATTATTTTTGGAAACATTATTGAAAGGTGTCCCCCACATAAAGAACATCGAATGTAATTTTCTATAAATGCATAACTTCTGTTATATGTATAGTTTCTTTTATTGTGATTATGAAAATCTTTATAAACAAAATGCTTTTTTTAAAGGCAGTTTGTCAGGCCGTCTTAAAAAAAACAACCTTGTTTGCCAAGCTCACTCAAAATTTCAGTTACCCAAACTTTTTTATTGCCTCTCCAAGTGTTTAATTTTTTTTTCATGATTTCTTTCCATTTTTCTTTAAATTGACTATGCAAAATCAAAATCTGGCACAAAAGAAAAGCTACCTACCTACCCACATGAAAAATACTGGGTCAGAGCACAGCAAATAATATTTTTTTAAAGATGACCTCATGAAAAAAAATTAATAATGACTATAAACCATCTTACTATCATTTCTTAAATTGTAGATGAAATATTAATGATTTGGTCTATCAAATCCGACAAAACATGATAATAAACGTGATAAAGAATGTTATTTGAATTAGAGTGGAGACACTGGAGCAAAATCCTTGTTCTTAAAATAAATTCATGACTCACTTTTATAAATCAGAAAAAAGTACATGCTTTATTAAATCAGAAAAAATAAAGGACGGGAGGATCGTGGGTTCGACCTCCATCACAACTGTGTGTAGTGTCCTCGAGCAAGACACTTTATTCGCACATGCTCAGTACTGGTTCTAAGAACTTGTTTCATAATCAATGTAAAATAAATAAGAAAAAATGCATGCTTTTTATAAGTTTAAAATTGAAAGATGCTTTGCTGGTAAGTTATAAATAAATTTCTTCTTATAGGTTAGAAAGTACATTGTCAATTTGCTTTAATAATTAGAAGCAGAAACTGCTTAAATAAGTTCTTAAAGTTTACTTTTTAATGTCATAGAACATTCCTTTTTTTTTATGTGGAATTTTCAGCCATGTAACTGAAAATTCCACATAAACAAAAAAAAAATGTTTCAAGTACAGAAAGATTCCACTAGATCTACTTATTTCCTCCAATTTAATGAAGATTGTACAAATACATATATTTTAAACAGTGAACAAAATTAATCAACATTAAAATATGAATAGAATACATTGAAATAAAATATGTTTAAACTTACCAAGTTCTATATACATATATTAAAACTAAAAAAATGCGCATCTTATCATCATTATCACATAAACATTTTATGCTTTATTTACCAGTTACTCAGGTTATAAGTTAGATATAAATAGTTACTTGTAAATTACAAATAAAACACTTTTTAGTTAAGTAAGAAATAAAATTATAAGGATCTTCCTTAAATTCATACACAATCTGACCTTATTTCAGAAAGTAATATTTTAAAGAACGTGACAGTTTATTTGACTTTTTATTTTGATGTGTGCAGAAAAAAAGGTGGAACTACTTTTTTTTTTTACTTCAAATTTAAATATAACCAAAAATTATAAATAGGTTTGATTGGATACCTGAAATGTGTTTCCCTTTAAGAGAATTATTGAGACATTTGTTAAAAAAATAAATATCAGTTTATTATGAGTAAATTGAAATCCCATTACTCGCATGCAATTTTCTTTCTTATCTTAACACTTGTACAAAAGGTGAAACATAAATCAGGGAGTGACCTTTTGCTTGATTTAATCATACATTACTTCATTCCTATTGATTAGAAGTTAGGGGTTCAGAAGCATGACCTAATCGAGTCGATACTTGTTAACTTTTATAGCATAAATCGTGACATAAAAACAGTTTTCTGACAAAATAAGATTTTGTTACTTAGTATAATGACGTGAAATTTCCATGATAATAAATGCAACGGCTACAATAGCAAAATATGATTAATATTTGTAACATGCTTTTTTATTGGTGAAATCAACTCTATGCTCAATTGAACCC
The DNA here is from genome assembly GCA_029582155.1 of Panopea generosa. Taxonomy (NCBI): domain Eukaryota; kingdom Metazoa; phylum Mollusca; class Bivalvia; order Adapedonta; family Hiatellidae; genus Panopea; species Panopea generosa. The sequence goes on along the minus strand of CM055901.1, from coordinate 29,124,852 downwards.
TATTTATGTGCCCTTTAGTGCTTAATAGACTGTCATGCTAGCGGCAACATAATGATATGTGAAAAGTAATCTGAAAAATGTCAACCAGTCTTTAATTCTGAGTAGGACTTTCACATCGTTGGTACAATTTATAATGTAGACACAGATCTGCATTATATGAGTAGCATCAGACCCAGGATTGAGGGGGGGGGGGGGGGGGGGGCCGTCATTGGTTCGATCCTCCGCCATGGCTATGTGTGGTGTCCTTGGGCAAGACACTTTATTCGCATATGGTCAGTACTGGTTCTACCCAGGATGACTTTGGGCATGATTTGTCTTAGTTGTAATAACTTGTTTCACAATCAAGATAAAATAAATCAGTTTTAACGAAATAAATGTCTGTCAAACAATGTAGATCTGCCTGCGTGTAACTGTCTGTATGTCTGTCTGTCTGGTTCTCAATCAATTTATCCTTATTAACAACACTTCTATATGAAAATGGAATAGTCTAAAACACCAGCATGGAAGAGTCTATTATACAAATTCAGCCAGTTAAAAAGTTACAGATCTCACTACCACCGGATTTCTTTGGCAACTACCTTTATCTGTTGTACTGAACAGACCCCCCACCCAGCAGGTAAATGAGTATACAAATTAACACATTAACTTTCTTTTGTATTTGTTAAATGCTGCACATTATTGAAAACTTATTAACCTTTGATCTTGAAAACAAAAATGCTGAATCATACTCAAGGGAGGTAATTTTGTGAAAAACTGTTTATTCTAGAAAAGTACTGCAATTATACGTCATATTATGGGATGAGCTACTTACTCTAGAATCATCATAAAGTATGTTTACCTGTTGGCTTGTTTCATTAAATACATGATATATAAAATAGTGTTTACACGAAACATATCAATTACCTATTTAGTGTGTTAGGAAATATTAATTATCAGCGCTTGTTAATTGCAAATAAACAGGATACATGTACATTTTTTTAGTGAAGTATGGCCATCTTAGCATATTGTGTCTGAATCAGTTATTCAATGTTGCAAAGGGCAGTTGTGAAGTGGATAAAATGTTGACTGCTCAAGCCAAATGTTGCGGGTTTGGTCCCCAGCTAAAACTGATGTCATTAAAAAACACTAAGTACTGGATTTTACCTAGAAAGGGAACTCATGTAAGTTCTGACATTTCTTCGCAATTGAGCTCAAATAAATTTATATACCGTAATAGTATAAACTTTTAATTCAATGTCAAAAACGTGAACATTCCTGTTTAAATCCCATAAAAACTCAGATTTTTACAAGATATGTTTATTTTGACAGACATTATCTCCCTTTACAAGATATGTTTATTTTAGCAGTCAGTATTATCTCCCTTTACAAGTTACATTTATTTTGGCAGACATCATTATCAATATGTTTATAGTGGCAGACAACATTATCTCCCTCTACAAGATATGTTTATTTGGCAGATATGATTATCGATGTGTTGATTTTGGCAGACAACATTGTCTCCCTTTGCAAGATATGTTAATTTTGGCAGACAACATTACCTCTCTGTACAAGATATGTTTATTTTGGCAGACAACATTGTCTCCCTCTATAAGATATGTTAATTTTGGCAGACAACATTACCTCTCTGTACAAGATATGTTTATTTTGGCAGACAACATTGTCTCCTTCTATAAGATCTGTTAATTTTGGCAGACAACATTACCTCTCTGTACAAGATATGTTTATTTTGGCAGACAATATTGTCTCCCTCTACAAGATGTGTTAATTTTGGCAGACAACATTACCTCCCTGTACAAGATATGTTAATTTTGGCAGACAACATTACCTCCCTCTACGAGACATGTTTATTTTGGCAGACAACATTACCTCCCTGTACAAGATATATTTATTTTGGCAGACAACATTACCTCCTTGTACAAGATATGTTTATTTTGGCAGACAGTCTCTTCTTGATCTGTAAGAAGTTGACAGGCGGATAAAATAGGGCTGTACTTAATGCACGTTGATGTCAAAAACCTAAAAATGCAGCAGTTAGATCAGTGTTTGTGTACCTACCCGATCTACCCTAACCTGCAGGGATACCAGGGCATGTGTATTACTGGGCCAATTGATTTCTGTTATTAATATAAACCAATCGATCTCTCTCTGCGTTAGATTCACTACAGCTCTTTTGTCTTAATAATGATCGCTCTAGCTATTATAAAATTCTTTGGAGTTGTTTCTCCAAGAAATTAGATCGGTTTATAATACGAAAATCTATTATTTAGAAATGTAATTGAAATAAGATAAATATTATATACATATTAAACAAAAGTAAAAAAAAAATATAAAACAAATTGATATTTGGCCACCTGCTGAATTGTATTTTGTAAATTTATAGATTGCTATTAATACAAGATTTGTTACTATAGTATATGCATATATGTATGCATAGAAGATATTCACTGTTTAATACATATGTGTACATTTACACAAATTTATTACACAAATACAGATTTGGAAGTTGTCAAAATCGTTTTTTAAACTACTAAATGAAGGGCTTGAGGTGTTATTTTAAGCAGTCAATTGACATCTCCTTAAGTTTTCACTATATAAATATTCTTCCAAAATTCCATTCTCAGTTATTGTTTCTTACCGATAACAAACTTTACTTGATAAATAACCGTACGCTAACAAGAAATTGGTCCGAGCGGTAATGACAGAAGGACTCTTTGTTCCCAGTTCGTGCGTAATGATACATTTTTAAAATCCTAATCATTTGGATGTAAGTACTACTCTAGATTTGGCAGATGTTGGATTTTTTGCGGGACCAAAGTTTGTGCAAACATACTTTGCCCTATAATCTAGTAAGAAAGTCCACGTAAGAGTGGTCCTTAACGTAGCTTATAAGCAAATAATTCAGAAGTTTGTAATTTATCGCTACCATTTTATGGCATGTAGGTGTGCCTTTTGTGAAATGTGTTTGCTTGTAGTCATTTGATATGAAGGCCAAGCTGTGTTTTTGTTATGTTTACATTAAAATTCCTTCAGATAGAGCAATAATGCATGTTTTCATTAAAATTCCCTTACAAAGGGCATCAGTGAATATTTTTATTAACATTCCTTCAGAAAGAGCAATAGTAAATGTTTTCATTAACATTCCTTCAGAAACAGCAATAGTGAATGTTTTTATAAAAATTCCTTCAGAAAGAGCAATAGTGATTGTTTTCATTAACATTCCTTCTGAAAGAGCAATAGTGAATGTTTTCATTAAATTTCCTTCTGAAAGAGCAATAGTTAAAGTTTTCTGAAAGAGCAAAAGTGAATGTTTTCATTAAAATTCCTTCAGAAAGAGCAATAATGAATGTTTTTATTAAAATTCCTTCAGAAAGAGTAATAGTTATGTTTTCATTAACATTACTTCAGAAAGAGCAATAGTGAATGTTTTCATTAACATTCTTTCAAAAAGAGCAATAGTGAATGTTTTTATTAAAATTCCTTCAGAAAGAGTAATAGTGAATGTTTTTATTAACATTACTTCAGAAAGAGCAATAGTGAATGTTTTCATTAAATTTCCTTCTGAAAGAGCAAAAGTGAATGTTTTTATTAAAATTCCTTCTGAAAGAGCAATTGTGAAGGTTTTCATCTTCACCTGTGCCCCCTATTTTTGATGCTGCCCCGACCCTTTTTATTTTCATAAAAAAAAAAATTAAAATTTAAAATCCTCCTCCCTCTTCCCCTTTTTAAGAAAAATTTAAAGGATAATCTAGCAATTAATTCATAACGGCCTTATATAGTCTTGTTTTGACATCAACCCAGTTGAACTTTGTATTATCGTCTTGGATTAAGACTCTTTCCTCATCCTTTCGTAAATGTCAACATGTGTTCTTGAAATCAAACCTTTCATTAATGTATAAATATTAGCACATGCCCTCGGAATTTCCCATATACTTTGCAAAAAATGTAGATATCAACAACTACCATTGGAGTTACTTATGAACCTTCCGTAAGCATGAACATTAGCACCTACTCTTGGGTTATCGATTTTCGTATATTCTGCCTTTTGCAGCATGGTAATAATTTGTAATTTTAAACTAATCTCTGTTTCATTTTAATGTAACTTATTACTTTACAAGTTGCTACACCCAGATATCTTCTGACAGAAGTACAGAAAACCATGACAAATGCTCTTCTGTAAATTTTAATAAGATGGCGTTTTATCATAAAGGCGTCACTGGTTTCTTTTTATTTGATCTAAACTCCTGTCTTTTCGTGAATCTTTTAACCGTTCTTACAGTTGTCATAATTTAGATGACGTACTTTTTATATACATTTTTACTAGCAAGTACAAGTTTGTATTTGATATAAAAGGTTGACGTCATTGAAGAGCTTATTATCTCTCTGGAGTCTATATTTGCGTCATAAACCTTTAACCTACATAAAACTTTTGCGAGATATTTTGGGGACACTCAATTAGAGAAATAGATCAAGGATCTCGCTCTTCAATTTATAATAGGTCTAAAAATAGATTCGGCTGTCTGTTGAATTAGTATTTTTATATCCTATTTTGTTGTATTATTGTTTTGTTCATATTGGACGATATCACTGTTATTGATTTAGTTGGAAGATATCCCTTGAACTATTATTGATTGTCATGATAAACACCACTGTAATGATTCAAGAAGTTTGTTTTTTTTCTGTTTCTCGATTGAACGACTTTTTTACGCGGTTTTAAATGGATAGACGAACTCAATCCTGACAATGACTGTTTTAAAAGCATTTCGTTTTGTTTGCACAATTATTCATGTAAGGTAAAAAAAGATAATTTCAAGGAGACGAGTCATTCAGGAAGATGGTAAGCCGTGTTTACTTTGGCATCAGTAACGTCCATTTAAGTGTTTTCAAATTCTTTGATGTTCTGTTCAGGACATCGTGATGTGAAAATTTATGGTTTTATGAACTCAACATAGAAATAAATAAATTTCAGCACAAAATCTATATTGCGCGCAACTTAAATCAATATTATGGCAAACTGTTATAATGCGGATATGTTTAGTTTACAAATTATGCAATAGAAATTATTTAGATAGTTATTTTGAGATATCAATAACGGTCGTCCTGAGACACACACCTTGTTTGTAAGGGATGAAAAAAACAACAAAAAAAACTTATATCATATGGTGGGTAGGTTTAATGAAGGTGTTGAATACAAATGAATCTGGATATATCCTGTATAATTATAAATGTCACCAATATTGAATCATCTGTAAAATAAGATGGTTTGAAAATTGTTCAACATATGTTTACCTCAATATATGTTTACCTCAATATATGTTTACCTCATGGTGGAGCATTAAATAGAGGATCTGACAAGAGTGCTTATATATTATTGAATTTATTAAACCAGTTAGCAAAATGGATAATATGCGAGGCTCTGCTGAGCATTATATATATATTTATTTTTTCCACGAGTTTAAAAATATCAATAATAAATGTTCACAAATGTAAGATTAATTTTATCACATAATTCAGGAAAATGGTAAATTTTCCGTTTATTAAACAGATCAGTAAATATGAAATTCTGTTAAATATAATATAAACACGATATAGATATTAAATGTAAATACTATATAAAAGATATTTAAATGTGATGAAACTTCTGAATTTACAATGGAATATATCTATAGTGCCTTGTACCAATACAAACCAGGATCAACCTTCATGTGACTCCATATTGTTTGCTTCCAGTAACTTGTCCCTTAGGCCATTATAAATCAATTGCTAGATTATCATCCAAATTTTTCTTAAAAAACGGGGAGGGCCGGCAGATTTTATTGTTATTTTTAAAAAAATGTTGACTTCTTTTTAATAAAAAAAAAATATATATATATAGATTTTTTTTTTATGACAATAAAAAGGGTCAGGGCGGCATAAAAATTAGTGGGCAGGCTGGCGGGTGGGGATGATAATCTAGCAATTTATTTATTATGGCCTTATCTCTATCTCCTCCTTGTTATTGTATCACTGGTATTTTCTTAATATTCTTGTCCAGGTTCTGATGACTTATTAACTGCGATTGCAGTAAATATAAGGATGAGAACTTGTTTAATACATAATATGAATTGACTTCTTATTACTATATAAATATTTATTGATTTTTTTTTTTTTTAAATGTAAACTTTGTCATAATGACTATATTTTCTGTATTTCAGTTAAAGCGAGAAGGAGAGATGACACCCCAAGGAATGCTGGGTAACTGTTTGACAATACAACAACTACACACAGGAAATGTCGAGAACAGTGAGCCGGGAGTGATATATCCGAGTAAGTTTAATCATCTGTAGGTCAGATTGTAGTTTACCAGATTAAAATATCTGGCAGTTTACTCATATTCCATATTTTTATCTCACCCTAGGGTCAAGATAAAACTCATCTGCTCCTTAAGAAAAAGAAAAAAAATTTCAGAGTTACATGTAAGGAAGAAAAAGAATCAATTGTAAATTATAATACGGTTGAGATAATGAGGCTCCAACCCAAAATATTACTCTTCTGATTGAAGTAGTGACACCTCAGTTTGGATTATAAGAATCTTACATGTGTTTGAGGTTTTGAGCCTCATAAAATAATTCCCACGAAAACAGTTATCTCAAGGGACGGAATTTCCATCTGAACCGGAAAAGCAATGAATGTTTTTTCTTGCATACCAAACGTATTGGATTATTATTTTAACTTAATTTATCATTTTAGAGTTAACAACGAATGCTTTTAAGACATTTAATTATATGATTTACATCATATATTTTATAATATATGTAATGTCATCTAGATGGTTGTAACGTCACAGCATGAGAATTTTATCTTGGCCATGGTAAAAACGCAGATATCCTTATTAGGTGTGCAAGAATATTTTATCTCTACCCATGAGCACGTCTTGTATTCTGTCTTGTAAGTTCCTGTTATAGATATTCATAAAAAATTGCTAATTAGGAAATCAAAATGATGACAGTCTTTACTTTCATTTCATAAACCTTCAGAAAGCCATTAAGTGAAAAATTATTTCATCTTTATCCTCCAAGAGTTCTAAATACAAAATGTATGTAGTAAAATCTGTGTAAGCGGTTCTGTCTATTAAGCAGCCACTTGCCTTAAGCAGCCTCATTTGTTATTTTGCATTTCTATGCTTTCAGAGCAAATTAACCTGTATTACCGTAAATAATAACTTGTCTTAAAAGGCTAACTCTTTTGCTCCTTCCCTTGACAGCCGGTGTGGTTCCGGCTAAGAATAGAATCACTGCCGATCTCTGCAGAGGGGTAGGAATCTTCCGAATGGGTGTCATGTTCATTTTATCATTTTTTGTCATGTTCACTATTGTGGTTAAATTATCAACCCCTGTGTGGTTTCAGGGAGCCATATGAGTGATGACAAGAATAGGACCACTGTGGCTCATACATGTCGTAAGAAGTGACAATTTGAGTAATACGATAGAATTTGCTGAAACTCTGCAGTTCTGCAGGCATCAAGGTTCTAGGTTCATTCTGCACATTCATTTGTTGGTGTATTTTACTTAAATCTGTATGTTAATTTGTTGTTTTTGTACATGTAGAGTGAACCTGGAATCTTCCTTCCTGTTGGCGGTGAATAACCTATAATGTGTTGGTACGCCGTAAAACCCTATTCATTCATTCATTCATTCTTTCCCTTGACCGGCTGCTTAAGACAGGTATGACTGTGTATATGTATCATTTGATACTGTTGCAGGTACATTATACATGATAATTTTACAAAATTAACCAAAACATTAATAAATATTTAGAATGTTAATGTTAAGGAATGATAAGCCTAAAAAGACATATCGGGCACTGTGGTATAATATTAAGGGATCAAAATTATAATAATCACACATCAACATACAAGTAAGCAAAATAAGGTAACGACAAAAGCAACAACAAAAAATTATTAATTAATGCAGTGAAAAAGTGTAAAAATTTGCCTTTTTCTAAAAGCTTTTTCTATAATATTTCAGTATTTTATTGCACTTTTATTTTTTTGTATTATGGTCTCATCTAATTTAGTGGAAAAAAAATTAGAAAAATAATTATGATGGCCCCCAAGTTGATAGTCAGAGGAAGTTCCCATATTGTTAAAAGGAGACATATCCGTTTTATAATTTCTTTTTAACAAAGAATATTTTTTTAAAAACAAAGCAGGGTTGTATTTAATTCATTTAATACTTGATTGGTTCTTAGCAATGCCATATTAATCTGCGCATATTATTTTCATAAACAGAAAAGTAAATAAAAAAAATATATATATATTGAATAGGAGTATTAAGCTAATTTTCTGTGAAGTTTAGTTTTCTTCCATTTGGAAAGCAATTTTACATTACCAGGTATAATGTTCAAAATTTCCATTCCACGCTGTCTGTGACAATATGTACGTATCCGTGCAATCGGAGCTGGTTCCTCGCGAATGACTGACAGCCATTGATTCTCGACTTATTTTATTACATGACGTCATCTGTTACATTATCTGCGACAACTGTATTAAAATTATTTTACTGTATAACGGTACACAGACTGGAACAATGGGCGCCTACTTTTTCAATCCACTGCTCTATTGCACCTATTCTCCAAAAGACTGGAGTCATATACTCGAACTATCTCACAAGCAATCAATCACGTCACTCCTTTTTTTGCCTATTGTGTATTGTAACTGAAGGTATATATATTTTTTACTTATTTATAACAATGTCCGCTTTTGACCCGGACTGTTATTGAACGAACACTCAAGAATATTTGATGTTAACTTTATTGCTTAGTTATGCCTTCTTACCCGTAGCATGTCTCCATTTAGATCCAACAAAAGATTTCTTTCTGCTCAACTTAAAAAACACTTCACAACTTAGGAAAATGATATAGTATTGAAATGGTATTATGCGGTAGAAATAATAATTGGTTAAATAGGGTTTCTCAATACAATCATTGTTTGCTAATCAGATTTAAATATGTATAAATAAAATGGCAGCTCATAATTTTGGGGTAGAATTACTGTACCAGTCTGTGATGGTGTTGAGCTGGTCTTCATTTATTTAATTTTCCTATAATTTGAATGATTCTCAGATCTCGTAAACAGAAGTCTGTTCAATTTTATAAATAAGTATCCAGTGACTGTAGAATGACAAATTGAATTTTAACTAGTGCCCTACTACTAATGCGCATTTACCCTATTTATAAATTAAAGGTCAATATCAATGACCTTTCCAACTTTTCCATGATTACTTACATGAAAGCCCTTGATTTTCAAACTTCTAATCCTTTCATTACAAGGTAATGTCGCCTAAAAAATCAGCACTGATAAATGTATATAATTACGCATTTAACTGTATTTTATTTTGTCAGTCATCTAAGTCAAAATGGTTACATCTACAACAAAACCCTATTTTAGTTATTAACCGTTTTTTGCTGATCTCACAGATTTATGATCATGCCCATCTTAACCCTTTACTCCATAGATATGCATTTTCCCACACCAATCACAGAAGGCTTTTGAAAACAGTGCAGGAAGAGTTCAGATTGCTCGTAACGAGCAATCTGAACACTTCCTGCACTGTTTTCCACTCTGTCAGATAATATAAACATAATTCACCCATTGCTGATATGTGGTGAAATAATGCTTTCAATATTAGAGGTGTCCAAATGCATATATATGAAGTAAAGGGTTCAAGGGCCAGTGGTAACCAGGGATACTGGGGGAAGTGTTTTTCAGTGGTGATTTTATGATGATACCCTTGCCATTTCATGTTGTGTCTATACCTGGACAGTTTGTCAGATACTCATTCATTAAACTGGACGAAACATTATAACCTAATGTACCTTTAATTGAAATCGTAATAAAATGTTTCAGTATTGTTGCATGTTTGATGGAGAAAAAAATATCATTTAATCACGATCATCATTCATAGTCGGGAATTACCCAGTGTACATTTTCAGAAGAGTCGTTATTTCATGGGCGTGACCATAAAACATTAAGGATAAGAAACGTGATAATTATAGAATTATAGATTAACATACCATGAAATAATAGTGGGCCAAAATAATTCTGTATTGTGTACTCGCCACAAAAATTGCCATTAGTAGTAATTATAGTGTAAATTTTATAGCTTCGTTTCCCAATTATAAGGATTCAAATTTTTTCATATCGTTGTTTTTTTTCCCCCATATATGATGACATTGTACACACCCAAAAAAGCATAGAACATAGTTTTGTTTACATAAATTCATACTAGTACCATGTATTCCCATTTTCATAAAAGCTTGTTTATTTTGTTAAAAAATTCAACCATTTAAATTTTTTTATTATTTTAAAAAAATATTGTATTGATATATTTGTAATTTCTATTGTTTTATATGAAAATACAGACAAAAAATTTAAATTTTATATAATATGTCATTATTATAATAAATAATAATTGTGTAAAATGGAATTTATCACTGATGGTGAATTAAAAAAAGAAATTATTATTATAATAATAAATTATTACAATCCAATTTAGTCTTAATTGAACGACAAGAAAAAAGTCCTTCATTGCAAGCAATGTTTTTGGTCAGTATCAATAAATGTCATCTGCTGATATTTGAAATAATATGGCTAAACTAAATGAAAACACAGTATATATCACTCCCTTGAACATAAAGAATGTACTCAATATTTAAATACAAAGTCATTTAACTTTTAAGTTTAGTAAGAGGTTAACTATTTTGTTCCCCCCAACATGAGCCTCTATGTATATACAGTACAAGTGTTTATACAGTACAAAATGTGATTAGAAATGGCGCCATTATTTGATAATAATCACTTGAGGTGCCACAAGGTCACAGTTTCTTTACAAAAGTTTAAAATAAGATATAGGGTTATTGTTGAAGTCTTCCTTGTTAGTTTAAGGTTTGTAGTCAAACCTGTCTTAAGCAGCCAGTCAAGGGAATGGGAAAAAGTGGTCTTTTAAGACAGGTTGATAATACATGTGAATTTGCATTGAAAGTAGGAACATTGGATATAGCAAATGTGGCTGCTTAAGACAAATGGCTGTAGCAAAATGACCAAGGGCCAACAACTCACAAGGGTAGAATACAATCATACACAAAGTAAAATTTACAATTTTAATTTTAAATGAATAAAATTAAGAATATACAATTATACAATATATACAAAGTAAAGATAATACTCAACACACAAAAAAAAACACAGCTGGTATAACAAAAGTCCTATGGTGGTATTAACTCTTTTATTTTCACAGTTCTATCTGCTACACGTGTGTAATCTACATTGCGATCCAAACTGCTTATATCATTTGAATGTAAAACTGTTTTTAAAAATGCACTAGATACTACCCGCATCCGGATTATCATAGGTTTAGCATCATTCGTCCCTTGCTGTGGTGGCTATATAAACTGGGTTATCTCCCCTAGAACTCTATACTGAGTATATGGCTTTACGTCGCCTCGTACCGACTATCGACCGTATTCCGACGTCGGGAACATCAAATCGTCCATATGACAAGTATGTGGGTTCCTGTCCTTATGACTGTACTACCACCAGCTGACTTCCTGTCACGTCATTAACGTAGCAGACACATTCCTTGCTTACGTCTAAAACTGGCTACAATATATATATAAGCTCAGATTTTCTAGTAATTAAAATATGTAATGACGTGGCGTCTATTACTTACCATCTAGCAATTTCATGGTATTTTTATCAATCTATGATAACAGTGCATTCATTTCTAACCATCTAATAGTTTCAAGGTAGATTTATCAACATATTGTAACAGTTTATTCAATTTTTACTATCTGCAGTTTCATGGCAGTTTAAACAACATTACATATACGACCCTTCGTCAATCTCAACATAGCAATTATATCTCTACATAACTTCTCATTATAATATTAACAATTACAGACCAATTCTGTATCTATTCACTTTGTGAATATCAGAATAAGCATCAACAAAATTTAATTATGCATTTCAGTCAATTCTAACATGGTGAATCTCAATACTTCATCGTAAACACAATATCATCACCTCGAAAAACGTTCCCAGATTCCTCGGCCTATATTCTAACAAAACGCTTCTCAATACCGTGGATGTGTATTAAATTATAGACATTAGCATCGCAGTGGATATGAACAATTTATATAACTTTACTTAGATCTGATTATGTCAGACATTTTAATACAATATAATATAAAATTCACATACCCATATGCTGTTATGTACTGGAACAGTAACAAACTCAATCTTTCTCGTCACAACCACACCCAAAGATGATTCTGCTAACTCGACACAATCAACCGTACACATACCTTAGTGAATTTTGTGTAAATCATGAAACAACAAACTCTCAAACATCATACGATGCAGATTTTATGCTATTAGGCCAATGTAAACTTTAATTAGTTTTATGACAAATAAACCCGTTTAATTATTCTAACTTTCTTAATACTTAATGGAATTTGATGAACTAAACTTCAAAATGATTTATTCTTTAATAAAAGAATGAAAATGTAAAAATATCTTAAAAGCGTTGCTCCTATCGAGCTATCAATACGTTTTAACAATTCCACGCTACCTGACCTTAATATAGCCTATATCACTACAAATGGACACGTACTAGCTGACACTACTAAATTACGCCACAATAACCTAACTATTTTGTTACAGTGGCTGCCTAAGTAATAGAGGTGACCAATTAAATAGGTTTGACTGTATCTTTTACCTGCAAACTAGCATGTCTTCTTCATCGTGCCACCTCTGGTACTTACCGTATTTATTTTTTTTAATACTGGTACATTAATTTTTAAAAATGTATTGTCCATTATGTATTTAAAAAAAATCTTTAAACTAATTTAACAACAAGTTCATTCCACTGGCCGATCACTGCAAGCGTTTGATAAAATGCAGTCTCATTGGCTGTCAGTTAATGAAGAAAACAAAATAAATAAATTATGATACCTAATTACAGAAGGTAGTGATTAAAATCTTTGTTTATGGAAGTCATTATAATTTCGCACGTATATCCCATAATTAGTCTGCACAACTTGGAACAAAAGAACTTTGATTAACGTATGAACTTGTCAAATTTGTTTAGATTCACCGATGGGCAAATATCATATCTGCCTTGAGTGAGTGCTCCAATTGTTTACAAATATTTAATATATATAGATTGTCTTGTTGACTATTGTAGGGTTTGTGTTTAAATTACCAAAATCAGACATGATCAGGGCGGGGACTGGTTATCGGTTTATTTTGAACATCATGTGAATATCCTGCTTATCTGTGATGTCTTTTATTGTACAAACAAGATAAACCATTGTTTTATTGAGCGTTTTATAGGTCTGTATTTGATATGCCATGTGTGTGAAATAACTGTAGGAACCATTGGTGTGACTACCCAGAATTCCTTTGCATCCATCCTCTCTCTCATACCCAAAATTCCTTTGCATCCATCCTCTCTCTCAGGAGAGGCTATAAATACTCCTTATGTTGTATTTAAACAAATTGGTTTAATAAAACTGCAACATATACAGAAATATATATTTCAGTTGTAACAAAACAGGTTTGAACAAAATCTTTTCATTTTAACGAGCAGTCTTCAAAGTTGTTACCTATTTTTTGTGCCCTCATTGACTAAAGAAACAATTATGGTATAATATGTCATTTTGTCAAATCTCTTATCTCGTATTCTGTATCTAAATTCTTTTAAATAAAACCATGAAACTTGGAATTCTACATTATATTTTTAGATGTAGTATTTCGGGTTCTCAATGAACTTGGTTTTTTTTGTAATCAAAATAAAAATGGATACAAGTTTAAAGAACATTTTAAATAATTAAAACATTGTTTCTCTAGTAATCGATAGCTTACTTGACTTCATTCAGAATTTTATGTAGCCACGCAATAAAAGAGGATAAATGTGGGTATTTTTCTTAGACGGGAATCGCATTCAATGAATGTTCTTTGATATTCCAAGTAAGTGGAGACCCATAGCAAGCAGGTTATTTCATTTAAGTGCGATTCTATTGACTTATTGGAGTGATTAAATACTCGGATTCATCTGTTTCTTAAAGATTTGTTCTGGTGTCTTGTTTGACTTGTTTTAGATAAATATATACCCTACCTGCTGAAGATAAATATATCACCTACCTGATAAAGATAAATATATCCCATGAAAATATAAATTCTCTCTCTCTCTCTCTCTCTCTCTCTCTCTCTCTCTCTCGCTGATGCTTATTCATGACTTTGGCAAACATACATTATGTTTGCTGCATTAGCCATGCCCTGGTCTGTGTATAGTTTACTGAGATTGATTAGGCGGTCAAGTGAACACGTGGTCCGGATAACTGTCAGATGGGACAAGAATGAGAGGGCTCTCTGTCTTTGATATTGCGCGATATATGTCTGGGTGACATTAAATCATTACTTCTCGCCACATACCTCCACCATATTACAGCGCTTAATAGCCTCCCCCAACTCGAGTCTGTCACGGCTTCATCCATCTCATGTAGACATGTACATGTTTACACACAATAGTAACATGAGAAGATGACCCAGAGACATCTGAAATCGTGTCATGGTTTTAAACATATTTGTGGCTTAAAACATTTAAAGTCACGCGTCATTCCATATCTGTAATAAGGCAAATGTGATAACAGTAAGAGGGGTAGGTCACATAGATAAAGTCTTGTCCCACCCCAGCTGAGAGAATGTATTCTTCAACAATTTTTGCTTGTTAATATCTGCATATTGCATTGTAATTCAGTAACTGATGTTGACAATAATTCAGGTGACTTATTATACAGCAGACTATTTCCTAGATAGTTTATTTTTATTTCAATTTCTGAAATTGAAGATAAGGGAAATTTTGTGATAATTGTGGCTGTGTTATTTGCACTGCTTACCTTTGTCAAGAAGTTTTGTTTGTTTGAATATTTAGCGTCATCTAGGGCTGACAGACGATCAGTTAACTAAACCACTCTATTAGAATATTCATAACACAACAAAATGTTGTAGACAGATTATCCTTTCTGTTGCTTTTATTGTCAGTCATGTTTTAAATTTTAAGGTCACTCCTGCATTTTATATTTTACGGTCATGTTTTAATTTTTAAGGTCATGCTAGAATTTTGAGGTCACTCCTGCATTTTAAATTTTATGGTCATGTTTAAATTTTGAGGTTACTCCTGGAATTTATATTTTGTGGTTATGTTTACATTTTAAGGTCTTTCTTGCATTTTAAATTTTATGATCATGATTAAATTTTAAAGATACTTCTGGAATTTAAATTTTACAGTCAAATTTAAATTTTAAGGTCAATCCTACATTTCAAACATTAAGGAAATTGGCAAAAAATAAATTAGTTTTTCTTAATTAAACAATACATATAGCAGTGTACTTGCAAACATGTTTAGATTAATTACACAAAATGATCTCAATTAGATCCAATTATTACTGGTGATAGGAAATTGAATTGAAAGGCTTCACTCAGTGTGATTTAAAATCAATTGTTAATGAGGCCTACGATATCCATGTGAACTTGGAATCGTGTCCATCAGACAAAATAAGTAAAATTGATGTTTATTAATTGTTTGATGTTTAACACTTCCAATTTTCAGTCATATCATAACGGTGTCTTCTTAAGACAGTATTCTGAGCGCTGCCACACTTGAGTATCATGCCACAGACACTTGGTACCCCACCCAGTCACATTATACTGACACGGAGCCAACCAGACCTAGACTATCCTCTACATGTTGAACGACAAGCGAGGAAGCTTCTTGTATTATTATTAATAAAATTAACATTCAGTATACCATAATTATATGCGTGTTTTTTGTCTTTGACAGATTATGGATTGGGTGGACCGTCGGCACCTAACGTTATGGAGCAGTCGCCAATTAACATGCAGAACAGTCCCATGAGTTCCGTGGATGACTCGCAGAATTCTGCCGACCAGTACGTAAAGTTATACCTATCTTTATTGATATCTTTAACTTATATAATAGTTTATCAAATACTCTCAAGGTCCTCCATGGCTAGATAGTCTAAGGAACTGGGTAAATATCACCTACCTCACGCTGTTGAGGTAATGGGTTCGAATCTGTGAGACAGTTTGCCAGTTCCCTGCAGAACGAAATTGATTCTTTTCAGATTTATTTTAACATCCTCTCCTACTAAATATCACTGCAAGGATTGAATATTTTATATAGAACATGGGCAGTGTGATTATCAATGCATGCCTTTTAGGGTTTTTATAAGTACACTTAGTCAACTGCATGGACTAAAACATGCATGTTTCTAGTAGTTTGAGTAAAGTATGTTGCATTGTGGTCATGTTCTTATAGAATAGTAACCAACTAGTCTACTGCGTCAAGAGTGATTAAACAGTCGAGTTTTCAATCTTGAGTTTCAAATGCGGAAGATTTGGGTACTTGAAAATGTTTTATATGGCCAGCTAAGTCAGGTACAAGGTATCGACCAGCGATGATATTAAACTGGTATTGATTCTTGTATAGTCTTATCTTCAACACAGTTAGATATATCACTTAAATTGTTTCTATAAATTATCCTCACCATTTTATTGATTCGTTTCATCTAGGATAAATCTCTCTTTGCTCTTTAGCTATCTTTCACTTTGGCTACTTGGTAGTTTACGCTTCTTCACAAGTTATGTATTCTCAACGGAACAGCTAACCCCCCACCTGACACTTTATGCATTTTCTCAAAAATTGCCAAAGCTGCACGTGCTGCACGTGTAAAAAAAGCATTTCATGACAAACAGATGTGCACGAGTATTTGTATAGAAATTCACAATAATGTAAAATCAATACATAATTGTCTGTTAATGTCGTATAGACATTTTAATAACACTACTTAATATTTTGATATTACGAGGTATGTCCCAAAAAACAATAGGACGCATTTAGAAATATGCCTTTAAGTGTTTCGATCCAAACAAAACTTGGCATGGATAATTTTCAATATCTAACCTATAAGCATGCAAAATTTCAATATTGTACACCACCATTTAACATTGATTTTGTCAAGTCAAAATGTGTATGTTACAAAGACCCGGGGAGATTGACGTTATTTGTGCGACGTCAAATTGACATTCAAATGAAAGTCATTCTTTTTTCGAAGTATGAACTGCTGTGCAAAACACATTTTTTGTGGTACTGAACCCACTTCTGGTACATGTCACGATACTATGATGACTCGTAGATCCTAACCACAGAATGTACACTCCATTGCATGGCCGGGAGGTACTGAAAAGCACTTTTCACGAAGATCTGTCTTGAATCCCAGGAAAACCACACAAGATTTTGGTCGTCCAGATCGCTGATGGTCAGTTACTTTTGTCTCATCATTGGAAACCGGTCTGTACCACCAATAGATAAGACTCCAGGATATGCCTTCTGTTAAAGAGTTGTGCGAAATAAACTTCAGAGTTTCACGTGGGGTCGTATTACACCCAACACAAAATTTTACCATGCTCCAAATTTCCACTCTAGGCGTGACGTCGTCCAATTTCTTTACTATTCAAATTCACACTTGTTACTTTAAAAGTGCACACAATATTCAAATGTTTATTGATAATGTCAAATTTTTAAATGACATTCGCACAAGATCTGAAATTACGTCCGCTGTTATTTCATAACATTTTTTTTAAATCGCATCTAATTTCAAAGCCTGTATTTCCAAACTCACGTTACTTTGGTGCCTTTTGCATGAACTTAACGATGACTGAAAGTTGATTTGATGTTTTATGACAATAGAAGATGTGCCGATCTATCCATTGATACCAATGGTTTGCATGTAACGCCCTAAATACAAGAGTGACAGTCCTATTACTTTTAGGACATACCTCGTAGAAATAGAAAAGTGGTCGGTTAGCTGTTCCGTTCAGTAAAAGTCTCAATGATGATATTATGGTCATCAAGCAGTATTTCAGTGTTGTCTATTTTTAGATTTCATTTCAAGTTTAATCACTCTAATTTAAAAAAAACATTGATTTTGTTACGTTTTGGTGGATTTGACATACCAAACGATTCAGATTTTATTTATTAATGATAAATAGGTGCTTTTTTTCCTTTTTAAAAATGATTTTGTTTTTTTAATACATTTATAGTGTTTTTCCTGCTATACTCCCTTTAAAAGGACCCACATAATATTGATGTTGATCTTTACTGATATCCTTGCATCCAATATATATTTATATCTAAAAAAAACAACAATACCTCACAAATACAATTGTGTGATATACATTTCCATATTTAACAGACTTGATAATTATGTTAAAGATAAGGTGCTGATCATAACATACATTGCCATGGTAACTGCTTAGGCATAGAATAATTGACATTATCGAAAATTACTAAGAAATGGAAAATCACCCTGTTTTATAATTAATTTTTTTTTTCCTCTTATGGGTAGGTCATTCTTTTTTCTTAGGATAAACCCTTTTTTTAACTGATGTTTTCTGTTACTGAAAAGTAATTCACAAGTTATTTGTGAATGGGTTGTTGAGATTGACATTTGCCCAAGTGGCTCTTCAAATTCACAAATAACAAGGGAATTATATTTAAGTAATGAACGATAACAGTAGCATAAACTATTTATAACATTCCATTAATTCAAACTGACAATGAAATATCACTTTTAAATTCTAAAACATACATTGAACTATTCTCCATAATTAATATATACATCAAACCATTCTCCATAACTAATATACATAGAGAACCATTCTCCATTATTAATATACATCAAACCATTCTCCATAATTCATTCTCCATAATTAACAAACATCAAACCATTCTCCATAATTAATATACATTGAACCCATTCTCAATAATGAATATACATAGAACCATTCTCCATAATTGATATACATGGAACCATTCTCTTTTATTGATATACATCAAATCATTCTCCATAATTAATATACATTGAACCATTCTCCATAATTAATATATATCAAACCATTCTCCATAATAAAATACACATAACCATTCCCTATAATTAATATACATAGAACCATTTTCCATAATTAGACGCAGATTAGGATGTAGTTAAATACTGAAGAAATTAAACTCCTAGCACTGGTAGATGGTAGATAAACATATCTACCAAAGTCAAGGAATTCTTTATTCAAAATGTCTAAGTAATTCGTTAGGAAATTAATACTAATAAAATGTGTCCTTTGTTTTGTAAAGGGATAGTTAATGTTGTATGGTGTTTAGCGTCACTTTCAACAATTTTTCAATCATATCTGACGGTGTCTACTTGAGACAGTATTCTGAGCGCTGTCAGACTGGAGTATCATGCCGCAGACACATGGTATGATACCCCACCCAGTCACATTATACTGACACCGGGCCGACCAGACCTTGAACTCTCCTCTAAATGCTGAGTGTCAAGCGAGGAAGCTTCTAGTACCATTTTTAAAGTCTTTGGTATGACCCGGCCAGGGATCGAACCCACGACCTTCCGCATGCGAGGCAGACACTCTACCACTAGACCACGCCGCGGTCGTAAAGGGATAGAATAAAGGTCATTGAGATATTCCCTAATTTCAAAAATTAATATATGATTGTATAAGTTATTCTTTTTTTTTTGTGGAAAATGTGAATAATACTATTTTGCATAAAGTTCCTGATTTTACCATTTCAATTTTGAGTTTCTTTTTATTAAAATGATAGATAACGCCTTTTGCTGAGGCAGCCAATAAACAATTCAGTACTCAAGCATTACTTCATCTTGAAATTTCAATTGTAGTATACCAAAATACTTTTTTTTCAAGACGAATTTTATTTTACAACTTTAATTTAATTCACTCCATTGGTGCAATAAGGTAACATGTTATATGAAATAAGAAGGGACTTGGTACCTTTTTGCACTAATGAGGCATAATTTGTAATGTATAGAATGTAAAGTAGTTGAGTTAAGAATGGGATAACCTTAACCATCGTATACCACTTATGATATGAATAAGTAAATCACCATGGTGATTTCTAAACGCAAGCACTCAGAAAACTTAGTTTTTGGACATTAATTGTTTAAGTACATTTACTTTTGCATATATCATTTTCTTGTAAAATTAATTTGGAATTAAATAAAAATATTTTTAACACAAATAAGGGTCAAATACTTGATTCAGAAGTTTGATTAATATATAAGCTCTCTTTCTTTTATTTCATTACTTGCCATGCCAAATATACACACATGCTTAATGATACCATTTGTGTCTTCTACAGTATGCCAAGTTATTCGCCAGCGCCACCAGACATGCTGAGCCCTGGAAGGCGTCCGCATCCACACCTCCGCCACCGTGGCATGTATCAGAACATGGAAATGGGCATGATGCCACCAGCCTACCCACAGGCAGATGAAATGTACCAACAATGGATGGAAAATGGCGGCACCTACCCAGAGGCAAAAGTACAGTCGGACGTGCCGACTATGCAGTACTCGTACAACACTGGCAACTGTCGCATGCAGAACGTAGCGTGGCAGGGACAGTTTGTCGAGGAGTTTAACTTGGATATGCAGAGGGGATTGTCCAATACCTCTGGTATGAAGTCAACATAAAATTCATTGATCTAAATTTTTGCCAATTTAAAAGAAACAGAAACAATTAAATAAATAAAATACAGTCAAACCTGTCTTAGCGGTCACCTCTATTAAACATTCACTTGTCTTAAGCAGCCATATTCGGTATTTCCCATTTATATACTTTCAGAGCAAATAAGCCTGTATAAAGCAACAACCTGTCTTAAAAGGCCACTTTTGCTATTTCCCTTGACTGGCTGCTTAAGACAGGTTTGACTGTATTAATTCCAATTTAAAATGTTTTTACAGCTGTAAGTATTTATACATATTTCATAAAATGTATTATGCAAGCTGTGGCAGTTTAAAATATTTAACACTTTTTAGTGATATGTCTCTTTCACCATTTAATCCATATTTGAGTCGCATGTTTTTAAATTAAATAACCACGTATTTAAGGCAAACACCTGTTTTAAACTTGCATTGGTTTTTTGCCATTTTTACAATTTAACATGTATAAAGTGACCACCTATATAAAGTGGCCATACTTTTGTTGCCAATATCCATGTGTTTTATTGTTTGATATTTGTAATAGGCAGTCACCTGTCCTAATAACAATTTTGATCTTACGTGAGAGCGAGGATTGCATGGTCCAGTGGTAGAGCATCCGACCCGTGATCTGGGAAGTGTGTTTGCTTCTCCGCCACGGCCATGATTTGTCTAAATTGTAAGAACTTGTTTCTCAATCAGTGTCATATAAATCAGTTTACAAATTTTGAGAGCTTGCTTATTATAGGTTAGACTGCACAATTAAATACAAATTTATGTACAAATGTTTCAAACTGTTTCAGGATTTGATTTTGAGGGAGCATACATGGCTGGAGAGGAAGTTCAGCAGCAGTTTTTGCAGATGAATGCTGTAGATCGACCAGTCAGCAGACTGTCTGGCATCCTGGCAGATGGCACCACTTGAAGTCATGTGACTATATTCACATAGTGCACATGATGTGAGAATCATGTGATATTTAAAAACGCTTACGTACATTAACAGGAAGTGAATTAATTATGAATTGTGGGATAGATATCTGTGGAAACAGTGTAGATACAAAGTGAATGTTTTACCGAGACAGACAAAAGAAAATCACAATTAAAATAATAGATAAAGAGACAGAGGGAGAACATGCAGTGATGCTACTTTACAAAATGTAAATAGTCACGGCGGTATTTGAACGTGAACATTATGGTATTTTGTAGTGAACTCGGTTATAAAGGTTGTGTAGATATGTGCAGTGCCACCTATGTTGCTGAGCATTTTTCTCGCACCCATTTAATATTATGTTTCAAGGTAAAGGTTGTTGTTTTGTTTGTTTTTTGTTCAACTAAAACACTGTATCTGTAATATGCCTTGACATTGTGAGATCAAAGATGTTGGTGTTTTTTTTAAATTTTGTGATTGGCAAAGAAAAAAATATTTTTTTATTGTTTTTGTTTTTTGTTCTGTTCAAGTTTGATAAAAATGACTGTGATGTGAAATGAAAGTTATATTTAAGAAAAATAAGTAATTATATTCTGACACTTGACGACCATTTTGATTCAGGGGATATCTGTTGACACCCACAATTGCGAATTCAAAATACTTAAAAAAAAAATTTTTAATATGTATCCCCCAACTTCAAAATTGAATAGGACAATTATATATACCGGTAAGTTGGAAAACAAGAATAATCTATTTTGTAGCAAACTTTAACAGTGCGGTAAGTTTGCATACATTTTTTGTGATAAAAAGATATGTTTGATGGTTTACACATATAAAATACATGTCTACTTATTATATATGTGGCAGTCCACATACAAATTATATGTAAGCTAGCATACACGGAAACCTGTGATTGTAGTTATAGATAATTTATGCATATAGTTATAACCAATAGTGATGAGAACATATGAGGATTTTAAGATCTCTCTCTCTCTCTTATTTTGTAATCATATTTGAATAGAAATTGAATATCAGATTTTATATTGAATACTGTGCACTTATTTATAAAACAGTATTGTATGCTTTATTTCTTAATTGATTTTGTCAGCAATGTAAACCAGTACAGCACAATATTTTTGTTCACTTCATGTATTTTCATTGTTTCCTAGCAAAACATACTACATGTACATACAGCAAATGTGTGTTATTTTTAGCAAAATAAAACAACAAAAAAACAAGAACACTGTTTTGAAGCTGCTTTTTCAGCAATCTTTATAAAGCAGCAAATTTGTGTTTTAATCTCTGCAAGAAAATGGATATAAATACAGCAACTGGATCGATTGTCGGCAATATAAATTGCTGAGCAAAATGAAAAATAAAGCAATTTTGGGTTGATTCTAAGCAAAGTGTAGTAAATACAGCAATTGTGGATTTATTCTAAAAGATATGTAGAGTACAGCAATTTTAGATTTATTCTAAAAGAAATGAAGAGAGTACAGCAATTTGGATTGATTCTAAGCAAAAAGCATAAATACAGCAAACTTCTAAGCAAAGGACACTAATACAGCAAACTTGGGGTTGATTCTAAGCAAGGTACATGAATACAGCAACCCTACTGGGTTTGAATTTTTACCCATATTTCTGTATGTATTGAATATTGTACACAAAATCAGTATTGTGCTATTACCGGATGTGATATGAACATTCCGTCCTATATTTGTTTTAATATATATTGGATGTTTTATTTTTGTAACCATGAACATGAATGATTGTATATTTCATAACAATTATCCCGATCCCATCATGGAATAGGATCAGTCGCTGTTGTGTTTTGGTGATTTCTCCCTCATTAAAACTGATAATCAAATAATCACAATCTACTTCATTAAAGTTAAGTTGAGTTTATCATTGTACATATTTAATAATTTGTTCATACATAAAACTGATTTCTGTGTGATAATAGAACTTAACTTTTTTAGACATTTGAAGTAAATTGCCTAATATTTTATTCTGTTTTATATATTAGATTTATTTAGATTTTTTTTTTTTTTTACCAAAGAGTTTGTTACATTTATGCAAAAGATGGGTTGGGAAAATGAAGATTTTTTTTTTTGAGAAATTTAACAACATGTTTAAATTATTTTAATTTTAATAAAAAAAATGGATCAATGATTGAAAGAACATATTTCTGTGATTTTTCAGTTTAAATGGATTCATTACAGTTTAGTGTTGATCTCGGTTTTGCATTGCAACATGTCTGAGTTCTCGTCCCACATGTTTTATCATACATAACGTGCCAATTTTAAATGTTAGTTTTTAGGGAGTCAGTCATTGCCATAACCTGTATTTGTATATTCACATAAATGTATCGTATTGCGCATTCCAAGAACGTTTTATTTCATTAAAGTTGGTTTTATTATGATTAAATCTTTTACAAAAAAATGTTATATTTTTGTATCTCTCAAAAGTATATTCATAGTTTATATAGTAATGGGTCTATCCTGTAAACGTATACATATTTATTTTTATCTATTTCGTGTGATAATGTTTGCTTATGCATATTATTCACTATGTGTGGCTTACACTTGAGTATTTTGTTATTATTGCCAAAAATTTGTGAGTTACCAGTCTATAAAAAAAATATTGTGAATTGGGATGGGGTGTAAAAATTCACACTTATATAGATATATGCAAGTGTTTTTGTTTTTCTGTGTATATACAAATTGATTAGAGCTGTTCTATACCATATACACCATACAATGAAATGCTTTTCAGAACTTTTAACTTTTAAAATTTTACACCACAAAATTCCAGCAAAAAAAATAAATTATTAATTAATCTTTACCATTCATTTTTAAATTTAAATCACAGCAGATTTGCACGCCCAAATATGGCGATGGGAGAAAGATTTCTTATTATTTATTATTGCAAGTTTCTTTAGATATTGTTTCTTCATAAAATTATAATTTGAAATAAAAGAATATAAGAACATTCAAAATCATTATATCAGACATTTTTAAATTACAAACAATTGGAATTCAAGTAATTTTAAATTCATAATAGTCTATTTCAATTATTGGCAATACAGAAATAATGTGTCGTCTCCTTTGTCATATTTGGTTACACATGATGCAAACATTCAAGGTACCAGTATGATTTCCGAGTTTTGCCAAAATTTCACTCCGTCCAATGACAGTTTCGAATTTTTTTTTTATTTAATTTAATGCATGATGGGAAAATTGACACTGACCATCAAGTGGCTCCTATGTGACTCAACTGTAGCCTACGTGTTGGAAATTTCCATTTATAGGCATATGACATTTGAATGAAAAGTTTCGCAAATACATCTCCTCCTTCAAAGTGAGAGGATTGTCATGCATGCGGCTACATAAGTCATCTTGCAACCCTGTTATTTCTCCTGTTATGTTCATGTATGTAAATAATATTAATATATTTAATGTAAATAGGTTTACCATTGTTTCTATCCCTTTTGACCATTATAGCTTGAAAAGCTCTACTAGTACCATGGTAACATAATAAATTATTCCATGAATATTTCCATTATCCTATGGTTTGATGTAAGTTTTATATTTAATTTCTACCTAAAACGAAATTAAAACAAAAAAAGATTTTATGAAATGAATTACCAGTTTGGTACCATTTTAAGTCAAAGACTAAGTAAATAAAAAAAAAATGTAATTGTAATTTTTTTTATTTTATGTTAAAAAGCAAGGGATAGAGGCATAACTTGTGTGTACTTTTGTAACCAGGAGTTTTACTTCATACTTGACTCATTTTGGTGCCAACAGTTTCAAACTCGATCATTTTCGAACTTTTCGTGAGCTTTGAAACAACAAGGCACCTTATAATGATTCTCTTATTTGTTTCATGTGCATCTTACATTCAGCATCATTCCTCAATATCTTAAAGCATTCCATTCAACTGTATTAGTTTAAATTCAGGCAGAATTTTGTATAAAAGACTGCGATTACGAGGTTCACGCTCTCAAAAACTCGACATGTACCCGCTCGGTATGATCAAGGTTTTCCTCTTGGCTTTGTAACCTAGCACCAGTCGTCAGGGAGACACAAGCAGTCTGTTGTTGCGGTTAGTTTAAACAAAATGAGATCCACCTTAGGAGGTTTCTATTTAAGTTTCTAATTTCTATTTAAGCCAAGATTCTTCATGTGGTAAAGCTGCTTGTTTGTCTGCCTCGCTGCCTGTTTGTTTGGCATCAATTATGGAATTAATGTTGAACCCAAAGACTAAAAATTATTTAAAAACATTAATAAAACAGAAAATAAATGAAAAACGTTGATAAAACAGAATATTAATAATTATACAGAGAACGTGAACTAAAAATAGAAAAACTAAAAATAGATATAAATGTAGTAAGGTAATGAAAAATGGAATAAGAAAGATGTTTATTTATAAAATCTTGTTTAGTTTTAAAAGATAAAAAAAAATCGGTAGCCAGCTGGCATGGCATTCTTTTGTTAATTTTCTGTTTTTGATGCCAAAATTGCTTTTTGCACGATTTTCCATGTATTTATTGCACATGCATACATTTACCCCAGTAATGTTTCTTCATAAGTGCTAATTGTGATACTTACGTGTAACATTTCTTTTTCCCCTTTTCCTGTCCAAGTGCTGTTGTGTGTTTTCATTTTTTGTTGATGTTTCATTATTGTTATCATTGTTGTTTTTCAAAGTCTCATGCATAGTATGTGAATTTATATTTGTTTTGTTGTTTTGTTTGGGTCTACCTTCGTCGATTTGGTGTACATAAGAATGTTGTTATTCCGTAATATTAAATACCATAATTCTGTTAATTAATGCCCCTTAGTATGTCACATTTACAGACTTTGTGCATATATTTAGGACAAAAATATTAAATTTTAAGATTCAAAAATGACTTACAACATTATTCTTTTAGTAAAATGTGTCAAATTAGTATAAAATTGTTAAAATGTCATTAAATCAATGATGGATCAATACATCAGTTTCAGCGGTGATCTCCATGCAATGATATTTACTATGTGGTGTATAGACAGTATTTGACTTCTGCTTGCTACGTGTAGTAATTGAACTGTCAAAGCAATTGAATATGAATTGGTTTTACGAAAAATTTGCTCAGGTTAGTGTCAAAATAATCGATATATGAATTAGTTTTAATAAAGAATTTGCTCAGAATAGCGTTGATATTTGCATTTCTGAACTTGACTAATCATTTGCAATCCATACACAGAATTTTCCTCAAAATATAATACTGCGCACCTCGCCCAGGGATGGTGGTGTGACTATTAGGGCTGGGGTGTTGATTAGGAGAAATATGGTATGCTGACCTAATTTATATAGCCCTATCACAAAATAGCTGCGATATTTTTACCTCTGCTACTTCATTTCACTCGCCAAGATGTTTATTTTATTTCATTGATTTTTTTTTTTTTAATTTTAAAAGTTCAATGAAATTATTGATATGATTTTTCAATGTTGCAATATTTTATAAAAAAGCAAAAAGATCATGCCAAAATTATCTTTTGATTGCTAAAATGTGTGCATAATTTAATAATTTGAAATGTTTGCAAATATACATTGTTTAAATTGAATGAAATACATTCATTTGCTTAATATATTCCAAATCAGTATATTTCAATGTTTTTTATTGGTTAATATAATCACATGATCATAATTTTTATATATAACAATAAAATCCATAATGACCAATCACAACTCTCTTACATTGTTGTCATTTTAAAATAGAATTTTGGTTGTCCAAAAGTTAAATATTTGTTTAAGTTCAAAAATTGAATCTTTATATCCTAACAATGGTTTGAATATTATCTGATATAAAAATAAGGTGTGATATATAAATATAATTTAGATATCTAAAAAGGATAATTAACGAATTATATATAAATGTATTTTATTAAGGATCTTCATCATGCAGCAGACGTCTAAATTACTATAGATATGAAATCGTGCTGCAAGTATCTTATGGTTATTTGCTTGTGTCTAAATCACGACTGCATATGTACAACTTTGTTTATACTGGAGATGTCTAAATTATACTGAGGTATCTAAACTTTGTTACATGGATATATTTCTTATATTTTCTGTATGAACTTTAGAGCATGCTACATTCTAAATCATTCTGCAGATATCTGAAGTGTACTGTAGATATATTTAACACATGCTTCATATGGTTTAATCAAGCTTAATATAGATAAATCAATAATATTGCAATTATTTAATTACTAAATTATACTGCAAATGACTAAATCATAATGCAGATCTCTCGATTGTTCTGCAGGCTTTAAATCTTATGAAATATTTCTAAATGCCAAAATCAAATTGTTGTAAAAAGTATGTATTGTTTGTGAAGTGATTTTTGCAATGTTGAAAAAAAAGTAAACGGAACTCTTTGCACATATTGCCAGTCAGCTTCTCAGATGCTATGGTTACGAGAAAGTCAGTTTCATGAAAAATATAAGATAAAAGATTAGGTCGTTTTAAGTATGTGTACCTGAAGCAAACAGCCAGGTCTCAGGTCATCATGTTTGTTATTAGAATGGTTTGATTTAATCATTTTAAGTTGATTTGATATAAATTTTATGGACTGCTTTTTTTAATAGAAAATTGTAACATCAGTTTTATAATTTTATAACCAGCATTCTGATTGGTTGTTAACAAGAGACTGGTCATCTCCTGGTGAGAGACTGGTTATGTGTTTATTGTCAAGTGCCTTATGTTATGTCTTGCTACCAGTCTGTACTATTTCCTCACTGTATCATTGTTACAATCATGTTTAATAAACAGTCTGAGAAAAAATATAGAGTATTTGTTGTTATTTTAGTTTCCATTTTGTACACAGAAACCTAGACAGAAGAAACTGTTTGACAGTGCTAAGCGCATCTGAAATGAGTTGTCCATTTTATCACTTTTTGTTATATTCATTAATGATGTTACTGTAAATAGTTTAAACTTATTTATTTCACTTCGATTGTGAAACAAGTTCTTACAACTAAGACAAATCACGCTCAATGTCTTCCTGGGTTGAGCCAGTACTAAGCATGTGTGGAAAAGGTGTCTTATTCAAGAACACTACATAGCCATGGTGGAGGATCAAACCACGACTCCAATCATGGGTTCTGTGCTCTACCACTGGACCACGCGCTCCACACTCCTTATCAATCACCTTATCTTTCTGCAAATTACCAATCCCCTGTCTTGTTCCGGGGTGCCAAAGGGGTGATGGCATATAAGAATCTTACACGGGTTAGAGTTTCAGATAGAAAATTCCGTCCCAAGGGATGACTGTTTTGGAGGGAACGAAGATCTGCCAAGTTCCCGCGAAACCAATTATCCCAAGGGACAGAATTTTGTATCTGAACCAAAAAGGCCATGAATTATTCTTTTTCTTACATACCAAACATATTAAATAATTATTTCCACTTATTTTATCATTATTTTTTTTACAACAATGGCTTCAATGGATGTTCAGTTATATGATTAACATCATATATTTTATATGTTACATCATAAATGAGTCTTGTAGTGTCATAGTGCAAGAATTTTATCTTGGCCATAGGGTGAGATAGAAATATATAACTCTGGTGAACTCTACAGTTTTACAGGTATCAAGGTTCATGTTTGGATGTCAATAAATACTTTATAAACACCCCCCCTTCTAAATAGTAATGGAATGGTAAAAAAAAAAAAGGATGGAAGAGTCTATTGTGGCGATTCGGTTAGTTTTGGGTAAATAGATATCTTGCATTGTGACATGTAACAAGGGGCATATACAGTTTACAGGGCGATTGCTTTATCAACTGAGCTGCGGACTGCTCACATACATTTCTGTCTTAATTGGTTATGCTGTGACAGTAAGATAGTATGAAGTTTTATATGATGGTTACATGATTTTGGTGACATTTTTTAAAATGGCAACAGTGAGAACATAACTTGTACATGCATGTATATGCACTTATTGCTAAAAGTCATAATATATTTCCAAAGAAGTTCTTTTAAGAAGTTATTGTTATTCATCTAATATTTACAGTAGTATTCCTCTATTTCTAACAATTTTACACATGATATATATATATTTTTAATTAAAATACTTAATTATTTTTTATGTAAGATTATAGGGTAAACAAAATTTGGGTCGAGATTGTACCCAATCACTGGTCACATGTAATATTGTTCGAAACAAATACATATGTGATGAAAATCGCCAGTGCATGATACAGATAGAACGGCACCAAACATTGTTTACGTTAAATTGTTTACATCAATGTCTTCTAAATTTAGCAAGAGATATTAAATGGAAATTTTCATATATTTCAATATGATATACACAAAATATTTATAGGCATAATCTTAGTCATACCCAGCTCTTACAGTACATTTATATTTCCGAAGATAACGGTTGCATATAAAGTTATTTTATATTGGCGATGCCCCCAGAAGTGTTAGTCTTTTAAGGTTTGTGGGAGATAGTGCAGGGTACAAAAGAAACCCATTATCAGTATTTTCTGGTTAGTTAGTGTGATTGGTGTATAGCACTGTCACACTGGCCAAAATCCCAACTAAATGATTGTTAGTATTTTTAGTTGGCCAGCCCCTGGAATCGAACCTGCAACCCTGAGACTGAAGTCTCATGCTCTACCAACTGAGCTGATCAGCTAGCTGAAGTTAACAGTGTCATTCCACTGCTTTATGCACTGTATTTCTCTGAATAAATGCCACAACACATAAAGGTATAACACCATGGAAATATAAATATGCAATCACCACTATTTGGAACTTCCTTTTATTTAACAGGCTTCAACACTATTTTCGACATATGACCTGATAGAGTTTAATATTGCCCCTAAACATACATAACAGAGCTTAATAGAAGGATGCCCCTCATATTTTGTAGAGCTGAATATAAAGATGCCCCTCATACCTTATAGAGCTGAATATAAAGATGCCCCTCAACATATCTGATAGGGCCTAATGGTAGGATGCCCCTCATCATATCTGGCAGAGCTTTATATAAAGATGCCCCTCAACATATCTAATAGAGCTTAATGGTAGGATGCCCCTCATCATATCTGGCATAGCCTAATGGTAAGATGCCCCTCATATCTTATAGAGCTGAATATAAAGATGCAGCTCAACATATCTGGCACAGCCTAATGGTAGGATGCCCCTCATATATTACAGAGCTGAATATAAAGATGCCCCTCAACATATCTGGCATAGCCTAATGGTAAGATGACCATCATATCTTATAAAGCTTTATATAAAGATGCACCTCAACATATCTGGCCGAGCCTAATGGTAGGATGCCCCTCATATATTATAGAGCTGAATATAAAGATGCCCCTCAACATATCTGATAGAGCCTAATTGTAGTATGCCCCTCATGATATCTGGCAGAGCTTGATATAAAGATGCACCTCAACATATCTGATAGAGCCTAATTGTAGTATGACCCTCATCATATCTGGCAGAGCCTAATATAAAGATGCCCCTCAACATATCTAATAGAGCTTAATGGTAGGATGCCCCTCAACATATCTGGCATAGCCTAATGGTAAGATGCCCCTCATATCTTATAGAGCTGAATATAAAGATGCACCTCAACATATCTGGCAGAGCCTAATGGTAGGATGCCCCTCATCATATCTTATAGAGCTGAATATAAAGATGCACCTCAACATATCTGATAGAGCCTAATGGTAGGATGCCCCTCATGATATCTGGCAGAGCTTGATATAAAGATGCACCTCAACATATCTGATAGAGCCTAATTGTAGTATGACCCTCATCATATCTGGCAGAGCCTAATATAAAGATGCCCCTTAACATATCTAATAGAGCTTAATGGTAGGATGCCCCTCAACATATCTGGCATAGCCTAATGGTAAGATGCCCCCTCATGATATCTGGCAGAGCTTGATATAAAGATGCACCTCAACATATCTAATAGAGCTTAATGGTAAGATGCCCCTCATATCTTATAGAGCTGAATATAAAGTTGCCGCTCAACATATCTTATAGAGCTTAATGGTAGGATGCCCCTCATTTCTTATATAGCTGAATAAAAAAAATGCACCTCAACATATCTGGCAGAGCCTAATGGTAAGATACCCCTCATCATATCTGGCAGAGCTTAATATAAAGATGCCTCTCAACATATCTGAAAGAGCTTAATGGTAGGATGCCCCTCATCATATCTTATAGAGCTTGATATAAAGATGCCACTCAACATATTTGGCAGAGCCTAATGGTAAGATGCCCCTCATCATATCGAACAGAGCTTTATATAAAGATGCCTCTCAACATATCTGATAGAGCTTAATGGCAGGATGCCCCTCATATCTTATAGAGCTGAATATAAAGATGCCCCTCAACATATCTGGCAGAGCCTAATGGTAAGATACCCTTCATCATATCTGACAGAGCTTTATATTAAGATGCCCCTCAACGTATCTAACAGAACTTAATGGTAGGATGTCCCTCATATTTTATAGAACTTAATATAAAGATGCCCCTCAACATATCTGATAGAGCTTAATGGTAAAATGCCCTTTATCATATCTGACAGAGCTTTAAATAAAGATGCCCCTCAACATATCTAATAGAGCTTAATGGTAGGATGCCCCTCATATTTTATAGAACTTAATATAAAGATGTCCCTCAACATATCTGGCAGAGCTTAATGGTAGGATGCCCCTCATATCTTATAGAACTGAATATTAAGATGCCCCTCTACATATCTTATTGAGTTTAATGGTAGGATGCCCCTCATGTCTTATAGAGCTGAATATAAAGATGTACTTCAACATATCTGGCACAGCCTAATGGTAGGATGCCCCTCATATCTTATAGAGCTAGATATAAAGATGCCCCTCAACATATCTGATAGAGCTTAATGATAGGATGCCCCTCATCATACCTGGTAGAGCTTAAAATAAAGATGCCCCTCAACATATCTGATAGAGCTTAATGTTAGGATGCCCCTCATAATATCTGGCAGAACTTTATATAAAGGTGTCCCTCAACATAACTGATAGAGCTTAATGGTAGGATGCCCCTCATAATATCTGGCAGAACTTTATATAAAGATGCCCCTCAATATAACTGATAGAGCTTAATGGTAGGATGCCCCTCATATCTGGCAGAAATTTATATAAAAATGCCCCTGAACATAACTGATAGAGCTTAATGGTAGGATGCCCCTCATAATATCTGGCAGAACTTAATATAAAGATGCCCCTGAACATAACTGATAGAGCTTAATGGTAGGATGCCCCTCATTATATCTGGCAGAACTTTATATAAAGATGCCCCTCAACATAACTGATAGAGCTTAATGGTAGGATGCCCCTCATATTTAGCAGAGCTTAATATAAAGAAACCCCTCAACATATCTGATAGAGCCTAATGGTAGGATGCCCCTCATCATATCTGGCAGAGCTTAATATAAAGATGCCCCTCAACATAACTGATAGAGCTTAATGGTAGGATGCCCCTCATCATATCTTATAGAGCCTAATAGAAGGATGCCCCTCATCATATCTTATAGAGCCTAATGGTAGGATGCCCCTCATCATATCTGGCAGAGCCTAATGGTAGGATGCCCCTCATCATATCTGGCAGAGCTTAATATAAAGATGCCCCTCAACATATCTGATAGAGCTTAATGGTAGGATGCCCCTCATCATATCTTATAGAGCCTAATGGTAGGATGCCCCTCATCATATCTGGCAAAGCTTAATATAAAGATGCCCCTCAACATATCTGATAGAGCTTAATGGTAGGATGCCCCTCATCATATCTTATAGAGCCTAATGGTAGGATGCCCCTCATCATATCTGGCAAAATGCACCTACAACAGTTTAGATGAAACAAAAAATCAGGGAGCATATCCACGGACTCCTACAACTATGCCTACACATCGTTTTCAGCTAAAATACGCCCCTGATGTCAAATCTTTGCTCATCAGCCAACAAGACTGTTAATTAAGAATGGCTGAACTGGAGAGGAACCTGTCAATGCCCTATTTGCACCATAGAATATATGCAGATGTTTCCATGGTGTCTTCAATAATACAAAAGATATGGCAGCATGCATAATGTTTTATGTTATCGAATGTATCCTATATTATGGAACTTGTTCTGTCTTTCTGTCTGTCTGCCTGCCTGCCTGTTCTTTCTGTCTGCCTCCCTGTTCTTTCTTTCTGCCTGCCTGCCTGCCTGCCTGCCTGCCTGTCTGGTCTGTCTGTCTGTCTTTCTGTCTGTTTGTCCTCCTGCCTGTCTGCCTGCCTGTATACATGTATACCTGCCGATTAGTCTATGTCTGATAAACTGTTTATCAATTAAGTTTTACACATGATCAGGATGTCCTTAGTTGACTCCTTCAATATAATTATCAAGAGAGCAATACGATTGGTCATATGTTTTAATCTTGCTTCCAGAAAGCCCTATCAGTAACCAGGATGTATTATACTGGGAATAAGGTATGGCTATAAATATTGAGTAGCTCTGTATTAGTGGGCAATGATTTGACAATATTTTACACAAATCGTACAGATAAAATAATAAAGTGCACTGTGTACATGCAAATATGAGCATTAAATCCCAAGAATTGTTTTTTTAAATGGAGAAATCATTAGTGTGGTGTGTGTGTGTGTGTGTGTGTGTGTGTGTGTGTGTGTGTGTGCGTGCACATGCATGTGTGCGTGTGTTTGGTAGGGAATATGGGGGTCAAGAAAATATCTGACAAATTCGTTATTCATAGTAAAAAGCATAATTTTAAGAAACAAAATTAAATGTTGTTTAATCTCATGTCTTATTCTATTTAAGAATCACAACAAAACAGTTTTCCTATGATGTGTGTTTGTTTCTTACCAAATGGAAGAAACCACAGCAATGTTCTTGTGGCAGAGCACCTGCCTTGCATCCAGTAGATTGTGGGTTCGATCCCCGATTGGATCATATTAAAGATTTGAAAAATGGTACTAGAAGCTTCCTAACTTGACGCTCAATATTTAAAAGATAGAAACTGTTCTAGATCTGATCAGCCCTGTGTCAATATAATGTGACTGGGTGAGGTGTCATATGTCTGCGGCATGCTACTCCAGTGTGGTAGTGCTTTGAACACTGTCTCAAGTAGACATCGTCATGATATGGCTGAAAAATTGTTAACAGCAATGCTAAACACCATACAAGGTCTAAATAGAAGAAGATCAAAATGGCTGCAGAACAGTGTCTGTGTGATGGACCAGAGATAAAGTACAATCACAACTACTCAAACGTTAACCTTTGGTACAGGTGAGCGAAAGAACAATCACGGACAATAAATTTACCAACTAAAGCAAACAAAATACTTGAAATTATACCATATTTGGTCATAATAATGTGGAACATGATGGATTATAGGTTGTTTAAATAATAAATTTTATGAAATGGTATCATATCTATGTATACCTTTATCTGAATGAACTTTTACCTATTTTGAAAAAATGTTTATGTTATGATCCAGGAGTCTACAATATATGTAGCGAGTGTGGTTTTGGCTAAGAACAGAATCACTGTCACTGTTTAATTACCAACCCCGGTGGGATTCCAGGGAGCCATATGAGTGATGGCAAGAAAAGGATCACTGTGGCTCATGCATGTCATAGGAAGCGACAATTTGTATAATACGATAGAATTTGCTGAAACTTTACAGTTCTGCAGGTATCAAGGTTCTAGGTTCATTCTGCATATTCATTTGCCGATGTGATTGTTGTTAATTTGTTGATTTTTGTACATGAAGAATGAACCTGGCATCTTCCTTTTTGTTGGCGCCAAATAACCTACTACGTGTTGGTACACTGTAAAACCCCATTCATTCATTCATTCATTGCAATACATGTGCTGTATCCTTGAGTATCAATCAATGTGCATCAGGAAGACATTTGGGGAAGTCTGACGTGTACAAGTTGAAAGAATTTATTCAATTACATATAAAATAAATAAGTTTAAGCCAAGTGTACATAGCCATGGCACTCGAGTACAGTTATGAGTTTATTTTATACACATCCTGTATTGCATATCAAGGAGTGTCACATGATGTTTGCTTCACTCATCATAAATGTCACAGGTTTCTGTTCACCGATTCAAAGCATGGTTTTAGATTGCCCTATTTATGCTGACATGCGCACATGTATATATGTACATAATTTTATTATGTTTGAGTACATTATAAATACGGTTACAGATACTTGAATTTGTATAGCTTGAAAAATGAACAGGATATCAAAAGAAAAAAAAAAGGAAATTCACAAATCAGATCATAAAAAATACAATAATATATACATGACATAAAAATTATTGCAAATAAAGTAAATTATTCAATGAATATTAATTAAAATTTATATTTTTTTATTATATGAAGCACATAGATATTTTAAATCATATGTTTCCACATAGCCTGGTTGTCTCTGAGTCAGCAACACAGGTGCCGTGAGTTCAAGTATCTCCATCTGGCCACAGCCTGTGCTGATTGGTCATGAATTTTTCATCTCTGAATATGTGGGGAAGCAGTCTATGACATGCAGAGATAAAACGTGTCTAGTACTGGTTGACCGCCCAGCAGATCCTATGAACAATGATCAAGTGAACTGATCATTGCCTGATCACTGCTGTGGTATAACTGAAATAACAAAACAAGAAAACACATTCTCATACACAAATTTTGACATTGTCTGTAAGGTTTTACCTGGCTCTCTTTAATATTGGCCAATATGTTCGGGCATTTAAACGCCTTCTTTGTGCAGCTATTCATGAGTGCACTGTGATGCCAATCTAATATTGTATTGGTATCGGTTCATCAACAGTAATATCCCTATTTCTGTTAGGACAGCGAAAAATTAATTTACGGATATACACGGAAAACTCACGAGTGCCAGGTAATTAGTTACAAAACAGAGTAATATTATTTAATTATACCCAATACAGTTTAAGGAATGATAACAACGTACACACAATTCGTTCACAAACAAGCAATTATTTTAACTCATTTCTACCCTCTATAGTTTGATAATGGAATTCATTACCATACGAGGCCCATTGTCTGGAATCGGTTTATTCTTTCAAATGTTATCTCAATGTAGATGTTTATGCCCCCCAAAATTATTATTCAGAGAGAAGAAAGGCCCAAACACTCCACATGCACTTTAGACCCAATTGTAGTTCACTCAATCAGCAATTGTTTCTAAAAAATATAACTGAATGTTTATGTTTAACTGATGATGTCATTGTGGTAGCATCGAGGACACTTAACACTTTTTCTTTACATGTCCAGACTATCATAACATGAGACTGGAATTTTGAAATACACTCTCGTCCTTATGTTCTGTTTCTACAGAAATGATCTTATATGCAGATTCCAGTTATGCATCAAACTCATCGATTTTTAAAGCCGTGCATGAATTTATCATAAAAACAAACGATTCTAATTAGCAGCCATGAGCAATTTAAGTCAAGTAATTCAAATTGAAATTCAAAATACTGATATTTCCTCCTATCCGGTTCGCCGCCGTGTCGTCTGATTTCATTGTATATGACATCTAGATACATCAGACATGCCTGTACTTTGTTGTTAATTTCTTTTTTTGATGTTTCTTTTTCGCTACGTTGTTCTAAATCTTTTTTATAATCATTTTATTCTAATATTTGCTTTCATAATGTATATACATGTATACATTGTAAATTTCATGAATAAAATATGTTTAAACTAAATATACCAACTGTTTATTGGTCAGTTGTTGCTAGTCATTGTTTTTATGACCAGCAAATTTGGGTTAGTTTATGTTAATTTATTTATGCTCGTTTGTGACGAAAGCTCGGAGTTTATATGAACTCAGGTCCACTTCCAGGGTAGAACCAGTTATTTGTGAGCCCTGTTAGCATTTTGCATATTATGAATCATTATTAAAAAGCCAATGTTCATAATACAGTAGTCCTTAAAGGGAGTATATCAGAATAAAGTGCTATCATAAATAAAGACAATCCCAATGGTTTGGTATGTCAAACCCACCAAAAATGTGACAAAATTGATATTTAAATTAGATTGGTAAACTTGAATTGAAATTCCCATTCTATAAATAGAAAGCACTTAAATACTGTTCGATGATCTTTGTGTCGTCATTCGGACTTTTTCTTAGACGAAACATTGTTTATTATGTGTAAACCTCTAAAACAGATCAAATTAAAATCACATGACTCATTTAACACATCACAAAATATTTTGCAATTTTAAGCAGGAACTCTGTTTTAGTCTAACCCAGGTGAGTAGCCCAAGTTAGAAAATCCCTTTTCAATATATTATTTTGGCACGTTAAGATTTATAAGAATTTATAATAATTTTATAATTTTAAGAATTATACATAAAAGGAAATGAGGATGACTCACATAATTATCATCTATTCCAGCTGTTATCTGCCTAAAAACTGATTATAGCCTCGGCAAAAGAAACACCAGTTTGGCATAAATAACTTATTAGTACCGAAACTATTTTGCAGACTGATATCAGATGTTCAAAGAGAAATTGATAATGCAAACTCAAACAAACCATTTCTGAAAAAATGTTTTCAGACTATATCAAAAGTGCATTAATATTTACTTCTTTGAGTTCATACTTTATAGCGAAGGCACACACCTTAGTAATCATGAGGCATTATGCTTACATAAGAAAATGACATGTTTTTCACACACATGACTACAAACCATGGTAAAGTAATTTTGTCATGAGACTGCCAGGTATAGACCATAGCTACACATGTGACTACGAACCATAATAAAGTCATTTTGTCATGAGACTGTCAGGTATAGACCTCAGCTACACACAAGACTACAAACCATGGTAAAGTCATTTTGTCATGAGAGGGCCAGGTATAGACCACAGCTACACATGTGACTACACACCATGGTAAAGTCATTTTGTCATGAGACTGCCAGGTATAGACCACAGCTACACATGTGACTTCAAACCGTAGTAAAAACATTTTGTCATGAGACTACCAGGTATAGACCACAGCTACACATGTGACTACAAACCATGGTAAAGACATTTTGTCATGAGACTGCCAAATATAGACCACAGCTACACATGTGACTACAAACCATGGTAAAGTTATTTGAGGCATGTAACTGTCAGGTATAGATCATAGCTACACATGTGACTACAACCCATTGTAAAGTCATTTTAGGCATGTGACTACCAGGTATAGACCACAGTTACACATGTGACTACACACCATGGTAAAGTCATTTTGTCATGAGACTGCCAGGTATAGACCACAGCTACACATGTGACTTCAAACCGTAGTAAAAACATTTTGTCATGAGACTACCAGGTATAGACCACAGCTACACATGTGACTACAAACCATGGTAAAGACATTTTGTCATGAGACTGCCAAATATAGACCACAGCTACACATGTGACTACAAACCATGGTAAAGTTATTTGAGGCATGTAACTGTCAGGTATAGATCATAGCTACACATGTGACTACAACCCATTGTAAAGTCATTTTAGGCATGTGACTACCAGGTATAGACCACAGCTACACATGTGACTACAAACCATGGTAAAGAAATTTTGTCATGAGACTGCCAGGTATAGACCACAGCTACACATGTGACTACAAGCCATAGTAAAGTCATTTTAGGCATGTGACTGCCAGGCATGGACCATAGCTACACATGTGACTACAACCCATAGTAAAATCATTTGAGGCATGTGACTGCAATGTATAGACCATAGCTACACATGTGACTACAAACCATGGTAAAGTCATTTGAGGCATGTAACTGCCAGGTATAGACCACAGCTACATATGTGACTACAAACCATAGTAAAGTCATTTGAGGCATGTGACTGCCAGGTATGGACCACAGCTACACATGTGACTACAACCCATAGTGAAGTCATATGAGGCATGTGACTGCCAGGTATAGACCATAGCTACACATGTGACTACAAACCATGGTAAAGTCATTTGAGGCATTTGACTGCCAGGTATAAACCATAGCTACACATATGACTACAAACCATAGTACAGTCATTTGAGGTATCTGACTGCCATGTATAGACCATAGCTACACATGTCACTACAACCCATAGTAAATTCATTTTAGTCATGCGATTGCCAGGCATAGATCATAGCTACATATGTGACTACAAACCATGGTTAAGTAATTTTAGACATGTGACTGCCAGGTATGGACCATAGCTACGAATGTGACTACAAACCATGGTAAAGTCATTTGAGGCATGTGACTGTCAGGTATAGACCACAGCTACACATGTGACTACAAACCATAGTAAATTAGTTTTTAGTCATATGGCTACCAGGCATGGACCATAGCTACACATGTGACTACAAACCATAGTAAAGTCATTTTAGTCATGTGACTGCCAGGCACGGACCATAGCTACACATGTGACTACAAACCATAGTAAAGTCATTTAAGTCATGTGACTGCCAGGTATGGACCATAGCTACATATGACTGTAACTACAAACCATAGTAACATCATTTTAGGCATGGAATTGTCATGCATACACTATATTAAAGTCATTTTAGGAATGTTATTGCCAGGTATAGACCATAGCTACTTATGTGAATACAAACCATAGTAAAATCATTTAAGGCATGTGACTGCCAGGCATGGACCATAGCTACACATGTGACTATAAACAATAGTAAAGTCATTTAAGGCATGTGACTGCCAGGCATGGACCATAGCTACTCATGTGTTTACAAACCATAGTAAAGTCATTTCAGACATGTGACTGCTAGGCATGGGCCATAGCGACACATGTGACTACAAACAATAGTAAAGTCATTTTAGTCATGTGACTGCCAGGTATAGACTATAGCTACTCATGTGACTACAAACAATAGTAAAGTCATTTTAGTAATGTGACTGCTAGGCATGGACCATAGCTACACATGTGACTACAAACAATAGTAAAGTCATTTTAGTCATATGACTGCCAGGTATAGACCATAGCTACACTTGATTGTAACTACAAACCATAGTAAAGTCATTTTAGTCATGCGATTGTCATGCATACACTATAGCTACACATGTGACTACAAACCATGGTAAAGTCATTTAAGTCATGTAACTGCCAGGTATAGACCATAGCTACACATGTGACTACAAACCATAGTAAAGTCATTGAAGTCATGTGACTGCCAGGTATAGACTATAGCTACACATGTGACTACAAACCATAGTAAAGTCATTTTAGTCATGCAATTGTCATGCATCAGTATAGCTACACATGTGTTTACAAACCATAGTAAAGTCATTTAAGTCATGTGACTGCCAGGTATAGACTATAGCTACACATGTGACTACAAACCATAGTAAAGTCATTTAAGTCATGTGACTGCCAGGTATAGACTATAGCTACACATGTGACTACAAACCATACAGTCCACTGCGTATTTACCATGGTAACTATTTATATGTGTTTATGAATATATCAACTCTTAACATGAAATTGTGTACATGTAACAACTAATGACATGTTTAATGTATAACAAAAGATAGCTGACTGTATTTTAACATAAATTTGACACATGAACAAAAGTCAGGCACTAGAAACCTGGTCCAAATACGTAATTTACATTTATATTTCACAACCACTGACAGAAAAGAATTTAAATGCCGACACAAGTATTTGAATTAACAAAACAAAAGTATCAAATTTTTCCTCATGTTCAAATCGCGGTGTCAGTTTCAGTTTAAATAAAAGAAATTGACAGTCACCATGCCGGCATGACCAAATTTTGTTAACTAATACTGTTCTTATTGAACCCATAATATTTCAACCATTAACTTATTGAAGATACATGTACTTATACAACCATGTTCATATTTATTTCTGTTTGTAGTCCAACACTCTGGCTGTTCTATATTCTGTACATTTGCTTCAAATCCACCCAAAAGACAATTATTGACCAGAAGTGTCACAATACAACCAATTAATCACAATGGCCTCTATAAAATGTCTAAAAACAATAAAAATGTTAAAAAAAAAACAACCCTATTCAAATACTTTACCACTACAATCTACATACAATTAATTATTATATTTTACCAAATCACATTCATTTACAATGGCACTTTTCCAGAAAAAAAAAAAAACATGCAATAAAAACAATTTTTCCAAATTGTACTTTTCAAAAAAAATGTCCAAAAATAATCATTCATAATGTTACTTTAATAGAAAGTGCCAAAAATAACAAAAACTATAAATGAATTACAGTGGTTAATAACCAGAAAATGTGCAATATACAAAAAATAATCAATTACAATTGTACTTTACTACAAAGTACAAAAGAAATATGATGGTAATTTATCAATAATCAATTACATGATTGTGCAATGGCACTTTGCCAGGAAATGTCTCTACAGACACATGGCGCTCTGTTTCCAAAGACATTTTAAGGGCATGTGTGAACACGGAACATCTCCATTATGGTCATGTTTGAGCAAAAATACTTTATCTGAATAGTTATGCTTAGTACTACATGTAGTTCTACCAAGGAAACATTTTTTTCTTTTTATTTGTTTAAAATTGTTAAAATTTGGTTCATTATCAATGTAAAATGTAAAATAAATGAGTTTATTACATAGTTTATGGTGCAGGAGTGTAATAAACCCATGACATAATTTTTTATATTAACCTAGTGTAATATCACTTCGATTCATCAACGGTGTTTTGTGTATAATCTGCTCTCGTAAGTAAATTTCCAAAATACTTTCCAACTTGCCCAAATATATAATGATGTTGATTTGTCATTGTAAAATGGTGTTCTCATTCCTTATAGAGGTGATCTTTTAAATAAATGGTAAATGTAAACTTTCCCCGAGTTATGTGATAAAATGAATCTTACATTCATGCTCATTTATTATTGAATTTATTAAACTCATTGGGGAAAATGACATAATGCTCAGCAGAGCCACACATACTATATTTTTTCCAACTCATTTAATAAATTCAATAATAAATAAACACTCATGTAAGATCCTCTACTTAAAACATAGCTTTGAGCAAGGCATTTCATAATGCTGAAAACTCGTCTTACCAAATTGAATTTTTTAAAAAACAAACAACATCTTCGAACTATAGCTTTCTGATTTTTTTTCTCTATTTACTTCAAATGATAGCATATATTAACAGAACTGAATTCAT
Organism: Panopea generosa; assembly: GCA_029582155.1. Taxonomy (NCBI): domain Eukaryota; kingdom Metazoa; phylum Mollusca; class Bivalvia; order Adapedonta; family Hiatellidae; genus Panopea; species Panopea generosa. The sequence continues at coordinate 29,082,035 of CM055901.1, read as the reverse complement.
CTTGAAATATACACAGAGGGAGTGTTTTTGACAATATTTCAACATTATTCTATCAGAAATCAATCTACTGTCTTTGGATCAGACACAAAATGTAGCATGAATTCTTGCCTGCTTCACAAGTCGGCATATACATGTACATACTTCACACATGAGGCAAGATAACTATCTTAAATGCAGTACAAATACATTTTTCAACAAAACACACACTTTCTTTACCAATTTCTATTTTATTTAACCCTCTACTCCATAGATACTCATTTTCCCGCACCAATCACAGAAGGCCTTTGACAACAGTACAGGAAGAGTTCAGACTGCTCGTAAGGAGCAATCTAAACACTTCCTGCACTGTTTCCACTGTCAGTTAATATAAACATAATTCACCCAATAATTCAAAGGCCTTCTATATTAGGTGTCCAAAGGCGTCTTTATTAGAGGTGTCCAAAGGCGTCTATATGAAGTAAAGGGTTAAAGGGAGTATCAGGACAAATAGCTATAAATTTCTTAACCCTTTACTCCATAGATATGCATTTTCCCACACTAATTACAGAAGGCCATTAAAACAGTTAAGAGCAATCTGAACTCTTCCTGCACTGTTTTCCACTCTGTCAGTAAATATAAACATAATTCACACATTGCTGATACGTGGTGAATTAATGCTTTCAATATTAGAGGTGTACAAAGGCGTCTATATGAAGTAAAGAGTTAAAAAAACAGAATGATTATCAAATCGGATAAATGCACCCCTTATCATTAATAAATATAAACTGAATAGATTATTATGTCAAATCCACCAAAACGTTACAAAGTCAATATGGAAATTGGAGTGGTTAACTTGAAACAAAATTCCCATTCTAAAAATAGACAGCACTAAAATACTGTTTGACGTCATTCAGACTCTTTTTAAGATGAAACCATTTTTGCTACATGTAAACCTGTACAAATTGAAATCAAAATGAAATCAAAATGAAATCACATTTCTCATTTAATACATCACAAAATATGTTGCCATTTCAAGTGGGAAATCTTTTTTAGTCTAACCTAAGGACATAGTCCAAGTTAGGAAAGACTTTTTCAATACAAAATTATATTATTTTGGCATGTTAAAATAAATATGTTTTTGGTAATATGGGGTCAGTGAGTATAATATATAAGCATGATATATCAAAAAAAAACACAAGTTTTTAGCCAATTTTAAAATTTTGAAAAATCCCGATATATTCCCTTTAAACAAAAGTAATGACATGGCTATTTTGGTTTTGCCCTTGATAAATTGGAGTGAGAAATAAGAAAATGGCCGATATAAAAACCCAAAATCCAATCAAACACCCAGGGTTTTAATCTTGATCCCATATGAATTATTTCTAAATGAACCGACGCTTAACTACTTTAAAAGCGCCCATTTATACAATTAATATACAACACTTTTCCTTATTGTCCAGACTTATTGACTTTCTGACAGTTCAAACAGAGCCAACCCATTTAAAACAAAAGAATTCATATTTATATATATGCTTTTTCCCTCCTGCTGTGATTGCAGGACCCACTACCACTTTGACAAAGAAAGTCATGTCATTGTCACACAAACATATTATATTCCCAACTTGTCAAATTTTGGTTATCTAAATTCAATACCACTTTCCTTCCGTCACAACATATAGACTCGGCTACAATTATGCTAATTAATAAATAACAGCGTCAAACTTGACCATTTTACTTATATTTAAGTACTTTTTACTGTTTTAGTATACTTTCATTTTTATGAATCATAGAAATAGTTGAGGTTGGCACTACGGTGTAAGTTAGTGCTAACAAAGACACAAGTACAGAAATTGGCAGGTCAATATTCTGACAACATGCACAACTGAAATTTTGGGTGGCACCTTTATTATTTCTTTAACAACTTTTTAAACAGTTGTCTTAATTAAATAATTTTGTTACCAAAGTAAAGCTGATAAAAAGGTTGACTATTTCAAAGTATCTATTATTTAATATTTTTCTTCTGAACTTAAATTATTACGGACTAAAAACAAATAAATGTTGGAATTTTTACGAAATATTTATTTTTTCACAAAAACAGTTTAATAAGACATCATAGAAATAGATTTTTTTTTGAGAAAGACAAAGAAAAATGTTATTTCTTGGTGGCGAAACTTTTCTATTGATATTTAAATAAGTTTTTTTTTAATTTCAATAAACATGACGCGATGTATAAATATATGACATTCAAATCTTCTGGGATTTGGTATTTGTAATGCCTGACTGCTTTTTTGTAATTATTGTTTTTTTGGAAATGTAAAATGACAAAACTGCAAAAAGGTGTAGCAAAATTTGTTATCTTCAAATTTTTTTTTAATTTTTAATTTAGACAGGTTATTGTCAACTACCGTTTATAAAAAAATAAGATACCAGGCAAACATCGTTTTTTCACTGTACTAAAATGACCATGTGGATCCTGACTGCTAACTAGTCCATTTTTTAACATTCAAGGTAAGATAAATCATTCAATGACAGAGAAGATAACTCAGTCAATGACAGGCAAGAAAACTCAGTCAATGACAGTGGGATCTCGGTTGTTTTCAATCTTACCTATCTGAGGTCTTACTGTTATATATAACATAAAGTTTGACTAAATCCCAATCAGAAAATAAACCTTCTATTGGTTAAACAAAATGATTTATTGATTGAATATTTAGCATAATTTTTATGCCATCGAAGGCTAACACACAATCAGTTACCCTAACCACTGTTTCCTGGGATCCTGAAAGGTTAACCAGTACTCAAGCACACCCCATCTCCACAAGTAACTGATAACTTTCCCACTTGAATCAGCGGTGAGAGAAGAATGATGACGAGACTCAAGGTTGTATATCAATCATTACGGAGACTGTTACCGGGCGGGAATTCGAACTCACAAACCCCCCCGAGTTAATCGGACCTGTCTTAAACAAGATGAATACCAGTCAAATAACCCATAAAAGTAAAAACTGACTGGTTTTGTATCTTGTCCAAGATGCAGTGGTTTCAAATTTGATTAAAATTCAATCAAAAACTAGAAATATTCTATCTTATAAATATGTATTGATGAAAAGTGTTTTTTTTTATATTTGACAATTCAAGGACAGATACCCAGGACTATGATATTATTTAATTAAACTGGCCCACCCCAGTTTCACTATACATCTTGAGTTTTTCCTCAACTCAAATTTTTGAAAAGCAGTAATTTAATTTTATATTCATCATTTTGTAGTTATCCTTTACTAATGAGCTAAGATTTATAATGATTTCAATTTTGTATCATCAATTTATATGTTAAAACCTCAAGTACTAATTTAGAAAAATTGAAAATTTTGAGTTAAAGAAAATCACAGCTCGACATGTTTAGTGAAACCAGCCCGGGGTTGTAAAACACATCTGAATTTATTTTGATTTAAGATTCAATAATTTCATTATTGTAACACAAACATATATGTTTTTTGGTTCAGTCGCTGAATATATAGCATATAACACAACAGGTTATACAGTGTTTAAAATTAAACCATATTCTTTCAACCTCAAACTTAATTGTAACAAGAGGCCCAAGAGGTCCTGACTCACTTTACTGGCAACAAACTGACAAATGAACATTTCAGATGAAATGATTTTTGTAAGTTCAGCAAACCTGTTTAGGAGGCAACCCACTTCTATGCACTGTGGCGGGGGCATTTGTGGTCAAATCACGCTGGTTCAAGAACTTGTCCGAGATCTTGTGGTTATATACAAGTTGTACAAGTTTGGTTAAGATTCAAGAATCACACTGGTTCAAGAACTTGTCCATGATCTTGTAGTTATATAACTGATGTGCAAGTCTGGTTAAGATTCAATGAAAAATGGGGGTGCTATCATGCCTACAACATTTTCCTTATATAACTCGCTGTAAAACAGTGAACCCCTGTAGCGGCCCCAAATCTGATTTCAGGGACCTGACCTCAAAAAAACTTATAAGGGACCATCAAGTAAAATATCTAAGGTCTAGGCCTTAAAACTTTCAGAGAAAATGTTTTCTAAATTTTACTTAAAATGTGCTCATAAGCCATATGGCGGGGGCTTTTGTGGTCATACCTCCATGCAATGTTACATGTAAAATACCTAAGGCCTTGAACTTTCAGAGAAAATATTTTTTAAAATTTCACTTAAAATGTGTTTTATAAGCACTATGGTTGGGGCATTTGTGGTCATATCTCACTGGTTCATGAACTCATCCAAGATTATGTGGTTATATAACTGCTGTGAAAGTTTGGTTAAATTCAATGAAAAATGCATCTACAAGAAAAAGGCTAATGGAAGGTTGACAAATGGACGACAACCGATAATAGACAATTTGCCATGACATAAACCTGACTGGCCTTTGGCCAGTAGAGCTAAAAACAGTTTTAACAACACCCAGTTAAACAGGAATATCCTCCGAATTTTAAACATCTCCAAAATAAAACGTAAACATTTAGTATGAAAAAATCTGGCATGCTGTTTAAAACACTCTTAATCTTATATCTAACATTTGGTAATTTTCAAGTTTTGCTTATTTATTGACCATGTAATCCAATAGAAGAAAACTATTTTTGGGTTAACAAATTTTAAAACTGAATTTTTTTTTTTAAAGAATTTGAACTTAGCAAGGTTTAGAAAACTGTTTCCAATTACCTTTTCTGGGTATGTCCACAGAAGTTTGAATTTAAGTCCTGTCAAATTTATATAGGGTACGGCCTTTAAAGGGAATTATCAGGATTTTTTAAAATTGACTAAAACATTTTTTTCTCAATATAACATGCCTTTATATACTCACCGACCCCGTATTGCCAAATGGATATATATATTTAAACATGCCAAAATAATATTTTGAAAAGGGATTTCCTAACTTGGGCTATGTACCTAGGATAGACTAAAATAGATTCCCTGCTTAAAATTGCAACATATTTGTGATGTATTAAATGAGTAACGGAATTTCATTTTGATTTCAATTTGATCTGTTACACAGGTTTACAGGTAGTTAACATTGGCTTATCTTGGAAAGAGTCTGAATGACGATGTGAAGGTCGTCAATAAGTGTTTAAGTGGTTTCTATTTTTGAGAATGGGGATTTCGTTTCAAGTTCACCACTCCCAATTTAAATATCAATTTTGTGATGTTTTGATGGATACAACATACCAGACCTTTGTGATTTTATTTATTAATTGTAATATGACGATTTTTATTCATTTTGAAAATAGTTTTAATCTTTAGACATTTATGGCCAATATAATGAACTTGTTATTTTGGAGTATACGTTTAATATACCATGATTTTTAGTAACCAATTATTTTGCATTGACCTTTGCAAATGTTTGTAATTTCTGTAATGGAATAAAACTAATACTTATATAATATATTCTGGTAACTAGCATGTTAAAACTGAACGATAATAAATGTATGACTATATTCAACTATACAAGGACGTTCATTAAGCAATGACTATCAATCCAGGGGTTGTGAGTTTGAATCCCCGCCTGGAAACAGTCTCCGCGATGATTGATATATGAAATTGTGTCTCATTATCATTCATCTCTCACCACTGATTCAAGAGGGAAAGTTATCAGTTACTTGCGGAGATGGGGTGTGCTCGAGTACAAGTTAATCTTTTAGGATCCCAGGAAACATTGATTAGGTTAACTGATCGTCTGTTAGCCCTTGATGGCATAAAAATGATACTAAATATTCAATCAATCATTAAGCAATGTTATTTGTCCCTTAAATTCTGAATCATGTAAATTTAGAATGAATGAATGAATGAATAGGGTTTTACGGCATACCAACACATTATATGTTATTCGACGCCAACAGGAAGGAAGATTCCAGGTTCACTCTACAAGTACAAAAACAACAAATTAACATAGATTAAAAAAATACATTAACAAATGAATATGCAGAATGAACCTAGAACCTTCATTCCTGCAGAACTGCAGAGTTTCAGCAAATTCTATCGTATTACTCAATTTGTCACTTCTTACAACATGCATAAGCCACAGTGATCCTATTCTTGCCACCACACATGACTCCCTAGAACCACACAGGGGTTGATAATTTAACTACAATAATAAACATGACAAAAAATGGTAAAATGAGCAGGACACCCATTCGGAGGATTCCTACCCCTCTGCAGAAATCGGCAGTGATTCTATTCTTAGCCTGAACCACAAAGACTGAACAAAGTGAAGTAAACATACACATATTCTTTATTAAGTTTATTAATATTATATGAAGATATAACAATCATTTTCACAGTTTGTACGACTATGACTTGAAGAAACCTATAATTTTATAATTCAATTTTTCATTTTTATCTAAGCCATCCAGTTTGATTTTTATTACCATAAAAGAGACAATGTATCTTGGTCATTTTATCCTTTCATTATTAACTTGGGGTCCGTTTCACTAACCTTCGTAAGTCTTAAGATTTTTGTACGAACAAATTAAAACATCTAGGAACATTTCATTTGCACAATATTTTTTTTTCAAAATTTATAAATACTATTAACAAGGCTAGCGAAACTTCGTAAAATGATAAAATGAAACACTAAATTAATTTTCTGACTTTTTTTCTTCAGAACTTCAAATTTTACAAGAAGTTTGTAAACTTGCGAATGTTAGTGAAACAGACCCCTAGTATCTTACAATTCCAATTTCATCTTTTTGTCTTTACTTGAATAAAAATCTAATTGTATACTAGATAGAACATTACACTAAACAAACGCAAGACAGAAAAGCAAACAAAACAATGAAATAACAATAGCCGTAACAATAATTAAAAGCACCTTTATATAGTATTTTCACATAACGACACACCAATAAAACATACAACATATCAATACAAAATTACTATAAGAAAATATAATGCTCTATTAACATATTTACTGTGTTAAAAATAGCAATTCCAACTTTTAATGTAATGGAATTACAGAATGTTTTCCCTCTTGTCAATTTCCATTTATTCTTTTTCTCTCTTACAAATTGATTGCTCTGGTTATGCACATAACTAAATCCAAGGAAACAAATGTAGCTATAGATTGGAAGCAGATTTCGACGAGAAACAGTGACTTAGACCACTTTGGCCATAGAAAAACATCAAAGGGTTAAATATTTGAACATAAATCTATTGCTAGTATGTGTTCTGATAAATCCAATGAGTAGAGGTACTGTAATGAAATACAAAAATGATCCTAAAAAAAGAACATGTGAATTATCAGATAAATAAGTACATTTGTATCACTTTAAGTACACTGATACACATTCAAATAACAGTTTTTTTTTGGTAAAAAATATAAATACAAAACAAATGGCAGTTGAGTAAGGGAGACAACTGGAATGCTGGAAAAATTAAGATTATATTTTTTTCACTAGACTCTTGTTACGCAACAGTAATACAAAATGTAATCATATGATGTGAAAATATTAAATTGCAATCAAAGAAATGTTTAATAAATATGAAGAGATGAACAGGTTAAGTGTAAAATGTCATAAAAATTTTGACAAAAAATATTGCTTGGAAAGTTAGTTATACACCTGTATATATCATTAATTATAAACATTTTAAAAATACCACCCCCACATTCAACATAAGGAAAAAACAATCAGGAGCTATTTAATAGTAATTAATGTTAAAAAATAATATTTTTGCTTCTTCACTGCTTTGAATATACCATACATAATAGCATTTGCCAGAAAATTCACACACATAATCATATAAACACTGTTTTAAAAATTGGCCTGTGTTTTTTTATTTATAACTTTTGTTTATATATACCGGTAGTATGCATCTTCTGTTCACCAATTCTTCTCCCCCATATGAAATGTAATGACGATAGGTGCAGTAATAAACTATTGATTTATTCTAAAAAATAGGCGGATATTCAGAATAAGTACAATGACTCTCCTTATTCTAAGTAAAGCCAGGTTAAAAGCTAAATACAAGAGAGTATCTTTTCAGCATAAATGTTTATTTTGTAGTAAAGCAAAACTGTCATATTTATCTCCTTGTAATTTTTCAGGTACAAAAATAATCTGTAATATAATTTTGATTGTGCAAAGCTTAAAGCGTTTGTAGGCCAATGACAGATACACCATCTTGTGGTAATTAAATATCTGCCTTTCAGTCAACTGTTGTGAACATGCTGGCTAATATATTACAATGCATTACAGGTAAGCAAGTAATAATTCCCAAGCAATAATTCATTGCTCTGAATTGTAAATATCTCATTGAAGTAATTTTTTAAGGTTAACTAACGGTCTACAACAGAAATCAAAGATTGTATGGAGTTTTGAATTAAGACCTGACGATTTGAGTTTACAGCTACTTTCACCACATTGCATTTTATATATGGTACATCAAGTGTAATGGGTTAAGGAAGACCTCAAAATAAATAAAGTAGAACAAGTCTTTCTGCAAGTAAATGACAAACACTTTCAGGGCTTGAAATTTTTGAAAAAGCCACTCATTCTCCCTTTCCAACAGTTTTTTTATTAAAAGCTTAAAATCAAAAAATGTTAACTCTTTCTCGTCCTGATCAAATGTTCACTCATAATAGCAAGCAGACGAGGATTTTTTCAGTCATACTTCTCATATAAAGTATGCGGATTGTTCTGGGCTCAAACTACTGACCTCAGCATTGATAGGTTGGCAATATCCAGGCTGTGCCTTAGAGCCGTAGACGACCCTCAGATCTGGCGTGGATAAAGTGGGGGACAGACTTTCTCCTTATTTACAAACCGCGTTATCTTTAATATACCGGTACTATAAAACTGATAAACTTCATAACAGGTCAAATTTTATAAAGGCAAAAATTGCGTAGAAAAATACATCTTTAAGCTGAATGTGGCTTTTGCAGATAAACAATATATAATTATATAAATCAATGTAGTTATTCAGATTAAAGCTAACAATATCCAACCTAAACAAAGGTAAAATAAATATTATATTATACATAAAGAGGAAATTAAAATAGATCATCTTAAGATTGTTCCCAAATTTTCTTCCATAACAAAACTCATGTTTCAATTTCAGAGAAATGTTGACTTGTTGGAAAAAGTTTCACAGATATTCAACCTAAACAAAGGTAAACAAAAGCTATCAAAAAAAGGTAGTTTATCTTAAGATTGTTCCCGAATTTTCTTTCATTACAAAACTCATGTTTCAATTTCAGACAAATGGCAATTTGTTGCAAAAAAAATCACTAATATCCAACCTAAAAACAGGTTAACTAAAGCTAACAAATCACGGTAGTTCATCTGAAGATTGTTTCCAAATTTTCTTCCATTAAAAAAATTCATATTTCATTTTCAGACAAGTTTGTTGCAAAAAGTTTCACTAATATCCAACCTAAACAAAGGTAAACAAAAGCTAACACATCAATGTAGTTCATCTTAAGATTGTTCCCAAATTTTCTTTCATTACAAAAATCATGTTTCAATTTCAAGCAAACGTCGACTTGTTGCAATATGTTTCGCTAATAAAGGCAAGTTGTATATTGGCAAATGATATAAAACTCAATCCATATTCATAATGGTTTATCGTAACATTACAACAAATAAATATGCAGAATGGATCTCAATCATAATACCTATTGCACTACAATTATAGAAATTTATTTCCATAAATGAAACTCTAATAAGCCACTAGAATATATCCTCGATATTGTCACAATCAGATTTTACTTCAACTGAAACTAATCTGTAAATCTTATTTTATCATATCATTGTGTATTATTCTGCATTATAAAATGGAGGTGGGATATACTTTTGCTTTATTGGCAAGGAAGTTTATCTTGCTACTACACAGAAAGGGCCATAACTGTGCCAAAATGCAATCTAGAGTTATGGTTCTTATCTCTGTGTGTTCCATTGATGATGGTAAACACACATGCAAAGTTTCATTCATATCCAATGAGTGCTTGCATAGATATCTGAAACTTGTAAGCAAAAGTTTAACCTGGGTGTCTACAGACGACGACGACAACGCCAGGGTCATGACAATAGCTCTCCTTGGACTTTGTCCCGGTGAGCTAAAAATGAATAAAACAACGTTAAGCCTGACATGATAAATAAAATACCATGTGTGTTCCCTATATTCTCAGGTGAGGCAGAAAAAATGAAGCACAAGTCTTTTAAATTATGCCATTAAGATAATACTGCCCGAGGATAGATCTAGATATTGATGAAAATCTGACATAAATAGAACAGCTTTAAAAGGCCACTATCCTCGTCACTGATATTGGAACACGGTTTATCTATATTGTCTCTAGTCATAAAAAGGCTGATGAGATAAAGAAAAATTCTATTTTTTGACAAAAGTGTCTATAATTCAACACAACCTCCGTGTACAACCATATAAATATAAATATAGACTAAAAACATGGAAAGACTTCTCTTTCACCAACAAGTTCTTTTTCGATTTTGACTGGGCATATTTTGCAATAAATGTTTAAATTAGACATGCAAATTTACTACAACCAGTCTAAATCTTTGATTGAAAACAACAACAACAAAAAATCAGAAATCAGAATCAAACTTCATAAATATGTTGTAAAATTAAATATGGCAATAGTAAAGTCAGTCCAATAACACAGAACAAACATACAGCACACAGGGCTGGCTCTGGTTCATATTTTGCGCCATATTTTTTTCTGCGAAAATAATCAAGTAAACAAGTAGAGCAATAACTGAACCTATAGTGCTTCTTGTTTTTATATCGCCATAAATATGCTAAAAGTCTTAGTGGCAGGTAAAGGTGTTTTCTTACATTAATTTTTTGATTATGACATGGCAAATTGCACTGACATGGAATGCATACATTTCTAAAATTATTTTACACAATTGCTTACTTCTTGGGAACATTAACTAGAAAGATCAATGCAAATAATTCAATATACATGTAATTACCAAACTGAAACATCCAGCAGTCAAATATCCTATAAAAATGTGAATAAATGGAATATATCAGAAAAAAAGCTATAATTGTCTTAAAAATTAAAGTTATTTTTGAAATGGTTAACATACATCTCATTATCATTAATAAATATAATCCAAATGGCTTAGTTTATAAAATCTACCAAATGTGACAAAATCGCTTTTTAAATCGCAGTGGTAAACTTGGAACGAAATCCCCATTCTAAAAATAGACAGCATTTGAATACTGCTAGATGTCTTTTGCATCGTTATTCAGACTCTTTCTAAGATGAAACAATGTTTATTATGTTTTGACCTGTATAACAGATTAAATTTTAAATCAAAAATCAAATCACGTGACACATTTGATACATACCGATGTATGTTGAAATTTTAAGCGGAACATCTATTTAAGTCTAACCTAGGCGCACAGCCCAAGTTAGGAAATCCCTTTTCAACATATTATTTTGGCATGTTTAAATAAATATGTTTTGGCAATACGGGGTCAGTGAGTATATATGGACATGATATATTGGGAAAAAAATGTTTATATTGGGAAAAAAATGTTTATAGCCAATTTTAGAATTTTAAAAAATACTGATATATTCCCTTTTAGATGTGTTTTTTCACAGAAAAGGTGTGGATTTTGGTTACACTTGCAGGACAAACCATATTGAAATCATGTTTATGGTTTGAAACTTAAACATATTAAAATAAGAAATAAACTTTGATATTCATCACATGGAATTTCTTTTTGCCACCTTTATTTATTTTGTGCCAATGGCGCAAATTGTGAAACCCAGAGCCAACCCTACTACATCACTAATAAATGCACATCTTCTACTATTTTTTTTGACATTTCTATCACATATGACTATTATAATGCTCTCAAAATAGGAGGTACAATAAAGATGATATGAATGTATAAAAAAATATCTGTGTCAAAATATAAAATGGTCTAAACAATAATCATACAGATCAAGCAAAAAATCTGACTTGATCCAACAACCTTTAACTATTAAGCTAGTGTACAACTGTTCTGCTTGTAACTCCCAAGATAACATAAGTAAATTCAAATAATAATGCTTCACAACATCAACATTGCAGCTAAGAGCACAGTCTTAGCAGAAAAAAGGTTCTACTATTGAAACCTAAGCTTTACTTAGCAACAGAAACATGTTACTGTGTCGGCTAACAAGAACATAACCTCATGATAAAAAAAAAGAAAAGAAAGAAGAAGAGATCGGCACATTTGTTAGTATGCAAACTGCCTCAAGTGTCACTTAACATCCGACTGAACAACAAACTTCACAGACACTGATGAAGAGTAAAAATTATCACTTAATAAAGTTTTAATAAAATACCATATCTGTCTTATTCGTTCATAAACACCGTCAGTTTTTTTAGTTCAAATTGTCCAAAGCCCTGGGGTCGTATTCACAAACTGTTCTTGAGAATATTCTTAGACTTGAGCTTGAAAATCCAAATTTCAAAACCTTAGATATTTAGTTTACCATGACAGATAGAATAATTTTGAGAGTTAATTTGACTATATATTAGGTGTTTCAATATGCTTGCAAATTTTTACCTCAAACAATAGTCTCCAAGTGTTTTTTCTAAATTCATTCTTGAGTTTCATTCATGACAAATATTTCCAATCTTTTATGTTACGTCTATGACACAAACATCTATTTTTATCATTATTATATATTTTGCCTTACATAAATGACAACACATTCACATGTTTGATTTCATACATGATTATTTTAGTAAGTCCTGTTCAAGACACTGTGTGATGTAGTTTGACAACAATAAAACAATCTAAGTAGGCCTTTGCTAAACGATAACCCTGTAAAATGACTTGGTGACACAACATATGGATATAATTATGTATACTTTAAATAGAAATTAGGCAAGAAGTTAAAATCATATACACTGAATACTTTCTTTTTTAAAATAGGTCCATAGAAATCAACATTTTACATCTCGTGTAAAGCTATAATATCTAACCAATCATGTTAATGTTGACTTACAAATACAAGACTAACTCAGTCTCTAGATTGTTAATGTTGACAAGAACACCTACCATAGGTTGTAAATGTCAACTTACAAGTATAACAGCCACTCTAAATTGTTAATATTGGCTTATAAGTACAATACCTACCCTAGATTGTAAATGTTGACATATAAGTACAACATCTACCCTAGATTGTAAATGTTGACATATAAGTACAACACCTACCCTAGATTGTAAATGTTGACATATAAGTACAACATCTACCCTAGATTGTAAATGTTGACATATAAGTACAACACCTACCCTAGATTGTAAATGTTGGCTTATAAGTACAATACCTACCTTAGATTGTAAATGTTGACATATAAGTACAACACCGACCCTAAATTGTAAATGTTGGCTTATAAATACAACACCTACCCTTATTTGTAAATATTGGCTTTTAAGTACAATACCTACCCTAGATTGGAAATGTTGACATATAAGTACAACACCTACCCTAAATTGTAAATATTGGCTTACAAGTATAACCTCTACCCTAGATTTTAAATATTGACATACAAGTACAACACCTACCCTAGATTGTAAATGTTAGCTTACACAAGTAGAATGTCTTTCTTAGATTGTAAATGTTGACATACAAGTACAACATTTACCATAGATTGTAAATGTTGGCTACAAGAACAACACCTACCCTAGATTGTTAATGTCAACTTACAAGTACAACACCTACCATAGATTGTAAATGTTGACTTACAAGTACAACACCTACCCTAGATTGTAAATGTTGACTTACAAGTACAACACCTACCCTAGATTATATATGTTGACTTATAAGTACAACACCTACCCTAGATTGTAAATGTCAACTTACAAGTACAACACCTACCTTAGATTGTAAATGTCAACTTACAAGTACAACTCTTACCCTAGATTGTAAATGTCAACTTATTAGTACAACACCTACCCTAGATTGTAAATGTCAACTTATTAGTACAACACCTACCCTAGATTGTAAATGTTGACTAACAAGAACAACACCTACCCTAGATTGTAAATGTCAACTTACAAGTACAACACCTACCCTAGATTGTAAATGTTGACTTACAAGAACAACACCTACCTTAGATTGTAAATGTCAACTTACAATATCTACCAGAGACTGTGATGACGACTGATTAAGTACAATTACGCCAAGGTATATATTAAATAAAGGGTACTTGTCATGTTTCACCATGTCGCTTTTTTTTTAAAAAAAAAGAAAAAAGTTGACAATACTGACTTTCTTCACATATAGCTCAGTAGTGGATGTCACAAGTAACCAAGATACTGATATATATTACTGTGTGCATGTAACTATTGGCCAACATTTTATCAAATAAGATTTTGCAATCCATACAAAAAGTGAAATTATTATGCACTGCTTGTGTCAGAGATATTATAAACATAGAAAATGTACATAGCATTTAATTCATGTTTCGTATATTACACCACATAATTTTGACAAAATCATTATCCAATTCAAGTTGTACATCATACAACCAAGAATGGTGGTTAAGTCAAATTCAAAATGTATGCAATACACATGTTGACCCCAACAATACCATGCACACATTGAGTATAATATAACCCCCAAAAAATGTTGATAAATAGCTTCATGTACAAACCATGTATAAAACGGCCGGTATAACTGTAATGACAACTGGCAACCCAAACATTTTATCCACATATGTGTTTGTGCATGTACATCCACCATTAGATGTTTAATAACAAAATCAAACACAAAAACAACCACATAAATTGTTGGCCAAATATAAATATACGCAATACATATACAGAACAATTCAGAAAGTACAGCACTATCACACACCAATTCCATCACATTTACAACACCTCATAACAAATGTTGACCGAAACAGTGTCAAATGTGTCATTAACCTCAACATTACCAATATATCTTTAAAGCTGTAGAACTACTTATCCTTAAGCGTATGTTTACAAATGTGTACATCGCCAAACACAACATGTGCACACTTACAGGCATGTATGCAAGTGGTCAGTGTCCACATACAACCCTTATAAACACTAGTTTACCAAAATAAAACCTTTTCTGTAAAGCTGACATAAACCAAGCCGTTATCTGACACACTTCACCAGTCTCGTATACTTCCATGTGCATTTAGGCTGGTGGAATGGTCACCAACAATTTGTTCTTCCGACTTCAGATCTTTTACGGACATCAGCTGTACATGTGAATCATCACAGTTGTAAGTTCCTGTGACAGTATACTTAGGTCATTATGTATATAATAAATACGAGAATTATTGTCCTTCAATAGGATAATCTTGTGAGCTTTGTGTATAGGACTGGAACTGAGCCTGACCGTCTTGTCTCGGCAGCTGCGGAACTCCTTTGCGATATACAATCATGTTTAACACCGGCTTTCTTTGTATGTATTCAACAGCTTTTTTATGTGTGACCACAGTGAAGTCGTGTCCATTCACCTGGAATAAATTGGTAAAAGGATGAATAATACTGTTAATCATATCAACTTAAGTTTTTCTAATCTAAAGAAAAAATAACATTAAACTGCTGAAAATGTCTAACAGAATATATATATATATATATATATTGGTTTGGCAGAGGCCTTGATATTGTATCTATGGTTTGCATTGTAGCTAGGCGCACTCGCCGTAGCCTGGTCTGTACATTTATGTCTTGGTTATT
Organism: Panopea generosa; assembly: GCA_029582155.1. NCBI lineage: Eukaryota > Metazoa > Mollusca > Bivalvia > Adapedonta > Hiatellidae > Panopea > Panopea generosa. The sequence goes on along the minus strand of CM055901.1, from coordinate 29,066,342 downwards.
CACAAATAATTATCTCCATATATATATCATGCATTGTGAATGAGCATCTGAAAAGATCCCAAAAATCGTAAATTTCGTTGTTGTGAATTTAATTATCTCCCTTTATGAAATTAAATATATATGAATTCACTGTATCTATATGATCCAACGGGTTTATAAATCTGTCCTTAATATAGCATGTGAGTAGTCATGAATCCTTAACTGGATCCTACTCATATAAAGCTATCACTTCATGTATGTAAATTTGTCCACCCTGTTCAGATGTGTTGCATGTAATTCCATAGTATATAAGTCATGGTCGACACCAAATTTATTGGTTTGGCAGAGGCCTTGATATTGTATCTATGGTTTGCATTGTATCTAGGCGCACTCACCGTTGTCTGGTCTGTACATTTATGTCTTGGTTATTCACAAATAATTATCTCCATCTATATATATATTAATACAGGAAAATTTTAACTGCCATTCTGAAAAATTTTTAAGTGTATTTGTAATGTACAGTCATGGAAAGGAGCAAAAGTGGCCTTTTAAGACAGGTTGTTGCTCAATACAGGTAATTTACAGGTCATTTACACTGAAAGCATAGAAATGGAAAATAGCAAATATGGCTGCTTAAGACAAGTAGCTGCTAACTAGATGTGATGCTAACACAGGTTTGAGTGAATATAATATTCTAAGAATGTACCAGATAACTTCATACCCATATACAGTTTGCTTATTTCAATATTTAGTGGCCTTTTTTAATGCCATCAAGGGTTAACAGATGATCAGATAACCTAACAACTCTTTCCTGGGATCACAGAGAGTACCAGCACTTGAGCACACCCATCTCCGCAAGTAACTCTCAAGAACCCTGGATTGAGAGAAGATGTAGAGCTGACAAGAAAGAGTGCCATTACGACAGACATACATACAGATTGGGAAGGGCAACTCTTATATGCTCCACCTCACCTATAAATGATGGGGGCATAAAAAATATATCTTAATCATCTGTATTAATCATTACAATATACCATAATGAAAGCAATTAATTACATGAAATCATGAACATAACCTACCTGTAAAAGCTTATCATGAACTTGTAAACCACACCTGGCTGCAGGCCCACTTTCATGAATATATGTCACATAGATACCCTGTGTGTGTACAAAATATAACATGTTTTCAAACTTATTCATTTTACATTGATTGTGGCACAAGTTCATACAATTGAGACAAATTACGCTTGATGTCTTCCTGGGAAGAACCAGTAGTAACCATACGCGGATAAAGTGTCTTACTCAGGGACACCCCACATAGCTGTGGCAGAGTACCAAACCCTCAAACCCACATCATGGGCCCAATGCTATACTGCTGGACCACACACTCAATAAAATATTAGTTATATATCAAACACTTCAGTGTGTAATTTTTTTAAAAAACCTTAAAATCCATGTAGCTCATATTATTTTTCAGTTCTCATTTATTAATAAACCATATTAATTTTAACAATCACACCAACTACAACGAGTACGCAGAAATTTACTTACAATGTTATTTTACTTATACATGATCACATGTCAGCAAAATTATCCTTAATACCAGCTGCATGAAAACTCATGTTGAAAATCGGGGATATATATACTATCGTAGATATGGTAAACTCAAGAAACAGACTATTGATTTCGAAATTTGAAAAACATTTATAACAAAACAACTTAATTTCAAACTATTCGTTGTAGAAATAGCAACCGGTGATTGCTTTTTCAAGCTAAAACCGAGCAACATAATCCATAATCGGAACATCACTATTGAAAAGCTAAAATTCTTAATGTCATGATGAAAGTCAGAATATTAAGCAGTTATTTTCACACCTGGGTATGTTTTAACCTAGAATATTCCTAATGTAAAATTTATAACAACCTTTGTACACAGGTAGATATCAACACTAAAAAATTAGAACTCTAGTATTCTACTACATGAAAGTTTTTGAAAGTTTCATTACACTTTGAAAGTCAACATTTCCAAAATATAATAATGCTACTTGAATATGCCAACATATTGTAATCAGGCTTCTCTACAGGCCATTTAAGCACAGGGGCACCCCAGCACTTCACTTTCAGAAATGGCATCCCTAGCACTTGAATTCTTTAAAAAAAATTGCAAAAGCTTACTTTCCTCTAAATCATTATTTTTCTTGGCCTATCTTTTCTCATTTCAATGTCTAAAATGAAACATATCAAATATGATGACTTTAACTGATTAATACAAGTTTTACAAGTGAAATATATTTCAATTAGTGCCTTACACAGCGCTTGAAAATGAGTTAGAGACATTTACGTGCTCTTACCCCAGCGCTTGCATTCCTTCCTGCGGAGAACCCTGGTAATAATTCCCAACAAAACAAGAGCACTGCCAATGAATGCAGACACAGATGCCTATCTTTTTGCAAGTCAATTTAGTAGGTTGTTGTATGTGATTAAACTTTTTGTAACATGATTGTGTACAGAATAAATGCCTATGACTGAAAAATAAAATCAGACACGAGCTATAAAAAATTTTTAATCAAACACTTTTAGCGTCTGGAGTATGGAAACTTAGGTATCTTAGCAATATATATTGTTTGTATATCATGATTTGAATATGTTAATGAAGTTGTGTCACTAGAGTGTAGTGGAGCATATGTCCAATGGTAGAGCACCAATCCTATGCTTGGAGGATCGTGGGTTTGATCCTCCTCCTCCGCTAAGTGTGGTATCCTTGAGCAAGACACTTTTCTGCATACGCTTAGTACTTGTTCAGGAAGATTTCAAGCTTGATTTATCTAAGTTGTAAGAACTTGTTTCACAATCGTATTAAAATAAATAAGTTTAAACTTTAGCCACATAACGGAAGAAGTTTGTTCTGAAACAGAGGAAAAACTTCAAGCTAAACATAAAACTTTTAACTAATCAGACAACGAAGACGACAATGACAATACCAAGGTCAAAACCACTTCTCTTTGCTTTTTTCAAAAAGATCAGCTAAAAATGAATTATACTCACGTCACAATATTTCTCAGATTTTAAGACATTAAATGGCATTATTTACAATGATCAATGTATTGCGAATATAAATGCTTTGTGAAACACATATGCATTGAATAAAGTATTTAAATATGACTTAGGTAAACCTTCATTTAAAAACCTATGTCAGCTCATTATCCTTTCCTTGAATTAAATAGTTCTAATAATGTTAATTACCTTATCCGGGTACCCCTGCGGTGATTTTGTGTTGTCCTGGTCAATACCCCCGCCTATGCGGAAACCACACCTGTATCTCTGTTTTCCATCAGGTCCACTCACAGGAGTGCCATGCTCATCTCTGTCCAGATCCTTGTGTAGCACAATTGGAATCTGAGAGGGAAAAACAATATTCATATATATTATATATACATGTATATATAACTGACAAAAATTCATGGCCTCTCTCTCTCTCTCTTTTTTATCATATGATTATTTAACTTTGACCACTTTTATTTAGATCAATTTAACAATGGACTGGTAGATGACCATGGGCTACAATGTTGAGCCTGCCAATACAGACTTGTGATCACATCAGGGTTGGCTCTGGCTCAAAGTTTCTTTGCACCATTTTTGTTACCACCCCCCACTTTTGTTTTGTTTTTGTTGTTGTGAGAACTTTAATCTTGACACAAACAACACTTCCACTACTCAGTATTGCAGTCTTTAGATTATAATTTATTAACAATTTTAATGTTATTGAGACAATTTAATATCAAAATAATTAAAGAGGGAATTATTATACATAAATCTTCTATGTACATCTTTTTTTATGTAATAAAATCAATATCACAATAAATAATATTTTTGTTGTTACTTCTTTCACTTTTAAAATACGATTTAAACACAATCGTACACTTTAAAACATTTCATTATATCCTTTCATATTGTAAAGTTAAAGTTTAAAATCAGAAAAGAAAAAGGAATTAATGCTTTTTTGTCTTTCAGAATAACCTTGTGTGCAGCATGTTTCGCAAATGATTAATTACTGAACAAACAGTAGTAAATGTAGTCATATATTAAACTTTGATGTCTTAGTCACAAGATATTTAATTTGACTCAGGGCTCATACCGTAACCTCGACTGACTATCTTTCCAAGTATCTTTATTTGTAGATGGAGAATTTGTGTGAGAATAAGCATTCTTAAAAAAATTCACGTCTATATCATACTAAATGCTATATAAATCCATAATTTGCAACCAACCAATTGTCAGTGCTTTTAATGGAAAGTAAAAGAAAGACCTGTTATTATTCCACTTCTTTAATTTCACTCGTCAATAAAGACAACAAAATGTGTCACGATCAATCCAAGTCGACTTCACTTATAATTTTACCCAAACTGTAAGCGGTCATTTATGTAATCAAGCAATTTCATCGTAGTCACTTGTTTATGCATCTTATCTCATTTTATGATCAGTCGGGAGTAATTATCAGTAATTATCGGGGATAAGCGGCGGTGTCGGATAACAGTCCCTAACAACGTACACGACATGTCCATTGTTTACTAAAGCTATTTTAATGCATCACGTGACTATCATGCGTGCTGGACTGGTGTATCGACTTTTCACACTAATTGAGTGCATTTATATGACTGCTCGAAAAGCAGGTAAAAATATGAAAATAATATTCGGAAAAATGGGGTTTTTTTTAGACTTTCGCCAAATTTTTTTTTTGCGCCACTTTTTTATTTGTTGCGCCATTGGCGCAAATGGTGACCGCCAGAGCCAACCCTGCAAATGTTGCATCACTATGGTGAACATTTATTATGGCACATTACAAGACATGAAGTTGAGATGAAATTTTACCTATTTCTATCCTTGAACCTCAAAGTATGACCTTGACCTTTGAGATATGGATCTGGGTCTTGCACATGATAGTTGCATCATAATGGTGAACATTAATAGCACATCACAGGATATGAAGGGGACATGAAACTTTGAAGCTATTTTACCCTTGAACCTCCAAGCATAACCTTGAACTTTGAGATATGGACCTGTGTCTTGCGTATGATTATTGTGAACATCGTTACCATGTTATTTCAAAGTGGACACAAAGTTTTGTACCTATTTCTGACCATGAACCTCCAAGTATTACATTGATCTTCAGGATACACACCTGGGTTTTGTGCATGGCACATCATCTACCGGTAGTTATGGTAGAAATTTGTGCCATGATATTTTAAAATATGATCTGCCATGTGGTTTACAAGATATGGGGCAGACACAAAATTTTGAACATATATCCAACTTAAAGCTCTTAGTGAAACCTTGACCTTTAAGACATACACCTGGGTCTTACACGTGATACACTGTCTGAAGCCATCCTTGAAAAAAGTTGTTTGCTTTATTTGGCCAGATTTTGATTTTGCATAGTCATGATAGAATGGAAAGAAATCAAGAATTTTTTTTAAAGGCTTTGAAAGGCAAGAAAAAAGTTTGGGGAGCTGCAATTTTGAGTGAGTAGGTAAGACCACGGAAAACAACATTGTTTTTTTAAAGGACCGTCTGACTATGGAGGACATTTGTAACATGTCATTAAAATCTGATTTCAAAATCTGTCATGTGGTTTACAAGGTATGGAGCAGATATGGAATTTTGTAACTATTTCTGACTTTAAACCTCCAAGTGTTTTATTGACCTTTGAGCTATGGACCTGGATCTTGCGCATGACACATCTGATTATGGTTAACATTTGAGCCATGTTATTTCAAAATCTTGCCAGATGGTTTTACAAGATATGGAGTGGAAATGAAATTTTGATACCTATATCTGACCTTGAACTTCTAAGTGTGACCTTAACCATTAACCTATGGAAATGTTTCTTGTGCACAATACTTCATCTTATTATGGTGAACATTTGTGCCAAGTAACTTCAAAATCTCTCAATGCATGAATAAGTTTAAATATAGCTCAGACAAGATCAGACAGATGCATGCACATACATCTTACCACCATCTAGATGACTATGTTGAGCTCACCACAAGCAGACATGATCAATCAGATATCTAACCAGTGGTTTCTGGTGTCGTGAAGCATGTATATATGTGTTAAACATTTCAACACTGAACTGAAGACTTCCGTTGACTTGGAGCAAGTATACCAAGTTTAAATTCTTCTTTAAATAATGTAGTTAAGTACATGGATCATTCTGGGGTATTGTCATACAATGTGACTCATGTATAATGTGAATGTGAGGTGCAGAAAAATGTAGGTAAAAGGTTAAAAACAACTCTGTATTCCTGCATGTAGACTCACTAAACCATCCTTGAAGCCCCCTAACTGCCTACGATTTGGGTACTGCTAATTGTTCTGAAATCTTTTTCTAGAGCTTCACACCTGAAGGGTAGACGAAGTGTAGGTAGAAAAATGGCACCATATAGTTGTATGCATGTACTCTGGTAGTGTGGAAGACCTTGGCGACAAGACCATTTGTGCTTCAGTAAACTGTTGTCAGTGTGGCATTCTGTCTGCATTGTTGTGGTGACTCCATCCCTGATCTGATATCATCTTGCTAGTGCTACTAGTCTGTTGAATCAGACTGCTTTGCACTGGATTGCCTTAAGCTGTTTAATAGACTTACATATGAGTATCCCAGGCTGGGTAAGCATACTCCAGGATTTGTCTAATCAGAGTCATGTAGCATTGGTCCTTGATGTCTTGTAGACTGCTGAGTTCGATTTCTCCCAAGAAGCCCAAACTGTTACTTGTCGTCTTGTTGTGATGTTGACATGTGGTTTCCAGGATGGTGACTCCAGTGCAAGTCCTAGGCCATGGATGGTATCTGGGGTGCTGTAGTGAGTTTCTCATCTGCTCATGTGTACATGTGTGTGCTTATTATTACCTCCCACTTTAAATGGTTTTAGAGGACATCAACCCAATCCTTTTAATATGTACAATAGTTCTTTATTTCGTTCCTTATGACGAATATTTATTGTTCCTATATTGTGCATGACAGATAACAATACAGCCGTTGTAAAGGCAGATGACTCACCCCACCCACGAAATTTACCTTTACCCAACCAAAACAATGAAGCATTTCTTTTTTGTCAATAAGTGTATGTACCTAGATTTAAATTTATCTCTATGAAATGAATAAATATACATTAAATTGTTAAGCTCAAATACATTTCAAATATGATAAAGACAGTAAAACATGTACATACACCGAAACATTCCAATGGATCTCCAGCGTTATGACCAGCCATGTTTCTTTTTTTTTCGAATATAATCTCTAAAACAAAGTAAATTTCATTTTTAATATTAAAATTATTTAAAATTATAAGAATGAATATTATTTTCTCAATAAAAACTAATTTTAATTTCTCATTGGTTATAAATATTCTATTACTGCATAAATTCGTTTTTTAATAAAATTTATTATTTTATGGTTTCATGACTATTTTCAAAATGGCGCACTCTTTAAAAAACGTGAATCAAAATTTATTATATTTTTAAATCTTGCTTAATAAATAGTAGTTGAAGGACAGTTTCACATTTCTTCACATTGATATTTGTAGTTGCCAGTTCTGCGATGGAAGCAGTTGATAAGTGGTATTGCCGTGAGGTATGCAATTTTAAATGCCGGTTTCGTTTCTGGGAATAGTGGCTTGTAATGAGTTAGGACAATCCGGCCCCACTAGCAATCCGGCCCCTGGACAAAACGTCCTTGGTTAATCCGGCCCCATTTAGCATGGCCAATCCGCCCCACTTTTATTTTATGAATTATATCATTTATTTTTTTGGTATTTCAAATGAAAAAAAATGGTAGAAGGTACTTCGATTTCTGGTGCCTGTTCATCTTTTCTTCGTGGATCAGTTTCACCGTCATTGATACCTCCTCCAACAGAATTCTTAACAACGGAACCAGAACGTAAAACTGGAGGTTCGCACTTCCGCCAGAAAGGTTCAGCTTATGGTGCCATCCTGAAAAGAAATATATGTATTAAACAATTACATAAGTCTGTATTGAGATTTACATACTCACAAAGCTTGAACATATTATTATAATTATTATTATAAAGAGCAAATTAGTATTAGGTCTACCTTTAATTAACGAAAAGCGGTATGTTTTTAATTTACAGTTTTTAAATATCAAAAGAGATGTTTTACTAAATGCAAATTGATTTACATTGTGTCAACATTGTGTGTATTTATTTGTTTGCATATTGCCCGACGTAAATAATCAAGTTTAGTTTTAAATCAAACGCAAATTGATTTCATTATTCTAATAACTAGGATGTATGAAAAACAAATTGATTTTCATTGTTACATCTTTGGTTTAATCGTTTAAATGATACGCTTTCAATCAAACGCAAATTGTTTTCCTTGTTCAAATAATTGTTGTAATTGTTTCACAATGTACGACTCGAGTATTCAAGTTTACCTTTAATTTTTAAAAACCGTTAACTTAATTGTTTAAACATTAAAAAAAACCGTATACTTGTTATTACAATGTGCGACACAAATTATCAAGTTTAAGGCTACCATGTTTATTTCATGAATATTTTAATGATTAATAACTGCATCATATATTTAATGTATATAACAATTGTTATGTATGTAATAATATAATAAATAACACTGATATTGCTATATAAAATAAAAATAAAAAATGGGGCTGGATTGATCATGCTAAATGGGGCCGGATTGTCCAGGGGCCCGATTCTCCATGGCCGTTTTGGAGTGGGGCCGAATTGTCCAGGTTCCCTCGTAATTGATGTTTTCCCCTCTCTTTAGGTCGTAATAAGATTAATTCCTAGAATTTCATCCAAATTTGTTACAAAATAGTGGCGGAAAGTGCAATTTTATTTTTTAATTCACCTGATCTTCAAATGGAAGCATATATGGCCAAAAATATGCACCTCTGCAGTTCATCAATTCACAAACAGTTACACAAATCTAAGCTTTGTTATTTAATAATATTAAAATAAAAGTTGAAAATTTGGAACATTTAATACAAACTTTTTTTTATTTGTCTAAAAATAACAATATTTGTTTGTCTTTTATCTCAACAAAAGATTATAATACCTTGGTGAAGGAATGAGTTATGAGTTTGACTTTTTTTACATTTATGCAGGTGTTACAATGGCGTACAGGTGCCTCTGTAGCCTGGGCTGTTATCTCACTACCGGTGACATGTGTTCTCTACTTAGTGTTGTCCAGTGTCTACATATTCAGTCCTCTACAATGGCTTACAGGTGGGTTGAAATAAAACGAAACAAAAAAACAAACATTGCAGCAGCCATAGTAGATTTTACAACTTATATTTCAGTTACTTAGATTGATTAATTGAATATTTAATGTCATTTTTATGCCATCCAAAGCTAACAGACGATCAGTTAATCTTACACTGTTTTCTGGGATTCTGAAAGGTTAACCAGTACTCGAGCATGCCCCATCTCCGCAATTAACTGAAAACTTTCCCACTTCAATCAGCAGTGAGAGACGAATGTCAGTAACTTAGTTGTTGATAAAGGAAATTAGAAAGATATTCAGTAATATTAATGTGTTTTTGTAGCATAACCAGAAGTTGTATCAACACAAAGTGTATAACCAGCTTTAACATTAGTTTATTTTTTGTGCCTAATACTAGAATGTTGTAGCTTTACAGTATTTGTCTAGGACTGGTGTCATTCTGCAATAATGTCACATGGTGAGCTGCAGTATATATAGGTACAATAGCAGGGTTTCCCACAGAGTCATAAGAGTCGCATGCGACATCCCTTCAAAAGATTTGGTTGATTAGCGACATTCCTTAAGTGGCCCGACATACCTTCCGAACCGTTGTGACTACCATTAGATAATCCCATTACACAAGCCAATCAGTAATTAAACAAGTGACCCCGTGATCAATTGACCTATTTCACAGACTTGTCAATCACTCGCAAGTGTGAACTGGAGGTGTGTACATGTGAGCCAATCAGAACGAGTCATTTGAAGGTTTCTCCGTCTCAATATAGAAAGCGGTTTCCTGTGAAATTTCTTGATCCGAGATTGTTTTTCACAAGATATTAAATTGACTACTGATCAAGGTGTCGGCATAACCTTTCATTTGCTTCATTTACCTCCCAATTACATGAAGTCTATGTAGTATGTATGCAATCAATCGGAACGAAACACTTAATAAAGTGTGTCACGACCATTTCTCAAATCAAGACAACTAGAAATAGATCGCAGTGTATAGTAAGGGCTTTATGCAAGTAAGCAAAACAATGAAATTGTTAAGGGTTTTCTCGGCATCTTATTTCAACAAAGCTAGAATAAAATCCCACTTAAAATGGTTTATTTTGTACATGAATTGAAGAAAAAATACGAAAAAACACCTGGATGTTGCCTAACAGATGTTATCAAATTTGAGAAATCCGGTCTAAAAGTCGGCGCCTTAAAAAGTTGGATCAAAAAAAAAAAAAGGTGCATCGGTTATAGCAGTCCCGTTTATTAGGGATGTTTAAGACTAACTATTAAGGTTTCCTTTATAAAATTTATATTTATTTGGAAATACACTGACACCTAATGAAAATTACAGAATCGAACATTAAAAATGCAAACATCTCAGTTGTATTAGCTTTGAAATATGACAAGTTGTGCATTTATAAACACTCCTTTACTATATTTTTATGGCAATAATATTCTAATATTGGGAAGAAACATATATTTGAAATGCACATTAATGGATAGTTGGCTACCCCTAGTTTCTCAGCATCTTATTTCAACAAATAAAATCCCCACTTAAAACAGTTTAAATTTTTAACATAGATTAAAGCATTTTCGTTCATTGGAAATACCCGGATGTGGTGACGGTCATAATTTGGTTACTGTGATCCCGTTTATGCCGGATATTTAGGGGATAGGGAAATAATAATTTTTAAGGATAATCAATTTGTGTTTACTTTTATAAAATTGGTATTCATTTGGAAATACACAAATTCTATATGAAAAATATAATTTGCTTCTATATTGAATCAAATATTAAAACATAAATTGTAACATTCAAATATGGCTAATCATCAAGGACTTGCATATAATAGGATAGAAAACTTGTATTGGATAGTAAACTTGCATTAAATGTTGACGAAATAGCACACAAAGGATTAATTATTTGGCTAGATATTGAAGCTTGGAGGAAAATGTATCATAATTAACTTGTTATTTTAGCTGCATAATAGATATTTTGTGATCAAAAGTGTTTCAGCAATTTTAAACGCAAATTTCTGGGAATAGTATTGTTTTGATGAGAATATCTGTCTGCAATGCAAGAATTTTGAATTGAAGTTCAGATAATTGAAAACGAGATATTGCAAGATTTTGTGTAAATACACGAAAGTTCACAAAATCTCAATCAGTTACCTTTCCTTCTCTATATAATTCCTTGCTAGTCATCCATTAAAAAAAACTTTAAATTTCTTTGTATTCATTTTATTACAGCAATATTCTTAATAGAAACACATACTTAAAAATGCACCATTCATGAGTGTCAAACTTAAAAAAAATCAACACAGGAGGGGACACCCCTCCAGTACCCACCCCTCCCAGTTCTAGCAACATGCTTTCAAAAATTCATGGGGGAAACCCTGAATAGTACAGTGAGGTAGTGCAAAATTACTATCTGAGTATGGTAAGACACCACCATTTGTTGACCTGAAAGATGTTGAGAGTACAGTATATACCCCACCACCCTCTTTTACAAAATACAGTGTCCCCATTGAAGTTTATTTGAGGGTATACAGTATATGTGAAATAAATCTGTTCTTTTTCCTTTCAGGTTTTTTCAGTTCTGTGATATCATTCTCCTTTGTTAGTATGGCTGTGATGGTGATGATAATTAATTGTGGATTTTACCTGTACAGCAGTAAAACTTTTACAGGTAAGTTGCTAAGATTGGTGTTTGACTAATATCGATTTTACCTGTACAGCAGTAAAACTTTTAAAGGTAAGTTGCTAAGAGTTGTGTTGACTAACATGGATTTGATCTTCACAGCAGTAAAACGTTTAAAGGTAAGTTGCTAAGAGTTGTGTTAGACTAATGTGGATTTGACCTGCACATCAGTAGAACTTTTACAGGTTAGTTGCTATTAAAAGAGATGTGTTGACTAATTTGGATTTTACCTGTACAAGAATGACATTTTTACAAGTAAGTTGGTAAGTGATGTGTTGACTTAAATGGATTGACCTGCACAGCAGTAAAACTTTTAAAGGTAAGTTGCTAAGAGTTGTGTTGACTAATGTGGATTTGACCTGCACAGCAGTAAAACTTTTAAAGGTAAGTTGATATTAAAAGAGATGTGTTGACTAATATGGATATGACCTGCACTGCAGTTAAACTTTTAAAGGTAAGTTGCTATTAAAGAGATGTGTTGACTAATATGGATTTTACCTGTACAGCAGTGAAACATTTACAGGAGAGTTACTAAGAGATGTGTTGACTGATGTGGATTTGACCTGTACAGCAGTAAAACTTACAGGTGAGTTGCTAAGAGATGTGTTGACTAAATATGAATTTGACCTGCACAACAATAAAACTTGTACAGGTGAGGTGCTAAGAGATGTGTTGAAAAATATGAATTTTATCTGTACAGCAGTAAAATTTTTACAGGTGAGTTGCTAAGAGTGATGTTAATGAAGATGTTTACCTGTACAGCAGTAACACTTTTATAGGTGAGTTGCCAGGAGTGGTGTTGTGAGTTACTGAGTGTTGGCTATTAATAAGGATTTTAATGGAAAAGACAATTGTCTGCAAATTTTCTCGCATGGTATTTTTGAATCAATCTGGACATGAACCCACAACCTCAGTGGTAAGAGATAAGTGATCTTGAAGCAGGCCCTGTGACCACTCTGCACAGAGGACTTCTTTTAAGTAAACTTAATCTAGAGCTGTGATTTTTGCCTACACAATATAAGCATAAGGTTCTTTGTCAGTTTTTCTTCCAGCCATGATACAAAGCTCCTGTTTGACCAACATATACTTAAAAACTCAAATCTAAGAAAAGCTGCCAGATTATCATGATTTTTGACTGGTTCCAGTAAAACTGCATACATATTGTTTCATATTGATTATATAATAGATAAATAACCAATCAAAACTTTTTCAAGTATGATAGAGGTAACATTTTTACATGTAGAGCCAGGCCTGATTAGCTCGGTCGTTAGTGCATCTATCATTCCAAGGGTCGTGAATTCGAATCTGATCCTGGCAACAATCTCAGTGATGGTTGATATATGACATTGCGTCACATTATCATTCGTTCTTCACAGCTGATTCAAATGGGAAATGATCAGTTACTTGTGGAGATGGGTTGTGCTCGAGTACTGGTTAACCTTCCAGGATCCCAGGAAATAGTGGTTAGGTTAACTGGTCGTCTGTAAGCCCTCGATGGTATAAAAATGACGCTAAATATTCAATCAATCAATCGATCTTCATGTAGAATTAGGACAAACACTCTCTTTTGTAACTAGAGTGAAAGAGTTTTAAAATTGCGGTTGTAGCATACAATCATCATCATCATCATCTACCAAGTTTGTATAAATATATATACTCAGGGGTTAAATTTGGGCCCACCAAGCTTAACAATTGATGTAAATCTTTAAAAAAGCATTTTACTTACCCCTTTACTCCATAGATACGCTTTTTCTTGCACCAATCACAGAAGGCCTTTGAAAACAGTGCAGGAAGAGTTCAGATTGCTTGTAACGAGCAATCTGAACACTTCCTGCACTGTTTTCCACTCTGTCAGTTAATATAAACATTATTCATCCTTTGCTGATATTTGGTGAATTAATGCTTTCAATATTAGAGGTGTCCAAAGGCGTCTTTATGAAGTAAAGGGTTAAAACTGAAGCATAGTTCTTTTTTCCATATACATACATTGTATATATGCATTGAACATTGTAAGATGGTCCTCCGACAAGGTTTTACAAATTTTGGAGTGCGTGGCAGAGCACCAAACCCATGATTGGGGGGTTGTTGGTTCGATCCTCCGCCATGGCCATATTTGATGTCCTTGAGCAAGACACTTTGTTTACATATGCTTAGTACTGGTTCTACCCAGGAAGAGTGACTTGTCTAAGTTGTAAGAATTTGTTTCACAATCAAAGTAAAATACATAAGTTTAAACTATAAGGTTTTACAGATCAAATCTTTTTTTGAAATTTATGAAATATCTGTTATAAATCTATACTGGATGTCACATCTGTATTCTTTTGTTTATGGCAGTTATACCCAGTATATCAGTGACACGGTTGGTCCATCTGCCACAGCTGTTCAGCCCATCATGTCTGATGTATGCAGGCGTGTGTACCACAGTTGGCTTTATACTGGCCTGGGTCTGTACCAGGACACTAGGGGGAAGGTATACAGACCTGTCATACAAATGCACGCAAGAAAGGTAAGTTTTACATATGATTCTGTATACTATTTAAAGAATTTATGTATATAATAGAATTATTATTGTAAATAAAAGTAAATATTAACCGAGTCATATTAATTTTAACCATAAAAATGAAAACTAGGCCATTATAATTATTTTTATATATATATATAAAAATGGTCAAGGGCATGGAAATTAGGGGGCAGGTGGGGATGATTATCTAGCAATTAATATATTATGGTCTTATTAAATTTGACATTAAAACTATTACTGGAAAAAAATCACAGATGTTGTGTTCATAGGATAATTTTAGTACTCTAATTCAATACCTATATCAATATTATAAGTTGTTCATAAACACTAACTGCTTATAAGTTATGGCTAGAGGACAGAAATTGCAAGTGCGCAAATTTACTGCAGAAAGGTTGAGTGTGCTGTATATTTTATAATGCAGGTAATATATAATGTTTCATTGATACTTCAGATTGTTTTGATAGACATATTTGTTTGGTCTGGGTGTATGTGTTCGGGGTATTCATAAGAAAAATAAACACTGTACCCGGTAGCTACATTGCCGTCTGGCAGATGTCATTTATGTTTCTTTTTGTAAATAATGTATTAGCAGAACGATTTAGATTTATACTGATTTATGTTCTCATGATTGTGTTAGCAGAATGTTATATTTAGTTTTAGCTTGTGAAACTATCTTGGAGCTTTTGTGAATCTCTCTTGAATCAATTTTGCAGGAAGAGTCAGTACTGAGTGTGTTTATAAGAGGCCATTGGGTTGAACCTAGGATCAAACCCAGCACCTCTAGTGTGAGCGGCCATCACCATACTTGCTGCACCAATTAGTACATGTCCCAGGTATTAAACTACTATTTGGTGACAGATGATTTTTCAGACAGTGACAGGAATACTTCGTTGTAGAAATTCTGTATTGTATATATAAATATGTATATTTCTGGTGCCAAGAAAACTGTACTTATATTTCAGCGACTTAAATTGTATAAATGAGTTCCATTTATTTCTGGTGTTATACGGAGGTTACACAGGTGTGATGTACATCGTTTACCACTATGTCAAACAACATAATGTGCTCCAGTTTCCTGCCATACAGGTAGTAACTTAGTTAAATATGCCAGTCTTAAATATCAAAATGATTGTATAATATAAAGCATCTAAATTTTAAATTTCAAACTCTGACTCAGTATGCATGAGATTGAAAGTTAAAGGTAAAGAATGAGTGTATTGTTAAAAATGTGATACATATTAATCACACTTTTAGATTAAAAGCTTTAAAAAAAGCGGCTTGTAGAATAGATATCCTAGATTTTCCATACAATTATGTCAAAGGTTCAAAGGTGAGCTTTTGTGATCATATTAAATGTTGTCCATCCATATTTCATAACAGGGTTAATACTTACCATTATCTAATCTTTTTTAATGTATACTACATCAATTTCTTCATTTATGAAGTAAAGGGTTAATCTTTGCATGCACAAAACTGTCTACCGGTATTGTGTTGATGTGCTGTAAAACGCCATTCATTCATTCTTTCATAACATTTTTTTTGTTACAACTGTATCTGCACACAATTTTCATTTGATCTTAACTTTTAAATATGGAGTAGCTATATAACCATAACGTCTTTGCCTGATAATTTCTTTGTCATGCTCAATCAGAATAATAAAAGCACTCCTAGTCTATTGTCAACATGTGCTTAGTCTTGTTATCGCAGCATTGCATTCAGTTGTCATGCTGTCTATATTGTTCTGTGTGAAATGATGCATGGACAAATGTTGTTGACAGGATTTGAAATCTTAAGGCTTATATTGAATTAGTAGTTTTGAAAGACATATTTCACTATTTTTAAAGACTTGTTCAAATGAATAAACATGTTAAAATCTAATGAAACTCATAACTAATATTAATATTTTACAGCAAGCAAAGTTTTTTCAAGTTCGTACCAAGGTTTTCAGAGCTGCCTGGTCATCACTTGGCCATGTCATCTGGCAGATTAAATTCTATTATGTCATCTATTATTTGTTTGGTAAGTATTTAAAGCTTGTTAACTTATAATATGTTGCCTGTTGTTTATTTAGTAAGTGTTTGAAGCTACTTGGTAATCATTTGGGCTGTAGTTTAATGAAAAGAATGTTGGCCGCTTACACCGCAGGTTGCGAGTTCTTTCCCCAGCTTGACCCGATGTCTTTCATAAAACAACACTCAGTACTGACAGTCCAGGAAGCGGACTCCAGAGCAGTTCATTTAAGCTCTGAGCTTTGGACACAATTAAGCTAAAATAAATTAGTATAAACTAATCATTTAGCTTGTTAAATTCTGTTACCAATTTTTTATTTAGTAAGTGTTTATAGCTGCCTGGGCATCACTTGGGCATGTCTTCTAGCAGATTAAAATTCTATTATGTCATCTATTATTTGTTTGGTAAGTGTAGAAAGCTACTTGGTTTTCATTATATCATGTCATCTTGCTTGTTATTTTATGATATCATCTTCTAGTTGTGATTACTAGCTCCTTCATATTTCCCAGGCAAGTTATATTGGACCTGAAACAATTGAACAATGGCCACTGATTTTAATGAAGAATGTTAAATTAATTTGGTGAATTCTAAAGTATCATGATTTTGCATTTAAGTTACTATATTTGAGGGATTTTATTTTAATACATGTTAATGCAACTTAAAGAATTAAATATATGCAAAAAGAAATAAATCATGACCTTTGATTATAATGAATAAAATATGTTGTAATTATTTTGTCTTCAAATTGTTCTATGACATCTTTTTACAGGGCATATACCACGGGACTGGATAGCCGATTCTTTATCTCTGAAGTTCAGGTAATTTTATGTTTTACTAACAAGTTAATTTGTCATTGTTCTCTACAGTATATAAAGAAGCTGGGCCTGACTACCTCCATCAGTAATATGTCTGACTTTCAATCCAGGGGTAGTGAGTTTGAATCCCTGCCCGACCTGTCTCTGTGATGATACGAACATGAATTTTAGAAGTCATTGACTTTCAGAGATGAGATGTTCCCAGTACCGGTCATCCACCTAGCAGATCCCAGGAACCATGATAATTTGTGCAGTCTGTGGTTATTTACCTGAAAAACTGTTGAAAAAAAGGTGCAAAACCCAGTATTTTGAACATGTCCACTAATAACTGAAATTCTATTGTTTCAAAATATCCTGGTTAAAAAAAAACCTCGACCATATTGCTTTTTCACAATTTTTCAGTTGTTTGCTGACTGACACCCCTTTAATCATGGCCAATCTAACTGTCTTTTCCAATAAATCATTATGCACTGTAAACCTGTCATCTTTGACCAAAAGCATCCATGATTAAGTAAACTTTTCCGGATTGATAAGCAGATGCCAATCTTGTCACCATCGACAGAAATATGATGAAGATTGCTATCTTTGACAAAAACATATTACAAACCACCTAACTTGGCTCTAGTCTTTAGTCTCTCTGGCCCAAACTTTTTTCTATCATACTCAAGGGGAGGTAATTGTTCAGTTAGATCTATATTTAGATTTCTTATAAAAGAGTTACTTGCGGAGATGGAGTGTGCTCGAGTTCTGGTTAATCCCAGGAAACTGGTTAGGTTAACTGATCGTCTGTTAACCCTCGATGGCATAAAAATGATGCTAAATATTCAATCAATCAATCAGTTATAAAAGAGATGCATATTCATGTATTGTTTGCATGTTTTTGAGGCACCAGAATTTCTGGCATCTCTTTAGTATCTTAGTCGATAAAATGATCTCATTTCGTATGTACCCTCTAACTGCTCAAGAGAAAGCAGTTCTTAATTTTTTTATGTATCTGTCGGATGAAAGTTACTTTTAAATGTAAGAAAAATAAAGTAATGACATGAAAACATGTTTGAGTCTTTACTTTTGATATTTGATTTGTGCAAACGATTGCTATTTACTAAGAAGGCTGAAATGTAGGAGTGTCCATACTAACTAGCATATTGCTCAGCAATGAAAATAGTCCCTTGTAGGAGTGTCCATACTAATTAGCATATCGACAATTAAAATAGTACCTGAAGCAAATGTAATATTGCCGGCGTTCTTCATGTTGTCGTCAATCATGGTTGGTACCGAATTGATGTTAGATTCAAAATTGTTAAACATTATTACAGAAAAGTTTTGTAATATGCTGTAATAGGCCATATGTCATGTAGATTCAGATTCAGATCAGTCCATTTAAAGGGACTATATTGGTGAGTTACACATACATGATGTTAATAAAGGGTGTCTGAAGATTGCATCTTTCATCAAACAAATTTTAATCGTAATGTTATTATTGAGAGGATTTTACAAGTAAACAAAGCAATGCCATCATAAATGGTTTTCTGAACATCTGATTTCAACAAATATAGGATAAAATCACCACTTGAAATGGTTTATTTTGTAAACAAATCGTACCGGAGATCGCTTACCTTGAGAAACCCGGTCTAAAAGTCGGTGCCTTCAAAAATCGGATCCTTAAAGTCACCGCATAGGTTACTGCAGTCCCGTTTATTACGGATATTTGCAGACTTAACTATTAATGTCTATTTTTATGAATTTTATATTTATTTCGAAATACACAGATACCCAATGAAAATATTCTTCATTACAGAATCAAACATTAAAAATACAAACTTATCAATTGCATTAACTTCTTTAAGTTCTTTTCTATATATTTATGGCAACAATATTTTAATAAAGAACAGATAAACATATACTTGAAATGCATTATTTATGCATTGTCGGATACCCCCAGGTGTCAATTTTATACATCATGATGGATGGAGAATATCGCAGTTGATACCGGGGGGGTATCCGACAATGCATTAATGAACACAAAACGTAAACTTTTTTCAACACAGGATGGCATACCCGCCCAATCATATTTCTTATTACATGTGTCTACACGAAACACTAAAATGTACTATATTTTTATTTGAATTAGCTACGATTTTCTTATCGTCAATACCAGTATTTCCCCCTGTGGCGAGCGTATTACTATCAATCCTTTGCTTCAAAGCGAGAATCCAGAGACTATTAGAAAAATTGCTCTTTTTATAACAAAACTGTTTGAAATTATAGATAAAACATAGTTCCACATTATATACTGTACCAGTTTTCAGACACTTCAAATGTATATTTAATATATTGTAACACAACTTTGTAAAACATCAATGATCAACAATTACTGTTGTATTTTGGGCCGGAGGCCTTTATTTACTCAATAAAACATCTTGTATCTTATCTTGTATCTTGAGAAGTTAGGCTAACTGATTTTCTTTAGCCCTAGATGCGATAGCAATGACTCTAAATATTCAAACAAGCAGTCAAATGGCACCTCTCAGGACCTTGAGTCCTTTAATTTTAATTTAACTTTTCTGCTAATTGTACATGATGATTGTAGTAAATTCACAATTAGTTTCTAAAATAAGGACAAGTAAAATAATAAGAAATAAAGCAAAATACACCATTTAAATAAAAATAATGAACAATGTCCCTTATTTCTTAATTTTGTTTATCTTTTTGGTTTTATAATAAAACCCTCTATATGTTTTAAACAAATTTTCTCTTTCTTCAAAAAAAAAAATGATATTGGATGCATTATCTCCTCTTCTGACTGTTTTCTAGCACAAGTTACAAATTGGACAGTTTGTATGGCCTTCTCCTAGATCTGTCCCTGGTCTGGCAGACGCTGCTGGTGGGGCTGTTTATACAGTTCACATGGAGTTTTGGGGCACTTCTCTACAAAATCTACAACACAGAGGTATTTCTAAATAATAAATTCCATTTAAAAAAAAAAATGTTTATTGGTAAAGCAGCATATCAGCCATCAACATACATTGTACATAGATGTGTGCCTTTTACCATTAAAGTAAATATGTATGTTAAATTGACATACACCATAATTGATACATTAAGTCTTTCCTTTGCTCATATGTTTGTCAGTTATTCACATAATACATGTCTTGTTTTTTTTGTGGCCAGCCTCTTGCACAAAACTAAGGCACTACTATGATATTTTTGTTTTGAATGGTTATCACATTTTATTTTAGCGGTATGAGTTTCCTATCAGCAGTATGTTTGACAACTATAAGAACAAATGTCTGATTGATGCCCTCTCCTGCAATAACACACCTGTTGTACAGGTAAGTTGGTTTGTTTGATTGACTATCTATGGGTAGTAAGTGTTACCTAAAATTGGTGACTGGTATGGCATAAATAACCTTGTGCTATTATCCGCTGCTTTTTGCTAAAAGATAGTGAAAATTGTTTCATGAGATGGTTTATTGTAGGAATATACATACTCCTGCAGCTATTGGTCTAAATATGATATTGAAGATGAGTTTCATTTTGTTTTGATGTGTTTTAAGTTTAAAGATATTTGGAGAATGTATGCACTGAGATATCATTTAATAGCAAAATCCAACAGTTTTTAAATTTGTGAATTTGTTGAATAGACATGAAACTACATATATATATTTATGACTGAATAAAAGTATGTTTCGATCTGTACTGTTCTATAATGACACGTTATATCATTTGAGAAAGATAGAACTTATAAAGTTTTTTATGTAAAATGAATTATAGTACATGTATCTTGAACATTTTTATCACCCCAAAAATGAAGTGTTAAGTTTGTTCGGCTGTGCGTTGGATTGGTTTCCAATGAATATATTCAGAAAGGGTTTATGTATTAATTAATATTTGGTGTGTAGCTATATAATTATAAAATATAGGTAAGTTGATATTTGTTAACATATTTTTACAGGAGTTATGGCCCTTTCTCAACTTAATTTTTAGTTAAATAACGAACATATAGCTGGGACATGTTTCTAGTTTGAAGCTGCATCTTAACCATTTCCTGGTATTCGCAACATACCTGTCCTTTATTCTGTTTCTGAATTGTGTGTCCTGTTTTGTTTTATTACAGGCCTTGGGATTCTTTGACTTGGACATGCTGTCTAAACATTCATACACTCGCAGGAAGGAAGTGTTCAGTCTGAGTCAACCAGGTACTCTATACACTCTATATAAAGTCAATGCTTCTTATCAGATTAATCACAATGGCTGCTGTAATTGACCTTGCATGGGTTGTCAATCAAACAAGTCATTAATCCAATCAGCGATCAATATTGGTTGCTCTGCCACAATTTTCCTTAGATAAACAAACAATGTCTAAGTAAACATTATATTGTACAAGCAATGCCACGTGGCTAGTGGGCAAAGTGCTAGTCATTCTCATGTTAGGTCAATTCTACTGTTCATAGCGGAATTCAATATTAACCCTGCAAGAGAGACAGAACACAATTAGTTATACAAAGAATCTGAAGGGTATAACAAAATATAAGAAATATATTATGGATTACAACAGTTACTAGTAAACTAAAAGCTTGGAATTACACCGAAATGTTTAAACTGCTCTTTTTGTTCTAATTTAAATACACATTTACAAAGTTAAATTCTTTATTTTGTAATTGCCCTGTGTATTTTATTTAATACTATATTTATTGTATTCCTCACCTGGTATGGCTACAGATACATGTATATCCAAGTGTACTTCAATCAAATAACTTGTAATATAGACTTGTATATATATAGGCAGTAATAAAACAAAACTGACTATGCTGATTTTCTATGCACAGAGACTTAAATTAAGGATGAAAACCCAAATTTTGAGTTTTCATCGAGTGATGAAAAAACATTATGCAAGTTTAGTGTTCGTGAAGCCTGAAGGGCTTCTCGGCAACATTAAACTATTACATTATTTTGCAAATTGTATACATTAAACCTCAGTGACAATGTCATTTATGAAACAATGATGTTTTCAACATACTGAATGTGTACACGCATTTGTATGGCAACTTAATTGAAAATATAACATGAACCTAATGGCAATGTGACATCTCACTTGCAAAACAAAATCGTGCAACCAATTAAATGCAGATTGGTCCTCTTTAGCTCAACCCAGCTGCAAAAGTTTCTCATTTTGAAATAAAATGTAATTAATCTATCATGTTCATTTAGGCCATTTGCAATAAAAATGTAAATATTAACTTGTATATACACACTATTCAGGAGGCCATCCCCACAACTGGAACAAGATAGAAGCAGTCTGTGTATCAAGCATCCATGAACTCAGTTCCAAGATTGAAGAGACCAACTTTAAGATTCTAGCAAGTGCCTCTGTTCGTCAGCCATCCACAGATAAACCCGTTCCCTCGACCACGCAGACTACAACATCAGGTATACCTCTTAGATTATCTGCATATGTGTGTTAAAATGATAGTCCTCAATTCTCAATTTGTTACAGATGCTATAACCATGTAAGATGAAAGAGGTTTAACACATTTGTTAGCAATTCTACATATTATATATGACAGTCAGTGTGTTGGTTGAGATGCTCTAAGAATGAATCCATGTAGATCCACCGTCTTTATGAATGAAACTGGCCAGCTTTCTCACATAAAGTTGTTGGACAGAGCTGGGCTAGAATCCACATCCTTGGCATTAAGGGGTAAGTCAGGTAAGATGTATTAATTAAGGCATTGTTTACAAGATTTTTTAACCAGGTTTTTCAAAGGCAGACGGATGGGCAGCGTCAAGTTTTTCTTTTCTGTTCAATAACTAGAGTATTTTTCATCGGAACTGAAACAAACTTACACAAAGTATGTACCTGTATAAAATCTAGGCCAAGATCAATAACCAGCCAATGCGGATTATTATATTCAGAGCTATGGCCCTTTAACTAGTCAAAAATGCTAAAATTGCCCGTTTCTGCTAAATAACTAAGGTATTCTTTATCAGAACTGAAGCAAACTGGCATAAAGTGTGAATCTTAATAAAATCTAGGCCAAGTTTAATAATCAGCAAATTTAAACTATTACCATTAGAGTTATGGCCCTTTAATTAGTAAAAAATGCTAAAATTTACTGTTTCCGCTCAATAACTAGATTATTCTATATCAGAACTCAAGCAAACTTATACAAAGTGTGAATCTCTATAAAATCTAGGCCAGGTTTGATAACCAGCGAATTCTTACCATTATCTTTAGAGTTATGGCCCTTTAATTAATCAAAAATGCTAAAATTGCCCGTTTCCGCTCAATAACTAGAGTATTCTTTATCAGAACTGAAGCAAACTGGCACAAAGTGTGAATCTCTTTAAAATCTAGGCCAAGTTAAATAACCAGCCAATTCAGACTATTATCTTTAGAGTTATGGCCCTTTAATAAGTCAAACATGCTAAAATTTACCATTTCCGCTCAATAACTAGATTATTCTTTATCTGAACTGAAGCAAACTTATTCAAAGTGTGTACCTCTATAAAATCTGATCCAGGTTTGATAACCAGCAAATTCTGACCATTATCTTTAGAGTTATGGCCCTTTAATTAGTTAAAAATGCTAAAACTGATTGTTTCCGCAACCAAACTTATACAATTTTTCTAGCTGCTAAGTAAAAATAATCTTTTTCTTTTGTTATTTTGATGAAGATCATAAAAAGTTTGGATTGATGTTTTGATATATATTAAAATGATACTCCATTAACATGCACATTTTTATCTTGAAAATGGTTTGTGGTGCCCTTGCTCAGTTGATAGCCATGAGGCAAAAAATAAAAATACAAATGATTTATTAGAGAAATGTACAGGTCCATTTAAAATTTTTACAACACAGCTGAATTTCTCATAATGTTTGATGCATTTTGTAATATATTTGTAGATTCAATCATCGTGTTTAAGAAATTGTTGCTATCAGTTGAGCATGTGCGACTGACCTCCTATCGGTGGGCACTGGAAACAATACCACCACTTAAGCCTTAATGCAAAATGTGAAGATATTGATGTATTATTTTATGAACATGCATGTTTGTTTCGGAGTATAATCACATTACAGCCAAACATTTTAGCCAAACAACCAGTGAATAGCACAGAAACAAAAGAAAAACCTTATTTCATGCTTTTTTTACAAAACTATTGCATCAGTGTTTTACAAATAAAAAAACAAAGTTTGAATTGTATACTTTTTTATTTTTTGCTTCAATGTACATAAAATTCTGGAATGAAATAAGAGTTATAGTTACAGAATAGCTAAAATTTTTGAAAAACATGGTTTTCGGGGAATTTCCACGTCTCTTGTTATTATTTTATAGTCGTTGATGGCAATGTGAATGGTGTAACAGATAAAGGTGCGTCTGGTGAAATGAACAAAACAAAAGTTTCTTTGAAAGATAAGGTAAGTTTTTATTTTGAAGATATTTGATGGCATGGCATTACCATTGGAAATTCTTGCAAATTCTAAAAATGTCATACTGCTTTCAAATTATGATTTTGATTTCCCATTCGTTTGGTGCTCTGCATAGTCTGCCAAGTGCTTATGTAATGTAATGGGGGTATCTTTAATGCTCATTCTGTAAGACTTCAATATGGCACTATTATTGTTGACGTCATCATTAGTCTTGACAATTTAAATACACATGTTACTATATATAGTAACAAAATGGGCATGTTTTAAGACGGTTATTGCCTTCATGCGCTGAGTATCACTTATCGGCCCGGGCCAAAAACTCATAATCATAATTGGCCCCATGAACGCGTGCATGTGAAACCAATGGCCACGTAAAACATCATCATTGTCTGCTTGTTTTCAACATGTCGGTATATTCTTTCATGGATAAAAAGTAAGTGTATTCCTTAAAGAAAATCGCTGATATGGTGTTGAGTGTTTGTGTACATTATTTTATTATTTCGATTCTGGTTCTAATGTAAACAAATCAAGGGAAACAACTGCATAGCGACCTACATTTGAAACTGGAAAGTAAATAAATATCTTAAAATACAACAACGTCAACGTCATAATGGCGCAATAACTCAGTTGTTAACTTGCACGTCATATTACATTTTATCAATCTGAACGTCGTGTTTTCAAGACACGTCAATGACGGTTTCTTTTTGTTTTAAATTTAAATTGTTTTTATTATTATTTTTCTTTCATTTTTTACGTGGTTAAAATATAAATAAAGTATGTGTACACATACTTTAGAAGCATGTGTAATAAAGAGGTTGATTAATGGACATCATGAGCATTGCCTTGTAATGGTAAGTGAAAACGTAACTACTCCCTTTGAGTGGCGCAACCGAACATGTGTATTAAAGACATTAATACACGACAGCCGGGCCAGGAGGTGATCACCTCCCGGCCGGCTTTGTCATGTATTAACCTCTAAGTTATGACTTGCTGTAAGATTTTTCAATGTGACAGTTTTATTGTTGACATTATGTGATATTTAAAGACAAAAAAGATTCTTGAGAGACACTAAACATGTACAATCAACATAGACTAGATGTTTTCACAAAGTATAAAAAGGTGTTCTGACATAGATATGCTTCAATTTTAGGTGCTTGGTAGCTTAAAGAAACGTCCATACCTGATATTCTTTACAAGTGAGATGCCTGAGACTCGCAGCAGAAACTTGTTTGCCTCGTCTTTCATACAAATATGGGCCGTTGAAGGTACAATCCTGTTTCTGTTGTTCTGTTTATTTAATATGTGGAGTGCGTGGTGCACGGGTAGATATTGATCAGAGGGTCGTGGATCCGATCCTTCCCCACGACTGTGTGGTGCCCTTGAGCAAGACACTTTTCCTGCATATGCTTTGTACTTGTTCTACGCAGGAAAACTTGAAGCGTGTTCTGTTATGGCTTGAGCAGCTAGATCTTTGTTTTTTTCTTAGATTTCAAGAATCACAATTGTAATTTCTGTATTGACTTGTACTATCGGGTGATAGAGTTCTAATGAAAATAAATATTTAACTATATACATTGTATGTTGATGTTAAATAAAGATAAAATTCTTATTTATTTTAGATTTATTACCAAATATAAATTTGTATGACACAAAGTCTTGATTAATATTTTATAATATATTTTCAGCATTATCCACCTTGGTGTCGGCCTCATTCCAGGAGGATTCATATGGTGTGGTACAGATGGCGCTACCGGACATTATAACTGCCATGGTTAATTTACAAGAGGTACATGTTTGCTTTAATTATATAAACATGTACATTTAAGACTGCAACAGTTTTAAGGATTGTACTAACTTGAAATAGATTGTCAATCTAGAAAGTATCTATTTATCATTTATTAGAACATTAAAATTGTATATTATTTTACATTTATTACAAAGTAGATAATAATACGTCTGGTAAAAAAAAAAAAAATACTTGGGTTAGGTACATTATAAAAGAAACAAGAACAGTTCATAAGCTTTTTTCCACATTCTCGGCTGTCCACAATAAACAGATCATTTACAAATATATAGTTACATGATATTAAATACTACATGTGATATTATTAAACATTTAGATAGCCTTAATATTCACTCCAATGACAGAAATAATATTTCTTACATACTGGACAAGGATTTCTGCTCATTTTACTGGGTACTGATTGTTCGTCCTCCATCGCCTCCAAGCGCTCACCCAGCCTGGTTGTGACAGAACACATCATGATGTATTAATACATATGAAGTATAATATCTAATTGAAGTCATTGTGGTAAAAATATAGTAATAATGTAAATAATATTAAGTATTCCATGTGTTTGGTATGCGAGAAAAATAATCTTAAATGCTTTTTCAGTTCTGAAAATTCTGTCTCTTGGGTTAACTGTTCCCACCAAAACAGTTACCTTGGGACGGAATTTTCTATCCAAACCTCAAACCCATGTAACATTCTTATATCTTGTGGTCCTAGCTGTTGTTTTTTCAACTTACTCCTGTCAATTATAATCAGTAATTCTGTTGCATTAATGAGTGGCAAGTTCCTGTCAACATTAAATAATTCTGCTGTGAAAAAAGAACACTTACAAGTTGTTGTAAAAGAATTCAAATTTCTGATATATAGGTTGATTTATGTAACAAATGTATTTAGTTTGTACTGATTTATTTTGGCTCGATTGCAAAGAAAGCTTGAAGCTTATACGAACCACTCTCTGGGTAGAACCAGCACTGAGTGTTGTTTTTTGGGAGGCATCGAGTGGAGCTGGGTAGCGAATTCTCAACCTCTGGCATGAACACCTAGCACTCTATCCACTACACTGCCATGGTGTTGTTTCGATTATCGCTGATAATCAAATATCCGTCTAAACTGTTCCTATCGGCGACAATCGATAACGATTTTTACCATCAGCGACATTTTGAGTGCCCAGGGCTTATTAATTCTGGATCCGGGCATGTGCCTTTTTCAAAGCTACTTGCCCGTCGGGCTTGTCTTAAAAAATCGGACAAGATAGTTTTCGCAATACACAAGTCTGCAAATATCTCTATTTGATACGACACAGGTCAAACTGTTGTTTATAGACCGTAACTAATCAGTAGAAACAATTGATCCCCAAGGTGTTTATCACACCACAGGCCTGATATTGCGATTTAGTAAAACCTCTCATGCATATTCAATTATCTATTTTTATTCCTCTAATGTGATTGGTGAATAGCTTTGAATATAAATTAATCTATTTTTAATAACCGCTCTGATCTATGACAAAGGTATACACTTTTCTTACCACGCACCTGAGCAAACATAGAAAAATAGACGATAATGTAATTCGCAGGTGTCCCTCAAATCCTCCATTATGAAAAGCATAAAATTATCTCCCTTTGCCAAAATATTGACAATTTCTAAAATATGATTATGTTTTTGCAGATAATTCGCGATCGATTGCATTTTGTATAATGTCAGCATTAGGTTCTGGTAATTCTATAAATATTTCGTAGATTTACAATAATTGGAACTATATGTATATAAATTTTCTTCTGTGAAAACGTGAAAGTTGATATTTAAACCAAGTTTACAGTAAAGAAAAATGTGGGTGGGATATTATAGTAATAAGTGATTACTTTTTGGTTGTGTTGTTTCAGCGTATAATTTTCTTTAGCATGATTTAAATATAGTATTAAAAACAACCATTAAAATATATTATTTGAAATATAGTTGATTAGTTGCACTTTCTAGATATTGATATTCTAGATACTTGCACAGCCTGGGAAGTTGGGAACATTAAAATGTTTCACATTATGTGATCGGTGCATGTAATAGATATTTTCGAATTTTACTTTTGAAAGTTAAATAATCAATAAATAATTGATAATCGATCAGGTTGTCCATTCGATAATCGATTATGCTCTTTTGGGTTCAGTTCCCAACACTACTGTCACCCCACTTACATAATAAATATATTGGTGAATATCATAGAGTAAACTAAATCACTTGAGATTTTTTTTTTCCAGAATGTTGACAAGCATTTCAAATTGACAGGTGGTGTAAGCAGACGCACACAGAAAGATCAGTCAGCCAATGACCTGCCTTTAAAATATTTACTTCAGATGACTCTGAAAAGTTCTATTTATAGAATAGTTAACACATTTGGAAAACATTTACTGTAAGTATAACTTAGGAAATATACCAGGAAAAAACGTTTGAAAAGTCTTAAAAAATAAAATAATTTTTAAAATCAATAAAATATCTTATTATCAGTAATAAATAAAATCTGAAAGGATTGGTACATCAAATCAACAGAACCGTGGCAAACTCGATATTTGTGTGGTAAACTTGAAATGAAAACCCCATTTGAAAAATAAACAGCACTTAAATACCTTCAGAATCGCCATTAGGACTCTTTCTAGGATACAGGGTCAGTGAGTATATATATATATAGGAAAAAAATGTTTTAGCAAATTTTAAAATATCGAAAAATCCTGATATATTCCCTTCAAATGGTAAATTCATAGTTATCCAATCTTTTGTGAAGGTTGGTAGACACCAGGATTGCTTTTTCTGGCGTCACACCATCTTGTTGTCACCGGCAGTCAAATTTTTTCCTGTTTGATAACTTCGCTTTGAGATATTTTGACAACATTTTATGTCACCTGAGAAGGAAGCTTTGAATTGCTTTGAAACCAAATTGGATCAAGGTTAAGGTCACCATTATTTAAATAGAAAAATGTTTCTTGCTTAATAGTTTTGATTTTCTTTTGTTAATGAAAGTTTGTTGTTAGGTTTCTTTAATACCTAAAAAGGAAGCTTATTGCTTTTAAAGTACTCAGATTTGAAAAATGTTTTTCGTTCAATAACTGAAGTTTCATACATACTATTTTGTGGATATTTTCTAATGACTCCTTTAAACATTTGTTCAATTTTCCCCCTGAGTACTGTATATATTTGTTCTCTTTGCAGTGAAATAGAATTACCTTTTGAAACAGAGAAAAAGTTGCGCAATTTTATAGAATATAAAGAATGATTCACAGGAGCCAACTCGGAAGGTGGACTATTTGGAATTTACATCGAAGTGTTTATTGTACCCAGACAGATTTGTGCGATAAAACGTGTTCAGTGCTCGACAGTGATCTTAACTTGATAGATCACATATTGATCCAGATTATTTGACAATATGTCTATTTTTGTAATAACAAAAGTACAATTTGAGATTGAATCGATTGACTTTTTGAATGCCTTGTGTGTTTTATTGATACCAAGTATTTAACACGGAACAGCAAACATGCTTAACAGCTTTGTAAATGCAAGCATAAGCAAGAGAGTTCAATGTGAGAGAAATTGTGCGTTCAGTGTAATGAGACATGGTCTTGGAATAAAAATGTGATTTGTTAGTTGGAAAGTATGTGTTTGTGTTGCCATGGAAACATGATGTGGACTATGGAAATAAGTTGTATAATGTCAAAAGTTGCCTTTACTTTTTCTTACATTGAATGATTTAACTACAAATATTAAAATAAAGTATGGAAAAGGGGGTATTTTTAAGACCAACTAGATGTCAGAATTTTTCCATCGGTATTAAATATTGCTCTGGGCTTAAATCAGACAAACTCGAAATTTAAAATTTTGACATTTGCATAAAAATATTACAAGAAATTAACATTTTCTTGCCCAAACAGTCAATTTCAATGTGTTATTATCAGAAATTATCTATCTCAACTCTGCTAGTATTTAAACTCAGTTTGAGTCTTGAGTTTTTAAGACTCCCAAAAGTTTAATGAATTCAAGCCCAGCTTACTAGGGACTTGCTCTGGTACTGCAAGTCACTGTCAAGGGATAGCTTGTGTTAATATGTAAAATTGATGCAGAGAAATTTATGTTTCTGTAGAAATTTCATTTTGTGTTTCAAGTGCTGCTATTAGTGAATGATATTTTGTAACAAAAATTGAACAATGCATACTTTATGAAGGTGACATAAAAAGTTGTTTATGTTGCGATAAACTTTGATACCTGTCATTTATGTTTTTCTATGTAATATTGCATTTTGAACTTCATTAAAATTTCAGTTGACATTTTGAACTTTCTTTCGTTTGATTATTCAGAGATATTCACATTTTAATTTATTTGCATAACATGGCTGTGGTTTGTTTCTGCAGAGGATTTAATTGTAGAGATGGGCTTAAATAAAAATAGATCATGCTTTATAAGATAATGGGTTAATGCAATGTTCCAACACATTATAGGTTAAATATTTTGAGTGGCAACTGGCAAACTTTCTCGCATAAGATTTTTGTAGGATGTGGTGAGAGGTAAGTGATCGTGACGGCGCTTTTGAACCATAGAGGACCCATAGCAGACAGTTTTAATAGTGGACAAAGATACCTGAGCCATGTACAAGCATTCGAGTAGACCCAGTGTGTTTCTTTAAAAAAAATGGCAGACTTTTTCTCATTAAGTGTAGACCCAGCCAGCCACCAACTCATGATCTCAGTGGGGAATAATAAGTGATCTTGAGACAGCGCTTTGGACCACTTGGCAACAGTGGACCCTTGGCAACCCATTTTAACAGTGGACAAAGATGTCCAAGTCATATACATGCATTTGAGTAGACCCAGTGTGTTTCTGTAAATAACTGACAGGCTTTCTCATTATTAAGTGTAGACCCAGTTTTAAAGCATTTTGATACGTTTACAGAATCCATAAAAGTACTGAAAAAAGAAAAAAGTACTGGAAAAAAAATGCATTCAAATTCAAAGCAAAGCTAAACAAAAAAATTAATATGTTTATATAACATAATATCAATGTATTTTTGAAGTTTAGTCACTGGAATACAAATAGTTTGTTGAGAAACCTAGAATAAGCTAAACTAAACAAACCAGAAGTCATTGCCAGGGTCATGACTATAGCTCTTCTTTAAGACGATTTAAATTAAAAAGAAACACCTGTTCTTCAATTTTAAACATACTTTTTCCAAGAATAACTTCAGTTAGACATTAATTAATTGTGTTAAATGTATATTTACTGGTCAGTAATTCCATTTTACAAATTGGCTATTCTGCTGAAGGAAATAATTCTAAAATATTAAGTGATATTCATGTTTACGACTTTCACAATCATCCATATTCTGCCTCGTTGAAGCCCATATAGTTCCAGCTAAGATAAGAATCGCTATTGAATTTTGCAGATGAATAGGAATCCTCAGAATGTGTGTCATGTTCATTTATAGCTCGCCTGAGCAGAAGGTTCACAGGTGAGCTTTTGTGTCTGTCGACTGTCGTTAACTTTTGGTTTTAACAACTTCTCCTCTGATACCACTGGGCCAATTTTGATATAATTTCACAGAAATGTTCCTTGGGTGACCCTCTACCAGGTTTGTTCAAGCCATCTTGATTCGTCAAAAAACATGGCGGCCAGGGGTGGAGTTAGTTTACTATATAAGCTATAGTAAAAACTTAGAAAAATGTTCTTATCAGGAGTGGGATTAGTTTTATGTCAAATTAATGCCCTTGTTTTATAACATAAATGTCTGTATATAGCAATTATTATAAGAAGATGGTAATAAACTCTTTAAATAAACTTTTTTTTTGCTATTATACTACAATATTATACCAGATATAAGTTTAAAAAAATAATTCATCATAAAAAGATGAATGATACAATTATAATCAATGATTGAAATATTATTCATAAATCATGAACCATTTTAAAATAGGTGTTTTTCTGAATATAAAAGTCAGAGTTTTTATGGTTCAGACAGATGGTTTACTGCTCCATAATAAAGCAATACCATAGTTTCTTCACAGCAAAAAATCTGCTTGAGATTTTCAGTGTCAAAGTGTACTTGAAATCTCGGAGGAGGAACTTAATTGTTTTTGGGGGAGAGTGCACTGTGACAAAGATTCTTTCAAGTGATAGACTTTGGGAAGGCTTGTGTTTGAAACTCATAGTAATATTTATTGTGCTGGAACTTGGGATTGTTTCATGCACAATAGTTTAGTCTGATGCTTTAGTTTGAAACCGTTCTCAAACATAACAGGTTAGTTTTGTGCTGGAACTGGATTTTTATCTTAGTTCGAAGACTTAGCAACTATAGTAAAAACTTCACAAGCCTTCTTGTCAGAATCTACTGACCTGATTTTGATGTAATTTCACTGACATTTACCATGGGTGAACCTCTACCATGTTCAAACTCTTCTACGCATATGCAACATCTTCAAAACAAATAAAAATTCTAACTACATGCCCATCCGTCTTTCTGGAATTTTGAGTGTACATGTATTACATGTATACTAATCTACATAAGTTGGGTGACTCAAGGTCAGTCAGGTGAGCGATACAGGGCCATCTTGTATCATTTTTTGTCATGTTCATTATTGTGGTTAAATTACCAACCCCTGTGTGGTTTCAGGGAGTCATACGAGTGATGGCAAGAATGGGATCACTGGCTCGTGCATATGCAATACTTTAAGTCTGTGTGAGATTTCGTGTCAAGTTTGTATTTTTGTAATGCATAGATGGATTTTATTAATATAAATGATGGACATAACATGACATGTCGCGTGTAACACCCTGACTTCCACTTCAAAGGTCAAGTTCACAATTCAACTTTGACACTTGCAGTTTGGTTGAGAGTTCGTGTCAGGCCTGTAACTTTGTCACTTATGGATAAATTTCAAAAACACTTGGATCAATTCATTAGCACATGACGACGAGCTGTAAGACCCACACAGATACCTCAAAGGTCAAGGTCACACTTTGAGTTTGTTTGACAACACTTTTGAGTCTTGTGTGAGATTTTAAAGTCCCTCCGGTCTGTAATTTTATCAAACATTGATTGATTTCAAAAACACTTGGCTCGATTCATCAGTTGATCAACATTATTTCCTCGAAGGTTAAGGTCTCACTCAGTTTGTTTGATATTTTATGTCTGGACTGTAACTTTTCTCTTGTAATAGCTTTACACAAATGATCAACATGTCATGATGATGCCCAGACCCAGACCTTTACATCAGGTGTCAGGGTCAAGGTTACACAAAGGTCAAGGCCACACTTTAGTGTAAAAAAACAAAAAAACATGAAATTACATGTCTTAATCTGAAATTTCAGTCCATTACTCTTAATATTCATGGATACATCACTGCTTCTCATAAAATATATTGTTATTTTCATAGACCATTTGAAGGGCATGTGACACTTACCGGTGACATTTCTTGTTTTTACATGTAGATTGAACCTGGAATCTTCCTTCCTGTTGACGTTGAAATAATGTGTTGGTACGACATTTAACCCCATTCACTCATTCATTTGGACTCCGTGATGGCATAACATATGGGTAACAAAGAATGGCTGCCAGAAAAGTGCATCTTTTGTTGAAACCTTTTTTTGTAGCAGAATTTGTTTTTGCACTACTGTAGGGAAAAAGTAGTGTTGCTAGTGAAATGAACAAAAATATTTCAAATCACTTATGGGATTGCCTGTGGAAAAAAAGAGAAAAAAAAAGAGCCATTTTGAGACGAGTTTTCAAATTTCAAGTTTGCTATCGTAACACAACTCTTTAAATTTAAAACACTGATGCCTAAATTTGTAATTTGCTCTATTTTCATCAAATTCTTATAGATAACTCTTAGCCCTCATTTGAAATATTTGAGACAGTCTGTTGCAATATTTGACTCAAACTTAAGTTCGCTTTTATGATACAAATCTACTTGCAGGTTATAGTGAAGAACATTTGATAGTTTTGGTTACAAGCCAAATAATACATATCAAGATACATAATAGATATAATGACAATAACCTTTGACATAAAAATGAATCATTATAAATATTTATACGTCCATGGATTTTGTTGATATCCTATAAAAGAGGAACACTTATTTTTGTGTGTCGAGTTTCAAAATAGAAAATTAACTTATGAATATGCTAGGCACAAAATAGAACTAAAACAAAAAGTTGGGGGGCATCCAAACCCAAGTGGACTTTATTTTGAAGATAGTAGAGATTAATTTTAAAGATTAATCTTGGTTATTCTGGTAACAATTTCCGTATATTTTCGGACACGCTTTACGGAAACAATTTGTATTTTAAAGACGCTAGTTTCTCTATAGTAACTAATCCTCGCGAGATCGGACGTGAACTGGTCGGGTATATAAGGCCATGTGACTGCCACGTCGCCCTCGCACTTTCATATTGCACAGGTAAAAGCAAAACATCAATATCGTATATAGCTATGCCGGGGAGGGGTAAAGATGTTAAGAGGAGACAGGTAGTTCCACGGGCAGCTGTAAAACGGCGGAAACCCTCAGTGGTTGATGGAACTAACACGAGTAATGTGCATGATAACCCGCCTAAAGATTTCAACACTGATAGTGACATGCCGGATTCGAACCTACCCGGCGTTATCAGACACGTGGGTCAACAGACAGACCCGAATAGCAATATTTTTACAGGAAGGAATCAATTACCGAACCTTGATAACGTTAGTTCACATGGCTATTTTGCACGCATAGCACAAGATGATATCGCCTTACACGTTCCTTCTACGCTAAAACAGAAAATATGTAAAGGCGAATATCTAAATTTGGCTTTACTTTTAAAGGGTGCGGTGGAACTGGCCGAATTTACTTCAGGTAGTACTTTGAGATTATCACATAACGGTATTATAGAAAGCCGCCCGAGCGAGTGTAAAGATGATATCGGCTCGATTGAACGCTGGACAGAAGCGGTTTGCAGGCCCTTTCGACGACAGCCCTATTAAAAATAGGACGCACGCTTTACGGAAACAATTTGTATTTTAAAGACGCTAGTTTCTCTATAGTAACTAATCATCGCGAGATCGGACGTGAACTGGTCGGGTATATAAGGCCATGTGACCGCCACGTCGCCCTCGCACTTTCATATTGCACAGGTAAAAGCAAAACATCAACCCACCCACCGCACCCTTAAACAAGTTACAATTTCTAAAAATCTCCTCTATTTTATGCATACAGAATTAACATGTTAACTGTTGGTCAGTTATTTAATTTCAGTACATGTTATACACCATGGACTTGAGGCACGTTCAAAGACACAAAGTCTTCGCACTACAACAGTCTGAAATGTGGCGATCTCATCTTCGGAACTGAGCAGGCAATGAACATTTCGGTCCAGGTGTTGTTTGTGAACCGTCGAGTTTAAACGATTAACAGTGACAATTCAGTGTTAACATGTTACATTTTCAAATGTGCCAGCAGTGGCGGAAACGAACTGACGTTGATATAGTTCCAAGTGAAAACAACGAGAGCTAACAAAGTGACTGTCTTAGGCAAACTACATGTTATACACCATGGACTTGAGGCACGTTCAAAGAAACAAAGGCTTCGCACTACAACAGTCCGAAATGTGGCGATCTCGTCTTCGGAACTGAGCAGGCAATGAACATTTCTGTCCAGGTGTTGTTTGTGAACCGTCGAGTTTAAACGATTAACAGTGACAATTCAGTGTTAACATGTTACATTTTCAAGTGTGCCAGCAGTGGCGGAAACGAACTGACGTTGATATAGTTCCAAGTGAAAACAACGAGAGCTAACAAAGTGACTGTCTTAGGCAAACTACATGTTATACACCATGGACTTGAGGCACGTTCAAAGACACAAAGGCTTCGCACTACAACAGTCCGAAATGTGGCGATCTCGTCTTCGGAACTGAGCAGGCAATGAACATTTCTGTCCAGGTGTTGTTTGTGAACCGTCGAGTTTAAACGAGTAACAGTGACAATTCAGTGTTAACATGTTACATTTTCAAGTGTGCCAGCAGTGGCGGAAACGAACTGACGTTGATATAGTTCCAAGTGAAAACAACGAGAGCTAACAAAGTGACTGTCTTAGGCAAACGTAATAATGACAAATAGTTTGAACTGTATATTTTATTGTTATGTATCTATGAAAGTTGCTATCTCCTATTTTTCTTCATTATTCTTTTGCTTTCTTTCCTTTTCTTCTTTTCATCTCTCTTTGTCATGTCTGCGGAAAATTCTTACGTTTGGATGCGATCGGGGGCATAACGAAATATTACTTATGTATTGGCATATTTCAAATTCATTCTTTTGCATGCCTATGGGTCTTTCAACATACCATAGCAGTCATCTGTGATATGGAGGAGACTCATGCGGCTAAAATTTAGTTTTTTGGGAGTGGTTTTCGGAGCATGTAAGAACTGGCCAGAGAGCGATAAGGGCTAGGCGTTCTTACATTGTCTCACCCGTTTATGTAAGACTACTTTATATTGAAACAGGAAGTAGGCGAAGTTGCGCTGTTACCTGGTTGTATTATGGTGTCAAAGGGGCACCTGGTTGTAATATGGTGTCAAAGGGGCACCTGGTTGTATTATGGTGTCAAAGGGGCACCTGGTTGTATTATGGTGCCAAAGGGGCACCTGGTTGTATTATGGTGTCAAAGGGGCACCTGGTTGTATTATGGTGTCAAAGGGGCACCTGCTTTTATTTGGTACTAAGGGGGTACCAGATATTATGGTACCAAAGGGGTACCTGTTGCTATAATGGTACCAATGGGGTACCTGGTTTGGTTTTTAGTACACCAAAGGGGTGTGTGGCTATCATACTTAAGCGCAACAAAGTTTTGGTTATATATGCCCTCGGTCGCTTCCTTGCGTGAGTCTTTAGCTTCGATAACAGTTATCTGTTGAAGTCACAACGGACATGACCATGCGCTCCACTTATACTGAAACAAACTAAGTGATTTGATTTAATTTGGGAATACTTGATTATGTAATATTGTGAAAATAAAATATGGTAACACTTTTCGACTTTATATCAATTGAATCTTAGAGAAATCCTAAGTCCCCCGTTTGGTTGTTTGGTCCGAGATTGAATCCTAGAATAATTACATGGGTCACAATGTAACCCCAAGTTACAAGGAACATTTGTAGAGTTTCACGTGATTCCATTCAAGACGATCACTAGATGGGTCAAGTTAACTTCAAATAGAGGGGGGGATTATAAAAAGTGAAAATCTAAATATTAAAGTTTATATTTTATTTAAATTTTTTCATGTTTTTACTTTTATAATAAAAGAATGAAATATCACAAATATATTTATAGAAAGAACATTTGAACACAAAATAAGTAAGAATGACAAGTAACAGACTGAAACACAAGCACATCATTTCTTTTAATACCGGTATAAAGAACACCAGCATTCACAACACTGTTTCAAATTATGTAATACTACAAGGTTCTGTTCACTTTAGCACTATTCATTCTAAGCCTTGACATTCTGATAAATGCTTAAAAAGCAACTTAATAATACATTAAATGAATTTTGATATTTAAGTATAAAAACAGATACGAATGGTTTTAATATTCTTTCCAAAATCAGATGTCTCGCCGATATAAAGATTTGTCACAGATGTCAGATATGGATGGGTAAATAAAACAGTCCATAATTATTGATTGTCGGAATATTTTGCGTCATTTTTATGCTATTTAGGGCTAACACCTAACCACTCTTTCCTGGCATTCTGGAAGATTAACTAGTACTTGAGGGCACCACATCCCCACAAGTAACAGATAACATTTCCATATGAATCAGCAGTGAGACATGATTGACAAAGAGACACAATGTTGTATATCAATCATGGAGATTATTGCTGGGCATGGATTAGAACTCTTGCCCCATGGATTGATAGTTGAGACATGCTACTGACTGAGCTAACAATGCTCGGTTATAGTTATAGAGGAACCAATATATTAATGGAAATTGAACAACTGTTGGTCTTGGGAAGAGGGGAAAAACAAAACCAAATCACCCTAGAGTAAACCTAATCAAAATATAACATAATTTCCATGTTTCCATTACGACATTTACACAATCCCACAAATATATTCTTCATTTAATTCATATTTAACACAAATTCTAGAATCTCGATAACTATAACTCACATAATGTTATATTTGCTTCAATTCACTTTAGTTAAGAAAGCAGCACCTCTCCTTATCAAAAACTAATATATCACATTCAAAGCACAATTACACGTGTTCCAAGAAAACCATTGATTCCTCAGAATCCTACTTGCCAGTAGAAACACAATTACACATTTTCAAAAGAACCTATTTCTGTTCACCAGTAGAACGAGTTGGTCAAGAAGCTTGCCGCGGTGCTCAGCCAACCACCAGAAGTTGAATCTTTCTTGTTTCTAGCAATGGCTTTGTCATCTATCTCTGGCATTTCTTCATCATCAGGAAGATAGTCTGGAAGGTGTGTGTCGTTTTCTTTGTCTAAACTCTTGTGATTATTGCCAAATGACAGGAATAGCTGAAATATATTGATTAATTAATACTAATGATGCATATGGAATAATTGGGGTCAAGGTCACTTTTGCTAAAAGTGGAAAAAGTTTCCACTCAATAACATTTGTTTTAAACAAACTGCGAGGATCAACACTGCTCAATAATTTAAAGCCTAATTAAACTTCAGAAATGCACACTTTTTGATTATAACATAAACGATTGTAATTAAATGTGTTTATAGTATTGCTAAAACCTTTCCTGTGGACCCCTTAGGTACTGTTTTTAAAAAGGGAGAAAATAATGAATGAATAGGGTTTTACGGCGTACCTACACATAGGTTATTTGACGCCAACAGGAAAGAAGATTCCAGGTTCACTTTACATGTACAAAAACAACACATTAACAAACAGATTAAAAAAAATATATCAACAAATCAATATGCAGAATGAACCTAGAACTTTGATATCTGCAGAACTGCAGAGTTTCAGAAATTCTATCGTGTTACACAATTTGTTGCTTCTTACTGCATGCATAAGCCACAGTGATCCTATTCTTGCCATCACACATGGCTCCCTGGAACCACACAGGGGTTGATAATTTAACCACAATAGTGAACATGACAAAAAAGGATAAAATGAACATGACACCCATTCGGAGGATTCCTACCCCTCTACAGTGATTCTATTCTTTGTGGGAACCACACGGACTTGGGAGAATATGTGTTATATATATTTTTTTTTTTTTGCAAAGTCTCTCAGTGATCATATAAACATGTATTCTATCATCTGAAAGAGTAAAACTGCTTAAATTAAAACTTAAAACGACCATTTTGGAAATTTAATGAGCCTTTAAGGAAAAAATGTGATATTTTAACTTGGTACATAGAAAGCTTATATCGAGACAGGGATTGCTTATGGGATCACAAGTGTCCAGTCAATTGCAACTAAAACTAGCAAAATGGTTTCCAATTACATTTGTTTTAAACCGACATATGGATCAAACCGAGTGTAAACCAGTATATTCCTTGCATCGAGAATCACTGTTTTATTTCTAGCAATTTCTCATTTAGTCTCATATTTAGTACTTTTTCATTTTGTAAAAGCTTGCAGTGTCCTAACAAATGAATTGCAAATGGAAAACCTAGGTTTTCATATATTTTCATCATCTTGATTATCTGTGTATTCATTTAAATTTCACATTTAAATTGGCGAACATATCATTAATCATCTGAACGCAAATTCAGTTATTTCCCTTGTTTACTCCTTTATTATATAAAAGTAAAAACTACCTACCTCTCCACCAGACTCTGTTTTGATTACTTGTTGGGCATATATGGACTGGGTTCTTGCCACTGCTTGAACCAAACTCTGAAATGTAACATAGTGAAATATTATGTTGGAGCAAGGTATAATGGTCCATTACTATTCTGTCTACTCGGGAGTTCCACCTTTAACACAATATTACTCCCAGTTCATCATTTAACGCCTTAAGTTGGAGTTGAGATGTTAAAATGATGTAAAAAAACAACAACACCATGGCGATTAAATTAAAGACTATGATACAAATACAACATTTAAGATTATAATCCAAAGTTTCTGTTTTTGTTTTTAGAGATTACTGCCAATAGC
This sequence comes from Panopea generosa, assembly GCA_029582155.1. Classification (NCBI taxonomy): domain Eukaryota; kingdom Metazoa; phylum Mollusca; class Bivalvia; order Adapedonta; family Hiatellidae; genus Panopea; species Panopea generosa. Next base: position 29,025,714 of record CM055901.1, on the reverse strand, counting down.
ACTTTTTCTGTGTTGATCAAATCTTATATGAAATGTATACACGTTCAAGATGCAACTAATTTTGTGTTATCAGTTTAGTTTATACTAATTTATTTTGCTCAAATGAAAAGATAGCTTAAAGCTTGTTTGAACCGCTCTCGAGTTTGCTTCCTGGTAAGAACCATTACTGAGCATTGTTTTTTGAGAGGCATCGAGTTGAGCTTGCTATCAAACCCGCAGTCTCTGGCATGACAGTGAATACTCTATCTGCCATGTATGTCAGTTTGTTGAAAATATTTCTTGAATTGTGTCTGAAACAACTTTATAAAGAGTGTCCTCAAATTAGATTTTGCTTCAATTAACACCAAGGAAAACCATGTAATAGTGATGACATCCATATTCTGATATAAATCTTAAATTGAAATCGTTTTGTATTTTCCAAAAATGCATCACATTGATTTATTGAATATTTAGCATCATTTTCATGCCATCGAGGACTAACAGACCTAACAGATCCTGAAAGGTTAACCAGTACTCAAGCATGTCCCATCTCCACAAGTAAATTATAACTTTCCCACTTGAATCAGCGGTGCAAAACGAATGATAATGGGACACAATGTTGTATATCAATCATCACCGAGACTGTTACTGGGCGGGGATTCGAACTTGCAATCCCTGGATTAATTGTCAGATGCATTATCGACTGAGCTAATCAGCCCGAATCAATCACAAGCTGATCAAAAAATATCACACTAAAACATATTTTGATATTTAGTTTTATCAGCAGTACCTCATACAGAACACTTATATAATTATATATCAAATATAATTAACAAACCTCTGGCCTGACTTCTGTCTTAGTACGTAGAATACATCGCTTCTTGTTCATGTCAAATGTGATACTGATAACTCCCTTCACTTGTAGTAACAGCCGCATACACACATCACGGTCACACTGTCAAATATAACATATCTGTGATAAGCTTTATATACCCCTCTGTGATTAGCTTTATATACCCCTCACACTGTCAAATATAACATATCAGTGTTTAGCTTTATACACCCCTCACACTGTCAAATATATCATATCTGTGATGAGCTTTATATACCTTTCACACTGTCAAATATAACATATCTGTGCTGAGCTTTATATACCCTCACACTGTCTAATATAACATATCTGTGATTAGCTTTATATACCCATCACATTGTCAAATATAACATATCTGTTATAAGCTTTATACACCCCTCACAGTCTAATATAACATATCCGTGATTAGCTTATATACCCTTCACACTGTTAAATATATCATATCTGTGATGAGCTTTATATACCCCTCACACTGTCAAATATAACATATCTGTGATTAGCTTTATATACCCTTCACACTGTCTAAAATATCATATCTGTGATTGGCTTGATATACCCTTCACACTGTCAAATATAACATATCTGTGATAAACTTTATACAGCCCTCACAGTCTAATATAACATATCTGTGATAAGTTTTATATACCCCTCACACTGTCTAATATAACATATCTGTGATTAGCTTTTTATACCACTCACACTGTCAAATATAACATATCTGTGATAAGTTTTATATACCCCTCACACTGTCAAATATAACATATCTGTGATTAGCTTTATATACCCCTCACAGTCTAATATAACATATCTGTGATAAGTTTTATATACCCCTCACACTGTCAAATATAACATATCTGTGATTAACTTTATATACCCCTCGCACTGTCTAATATTACATATCTGTGATTAGCTTTTTATACCACTCACACTGTCAAATATAACATATCTGTGATTAACTTTATATACCCCTCACACTGTCTAATATAACATATCTGTGATTAGCTTTTTATACCACTCACACTGTCAAATATAACATATCTGTGATTAGCTTTTTATACCACTCACACTGTCAAATATAACATATCTGTGATATGCTTTATATACCCCTCACACTGTTAAACATAACATATCTGTGATAAGCTTTATATACCCCTCACACTGTCAAACATAACATATCTGTGATAAGCTTTATTTACATCTCACACTGTCTAATATATCATATCTGGCTCCTATTTCATCAACATATACTTATAATCATATACCAAAGAAAAGCAGGCAGGTGATCATGATATTAGATTGGTTCAGCATGTGATTAATATACTTATTTTCTCAAAATCAAGTTTGTTTTATAAGTGAAAAAAGTACTGAAATGATACTTTTTTCTTTAATTGAAAATCTTAATTAGTTCCAATAAAAAAAAAGTTTGGCATTTTGTGATGTAGAAATCTTTCTGACGCTACTGGTACACCATATACCTGTAATGATATTTACATATACCTGTTATGATATTTACATATACCTGTAATGATATTTACATAAACCTGTAATGATATTTACCTTGTTGAGGAGACCGCGCAACTGTAGGATAAGCGTTTTTGATGCTTTATGACCGCCGTGTAACGCCTTCTGTAAGCTGCTTCGCCTGTTATAGAGTAACATTACATATGTATTACATAATAGAGATATATTTTCTCCTTAAAGACATGTAAACATGTTTTAAATGAGGTTGAATGTTATTCCCAAAGCATAGAGCAGGGCTTGGTTTAAACATATTTTATTTTCATTTTTTTCCAGATAAACAAGTACAATATACAAAATGAAAAAGGATTAGAATGGAAGAATACAAATCTTAAAGAGTTCTTCTCCAAGAATATATCTTATATAAACTACTCTTCCTCCGTATCCAACATTTTTATTGCATGCTTACATTCAAAGAAATATTAAGGCCAGTTTCTTAAATCTTACTCATAGTGACCAAATGTTCATTGGTCATGGCGAGCGGATGAGTGGAATATTTCAGCCCTGTAGAGATTATATATTGTTGAGAGGCAAACCACAGATTACATACACGAGTCTGAGCTTAACTGTTGCATTTCAACAAGGAAATGAAAGCAAACTTGATCACATAAAGAATTAACACTGAGCTGGTCTCAAATCCATCACCTCAGCAGTGATTTTTTCCAGACAGAGTTTTGTGCCTTTTTTCAACAGTATTTCAGTTTAAATATATAACAGTGGTCTTGCACTTGAAGCTGCAACACAGTTAACCAGAATTAGACACATTTTATTTCTCGCTCGAAGTTACTGATTATTTCCCCACATATAAGGAGGTGGGAGTTTCATGACAAAATAATAAAATTAACAGTTAATAATAACTTAGTCTGGCCAGTTGTGTCGCAATGCAAATATATATAAAATGACTGTTTCACAAATTTAGTTTGTTTGTTTTTTTCTATATAATAAAAACAGGATAAAATTTTTGAAAGTTACATGATAGAGCTAAAGGGTTTAATAAAACATAGTACTGTCAAGATCATGTTCTAAACTTTAATTATCAGATATTACAATAATAAATCTACGTTATATCCAGTGAGGTTTTGGGACTTTTTCAGCCCCATTCGGATTTCCCCCAGCCAAAATGTTTTATCATCTAATGTAAGAAATATTTATCTTAATTTTTTTTCCCTATTTTGGTCTTCAATTAGGGAAATTGCCTTTGTTAGAGAAAGTAAAAAATATTGCATAATGTCAAACAACTAAAAGCATATGCAATGAATAATGCATCTCTAGAAACTACAGATGCAATGAAGTTAGCCAATAATTGTTTTGAAGGTTATACATGATAGGTTTGAGTAATACAAGAAGTCAAAGGTTATGACTATTATTGACAGATAATAAAATTGGAGTTCCACAAAACTACAGACACTCGGTGATGTTCATTACAATTCATATGATCTATTAACTCTACCATCACTATCTCCAAAAACTAATAGAAACAGTTCAAAATTGAATTTATGTCTTTGACCAGTTCATCATAACAATTCCTGTCATCGTCAACCTACCTGGATGTACATGATGTATTGCAGGATGTGGTGCCTCCATCCCTCAGTGGTGCCACCTCTGTCAGGGTGTCGTACACGGTCTTTGCCAGAGTTGATATCTCTTCATTGTCATTCCTGCAAGTGACAAAGATATTTTATTATGTCTTATGCAGTGAAGAACAAATGTGACATCCTTTTGAACAAGTTTATTGGATAAAAATTCTCACACTGCAAGTATGTGCATAAAAATTATGAAGAAATAATTTATCAGAAAAAGACTGCAAGCCCATCGGTCAAATTTGGTATGTACGATACTTCATATATAGTGCTGGCTTTCAGGACCAAATAAGATAATCAAAACCTAAATATGTGTTCATGCGTTAACTCCTTTAAAATCTGTCTCACATTAACAAATATCAAACTTGACCTGTATTTTATAATTAATTTACACAGCAGCTGTACATCAAATCTGATTAAAAAGAAGCCATTTCAGAAGTTATTGATTAGAAACCAATTTGACAGACAAATGCACGGACAGATGAACAAACGACTGAACAGCGGCAACACTTTATGCCCCTTCTCTACTCATTGAATGGCGGCATAAAAAACATAAACAAGGAATCAATAATACTAATTTGAATAAGAATTATTTACAATCACTAGTCTATTCAGCATCAACTATGTAATAAACTAGGAAAATCTTTACCTTTGTTTTCCGAATCAGTAACTAATTACCTTTTTCTGTGCACATGTCAGTAGAATTCTGTTTCATATGCATGTTATTTAATATCGCCAACCATGTCACCACACTAGGGCTGTGTATTCTCTAATGAATCAATCAAGTCTGTTTCAATGCATGTTATTTCTGCTAGCACGCTATAATAGCAGATATTTTAACTTTTTACAAATATTTTGTTTTGGGCAATATGATTTCTTCCTACACTGTTTATAAAGGCCTTCTGTGATTGGTGCAAAAATGCTTATCTATGGAGTGAAAGGTTAAATGACACAGTTGCACACACTGAACTCTGTATTACTCACCTGCTCATGACGGATTCCAACTGATCGGTCATGCCAATGAAATCTCGCAAGATTGGTCTGTTCTCTGGTGAATCTGCCAGTAATAATACAGTCTGAAATAGCAAATTGTTTTTCTCTATTCACAAACACAATGTATAAGTAATATACATACAAACAAAAAGAATCAATCATATTTAAATATATACATTATCAAAGCTGTTAAAAAGCAAAATTATAAGAGATCGCGGGCATGCAATTAATGTGCAATAGCGAGAGCAAGAAGAGAACTTACCTCAAGGGCCAGTTTAACAACATCAGTGTCTTTATTGGACAAAACCAGCACTAAACCCCCTATACATGTGGCATCCTGAAATATAAACACATTGCTGTACAACATTTAAAAGGAAGTGACTACATTTATACATATATTTTATAACACATCCCAATCCACGTATTATATTGTACTTGACATTTATTTAGCTTTGAATCATGATTCTGAAAGGTTCCATTTAGTTTAGTATATACAAACTATTTTATCTTGAATGCGACAAAAGCTCAGAGCTTATAAGAACCTCTCTTTAGTCCTCTTCCTGGGTAGAACCAGTACTGAGTATGTGTTGTTTTATGAGAGGCATTAAGTCGACCAGGGGATCGACCCCTTAACCTCTGCTGTGTGCAACACTATCCCTTACACTACCGCCCAGCTCTGAAAAGGTAATAAACAATAGAGTTGTATCTCGAATTCATTCAGATCTTCAATCATATTTTTATTTATAATACTTTACAATAACATTAGCAAACAAAAAAATGTGAGTTTTGAATCTTGAAGCACCAGATCATCTGTTTTAAAATGTGTTTCAGACAGTCAATTCTACATGATTTACATTGTCATACATTTTAAATACGAACATTCGTTTTTTTTATTTCACCTTTTGTGCATATGCAAGGGTTTCATTATTTTGTGTGGCCAGAACTGGCTAGCTCAATCAGTAATGCATCTGACTATCAATACGGTGAGTTTGAATCCTGTGATACTCTTATTTATCCACGCTAAAGGTTCTATATATCCTTACCTCAACCCGACAGCCTCTCAAAGAGACACTACTGGTTCTACCTAGGAAACAGGCTCTAACTTACTATGGGGCTAAAATAAATAAATATAAATGACAAGTATCAAAAAGAAGGACCATTACCTTTACCAACACTGCCCTTTTTTTTACATCTTCTGCCATTTTCTTCATGGCTTGAACGGCTTCTGAAGATACCATCTTTGGAGTCTAGTAAAATGAAAAAACACTTAGTTTAGTCAAATTGGTTTAATTACCACACTAAAATGGCATGTGAATGTATTTGCAATATTTTGAATAGTTCAACCATTGTTTGAACTAAATATTAGCCACTCAGATATATAATAAAAATTAACATACTGTGTTATGAGCTGTCAAATCCTATTGTAGTGAATGTGCAACATACAACAGTCTTGCTGTTAAGCTACCTTTTATAGCAACATGGTTGAAGTGCACTGACTGTATTGGAAGTTAAGCAATGAAGTAAAGGGTTAGTACTCAGATGGTTGACCACTGTCACTTTAATATGTAAAGATGGGCCTACCAGTTTTTTTATTTTTGGTTGTCAATCCTACTTACTTTAATAACAGGTCAAATCTCAAACAATATATATTAAACAAGGTTTTGATTAATAAGAGAAATATCACTGACGCATGTATGTGTCGACAATACACACAATAGAACCATTGTTATGACCCTGACCAGTATCAGGCATTATTAAATACTATGTCTTCTTTTTTTTATACATAAATTTTGTGCAAATATGCGATTCCTTTGTGATTCTGGTAAGAGGTTGTTCAACAAACTGATTAGATCTAGCGAGGTCAAACGTTTTGAATTCCTTATGACGGTTGGGTGGGGGCACGCTTTTTTGCGTTGAATTTCTACTCTACAGACATGGATCGAAAATTATCTCGGTCGGCAAATATTTTTTTTTCATCAAATATTATGCGATCATCAATACCGATCTGGCTAAAATTTTATTGAATTACAACTTTTCTATAAACAAAGGCAACTTTTTTGTAATACAGGACTTAATGTAATGTATATTACCGTCAAATAATTTGTAAACAATATTGTTGAGCTTGAAATTGCCACTCAAAACGGAAATGAATTTATTTTTGTATGGGCCATTTTCATTGGTCCAAAACTTTCTGTCCGATCTTTTGATTGGCCGAATAATTTTTAACTCACTCTCCGGAAGTACTTTGAAAACTGGTGGCGCACATTTCAAACAAAATTTATTATTTACTAGAAAAAAAACCTGCAATCTTATCATTATATGGTTTGTACATGTATGTAATTAATTATTAACCAAATGTCTTAATGAAATATACAGTTGTTTTATCGAGACCTATTTAAAAGTTGAAAATAGAGCACGTTTTAGACAGTCGTTTCATCCCTAAATGTTTCGTAACAAATAAAACTTTTTTCCATAAATATGTTCAAAGGCCTGTAGAAGTTAATAATTGTATTATAAAACTATGTATATATTATACGTTAGTAACCAATTCAGACATCTAAGTCACAGGGATGATGCACTTTGGTTTGACAGTTTAAGTGAGTTTTGAATAAAAGACTCTTCCAAGGACTTTGCAATCTTTTCATTTTTACAAATAATGAATTTTTATACTGCATACACATTGTCATATATTTTGTTGTTAAGTAAATTATACTTACATAAAGAGCTATGAAACAGAACATAGTTAATAAAAGTCCAGTTGATATGTTGATGTTGCAACAAACCTTAATATAGCACAAATTAAAAATGTACACCAAAATTTTCTTAATATATGCATTTTTTTCTGGTTATACGATGTCAGTTATTATGATTGCTGTTTATCGCAGCTGAATAAAGTTAACTTTACTAGGCATGTAACCTTGTGTTGTCAGCTTTCTCTATGTTTGATAATGACATTTTGTTTTAATTGATAGACACCCCACTTCATTAATTTAAAGGTGTGAATCACATGCAGTAGCACCTATCAGTTTGTATTTGATGTGATTTTTAACACATCATTTTGTGATCACTTTACAGTTTATACATATACAGAAAAAAAGAAATGAATCTGATCATCATATTTGAACTTTTGTATAATTTGATCTCTGAACATTTCATTCAAAATTAAAACATGACCCAGTATATCTGGCTCATGTCATATTCATAATCACACATGGGATATTAAATATGTAAGTCTATCATTTTCATGTTATACTGCTGTAATATGTATCTATATAGTGTAGGAGAAACATTTCTGAAACAATTATTTTTAGAAAGATGAAGATGATTATTTGTAGTGTTGTCCAACTTTTGATCAATTCTGTACATCTACTTCTGCATGTTTTTGCAGATTTCTGATACTCATAATTTTATGTTTTTACATCTTCATTTGTAATATGATGATGTTCTGGTAAAGTAGAATGTTTTTATTGTATTAGTGTCAAGACAAATGTTAACTTTCTCAACTTGCTTATTTTCAAGGTGAAGAATGACTTGATCCAAGATTAACGATGGACATTTTAGATGACCTTGCGAATATTGTCAGAAGTATCCTCAACTACCTCGGATTTGATGTAGATAATCTGGTAGGTGTATTTACATGTATACATGTTTATCCTTGAAAACATAATGTGAAACAGTGTTATAGACAAATGGAGATGACCATATTTATTTGCAGGTAACGTAACAACTTTTTAATGGCACCTTCAGGTTAGTCTTTAAGATTATGGGAAACCGTCACAATTGGCTTTTAGTCAACCTGATGAATCAAATATTACGGTATTACTCGAAAAAATGAAAATCCTTAAATTGTTGCATTTTCTTAGCCTTGTCTAATAAACTTTGAAACGTAGGCACTTATCTTGTATTTAATATGTACAATCAGTTGTCATTTACCACTGGCAACTAAAAATGTGAAATTACAAATTTTATAAAACATTTTAGTGCAGTTTGTTATTACCCAGTTCCTCACAGGCTTGGACATAGCGAAGGACAACGTGGCTAAAATGCTGTGATCTTAGTTTGACAAGACTTTCTATAAAACATTTGTGATTCATGATTGCCGGGAGAACAGGTAGAAAAAAAAACATGAAAGATACCTGTGGATAAAAGGATAGTAGCAGGACCTTTATCAATGAAGTGTCACTGCAGGGCAAGGCTTAGCCCAGGCTCTGCAGAGAGGAAAGTCTTCCTATGGCATATGTTCTAGCTTGGGGAGGTCAGAGGTTATATAATTCACAATTGCATAACTTGAGACAATCATATTTTTTCTTTTGAGTTGTTGAATGCTCCAGTCATCATTGTCAGGGGTGATATTCACCTACTATTCTTAAGAATATTCATAGAGTGACTTAAGACTTGATCTCAAGAGTGATATATAAAAAACACACTTAGAGACTGTTTTTTTAGATCAACATTTTCAAGCATGTAGTGGCACCTAATATATAGTCATAAACTCTCACAATTATTCTATCTGTCATGGTGAAGTAGAGATTAAATATTCAAATTTGGATTTTCAAGCTTAAGTCTAAGAATTTTGTGAAGAATGGTTGGCGAATAAGACCCAGTTTTGCACAGTGTCTGGTTTGATCACTGTATGTATTTATTATGATCTGTATACTTACCTTATGTTCTTTATTCTCTCAGTCTATATTTGTGCCCAGACTGTTAATTAGCATACATGGAGGAAGTTGAAAATAACATGGCACGAATGAGAACATGTCATGTGTAAGACCCAGGTCCATAGCTCCAATGTCAATATCACACTTATATATGATATTAATCTGACAAAGTATGTTGATATTTTTCTTAGCATCAGGTACTTCAACCTCTTCCTGAGAGAGCACACAATATCAGACACAGGAGTCTTATACGACAAGTTGGAAGTCGGTTGCCTCTGAAACCGGCACGAAGAATACAAATTCAGGTAGGGAAAATAACTGTGCAGACACACTACACTGACACAGTGTAGTTTAGGGCTTTTCCAGAATTAAATGTATGGGGGGGTCGGACGGCAGTATAATTAAAATTTTATGCCTGGTGGGTGTTTTCATAAAAAAAAATGATGCCTTGTGGGGTAAAAGCTTATTAAAATTTTATGCCTTGCCGGTATTTCCGTCTCTGAACCGAATTTTTTCTTCAACACCGTTTTTCTTCTCAAAATTTTATACATTTTCTGCCCAGATTTTTCCTCCCGTCGTATACAAAAACATAAAATTGTCCTTCCCCATGTACCGCACATCCCGCAGCGTCTAGATTTCGGCGAGCGTCTTATATTTATCGCAGCAGAAACTGCAGGTCTTTTAAATTTACCTTGATTTGACCTTTATGTTTGCCACTGACACGCGTGTTGTAACGATTGTAATACACAACCTCCAGACATCATGACCAAGTGAACGTTTTACGCGACTACACAGTTGGACACTCGATACACTGGTGTTGTTTATGTTAGGGATTGTCTTCAATTAACTTTTTCATCTCAAACTGATTGATCTTTTTTTGTTAAGACCGCTATAATGTAATTACATCACCCGACAACAACATATGATTTAATTTGTTTGTTTGAAACAAAGTATAATTATCTACCTTCGGACTTCCCGAAAAGTGACAAGAAACATACTCTTGGTCGTGAATAAATTATTTACACGGAAATGTACAAGCTAGTCAGATGGCGGAATACACTCGTAGCAGGCCGTAACCACGTCAACTTTATTAAATTGATGCCGAAATGCTGTGTCACAAAATTATCTCCTCAAGTAAATTTTACGAACTATATATCAATATTTGACGTATCGGATATGTTACCAAATACTCCAATACGGATATGAATATACAGACGTGTATATTATTAAATTCCGCAAAACTTACGATTCAACTCTTCGGCGGCATTGCTATAATTATATGCATATCCGCGCTGTTTGACACTAATTTAATCGGCACAAAAAGAAACACCAAGAAATGCAAAGTCTGTTGTGACAAAAAATCTAAATTAGGACATTGCGTTAGCAGTGAAAATAAAAACCACATTCTCAGATATGTCACCCCACACCCTATACGCCTCATTCTTACCCCAGTGTCTGAACAAATCACGGCGAAAAGCAGATATTTCTTAACGGTCGCACAAAAACATAAATTGGACTGTGAAATTGTCTTTGAGCATCCATAACCGGATTGTTTGCCATCGGGTGTGCGAAATGAGGTCAAATTAGATTAAACCTTTATCGATAGTAGGGAGTAAATAACATGTGTCATAATAATGTTTGTTTCACTGTCAGAGTGACGTCATCGGACATTAGCACAAGGCGTTAATGAAAGGGACAGCGTGTTCATTCTGTGCATAAATTTAGGCATGTGTAACATAACTCTCTTTACGGATCGTATCAATTTAATAGTAATTCTTTTTTAAGAAATTAGTATACTGAAAATAAACATTTTAGAAGACAACTAGTTACAAACAAACACTAACCTTTAATTATTAATATGTTGTGTTTTTTTTCTCGTTTGTTATCTGTAGTGCCCCTTTATTTAATTCTCGACCTGAGAAAATTTGTGACGTAATATCGGCATTAGATCAAAAGTGTAACGTCGGCGTACTTCAAAGAAAGTAGGCAACCGTCCAGACTACTAATTTTGGAAGCGTTATAATAAGAAAACATTAGAAAGGGGATTTTAGCCTCTTTTTTTTATTTTTATTTTGTGCATGGTGGTATTTTATCTAATTAAAATTTTATGCATGGTGGTATATATCACAATTAAATTTTATGCTCTGTGGGTAAAAAAAATAAGTGCCGTCCGACCCCCCCATACATTTAATTCTGGAAAAGCCCTTAGTAAATGTGACCAGAGTTCATCAGAGACTTCTCTCTGATAACAACATTAATAAATCAATTTGATTTAATTCCCATGTATATGTAGTACATGAAACATGTTTTGTAAGATTTTAAATTATAATTATAAATGGCAGTAGTACCACATACAATAAATATTCAATTATATATAATCAACATAATAGTAATTGTACAAATGCATGTGTACTCACTGTGTAATGTTTTTTCTTACAAACTGGATAAGGACACTTGCATCTTTACCTGGCAGTGCCCTAGATAAGAATTGTCTGAATAGGGTGGAAACTCTTCAAAATTAAAATAATTGAGTTAAAACTTATAATCAAAGATTTAATTTATAATAGGTGATTTTCACTCTGACAGTAAGTTTACAATAATTGAGTGAAGCATGGAGAATTGTCTAAATGAAAGTATTAAATTAAAATGTCTTGTCTTGATTAAACTATTCTATATCAAATGCACAGTATTATATTATTACTAAAATAATTTGCATTATCAGTATTGTATCAATGTGTCTGAACAAACTAGTTTCTTCCTATACAATTGCAGCTGTCTGCATATTTTGTCAAAGTGTATGATCTTGATCATCTAGACACTTTTATGACTACCTATGAATAATATGTAACTCCTGCATGAGAAGATTGAATGGTACTCGTCTCTACTTTCTCTCTGCTTGTGAGGTGCAAACCATAATTAATTGGAACCAGTTTATCTGACTAACAGAAAATGTTAAACAGATGTTTGATACTCATTATTAACAATGTTTTGTGTGAAAGGAAATTATTTGCATATTACGGGTACTATAAAAATAAATATTTTGCACTTTCCATAAATTTATACACAGCTTAATCTGGAGCACTGTCTGGGTATGATATTTCTATCTCACCCCAGTGCCGAGATAAAATTCTCACGCTGTGAGGTTTAAACAATCCAGATAACGTAGCGTATGATATATGTGACATAAATTATATATACATATATATAATTAAACGTCATAAAAGTGACCATTGTAAAATCTATACTGATAAATTCAATGTGTTTGGTATACAAGAAAAAGAATCATTTGTGGCTTTTTCAGTTCAGGTAGAACATACTGCTTCTTTTGATAACTGTTTTTGCAGAAATGAGGTTCACAACACCATATAAGATTCTTATAATGTCAGGTTTGATGGATAGAAAAGAATATTGAAGCTTAACTTAATATAAAAAAGCTTCAAGATTAAACAAATATTTTAATGTGAGGCCATTCTTTTTATAAGTGGATAGATAGGTAGCTGTTTATTTTTCATAAAAATGAGCAGAAATGATGGGGAATAAACCATCATTTTGATAGTAGGTAGCAATCTGGCAAACAATTTTTTATAAAGAAGGCCTGATTAATAGTAGATGGACATTGAACAAATTGTTGTGTCGGGTTTTTATTTATCTTAGTGAATCATGACCATGATAAGACATTTGATTAAAATTCAAAGCAGTGCTCTAATTTGATATCAATTCCAGGACGTGTTTATACGTGGTCGGACCCGAGTACATAATGACAGTTTTTGTAGTGAGCTGTCGTACGTGTCCAGCGGTGGGGATAATCTTGTCTGGGTGGAGGAAGACTTGGGCAATGATTGTATAATGGTTAGGTACAGTATCTTGTCTATATATTTTGCTCTATTATACCGGGTATTGCTCCTTATTCTCTTAACATATGTTCTCAACATGAGTACATCCTCAACCTGGAATTTTGACCTGATGGATTACAACATGTCTTGAAAAAAGAATTCACTGATTTTTACGAAACAATTATTTTGAATTTTAATTTCACCAGTATTTAATTAACTCCAGAATCTGGTTCTTTATATAGAATACTTTTATTTTATAAATATCATCAATATATATAAATGAAAGTATTCCTGTAAATTTTGCTCATAAATATATATAAATACATGTACATGCCTTAATTTTGTTCAAAATGTATGAAAAATACTAGGTTGGTGACTTTCTCTACAGTGTTTATTTAAGAAAATGCAATACGATGAGACTACCAAACCATTGATGTGTTTTCATGTTGAGTCGAAAAAAGATATTTAGGGTCCTCAGTAGCTGAGTGAGCTAAGGCACCATCTCAAGGTCACTTACCTCTTAATGCTGAGGTCATGGGTTCAAATCCCACTCGATTCAAAAACATTTTACCAGTCACTTGCAGAAGGGTAGTGGTTCTACTCCGATATATTCATTATAATACGCTTAAAACGTGGTATTGAAAAAATATGACTTGCAGACATTTTCAAAAAAAATGATATATATCTGCTTCAAATTCTGTTCTCTTTTCAATCTGTTAAAATAATTGTTTATTAGACCGCGAGACAAGCACCTGTCAGGTTCCCCTGAACTTCCTATGGATGATATAGAAGATGAGAGCATTTTCATGCCAACACGTGGTCTCGCAGATGACCGTACATCGACACCAATGGACATGTCAGTCGGCTCCATGTCGGCAGTGTCGACAGCTGACCCTTTCACACAACAAAAAATTACAGCCCTGGAAGATGAACTGTCCACATTGCGTAATCAGATTGCTCAGCTTATAAAAGATCAGGAAACTAGTAAACTACCTCCAAGTAAGTGACACTTTCTTTTCTTGTAGCATCAGAATTTAAGATTTTATTAGTCGGGGAGGGTACTACAGGTTTCCCTTTTAAAGTATCCAAGTTAGATTTGTGAAGCTTTCCATGTGGATAGACTAGTGGGGAATACTGAGATAATGCAGGTCATTGTTATTTTTTAAGTTGGACAAAAGTTGTGGTTGCTTGCTATTGCAACAAAATAGGTAAAATTACAGATACAACCTGGATCCGGTAAAAAACACAAAAAAATGTCCAAGCAGCATATGTAAAATTAGCATGTAGATTAGGCCCAAAGGGCTTCTCGGCAACATTAAACTAGTCTAATGCTTTTCATCATCCAATGAAAACTCAAAATACAGCTTTTAATCCTCATATCAACATTATAGTCTCTAGCTATTTTAGATAAAACTATTACGTTATTTTTGCCATTTAAATATTTAAAAAGCAAATTATACGCATTAAACTGCATAGCCAATGTGATGAATGTAACAGTTACGTCAACATACTGAACAAGTGCATGCATTTGTAGGACAAATTACGGCAAACGTCACATGAAACTAACATCAACGTGACATCTCACCAGCAAAACAAAATCGTGCAACCAATGATATGCAAACTGGTCTTTTTTAGGGTCGCCCAGCTGCAAGTATTTTTCATTGGGAAATGAAATGCAGTAAATATTAATACACATGTAGTTCATTTAGGTCGATTGCAGTGGGAATTAAAAAATTTTATAATGGCCTAATGGAAGTATACCATGAAAATTATACATTTACATGTTTATTGGCAACTGTAGATGGCTGTTTCTCTGGTATGGATACCATGTTTAGGGATAACAATTGAAGGCTTTTGGCTTGATTATGCTGTGCTGCATATATAATTGTATTGTCTTTTTGGAGAGAAAAGGCTATTACTTTTCGTAAGTGGCGTCAACAACTTATATTTATGCTTTTGCTTTGAGCACTTAAGTCACAAAATTATATCTATAGTTGTGTAATGGGTAGTATTGCTCAAAACTATGTAGTGTTGCTTTGTTTTTTTTATGACCATGACCTCTGTAGATGAATAAATTAGCCTGTAGCTACACAAACCTTTTTTTTTTGTGTTTAGCTCTGTTATTCAAAATTGTTTGCTCTATAATGGTAGAGTGTCTGCCTCACATACAGAAAGTTGTGGATTTCCTTCCCTGCCGGGTCATATGAAAGACTTGAAAAATGGTACAAGAAGCTTCCTCGCTTGATGCTAAGCATTTAGAGGGTAATTCTAGGTCTGGTTGGTACGGTGTCTGTATAATGTGACTTGATGGGGTATCATACATGTGTCTGCGGCATGATACTACAGAGTGGCAGCCCTCAGAATACTGTCTCAAGTAGACACTGGTGTAAAAGTGAAACTAAACACTGTACAACAACATTTTTGAAATTGTCGGACCCAGAGTTAATACCAAACTTTGTCCATAGTTTTGTATTGGGTACTACTACTCTACTTTCTAAAACTATGTAGCATTATTCCAAATGAGCTTCATCTTGATCAGTCTCCTATAGAGACACTTAACCTTCAAAATCGTAATAGTTTTGATGTTTTGCAATTGCTGACAGGAATAATTTGCGTAACGATTTGAAGAAATTAACCAATAAGCAAACTTTTAAACGTGAAGTAGAAACATTTATGTAGCTCCTCGCAGGCTAGAGACAATTTGAATATTTAATTTTTAAGTATATGTTGAAATTATTTCTTGTAATGTGAACCACTTATATGTATTATTCAGGGTATAAGATAATTAAATGTTTTTTGTATTGTTACATTTTAACAAGTTTATATCCAATGTTTACATTCTTAAGCTTTAATGTATTTCGTATTTTTTTAAATTTTTAAAAAAGGGACCCCGTTGGAAATAAGCGCGTTTGCTGCTTTATTGGGTTATCCTAGGTTATAAGATCTTTAATTTTTAGATGATTACCATAATTACTTTACTTATTTATTTTTCTTGATTTATTACTGTTATTTTATCATCATGATATATATGTTGTATAATGATCTTATATACCTGAATAAATTTGAATTGAATTGAATGTCTTTGGTTAACATTGTTGCTTCTGTGAACATATCTTGCTCATTAAAAGACATATCTTCCTCATTAAAATTATAAGAGAAATGTCATGATGTGGTATAGCCCCCCACATTGCATATCTATTTGATGTGATTTGTCTAGAAGTCACATCTACACTTACGTCTACAATTATGTTGTTGAACATGGAGTTCTGATCAAACAATATAAGCAGGAACACTGTTGGCTTTATTGCATGTTTGTATGATTTGTCTTTTGCAGTTCCTTTTCCAAGCATGGTTGCTGACAGTACCGGATCTGTACCCGCTCCCCCTCCACCGCCATTCTGTCCACCACCACCACCCCCTCCTCCACCTCCGCCACCACCCCCGCCTCCTACACCAAACTCTGGTTTATTTAAGGCACCGAGACCAGGAAAGTCATTGGCAGATTTATTGAAAGCAGTAAGTGCGTCTGGTATTAATATTGTATTTATATTGATGTTTCGGTATGTATGATGTATCTTTAATAATGGAACCCACATAATATGCTTAAACTTAACTCATCAGGCTTTCTAAAATTGCCAGTTTTTCGGTTTTTGGACCAATTTCTGAAGTACAAAACCAGTTTTCGTTTCAAAGTTTAATAAAAAATCGGTCCAGATATTTTCTATCGGTCATATAAAACCTCTTAAATTGCTCTTACCATACTGACCTGTGAAATATGCCTTGCGGCAATATCATTTGACCCAATAATCCGATTGTTTTGTCAGCTGCTGTGCGAAATGATGTCAATTTTGACTAAACCATCAATGATATTAGGGGGAGTTTATCGGAAGAGTCTATTGCTATGTAGCATGCCTTCGATGTGTGATCAGCGACACATAGGGTTCTGTTGGTTCATCAAAAGATTAAAATATTTGATAAAACGTTCAGTGTTATTTGTTTGTTTCATTTTTTTAAAAAAGAACTATATTCGAGCTGGTTTTGGAAATTGTACATAGTGGCTAGCTACAACACAACGCATATCAAAAATAAAAAGTTGAATGAACCGTTACATTGGTTTCCACGGTGATTATTTCACGCAGCTTCTGGTACTTGCGACACTTCGAGTTTGATCAAGCATTTTAAAAATATAATGAAAATTATTCAGTAAAGTGGAAACATAATGTCAGTCATTAAAATGTAAGTTGGCTTCAGTTCAGATAAAGAATACTCTAATTATTGAGCGGAAACGTTAAATTTTAGCATTTTTGACTCATTAAAGGGCCATAAACGAAGGAAATACATGGAGCAGCTGACATGGTGGGTGGGGTATGCATATATTAAAGGCATATAGTGATTTTTTAAAAATAAGTGCGATTCTTACAGTAGTAAAAAAACCTTGACTGATTTGCATTTTGTAATTTAGACAGCCTGTTAATCATATAAAACACATTGTATGCTAAAACTTTATTATACATATTATAATTATGCTTTAACCTTAATCATAATACATAATTTATGTTGTAACTTTAATCATATAATACACATTGTAATGTATGCTGAAACTTTATTAATTGAATACACATTATATGTTTTATCTTGTCTTTAATTCAAAATGTATCCAAAATTGTAGGATGGAATTCAAATTGTGGATTGATTGATTGAATATTTAGCTTCATTTTTATGCCATCGAGGGCTAACAGACGATCAGTTAACCTAACCACTGTTTCCTGGGATTAACCAGTACTCGAGCACACCACATCTCCGCAAGTAACTGATAACTTTCCCACTTGAATCAGTGGTGAGAGACAAATGATAATGAGACACAATGTCGTATATCAATCATCACGGAGACTGTTGCCGGGCGGGGGGTTCAAACTCAAGACCCCTGGATTGATAGACTTCAGACATGAAACCAACTGAGCTAATCGGGCCCAGCTCAAATTGTGGAATACACAATGCACACGTGCCAGAACAATCATAAAATACATATGCTGAAACTTAAATAATAGAACATGCATTGTGAAATTTAACTGTTTAAATATATATTTATTGTTAGGTGAAACTTTTAAACATTATTTGATGTACAGATATTTGATGGAACCTTGATTCATAGAATACATTAAGTTTATATTGTATGCAGAAATGCAAAAAAAATCTTACACACATCATGTTAAAATGAGTTAACAGAAGTCATTTATCAATAATTATAGATATCGGCCAAAATTGTAGTTGTCTAGTTGGCTGTTTTGTTTAGTATGTATCATAGAAGTTTCAATATTCCAACCAAAGAATAAGGAGAACCTCACAGCTGCAGAAACGGGCACAAACAGTGGATCAGGTGGTCCCATGTCGATGGCAGATGTTCTCAAGGGTTTGGGTACTGTCAAGCTAAGGGCAATACAGAGGTAAACTTCACAGTTATTTAAGGATAATTACTAGTTAGTCATTAAAGTACAGGTTTTAGTTTCACTTAACTTGAGATTTTTCTCGTATGTTTGAAATGCTATACATGTAACTTCATTTACTTTGATCATTATGTCTGTCATCATTAACCCTTTACCTGATGAATATTCATATGAAATTCTGGCTACTAGGTATATTTAATAAGATAAAATTTTACATTAATAGCACATAAGAGCAGGAATATTACTACCTTAGCCAACAGTATAAGGTCATATCTACAATATTTTATTAGCAAACAGAGTAGACCCTGATCTGGGTCTTCTCTGTTTGTAAAGGTTGTAAGAAGCTGTATATATGGAGTAAAGGGTTAACCAAAGGGTACAGATTTGTTTCGACCTTAATTATTAGTAATGAGTATAGAAATGGAGAATTTTGAGTTGAGGAAAATCTCGGTCTGAGGTCGTGTTTTAAAAGTGAAACTGACCCCTAGTACATTTATTAGAGAGAAGCAGCACTAGACTCAAGTTTAACTGTTAGGAGATTTACTATACAAGTATGTGATGTTAAATGATAATATGACTGGTCACATTTCAGGTCCCCAGGTGGTACCCCAATGAAGGAGAAAGCCAAGCCAGCAGAGAGCTCTGACCCTGCCTCACTGATTGCTCTGGCCCTGAAGAAGAAGTTTGCTAGTCGTATGTTGCTTAGTCCTCATAGTCCACACAGCCCAGATACAGATCAGGAGAATGATTACAATTCCCCTGACAGTCCAGTGGCCCCGGTAAGTTGTCAAGTCCACACAGTCCAGATACAGATCAGGAGAACGATTACAATTCCCCTGACAGTCTGGTGGCCCCGGTAAGTTGTCAAGTCCCACAGACCACACAGCCCAGATACAGATCAGGAGAATGATTACAATTCCCCTGACAGTCCGGTGGCCCTGGTAAGTTGTCAAGTCCCACAGTCCAGATACAAATCAGGAGAACGATTACAATTCCCCTGACAGTCTGGTGGCCCCGGTAAGTTGTCAAGTCCCACAGTCCACATAGCCCAGATACAGATCAGGAGAACGATTACAATTCCCCTGACAGTCCGATGGTCCCGGTAAGTTGTCAAGTCCCACTGTCCACACAGCCCAGATACAGATCAGGAGAATGATTACAATTCCCCTGACAGTCCGATGGCCCCGGTAAGTTGTCAAGTCCCCACAGCCCAGATACAGATCAGGAGAACGATTACAATTCCCCTGACAGTCTGGTGGCCATGGTTAGTTGTCAAGTCCCACAGTCCACACAGCCCAGATACAGATCAGGAGAATGATTACAATTCCGCTGACAGTCCAGTGGCCCCGGTAAGTTGTCAAGTCCCACAGTCCACACAGCCCAGATACAGATCAGGAGAATGATTACAATTTCCTTGACAGTCCAGTGGCCCGGGTAAGTTGTCAAGTCCCCACAGTCCACACAGCCCAGATACAGATCAGGAGAATGATTACAATTCCCCTGACAGTCCTGTGACCCCGGTAAGTTGTCAAGAAAAGTTGACATTACATCAATTTACAAAAAAACATTGACTATAAAATATATCAATTAAGTTTGATTCTTGTTTTTATGCATCGTCCTCCACGGCCGAGTGATCTAAGACACCGTCTCAAAATCACCTACCTCTCACTGCTAAGGTCGTAGGTTTAAGTCGCACTCACTCCAGTAACTTTATGTGAGAAAATTTGCCAGTTACTTGCAGAAGGACAACGGTTCTACTCACAGTCTGAGGTCGTTCTCCACCAGTAAAACTGAATATGCCATATATAACCTGAAATGTGTTGAAAATGGCGTTAAACCCCATTAAAAAAACATTTCTATGCAGTAAGTTTTTGATACAAGAAACAAATCAAATGGATATGAAATAAAAGACATTAAAATAGAAAGATGGCCCTTTAATTAGTCAAAAATGCTGAAATTGGCCATTTCCGTTCAATAACAAGAGTATTTTCCATCAGAACTGAACCAAACTTACACAAAGTTTGTTCATCTATAAAATCTAGGCCAATATTGACAATTTTCCGAGTTATGGCCCTTTAATTAGTAAAAAATGCTTAATTTGCCCGTTTTAGCTCAATAACTAGAGTATTCTTTATCAGAACTGAAGCAAAATTACACAAAGTGTGAATCTCTATAAAATCTAGGCCAAGTTCAATAACCAGCCAATTCAGACTATTATCTTTAGAGTTATGGCCCTTTAATTAGTCAAAAATGTTAAAATTGATTGTTTCCACAACCAAACTTATACAATTTTTCTAGCAGTAAATTAAAAACAATCTTTTTCTTTTGTAATTTTGATGAATATACTAAAATGTTTGGATTGATGTGTTGATATATATTAAAATAAAACTCCATTAACATGCACATTTTTTTCTTGTAAATGTGTTGCAGTGCCCTTGCTCAGTTGATAGTCATGAGGTAAAAAATATTATAAAAATACAAATGATTTATTAGAGAAATGTACAGGTCCGTTTAAAATTTTTACAACACAGCTGAATTTTGATGCATTTTGTAATATATTTCTCAGGCTCACTACCTCGCAAGTAACTGATAACTTTCACACTTGAATCAGCAATGAGAGACGAATGATAATGAGACACAATGTCATATATCAATTATCACAGCGACTGACGGGGTTTCTAATTCATCACCCCTGGTAGTCTGACTCGCTACCAACTGGGCTAATTGGGGCCCATCTTAAAGATACAAATTAGATCTTTAGTTTGTAGATGTTATATATCAGATGTTATAATATTAGAATGAGGTATTAAATAGGAGTGTGACAATGCAATATATATTTGCAATACACCATTTCTGTATAGCCAAGTATAGCAATACAATAAATAAGAATCATGTCCATCCCACTTTCTACATGGCACATTAACTCGGACATCACATGTAAACCCAACATTTGTGTTCTTCATCTTCATGAGTTAGACATTCATGTAATATGAACTTTTATCGCATAATTTACAGTGCGGGAGTGTAATAAACCAATGACATATTTTTATGCCCCCCAAAATATTTTTGGCATATAGTAATCACAGCGTCCGTCTATTCTTCCGTCCAGTATTGCGTTTCCGGCCTGTAACTTTGTCATGCATAGATGGATTTTGTTGATAATAATGACTTCATGCTACAAATGATCATCATAACATGACGATGTGTCGCGAGTAAAACCCACACCCATACCTCAAAGGTCAAGGTTACAATTTGAGTTTGTGTGAGATTTCGTGTCCTGCTTGTAAGTTTGTCATGCATTGATTGATTTTGTTGATACTTGCTACAAATGATCAACATAACATGATGACATGTCGTGAGTAAGATCCACACCCATACCTCAAAGGTCAAGGTCACAATTTGAGTTTGTTTGACAACACTGAGTTTGTGTGAGATTTCGTGCCTGGCTTGTAACTTTGCCATGCATGAATGGTTTTTGTTAATACTAGTTACAAATGATCAACATAACATGACGATGTTTTGCGCATTACACCCAGAATCCCACTTCAAAGGTCAAAGTCACAATTTAGCTTTGATTGATGACACTTTCACTTTGTCACCTATGGATAAATTTCAAAAACACTTGACTCAATTCATCAGCATGACATTACAAAGTGTCATGTGTAAGAACCACATGCATACTTCAAAGGTCAAGGTCACACTTTGAGTGTTTGACAACACTTTCAGCCTGTCCGGTCTGTAACTTTGTCTTATTTGGATAAATTTTAAAAACGCTTGGCTCAGTTGATCAACATGACATAATTAAGTGTCGCATGTAAGACCCAGAACCTTTCCTCAAAGGTCAAGGTCACACTTTCAATTTGTTTGATATTGCGTGTCTGGTCTGTGACTTTGTCTTTAAATTGGCTCAATTTATTGAAATGACATGACGATGTGTCATAAGTAAATCCTGTACCCGTACCTCAATGGTCAAGGTCACACTTTGAGTATGTATGACAACACTTTGAATCCGTTTGAGATTTCAAGTCTGTTCTTTAGCTTTCTCATACATGGATGGTTTTCTTAAAAGCTTGGCTCAATTTATCAATTGATCAACAATTTATCTGTAACTTACATGTAGAGATTTTAAAATAGCTTGACACATGTGATCAGCATGTCATGATAATGTTTCACCTGCATTTAACTGTTGAAATACCCAGACCATTACAGTAGATGTCAAGGTCAAGGTTACACAAAGGTCAAGGTCATGCTTTAATGTAAAAAAAACACACCATGAAATTGCATGTCTAGTCTGAAACAGTAGTCCATTACTCTTGATATTTATGGATACATAGCTACCTATTATATCATAATTATATTGTTTTATATTTTTCACAGACCATTTGTGGGGCATGTGACATTTAACAGTGACATTTCTTGTTGATATTAACCTAGTGTATTATCACTTCTGATTCATCACTTGATGTTTGTACATAAATTAGCAAAGTAATTTCCAACTTGCCCTTATATATAAATGACGTCAATTTGTCATGGTTAAATGATATTATTTTGAGAGATTACATCATACGATGAGTCATGGAAACAAATATTTTCTCGTTCCTTATAGAGAATATCTGTTAAATAAATGTTAAAACTTTTCTGATTGTTCCGAATCTTACATTTGTGCTAATTTATTATTGAATTTATTAAACAAGCTGTTAAATATAATTGTATTATGTGAGGCTCTCCTGAGCATTATATCATTTTCCCCAATGAGCACTCATGTAAGATCTTCTAAACATGCATCAAGCAAAGTGAATGGTTTACTTCGCACATGGTACTTGTAAATTCACATCTCATAAATGTTCAAAAATAAAATTCACTTCTTGAATAAAATGGTAGTTATTTTAAACATACATGTATGTGTCCTTTCCAAGCGTTGGAAACACTGCTGTTCATCACACTGTAGCATTTAATAAATATTTAATGTATTGTGATATATATTGCAATATTGGTATTGTTTCAGTTCTAGTATTAAACACTGTGCACATGGGTCCTCCACGGCAGAGTGGTCCAAGCCATTGTCTCAAGTTAACTTACCTCTCATTGCTGAAGTTGTGGGTTTGAGTCTAGCTAGGTCCAACACTTTATGTGAGAATTTTTGATAGTAAATATGGAAAGGCTATGATTCTATTCATTCTAATGTCTTCGTCCAGCAATAAGACTGGATTACATATACTACCTGTAGTACATGTATGTTAAAAAAAGGTTTTAAACCGCATGCTAAAAAATCTGAACAGTAATTTTTTTTCTTGTAGTTTGGTCAACATTTTCTGAAGAAAACCAAGAAGAGATCGCTGCTGTTTCAAGAGAGAAGAAAAAGTGCAGAAAGTCCACTTAAAGAGAGAAATCAGTGATGGGGCTGGTGGAAATACAACATGCCTATGTAGCTTCAAATGTAGCATCTCAATAATTCTGTGATTAAAGTGTGAATGAGAAGTGTGATTGTGGCATTTCAGTTGAGACTATAAATATCTCGTTTACCTTCACTGAGGTGTCACAATATTATCAAAATGTGAATCAGCCTTTAACATGTTTTCAATTGTCAGATGTAAATATGTGCCAAAGTAATTTTACAGACAATGAACAATACCTGTGTTAATCCAAGTCTCAAATTTCGAATTTTTATGAGATGAGATAATTAACTGTATAACTGGTAAAAAAAATAACTTACAGGTTTATTTAATAAAGAAGGACAATTGGTGTTTTATCGCCACTTGAATTGGTACAGGGTCCCCCGAGTGGTCTAAGACGCTGTCTCAAGATCACTAACATCTCACTGCAGAAGTCGTAGGTTCGAGTACCACTTTGTCCAAAAACTTTATGTGAAAATGTTTGCCAGTTACTTGCGGAAGGACGTTGGTTCTGCTCGGATACATTCTGAGGTCTTCCTTCACCATTAAAACTGGACATGCCATATATATAACCTGAAATGTGTCCAAAATGGTGTTAAACCCCATTTAAAATAATTGGTTATGTTTGACATTTCTCCACGATTGCCCTTGTTAACTTACCAATACAGAAAACCTGTGGTTTTAAACAGATTTTGTTCAGTTTTGTTTTAAATGTAATTGTGTTCACATCAAAATGAGTTAATTTCTTATCATCATTTTGTTTTTTGTGCGTCGTTATAACTGGAATGGTAAAGTAAAAAAACAACTATGTTGGAATTATCCTTATAGATTATATATTTAGAAAAATCATATTAATAATAAATAGTTAATAATAAACTATTTTTTTATTGAAATGTGAAAAACTGATGCAATTGATGCAAGACATTGTCAGTTCTAATAAATAATCTGTTAAGAGATTTCTATAATGCACGTCTGGATTGGCTTAAGTGTGGTCAGGCTTTTGAGCTTTGTTTAAATTTAATGCAACTTGCTGTTGAGAACATGGGAGTGGTCTAAGGTGCTGTTGTTTATTTAATGATCATTGACCACCTACCGCTGAAGTAATGAGTTTAAACCCACACAGACCAAAACCTTTATGTGAACAGGTTTTCCAGTTAATTGTGAAAGGCCAATGGTTCTACTAAGGTTCATTCTGAGGTCTTCCTCCACCAGTAAAACTGGATGTGTCATGTGATAAAAATGATGTTAAACCCGGTGTAAAAAACACCAAAACAGCTTTGGGTCGTACAGACTTGGTTGTTTATTTATAGACACAAATTATAGATTTCAGTGAATAGATAGTCAACAAAAGATTACCGGTACATGTTTGGTCTCAAACCAGTGTTAATTTTTTTGTGTTAAAAACAAATTATGTTCTGTATGTTTGTAAATTTAAGTCATATTCTCTTTCTATGTTTACTTACTTTCTTATTAAGGGTTCTGACAGATAAATCTAAAAAAGTGTAGCTTATACTAAGCCTTGGTGGAATGTATGTTTATATGCCTATCATTAATTTACAGTGTTTTGACGAAAGCCATCTCCGTATCTTGATCGGTTTGATTAAAAGATTCCAATAATAAACAAAGTATATTCAAAGAAGAATCCATCTTTTTAACGTATAACTTGATGGCGTGATACCATTTTGATACCTCCCCCCCTATCGATGCATTCTCGACATGTCTGGTTAAGTTCAACAAACCAACTTTATTTCTTTTGTTAACCCAGTTTATCTGCTTTATATATAGCATCCGTATCGCCATTTTGTTTGTTTCTTAAATCATGGGATATACACCTGGTTTGAGGGAGAAACAAAAAGGATTAGAGAACCTTTATCTGTAAGGACCCTGTTTTTCCTAGCTAATCTATGTTTTGTTTCATATCTGTTGTAAATACTATTTCCCCTCATTGCAGTATCATTCCGATATTATATATTTCTTTTACAGTTTGCTGATGTGGCAAAACAAAACAAACAAATGAATTGTGATATAAGAGACAGTGTATGGGACTTGTCTGTCATGTTTTGTCTTTCATTTTTGTGTGGATAAGTACTTATATTTGAGGGTATTGTGAATTAATATGCTTGTGGCATTATGCATGTACATAAGGAGAATGCAATGCTATAAATCAGTGTGCATATTATGTGTCTTTGGAGATAGATTTGTGACACAATAATTTTTTCTGCACATGAAGATAGATTTGTGTCAATACAGTAAATTCGTCTAAATTACGACAATTTAGTACCATTAGTCTGTATGAATATAACGATAGCTTGTGTAAATCTGTCTGCATGTGTAGATAAACTTATTGTAAATTTGTATTTATGTGTATATACATGTAAATGTAAGGAAGGCTATGTCTTAATGTATATATACTTAAAGGATAAAGAAATGCCAGATGAATTTCTCAATTATCAAACTTTTGTAGTAAAGCAATAATTACAATTTTAGAATAAGTATGTAATGGTATTTTATTAATGATTTGTCGATATGATTATTATTATTATTGTCAAAATCATTTATAAAATTCCTTTACATACATAATATTATTCTAAAACTAAATATTTCTCACCAGTGTTTGATAATAAGGCTTTTTTTATCCTTTCAGCATATATATAAAACCTGGCAATACTACACAATAAATCAATATGTAATTGTGTTATTGAAGACATGTGGAATGCAATATAGTAAATCTATATGTATATGCATTCATAGTAATATGTATGAAACTATGAATAGAATTTTGTACTTCAAGCTTGTGTTGGGGCTGCCATTGGTTGAAATATATATTTATAATGTGTACTTGTTTATTATTTAACTTCATCAGAACTTTTCTGCATATAACATCATAAAACAAATTATGTACAACATCGTTATGTTTATTTTACATTACCTTTGTGACTCCAGGTAAGAAACTGATCACAGCTGATCTTTGAAGATGTATGAATCCTCCTAATTGATGTTGGAATCCTGCATTAATGCAGTGGAGTTTTGTCTGCTCATTCCAGAGGTTGCAGGTTTGATACCATGCTCAACCTGCTGCACTCTCAAAAAAGTTCTCCACTTTCTTCACAATAGAGCTAAAATAAATTTATATAAAATAACTTTTTCAAGTGTCCTCCATGGTCGAGTGGTCTAAGGTGAACTTTATAGATCGTGCCATGTCCGTTCGTCTTTAACTTTTGCTACAAATGACTTGTCTGAAACAGCTAGACAGATTTGAAGTATTCTAACATAAAGCTCTTAAGTTCAGCCCCACCCAAGTGGCTTATCATTTTATTTCCCAAAATCTTCATCGAAAGACCTGATGCTTTGATATTTTGCATGTAGTATTACATAATTATTTTCTAGCAGTTTTGCTGAAGCCATGACCTTAGGGTCAAAATTTGCCGTGGCCTGCCGACTTGTCAGTGTAGCATAGCGAAATTTTATGTTAAACATTTTCTTCTCACACACTGACCAGCCAAATTTGTGCATATTTGGTATAAATGATCCATATGAGAAGGGATATCAAGATTGTTTAAATAGATAGGCTGGAACCCAGGGGAGTTTTTTTCTAAGAGATACTATAACTGAAGCCAAGAATTATACTTTATCATGTCAATGCATTTATTTCTGTTGATAAACTGCCTGCCTGATAAACATGTTTATCACATAATTGCAATGACATCATGACGTCATTATGAATAATTATACATTTTGATCTGGAAGGAACTACATTTTACACTACTTAAAATGAATAAAAACAAACTAGAAATATTGACATGATTAATAGAATACCATGTAAATGTCTAATATCATCAACTTTAACAGGTTCAGCACCAAAAAAACAACAAAGACCTGGCAGAGCCTCGTCCTGTTTTTTTCTGAGCCTAACCTGATAAAGTTGCTAATATCAGACACTTACATGGTATTCTCTATTTATCATTTAAACAATCAGTAACAATCATTTATCCTCAGTGCAAACTAGATTATTATGGTGAGACAAACTGCTTTGTCCAGTTTCCTCCTCTTGGTAACTCTTCTGTTCAAAATGCCGTAATCAATATACCACAACTGGTATCACTTTAACTGATTGAATTAAAGGGTTTATTGATTGATTGATTGAATATTTAGCATCATTTCTATGCCATCGGGTGTTAACAGATGATCAGTTAACGTAACCACTGTTTCCTGGGATAAACCAGTACTCGAGCACACCCCATCTCCGCAAGTAACTGATAACTTTCAAGTGTAGTAAAAATTGTTTCATCTTAGAAAGAGTCCTAAAGATTGTCAAGCAGTATTTAAGTGCTATTTTTATTTTTAGAATTGGGTTTTCATTTCAAGTTGGATACTACATTTTAAATATCGAGTTTGCCACGTTTTGCTAGATAGTGATATATTGTAATGTTTTTACCCATTTTATAAATAAATTTATTTTTTTAAGACATTAAAAGCGTTTATCTTGATAGATGATACATTCCCTTTTAAGGGAATACTAGTATATCAGGGGAAAAAATGCTATAAATGTCTTAAAAAATGAAATAACTATTTGAATGGGTGAAAATCAATTCATTTTCGTTAATAAATAAAATCCAATTGGTTCGGTATGTCAAATCCATCAAAACGTGACATTTAAATTGGATTGTAGTGCATATCAAAGCACGTTGACAAACAATTTAAAAAAAAATTTATTTGATCGTCTGCTGAAGGGGCTAATCTCACCCCTATCACAGCAATTAAATGAGACTAAATTGGAGTGGTAAACTTGAAACACAATCCCCATTCACTTAAATACTGTTTGACATCATTCAGACTCTTTCCAAGAGGAAACAGTTTGACTACTTGTAAACCTGTATCAATGGCAGATGTACTCTTTTAAAAGAACAAGTTTGCTAACTTAGTAGAGTGTTTTAATTTCATACAATTTTTGTATTTAACACCTGCATATGATCCTCATCAAACTTACATATAAGTAATATAACCATTATATCTCGGACAAGTTTTTGTACTTGCCAAATCAGATAATCAATGTCTGAGTTTTGGCCCTTAAATCTTCAAAAATATTGCACTATTTGATATTGTGTGCTTTCAAGCACCTGCAGTTTTAATTTGATCATCACCAAACTTACACAGTAGTTCAATAACCCCAACATCTTGGACAATTTATTGAATTGTCCAAATTAAGTTAGTAACGTTGAGGAATGATCTTTTAAAAACAAGAAAATATCGGTGGAACCGATGGATGGTCCCCAAGTGAGTGTTTGATCCTGTACCATATTCCCTTAGTGCTGATGGCTACTTGGTTGGAAAATACCAAACTGCATAGCAGGAACAATATGTGGCTCTGCACTTGACAGAACTCATTCGCAAACCATTGAACTGGAAGAAAATGACAATTTGCGCATATCCTAGCTAGTTTTACAAAATTAAAACCAGAGGTTGTAGCGAAATAGCGTCATGAAGACAATATGCACATCTCCACTTGATAATCATGCATCGTAGCAAGTTTCATTAAATTCCAACCACAGGTTGTAGAGAAATAGAGCGGAGAAGAGTTTTGTCACAGACAGAATGAAAGTTCCACAACTCTGTGAAAAATCATCGAACTGGAACACAAACATAGTAAATTTCATAAAATTCCAACTTGAGATTGTAGAAAAATAGCTTGGACAATAATTTGGTCACAGACTCAATGAAAGGACAATAACTCATTGAACCTGAACACAAAAGACAACATGCGCATCTCCACTTGGTAGTGATGCATCCTAGCAAGTTTCATAAAATTCCAACATGGGGTTGTAGAGAAATAGCGCGGACAAGAATTTGGTCACAGACAGAATCAAAGGGCCATAACTCTGTGAAAAAAACATTGAACCGAAACATAAAGACAACATGCGTATCTGCACTTGGTAATGATGCATCCTAGCAAGTTTCATAAAATTCCAACCTGAGGTTGTAGAGAAATAGCGCAGATAAGAATTTGGTCACACACTCAATTAAAGGGCAACAACTCCATGAAAAATCATCGAACCAGAAAACATAGACAATATGCGCATCTGCACTTTGTAATGATGCATCCTAGCAAGTTTCATAAAATGCCAACCTGAGGTTGAAGAGAAATAGCGCGGACAAGAATTTGGTCACAGTCTCAATTGAAGGGTCATAACTCTGTGAAAAAACATTGAACCAGAACACAAAGATATGCGATCTCCACTTGGTTGCATCCAAGTAAGTTTCATAAAATTCCAACATTGGGTTGTAGAGAAATAGCGCGGACAAGAATTTGGTCACAGACAGAATTAAAGGGCCATAACTCCATGAAAAATCATCGAACCAGAAAACAAAGACAATATGCACATCTGCACTTGATAATGATGCATCCTAGCAAGTTTCATAAAATTCCAACCAGAGGTAGAGAAATAGCCCGGACAAGAATTTGGGGATGCACAGGCGGACACGCGCATGGACAAAGGGCGACTATATGCTTACCCCCTTTGGGGGAGCATAAAAAGGTAATTTGATGTATGCACTGTTGTACACTCAGTTTTTCTATCATCATTCAGCAAACTTGAACAGTAGTTATATAACTAAAATACTGCATAACAGTATGTTAATATGACTGTCGCCACACTTGAATCATCAAATTTTGCATCTTGAGATGAATTTTGCAATCGCCTGTTGACTAATATCGGTTTGTAAGGTTTTTGTTGTGTGCACTCTAGAATTTGCATGTTTTCATTGAATATTCACCAAACTTATATGACAGTTTAAAACCACAGTATCTCGAATAGTGTCGAAGTTATGGCCCTTGAATCATTAAAAATGGTATTATTTGGCATTGTGTGCACTCTAACACCTGCAGTTTAGAATATCCAATAAACTTACACAGTAGTTATATATCTATTGTATGTCAACTGACCAAATTTAAGAGTGTAAAGTGTCTATGGCCTTTGTATTATAAAACATTTGATTTTAACTCAGAACTACCCCTTATCTCCACACACAATACATTTAACCAAGTGACGAATGTATTTATGTCCTGTGCTAAGAAGATGGATTAAACCAAATAATGAACATATTTGTGTACCTAGAAGTTATAAAATGATATATTGCCTGAGTAACGAAAATATTTGACATTGTGTACTTAGAAGTTTGAATATGGTACATTACCCAACTAACGAACATATTTGTGTACTTAGAAGTTTGAATATGGTTCATTACCCAACTAACGAACATATTTGTGTACCTAGAAGTTTGAATATGGTACATTACCCAACTAACGAACATATTTGTGTACCTAGAAGTTTGAATATGGTTCATTACCCAACTAACGAACATATTTGTGTACCTAGAAGTTTGAATATGGTACATTACCCAACTAACGAACATATTTGTGTACTTAGAAGTTTGAATATGGTTCATTACCCAACTAACGAACATATTTGTGTACCTAGAAGTTTGAATATGGTACATTACCCAACTAACGAACATATTTGTGTACCTAGAAGTTTGAATATGGTACATTACCCAACTAACGAACATATTTGTGTACCTAGAAGTTTGAATATGGTTCATTACCCAACTAACGAACATATTTGTGTACCTAGAAGTTTGAATATGGTACATTACCAGAGTAATGAACATGTTTGTGTATCTAGAAGTTTGAATTTGGTACATTACCAAAGAAATGAACATATTTGTGTACCTAGAAGTTTGAATATGGTACATTACCTGAGTAACGAACATGTTTGTGTACTTAGAAGTTTGAATATGGTACATTACCCAAGTTAAGATCATATTTGTGTATCTAGAAGTTAAAATATGGTACATTACCCAAATAACAAACATGTTTGTGTATCTAGAAATTTTAATATGGTACATTACCAGAGTAATGAACATGTTCGTGTATCTAGAAATTTTAATATGGTATATTACCAAAGAAATGAACATATTTGTGTACCTAGAAGTTTGAATATGGTACATTACCAGAGTAATGAACATGTTTGTGTATCTAGAAATTTTAATATGGTATATTACCCAAGTAATGAACATGTTTGTGTACTTAGAAGTTTGAATATGATACATTACCTGAGTAACAAAAATGTTTGTGTATCTGGAAGTTTGAATATGGTATAAACATGTTTGTGTACCTAGAAGTTTGAATATGGTACATTACCCGAGTAATGAACATGTTTGTGTACCTAAAAGTTTGAATATGGTATAAACATGTTTGTGTACCTAGAAGTTTGAAAATGGTACATTACCCAAGTAACGAACATGTTTGTATACCTTGAAGTTAGAATATGGTAAACATGTTTGTGTACCTAGAAGTTTGAAAATGGTACATTACCCAAGTAACGAATATGTTTGTGTACCTAGAAATGAGAATACAATATAAACGTGTTTGTGTATTTAGAAGTTTGAATATGGTACATTACCAAAGTAATGAACACATTTGTGTGCCTAAAAGTTTGAATATGGTATTAACATGCTTGTGCACGTACCTAGAAGTTTGAATATGGTTCATTACCAGAGTAACAAACATGTTTGTGTATCTAGAAGTTTGAATATGGTACATTACCCAAGTAATGAACATGGTTGTGTACCTAGAAGTTTGAATATGGTATCAACATGTTTTTGTACCTAGAAGTTGGAATATGGTATATTACATGAGTAACCAACATGTTTGTGTCTCTAGAAGTTTGAATATGGTACATTACCTGAGTAATGAACATGTGTGTGTACCTAAAAGTTTAAATATGGTACATTATCCGAGTAAAACATGTTTGTGTACATAGAAATTTAAATATGGTACATTACCCAAGTTATGAACATATTTGTGTACCTAGAAGTTTGAATATGGTACATTACCCGAGTAACTAACATGTTTGTGTACCTAGAAGTTTGAATATGGTACATTACCCAAGTAATGAATATATTTGTGTACCTAGAAGTTTGAATATGGTACATTACCCAAGTTATGAACATATTTGTGTACCTAGAAGTTTGAATATGGTACATTACCCGAGTAACGAACATGTTTGTGTACTTAGAAGTTTGAATATGGTACATTACCCGAGTAACAAACATATTTTTGTACCTAGAAGTTTGAATATAATATTTATAACGTGTTTGTGTACCTAGAAGTTTGAATATGGTACATTACCTAAGTAACGATTATGTTTGTTTACCTAGAACTTAGAATATAATATAAATGTGTTTGTGTACCTAGAAGTTTGAATATCGTATAAACATGTTTGTGTACTTAGAAGTTTGAATATGGTACATTACCTAAGTAATGATCATATTTGTGTACCTAGAAGTTTGAATATGGTACATTACCCAAGTAATGAGTGTGTTTGTACATCTGGATGTTTGAAGAATATAATATATTACATCATTTTTTTTGCTTAGAAATGTTATCAATATAAAAAAATTGTATTACCCAAAGTAACACACACATATGTATGTATATAGAAAAGACGCTGTTATTACGCCACGTAAAGATGGTATTATGACACCACGTAAAGGTGGTATTATTACACCTGTAAAGATGGTATTATAATGCCTTGTAAAGGTGGTATTATTACGCCACATAAAGGTGGTATTATTATTACGCCACGTAAAGATGGTATTATTATGGCACGTAATGGTAGTATTATTATGCCCTGTCAAGATGGTATTATTACGCCACGTAAAGGTGTTATTATTATACCATGTACATGTGGTGTTATTATGTCATGTGAAGGTTGTATTATTACGCCGTGTAAAGGTGGTATTATAACACCCTGTTAATATGATATTATTACACCACGTAAAGGTGGTATTATTATGCCACGTAAAGATGGTATATTTACGCCATGTAAAGGTGGTATTATGTGGCCTGGTATTATTATGCCACGTAAAAATGGTATTATTATGTCATGTAAAGGTTGTATCATTATGCCACGTAAAGATGGTATCATTATTACACCATATAAAGATGTTATTATTACACCAAGTAAAGATGGTATTATTATGCCTTGTCAAGATGGTATAATTATGCCACATAAAGGTGGTATGATTACGCCACGTAAAGATGGTATTATTATGACATGTAAAGGTGGTATTATTACACCACATAAATATGGTATTATTACACCACATAAAGATGGTTTTATTATGCCACGTCAATATGGTATTATTACACCACGTAAAGATGGTATTATTACGCCACATAAAGGTGGTATTATTAGGCCATGTAAAGGTGGTATTATTAGGCCACATAAAGATAGTGGTATTATTACGCCACACAAAGGTGGTATTATTAGGCCATATAAATGTGGTATTATTAGGCCACATAAAGATGGTATTATTTCGCCACATAAAAAAATGGTTTTATTACACACATGTAAAGATGATATTATTATGCCACATAAAGGTGATATTGTTACGGCACATAAATATGGTATTATTACACCATGTAAAGATGGTATTATTATGCCACATAAAGGTGGTATTATTACGCCCCGTAAAATTACGACACATAAAGGTGGTATTATTACACCATGTAATTATGGTATTATTACACCATGTAAAGATGGTATTATTAGGCCACGTAAAGGTGGTATTATTACACCATATAAAGGTGGTATTATTAGGCCACGTAAAGGTGGTATTATTACACCACATAAAGATGGTATTATTACGCAACATAAAGGTGGTATTATTAGGCAATGTAAAGGTGATATTATTAGGCCACATAAAGATGGTATTATTTCACCAAGTAAAAAATGGTTTTATTACACCCCTGTAAAGATGATATTATTACGCCACGTAAAGGTGGTATTATTACGCCACGTAAAGATGGTATCATTACGCCACGTAAATATGGTATTATTACGCCACGTAAATATGGTATTGTTACGCCACGTAAAAGTGGTATTATTACACCACGTAAAGATTGTATTGTTACACCATGTAACCACCGTATTTATATGCTGAGAAATTTGAAGAATATGAAATATTATACCAAAGAATTATATAGAGAAGGAAATGCAAATGATTGACATTTTGTTAACGCTTGCATATTCACGCAAAATCTCGCAAGATCTCGTTTTTAATTATCTTTGCTTCCATTTATCCCAGGAACACAAACCAATTTTTTTACATTACAGAATGAAATTGTCACCAAAACAATACCATTCCCAGCAATTTATCTTTAAAAATGTTGAAGTACTTCTGATTACAACATGTGTACACTGCAACTAAAATAACGACAAATTATGAGAAATTTCCTTTCAAACCTCAATATTTTTAATTCAAGATGGTCGAACCATATTTGTACATCTAAGATTAGATACAACTTACAGTTAATGTAAAAGAAATCAGTTGCCAATGCATAATGAACGATCAATTGTCAAATAATTAATCTTTCGTATGCTATTTTATCAACATTTAGTCGGGAGATGCAAGTTTCCTATCCTTCTATACACGTCCTTGATTATACCAAGTAACGAACATACAGTGTATTTATGTTCTTGGAAGTTTGATCAATATCTCATAATGTCGCTAAATAGCAAATTAATCATGAACGACAAATAAAACGCCGCATCTGTATCTACACATTCGACAAAACATGTTATTAAATTAATAGTTTATATGCCCTCAGCAATGTACATAACACAAAGGATTTCCGTTTATTGATATATTGCCTGCAATGGGACGCATGGCAAATTGATAGATGTTAACTAAAAACACATTACACAAACAATAAAACAAACTAGAGTGTTAGGTTCGTGTCTGTTTTTGGAAAAAGGAGCAATTTTTATAACTATTGTTCTTACTTTTTTGCATAAAATATTTCGTAAAAGATCCAACATATTTTTTTTTCAACCCGTCATAATTTAAGCTCATGAGAAAAATATTAAATAATTGATATTTGGAAATTGTCAATATATTTATCAATTTTACTTTAGTAACAGAAAAAGGTGCAAGGAGTTATTAAAGAAATGCTCACTGCAGTAAACGTATCACCCAAATTTCAGCCGTGTATGTTGTGCAGAAACGCACATTCCCATTTCATTCCCCGTGACGAGAGGGTATCGAGTCAAAGGTAGTAATATTATTTCTAGTTGAATTGATGTTAGCCGACCAGTCTATGTAATTCAATCACTGAGTATAAAACAAAATGACTTCTTTGCACTTATCTGAACCATTCTTTGTTATCATTAATACATTATGTTATGAGATCTCTATATAATTCCTTGGACAGATTTTTTTAGATCATTTTATTATGTCTATATCATTATAATATCGATATCCTTTTTGTTTATTTCAATAACAGAACACTCTGTTCTTCACAGCTTATTTTCTTTTGAAATAATTTTATACACAACACCATTCAAACATTATACATGAATTTACAAATTATTCGGTGTTTACACTGAAATTTCAAAATCTGTTCAGATACAAAAACAACATTATCTTTAATTGTTATCCATCAGACATTTATTTAGCCTTTGGCAATAATAATTCCGCTTGTGAACAGTTTTAATAATTTTAAAAAGCGATGCAAATCAAAACCATTAATGAAACCAAATGAAATACTGGAGGCAGTGCCAATCCCTTATAAACCCAACTTTGGTTCTATGCTATCTCATATGTTTAAAGGTCCGGGAAAAATATAACGTGGACTGATGAGGGTGAACTAATTAATGACGTGACAACCATAGCTGAATCCCGAATTACAGATTTGCTGATATTCAGTCAAAATCATTACAAAGGGTAATGGTATCACGGTAGCTTCCAAGTTTTACAGTTGGTTAAAGGTGTTAGGCGTACCGGCCAGGTTGTACAAAACACAACAGAGAAAATAATTAAAGATACCATTACTTACAGTATCCCAGTAGAAAGAAAACTTACAAAAAATGGTCTCGTATATTTAAATTAAGAACTCACCACAACCTGCACCGTTGCCGCCACCACAATCACCATAACCACCGTAACTATTATCACCGCCGTCGTCGCACGCACGCACGCACGCACGCACGCACGCACGCATACAGACATACGCAACAAAATAAGAGTAATCATTTCGCTAGAAATCTGAGTAATATAATAATGGATCTGGACTCAATTGCATGTAAAATTTGGTCGAATATTGCGAATTAAGTCCTTTTTTCAACGACAAACAGGCAAAATTTAACTTTTAACGGTGTGCCCGGAGGTAATTTCGGAACGATGAAATTTGTCCGCGGGACCTCGATCTATTACGTTGCGTCGGATTTTCGTCTTGGCAACTTTAGTTTGTGGAAGGAAAGGGTGCCGGTGGGTAATCACCCCATCTCTAATCTCGCTATTTGTAAATATTTATATATTAAGTTGTTAATTGCCATATCTCGTCCTAACCATACATAGTTGTATTTTTTTAATTAGAATTAGCATGTATTGTACGTGTTATTAACGATACAAGCTTGAGTAAATTCAATATAAACAATCTTGTTTGTTCTTATACTGTCGCCGTATTTTGAAATGAATAATTTATTTAATTCAATCCTATGTACTTACCACCATCCTTTAGTACAGGGTTTACATTTTATTTCGCGTAATGGTCGATTACCTGTAATATGCTCGAAGTTGCGGGTTTGATCTTCATACCGAATTAAATAGCTATATATACCATCAAAACACAACACAACACCACCACCATAGCAACATTTTGGGTAAAATGAATTTTAAACAGTAATTTTAACTCTTTTTTAAGCCCATAAAATAGTATAGCACCTAAATCAGTGGTGTTAGGAGGTTGGTCCGGACGAACGGACGGACGGACGGACGTTCTGGTGGAAGTGATGTTGTTGGGTGCGGTTTTTATATGTTATAAAACATCTTTTTTTTCATAAAACAAAACCAAACCTATTTTCTTTCTAACCCTAATGTCACAAACCTTGAGATCCAACCCTAATGACACTAAAAAAAGAATGAAAAAAGGTGAAAAAAAAGTAAAAGAAAAATGTGAAAAAAATGGAATTAACCCCACAATGCCATTTGGACGCATTTTCGCACTTGTGGGGTGAACATTACACCCCACAAGTACCCCAAAAAAAACAACACAATGCCATTCTGTACTGGCAACGCAACCCACAACTGCCGCTCCAGACGTACGGACAAACGGACGGACGGACAGACAGTGAGACAGACAGACAGACAGACAGACAGACAGACAGACAGACAGACAGACAGACAGACAGACAGACAGACAGACAGACAGACAGACAGACAGACAGACAGACAGACAGACAGACCAACTTCCATATATAGGATATATTCGATAACATAAAAACATTATGCATGCTGTGATTTCTTTTGTATTATTGACGACAATACGGGAACATCTGCATATATTCTATGGTGCTAATAGGGCATTGACAGGTTTCTCGCCAGGTCCGCCATTCTTAATTAGCAGTCTCAGAGCTGTTATACACTTCTTACGTTAGGAAAGTGTTTTAAAAAAAAATGTTGGCTGATAAATAAAAGCAAAGATTCGACATCAGGGGCGTAGCTTGGCTGAAAACGACGTGTAGGCATAGTTGTAGGGGTCCGGGGATATTCAGAGTCACGCAACTTGCTCAGTAAAGGTCAGAGCGTCAACTGTATGACCTATATTTTATGAATATTTATCAAAACATTAAATCAGACAAAAAATGATCGCTTCAGGTACATCCAGGACAAGGCTGAAAATCACGGTAAGTTTTGACAAATCACGGGCAATATATCATACATGCATACAAAAATAAATAAATAAACACTAGGCTATACAGCGACAATTGTAATGTGATACATACCGTATTAATATAAATAAATAAGCAATAGGTTAAACATCGACATTTGTAATGTGATACATACTAATATAAATAAACAAACAAGAGGCTATACATCGACATTTATAATGTGATACATACTAATATAAATAAACAAGCAATAGGCTATACATCGACATTTATAATGTGATACATACTAATATAAATAAACAAGCAATAGGCTACATATTAATATAAATAAACAAGCAATAGGCTATACATCGACAATTGTAATGTGATACATACTAATATAAATAAACAAGCAATAGGCTATACATCGACATTTGTAATGTGATACATACTAATATAAATAAACAAGCAATAGGCTATACATCGACAATTGTAATGTGATACATATTAATATAAATATATAAGCGCTAGGCTCTCTATATAGACATTTGTAAATCGATACATATTAATATAAATAGATAAACACTAGGCTATATATAGACATTTGCAATGTGATACATATCAATATAAATAGATAAGCGCTAGGCTATATATAGACATTTACAATATCAATATAAAAATGAACACTATTTTTATCGACATGTGCAATATGATGTATATCATTATGAAAATTACTCATTATATAAATCGACATTTATAATATGTTTCATATCAATAAAAAATCACTATACTGACATTAACACGTTCATGCTGACACGGAGTAATGACAAGCATACATATGTTCACACCCGCAGGCACGCACGTACGCCATAATGACGTATTAATACATTTTGTAATAATATTGATAATAGTAATAATTTAATGAGGTAGCTCATAATGACAAAACATCAGTAATAATACATAAAGTGACGGTAACCTTATATTCAATGAGGCCTTATTACAACAACTACGTGTATAACATGAATGATAATACAAAACAACAGATAGCACTTGGCCTGGATAACATTGCCAGATACATCTACACGTTGTTGATGAAAACATGAAGAAAAAAAACACTGACATACATTCAATGGTTTAGAGATTGATAGCATATGTGACAACAATATTTACATTGTTCATAATAATAAAAATTATCAACCTTCGAAAAATAGTATTGACCTCGGCAACATTATGTTTTCGAACGTCACCTGAAATCGATCACTTCCCAGAATTAAGAATATCGCGCACGCGTATTTG
The DNA here is from genome assembly GCA_029582155.1 of Panopea generosa. Taxonomy (NCBI): domain Eukaryota; kingdom Metazoa; phylum Mollusca; class Bivalvia; order Adapedonta; family Hiatellidae; genus Panopea; species Panopea generosa. The sequence continues at coordinate 28,985,438 of CM055901.1, read as the reverse complement.
AACTTCCTACAGAAATGTAAATATTTACAACCACAAGCCACGGTGTTATTGATCGTGTAAAAATACTCACAAACAATGTTTCCCATACAGGTAACATTGTCATTTTGTTATACAAGCATGAAAAAACGTATTTTATCATTATTCCCATTTTCCGGTTGTAAAAAAACAGTTTAAAACTTATTTTTCTTTAAGAAACATTAATTCCAACATAGTAACAGCCGGAAGTGAGAGCGCATCTCAAAAGATATTGAGGCTCCAGAGGAGCACCCTTCTTATTGTTTTTTTTTGAAAAAATGACATTGAAATTATCATAGGATTTTATGTTATAATATATTGGAACGTGGTTAATAGTTTAAATGGCAGTTGTGGAATAAACTGTGGTGAACAAATAAAATGTAAACTAGTAAGAATATTGCTTTATTAAAAAAATGTTTATATTTTTTTTTTTATCGTTCCCAGTTATTTCCAAAGAAACTGTCACAGACAAAGAAGTACAGAATATGGTCACCAACAGCTATGACAAGTGCGCTACAGTCAATAAGAGAGCAACATATGTCTGTAAGAAAGGCCGCAATAGATCATAATGTGCCTGTGACAACACTAAGAGACAGAGTGGATGGTATGATTTCAGGAGAAACAGTAAAATCTGGTCCTGATCCTCTGCTAACACAAGAAGAAGAAGAAGCAAGACTGGTGATAAAACATCAACTACATGGCCGAGCTTGGATTTGGTTTTACAAGAGCACAAGTGTTAGAAACTGCATCAGATCTTGCAGTTCATATGGGGAAAAGAGACAAATCACAACATTTTAGTATGAAATGGTGTTATGGCTTTCTTAGTCGATGGCCCGGGTTGCACGTTGTAAAACATAAAGGTCTTGCTTCTACCAGGGCACAGAGTGCATCACCTGGAGTTGTCAATACGTATTTCGATGAACTGAACTCCACCATGATTAAGTATTGTTTGCTTAACAAACCTGAAGCCGTCTACAATTTGGACGAAAGGGGCACCTCAACGGAACACCGACCTCCAAATGTTGTTTCAGCACGTGGCATTCCTGCACAAGCAATAACATCACCAAGAGCTGCCAACACAACTATTATTGGGTGTGGCAATGCAATAGGTCAGCAAATCCAACCATATAATGTTTTTGCAGGAAAGAGAATGAGAGATGAGTTGCTCAATGGAGGCTTTCCTGGAACAGCTGGCACCGTGACAGACAAAGGATGGTCCACTTCTGCAGTTTTTGAAACTTACCTTAAAGAACATTTTCAAAAATATATACCATCTACTCCAGATAATCCAGTGCTTTTGTTATTCGATTTGCATGCCAGTCATCTAACCAAGCTCCTGCTGATTTAACCATGTACTTCCCTCTTCTGCAGATGCTAACCCGGACCACCCTGCTCCTGCAGATACAGACACAAACAGTCAACATACACCTGAACATATAGATTCATCTCCATCTGCACAGCCTTCAGCATTGCACGCTATTGATGATGATCAAATCAATGGTGTTGGCATACATTGCAGGAACGAAGAGAATAGTCCAAATGCGGAAGAATTCTTTTTGTTAGTGCCAAACAAAATAAAGGCAAGAAAAGAAAAGAAAGTCATTACATCCTATCGTGTCTGGTCGAGCTATAACCGAAGAATCTGTAATATGTCAAATGAAAAAGTATAAACAAGAGAACCCTTCCAAACTTCATATAAACAAAAAAACAAAACATGTAGACTACCCTCCCCCCCCCCCAAAAAAAAAAAACAAAAACAAAAAAAAAACAAAAAACAAACAAACAAACAAAAACAACAAGAAAAACAACAACAACAAACAACAAAAAAAAAAAAAAAAAAAAAAAAAAACGAAAAAAAAAAAAAGAAAAATAAATCAAATCTGGATACCAAAAAGAACAAGCAATATGGCTCTCCACAACCTGGTTCATCCGCATTTTATGTTGCGGATTCCAACGAAGACGAGGATAGCTGTTCAGCAGATAATGAATTGTCTTAATGTTGTGTTTGCCACACACATTCACCACCAACTTTAAGAGATCGCACTGACGTAGTTATTGTGAAATGTTGTCAATGTAATAAATGCCAAGACTGGACCCATCTCAGATTTTGTTGTAAAGTTTGCACTGTAAGAAGTCACACAGAATTTATGTGCCCATGTTGTGAAAAATAACAGTTTATATGAACACTATTGCAGATGGCCTAAACAGCTCTTTTCAGTTAGTGTTAACACATTTTAAAATGTTTATGAAGTTTAAATACATTGTTGTATTATATTTTCTGTATTAAAGATCTAAAATATAGTTAATTTTTTTAATAAACAATGTTTTTCTTTGGAAATAGCCCTTCATTCATTCGTAAGGTAAGTGCCGTATTTTCTACTTTCATTTATTTGCACTTCTGCATCCCCGTATCATTGCATTTTTGACACATTACGCCATTCAGTCATGTGCTCAAATTCAGGTGACGTCATTTTATTTTTGAGATTATTGGGGTCACCGTGATCTAACGTAAATGCACTGTGATTTAACGTGAATGTGAAAGCAGGGAGCATATTTGTTATCTTTTGTGTAGCATTTAGCGTCAACATCCGGTTTGTATTGAAATATTTAACGGCGATTCTTAAGTTGTCAAAAACCGGTGACACCATCATATACCTCGACGTTGCCTCGGTCAATATTATACATCTGCGATGACTCGGTCAGTATTATACCTCGACGTTGCCTCGGTCAATATTATTATTCTTAGGGGGACTATTTTCAAAAGCACCCTCACAGGAATGTGATATTTATATAATATTAACATAGCATACAACTAAGACTATAAATGATAATACAGAAATAATGATAATTCACTCGGAAATCTCTACATTTCGCCAAAAAAAAGCATTAAAATAAGAGTTGACATATCTTTGGAATCGTTCTATAATACTGATAAAAACTGCAAACTGAAATAAACCTTTTTTGGTCATAGATGAACCAATTTGTGGAAAGTGAAAGATGCCTTTCAATAATATACCATAACTATGCCCCACCCCATCCCAATTTTTAAAAAAATAAGAAGTTTAGGATTTGCGCATGTCTATCCTTGGTTAAATATAGGTCCTAACCTGGTCCCAGTTTCACTAAACATCTCAACTTGAGGTTTTCCTCAACTCAAAGTTGAAATGTTATAACGCCGTTTGCATTGATCAATTCGCGTGTTATCCTTGACTGATATGTCAAGACTTCAATAATGAGTGGTCGTTTGATTTGGAATGACTAATGAGTAATAGTTTAGAGATATTAAGGTTTTTTTTGTTGAGGAAAACTTTAGTGAAACCGGTCCCATGGCAACAAGCAACGGGGACACAACTATGCTAGTAACTTATGTTATGACGAGAAGGTTTGTATGACTAAAAACTATCGAATATGCCTACATCATACTTTACCAACGAACGTTATAGGCAACAAGAACAGCGAACAATTGATATTTACAGTTACTTTTAGATAGTGGACAGTCTCAAGTTTTGATGCAAAGATGATAAAGAAACCTGGTATGGTGAACAAACCAAGGCGGCGTCAAAATCGTAACCGGGTTGGCTTTTGTGTAAATAAGACCACTTGTGGCTTGGGCATCGCTGCAGTACAAACTGCAAACAAGATTAGACGCGACGAAATCAATATTGAATGTCGGTGTTTCCGCCAACAAAATACCGCGTCTAGCATTTTCATAATAGATTTGAAATGTTTAAATTGAAGAAGGTATCCAAAATGTTTCCTGTATGTTTCCGCTGCTAATGGAGACTATGATGGAAGAGGATAGTTGCTGGTTAAACTTTACGTTATATTATTACACAAGTACTCATCTATTATTGAATTTATTAAACAAGTTGGCAAAAATATATTTGATATATGCGAGGCTCTGCCGAGAAGCATATCATTTTTATAGAAAAGAGAAATATACGTTGATATCTAGATTCCATTAAGAAGTTCATATTCGCATGTAGTTGATCATGTCCCTGGTTGTTACAAGACAAAACGTATAGAAACATGTTACATTCATCTTAAAATGTAAATAGTAAATTGTATTTTGCATCGTAAAACCAGTGACTTAATAATAGGATAGGTGTGTGGATATGTCACTGGTAAAACAGTCTTTTGTTATTCATAAATTTGAATAATATGAACATAATATGTTGTGAAATATTGACGTTATTAGTATTTATGTTGTAGTGCAAAGAGTAATAATACTTAATAAATATTAATAAATTCTGGATTATTTGACTCGTCTATCCCAGAACCTGATTTCTCCCGAATCATGTCTATTAATCTCCCAATGAAAATGCAGATAATTCTATACCAGTCCCACAATTCATGGCAACTGAACGCTTACTAAACTGTGACGTCATAAAACTTTCAATTGAAGCAACTGACCAATTAACGTGCTGAAATGTGGCTTTCTCAACATTGCTTTTTAATGGATCCAATGGGGATAGCTCGGTCCTTTCTACAGACTTTACTTGATATGACATTTTCTTCACTGCATTATCATTTACATCTATATTACTATTAAAAACTGTATACATTAAGGTATCAGGGTTTTTCATACTTTAAACCAATATTTTATTATTCTAATCTGTCTCATTAAAGAAAACGATAATCTACATAATTTGCCATATATGACATTATTAGAAGTGTCACTTCTTGCTCCTAATAACGTAAATACGTTCAATATCACGAGCAATTTGAACTCCCCATATTTCGGAACCATAGTTTAATATAGGAGCAATCATTGCATCAAACAATGTTTCCTGGTATTTCAAGTAAGGCAGTATTAAAGAAAGATTTTGATGAAAATGGTGCTTTCATTGCTTGAATCCTTAGTTTACAACAAGGCTTAGAAAACTGTATCTTTTCTAAGTGTACACAGAACAACTTGAATTTTAATTCAGTAGATATTATAGGACGCGGTCCTTATTAAAGTTTGAGCAATAGATATAAAATTAACACCACAAAAAAAACAACAAAAGAAACGGTGTTTTATGCATCGGCTGTTTTGATGAGAAAAGTTGGCATTTTCACTTTTTTTTAATTATTATTCTGTATCTTTGACATGAGAGACAAAGTTGCCCTTTGAGTATAGTTAATGATTTAACACACGATGCTAAAATTTATTTCACTGCCTATATTCTCTAAATAAGTACAAATTAATCTTTACACCTTTAAAAAAAATCATTTTTACACATATCAAATCAATTTTAAACCTATTAAATATAGTTGTACACCTACGAAAAAATGCATAATAGACATATTGAATTACAACTTTCTGAAACAATACAACAGTTGGTCCTCAATGGCAGAGTTATCTAATGCGATGTCCTTTAATGACCACTTCTTACCACTTATGTCGTGGTTTCGAGCCCAGCTTAGTCAATCAATCAATCAATCAATCAATCAATCAATCAATCAATCAATCAATCAATCAATCAATCAATCAATCAATCAATCAATCAATCAATCAATTCTTTATTTCCGCATTTCTGAGATTCATACATGTTTAGTTATATAGTGAGAAACAAAACGAACAAAAATAAAGCTATTTAAACATAGAAGGCAAATTAATGATACACTTGTTAGAGTATAATGTAATTGGCACTATCAATAAACATCACATATATAACATTCATATAGTTGTTGATGCTTCAATAGTTGTCTAGTTCCGAGAGATTTGTGTTACAAGAGATAACCTCATGTCCAAATTGTCTAGCCTGGTCAAGACGAAACATAAGGTCTAATTATGAGATGATGAATCGAAGTTTCTGCTTTATTAATATATATTTATGGAATATTCGTCATGGTTTCTGGCAGATTTTTTTTCGTGATTCCATTCAAGTCTGTATTTTTTTTTTGTCTTAGTGGGATGATAGTCCATATACATACTCTTATGCCACATAATTTGAAGGCAACTCTCATATATTTGAAACAGTTAATTCGGAATCGGGATTTATTTTGTAAGGTTTCGCTGTGGATACTCGATCCGACCTAGCATCCAGCTAAAGCACTTCATCTGATGAATAGATAATAAATTATATTTGTTTCTTTCTAGTTCTTCTTCTATCAATAAAACTTAACATGTCGTATGTAACCTGGCATCTGTCGGAAACGACATTAAACCTAATCAAATACACCTATCTTATGAAGTTTCTCTTTTCATATTTTCTTCTACTGTTTTATGTTTTGCCTTCCACGGTTATAGTATTACGTAACGATTATGAACGTATAAAGGACAGTTCGTCGTCAACGTAGCGTGCGTTGTCGGGCGTGCCGGTGCGTTGAGCGTTGTTTATTGATGAATGAGCAAATGTTGGAGAAGTGTTGATGAAGTTGAATATACTAAAATAAATTTATTACGTTGAATGTCACAGACAGCAAACACGACGACACTTATCAATTTCTATCAGTTTTAATATAATTTAAAGTCACACAGTTTATAATAAAATAGTTCCAAAGATATAGATATAATCAAAATCACAGTATTGTATCTAAGTTGTCATACCATTCACTAAAATCTCACTATAAAAGCGGTGTCCATAACATAGACTATTTGCGAATAACTAAGATAAAAAAACACTGTCCAAATATCGGATAACATCCAAATATCTATTAAGTTCACAAAGTTAAATTAAATTTTACAAAGTACTGACGGCTTTCCAATCTGTCTGGTAAACTATCCAGACAGTTACTATGTCCTAAAAAGTTGTTCTCCCTTCATCCTCTATTAACTTCTTCCTAAAATACTAAAATTGTTTTGTTTGCACATACATGGCTTTGGTATGGTTTAGATACTTAATCATTAAAAGAAAACATAAAGGCAAACAAGATATACTGGACAATACATGGTAAAAATGTTATGTACACCAAAATCAAAATGTTTTCACACCTTCAATTTCTATAATCAATTAGGCTTCAACAGTATATACATAAAACGAAAGTTTGGAATAATTTCACATAATACTGGATTAATAATCAGTTTAAGCTAATAAGTGTTTACAGTAGTAATTAAGATATCAAGATGTTGGCATTGAGCATATGTGAGAGCAGGTTTAACCAGCATTGACAAGTTGCATTTGAAGATAAAATGTAACAAAATATTTATAAATAAACTAAAAAGTTGCTAAAGATATTTTCATAAAAATCACTCCATAATAACTTCCCCCTGTTTTAGAAAATCTTTGTCCTCAAAGTTAATATAAATAACTGCAATTAAAATAGTTCAACGTTTTTAATGTAATTGGCAATTTGTATAAACAGAGAAAGATTCTGTCCCTTTAAATATTCATCTGATTGCAACAGATTGTAAAGTGGCCCTTTCTTTTGCAATACGCACACACAGCTCCCTTGGCGACACATTTGTTTGATGGATGATATTTGTCACTACCACATTTATTGCAATAAAAATCACAGGAACATGAAGGTCCCGTGCAATTTCTAACGACGTATTGGCTTAAACAAATAGTTCTAGATAAACTTCTTGTATCAGTCTTGGCAGTTGAGAGGCAATTTAACAATTTCTCGTCCTTGCTTCTAAGGCGCGAATGAACATTGGACAGATATTCGAATTCTGCACTTTTCTTTGATAATGTGATGTTCACCTCTTCGAGTTGCTGTTGAAGATTTGAATACTTTTCTTCTAAAGTCGTATTTTCAATCTTCAGATTGTGATACACGTTTTTCAGTTGCTCCATTTCATCTTTCACAATCTGGTAGTTGAGTTTACACTGTTGCTGTGCTTGTTGTTCATGCTGTATTATCATGTGCAGCTCATCGATATCTTCTTCTAATTTACCCATCTCGCTTGGATAAAAATTTAATCTCATTTCCGCTTCTATCTCTCTTATGTATTGCATTTTGATGTTGTCATATTTTGGTAACAATTTACTTAATTCATCATTTTCTACAGAACTAAAAGGCATTTGAACACAAACAGATTTCCTTTCGTTATAATTAATCATTCTGACACCATCACGTTGATGCTTTTTAGCCGATTTCTGATTTTTAGATTTTTCCGAATATGATTTATTACTAGTTACACTTGATACACATCCGGTAGATTTCCTGGAAAAGTCCAAGTTGTTGTTGCTGTGTGGACATGATTTGGCATAATGTCCGTAGTTTCTGCATAAGAAACACTGTCTTGACAGAGCCTTGCAATAGTGGTTATAAACAACATACTCACTACATCTCCGGCACGTCCTGGCTTCTAATTTCTGCTGTTGAATGGTAGGCACTCGCTTTTGGGGTATTTGATAACAATCCATTTTGTGAGAGGGAACCGGAAACACGATACCACTGATTCTGCGCCAGTTATTACGTAACGATTATGAACGTATAAAGGACAGTTCGTCGTCAACGTAGCGTGCGTTGTCGGGCGTGCCGGTGCGTTGAGCGTTGTTTATTGATGAATGAGCAAATGTTGGAGAAGTGTTGATGAAGTTGAATATACTAAAATAAATTTATTACGTTGAATGTCACAGACAGCAAACACGACGACACTTATCAATTTCTATCAGTTTTAATATAATTTAAAGTCACACAGTTTATAATAAAATAGTTCCAAAGATATAGATATAATCAAAATCACAGTATTGTATCTAAGTTGTCATACCATTCACTAAAATCTCACTATAAAAGCGGTGTCCATAACATAGACTATTTGCGAATAACTAAGATAAAAAAACACTGTCCAAATATCGGATAACATCCAAATATCTATTAAGTTCACAAAGTTAAATTAAATTTTACAAAGTACTGACGGCTTTCCAATCTGTCTGGTAAACTATCCAGACAGTTACTATGTCCTAAAAAGTTGTTCTCCCTTCATCCTCTATTAACTTCTTCCTAAAATACTAAAATTGTTTTGTTTGCACATACATGGCTTTGGTATGGTTTAGATACTTAATCATTAAAAGAAAACATAAAGGCAAACAAGATATACTGGACAATACATGGTAAAAATGTTATGTACACCAAAATCAAAATGTTTTCACACCTTCAATTTCTATAATCAATTAGGCTTCAACAGTATATACATAAAACGAAAGTTTGGAATAATTTCACATAATACTGGATTAATAATCAGTTTAAGCTAATAAGTGTTTACAGTAGTAATTAAGATATCAAGATGTTGGCATTGAGCATATGTGAGAGCAGGTTTAACCAGCATTGACAAGTTGCATTTGAAGATAAAATGTAACAAAATATTTATAAATAAACTAAAAAGTTGCTAAAGATATTTTCATAAAAATCACTCCATAATAATAGCATGCCCATTGACATTTTCATTTATTTGGCGCGTGTACACGCTTTTAATATCTTGCCTTGTTCATGCTCGTTCACCGATATTCAATCACCCAAAGCAAATGTCTGAGGTTATTTATAAAATTCATGATTTACCTATATGTCGATGCACACATATCTTTCAATAACTTCTGCAGTTTGTCAATACTAACCCTGGAACTTGTGTGTCACAACTAAAACTTGCTAGAAACCCTTTACTTATGCAGATGACAATTCGTGCTGACAACGTCGGTTACATTCGCGTTAGTGCTTGTTTAGCGAGAGAGAAAGGAGTTGGATATTTACAGAGGAGTTTATGAAATTGAAAATTTGCATACGTATTCAGTGTACTTGAGTACAGCAAACGGATAGAGTACGCAGGAGAATACAAACGAAACAAAATGGAAGTGTAGTTCTGTATAGTGGCATAGCTTTACTAGTGTTTCAGGATAAAGACAAATAGTACAGGTTAATCATGAAGGTAAGCTTTGATATATACTTTATAAATACCCTCCACTTTCCCCAGAAATCATTATTTTCTCAAATACAATGCTAATTCCATTCGTGCACTAACTCTCATAAAAGTTTAAATATGATAAAAGGTATATGTTTTACTGTATGAAATTATGATTTTCAAAGATACACAGCATGAACGAATTCGACTTTTTAAAGTTAATTTTACGCTAACAGGAGGAAGAAACCAGACACACTTTCCATACACAAAAATAACAAAGTAACATACATTGAGCAAACAGACAACGAAGAAAAAATTGACACAAACCATACATATCAAATTAATATGCAGAATGAAAATTTCGAGAACTGATGAACCGAGGTGAACTCTTTTTTTTAATTATGATTATTAGTACACTATATATAGTTTAAGCATACGAAGATGTATCCGAAAATAATGCAACTACTGATTAAAAAAACATACCATTAATTTTAATGAAATTTCACTTGACACTATTTTATGAAAATTATATATTTATGAAAATAGGTGGTAATTTATAAAAAAAACTGAGTAAAATGGCATTTGAATATGCCAGTTTTTTTATATAAAAGAAAACACATCTCAGGAATTATCAATTTATTTTTTTTATAAACGGTTCCTTACTAATATTTCAAAACTAGCCTGACACCATTTTTTTATTAAAAACAAAATTTAAAAAAAAAAACGCGATTTCTTTATTAAACTATGAAGTTTCAGATAGCAGACTTGAATATGAATATTTCCGTGGCCTAGTGGTTCAGTGTACGCCTCGGAAGCGGGATATCGAAGAATCCCGATGGAAGCACTTGTATTTTTTCGGATAGAGCCGGTTACTGGCCCAGCAGCTAGTTAAATTGTGGGCTACCGAATGTCTAACAGTCTGACGCCTGGCGAGAATAACTTTCGGAAAGTAACTGTGTACTGTATAAAGGTGTCTCACAAGCCTGGTGTGCAGAGGTGACACTATAATAAACAAAGACTTTACTTTTTAGTTTATTTCTATTATATGTTCGTAGGCATTCAGATTGATTTCATACGTGAACTTGAGTGAATTCGATATCAACATTTTTTTTACTGAAAGTTACATGCCCGGCTCACAAGCCGCTATGCCCAGTCGGTAACGTCACTGACTGTCAATCCATGCGTCGTCAGTTTGAATATTCGTCCGGCGGCCGTTTCTATGATGCTTGGACATAAAAGTTAATCTGCAGTTATCTGTATGTGATAAATCGTTAACTCCACCCACTCACCCCAAATAAACTGAAACTATTCTTAACTTTAGCAGTGACTTAATTATTATGTTTATGTATCTCTGTTTTTGTCAAAGCAGAGACAAAATAATTAAGTCACTGACCTGGGTCAGAGACATAATACACAATGCCTGGGTATTGCCGATATATTGAATAAAAGATGATGTTGTCTCTTACATTTTCTTTCTAACTTTACCATCCAATTTTATGTATTTCACACAATTGTTAAAAGTAGTCATGAAAGATTTACCAGTGACATATCCACATTATTAAGTTACTAGACAGCGGCGTAGCTTCATATGGGCACTGTAGGCACGTGCCTACACTTTTATCTGAGAAATCGAAAAAATATAAATGCCAAAAATGCAATAAAATCTATCTTCTATGCTATTTCATTTTTACGTTGATTGAAATGAACAATTCTTAAAGCATTACATTTATTTGTTATAAAACAGTGAATTCAAAGTTAATATTAAGGATAACCTTGCCCCTAAAAAAAGTATACGTCAAAACACACCTGCAACAGTCTAGCTGATTTTTTTCCGGAGGAGCATGTCACCAGACCCCCAACAACTGTGCCTACTCTTCGTTTACAGCCATGCTACGCTCCTACTAGATCTACTAATTGTAAATATCATAAATAAATGTCGGGGTCGGGTCGAACCGAATGTTTCAGTATGTCACAGTAACTCCTCAGCCACCCACCCAAACAGCTACCTGCGTAAAATAATTCTGAGCTGGAGCACAGCAAACTAACATATATAAATTGATGAGAAACAATTAACCATGAAGTTTTAAAATAGAAATGGACGGCATGCAATGTCTGCTGTAAGTTCAGTCGTCTGCTGCAAATCAGCGATAGTTTATACAAGTCTGCGATTTATTCATTGTGAAGTAATTATGTATAAACGCAATTCCCAAACGTAATGTTTTGTAAACGCAATTACCAAACGTTATGTTTTGTGACTTGTCTATACTTCCTTTGTGTTTAACTCCTTTGAACAGCTGACTTTGTAAACAAATTACACGTGGTTTGTGCTAAATTTAGCTAACACATGACGTCACCCAATCGATGTCTGCATATTAAATCACGTGACCTACAATAACACGAAATGGCGACACACGGACCGTGAATTGGACAGACTTGGCAGCATTACGTCAATTTCATTATTAAGATTAGATTAAAGGATACTTTACAGTGCAGGACAGTAAAACAACCTGTACATTGGTGTTTGATAAGTCATAGGAAAATGACCATGTTATAGAGGGGTTTTGATGACCTAAACCGTCTGCTGATAATAATAAAAACAAAAACAAATGTGCGGAGTGTGCAGACTGTCTGCAGATATTGTGATAATCGAGCGTTAATTACATTGTCTTTACAGCAGCTACTGACGTCGTACCAGCGGGACAATATGGGCTTCCTTCACCAGATGTCGTTGCTGTTATGGAAGAATTTTACTCTGAAGAAAAGAAGTCCTGTGAGTATTAATTATTGCAATAAGAAGTAAATTGATAAACGTGTGCAGTACCTACGACTATGCCTGGAAATATAATGTGCAGTCCGTCGTGTAGCTAGCTATCTGTCTACATGTGTCAAACTTGTCAAATAAGTTATTAGCATTCATTTTGTTGACACAGGGGGTTTTGACTGTCAGCTGGGCTCAAATCTTTAACCCAACCATTAATAAGGGATAGGTGATCCACAGACAGCACCTGTTCAACCACTTGTCAACAGAGGACCTAACCAGGCCCTTCCCCAGGTACTTAAAGTTCCGTGTTACAGCGACACTGATTTCCAATGTCAATACCCGCAGCAAGCATACATCTTATCTTTATTGCAGTCGAAACAGCAGGTCCTTTGAATTGACATGTTTGCCACTGACACGCGTGTTGCCGCGATAGTAATACACAACCTCCAGACATCTGGACTAAATGTAACATTACATGCGACTGCAGTTGGACCCTCAATACACTGCTGATATGGTCCAGTTGCTGTAACTTTATTATCTGCAGATCCATCTAGAGAATATAGTAGTCTCTGCTATTGATTGATTGATTGAATATTTAGCGTCATTTTTATGCCCTCGAGGGCTAACAGACGATCAGTTAACCTAATCACTGTTTCCTGGGATTAACCAGTACTCGAGCACACCCCATCTCAGCAAGTAACTGATAACTTTCCCATTTGAATCAGTGGTGAGAGACGAATGATAATGAAACACAATGTCGTATATCAATCATCATGGAGACTGTTGCTGGGCGGGGGATTCAAACTCACGACCCCTGGATTGATAGTCAGACATGTAACCGACTGAGCTAATTGGACCCGGCTAGTCTCTACTATAAAATATAACTAATTTATCAGGGCAGTCAGTTAATTGTTATTTAGATATATAATATAATAATCAGTTACCTGTAGATTTATTGACTTTATAGCCTAATCAGTACATTACATCAAGAAGCTGGCAGGTAAGGGGCACATCTGTTTGTCTGTTTGCTTGAACAGTTAGCATCATCTTAGGCCATCGAGGACTGACAGACAAACAGCAAAGCTAACTACTCTTATCTGGGATTCTGGAAGGTTAACAAGTACTCAATACACCCATTGCTAACTGATAACTTTCCACTTATATCAGCGGTGAGAGATGAATTATAATAGAGGCAATGTTGTATAGCAATCATCATGGATACTGTGGCGGGAAGGGGAATTTTGGAACTGATAAGCCCTGGATTGATAGCTAGATGTGTTACCATACATAAAAATATATAATGTCATTATTTTCATTATTGAAAAGAGGTGAGGGTGGGCTTATCTCAATTTTTTAAAATGAAAATTAACATGTATTCATATTTGAGGTGGTGGGGGAGGTTAGGGTGTGTTGTTTTCACTTCTTGGGGGTCATCCAATCACCGATACTGTCACTTGTGGTTGTACATGGTGCATGTGGTCCAGTGGTAGAGCACCGAACCAATGATCTGAGGGTCATGGATTCGATCCTCCGCCACGGCTATGTCTGGTATTCTTGAGCAAGACACTTTTCTGCATACGCTTAGTACTGGTTCTAACTAGGATGTCTTCGAGCATGATTTGCCTAAGTTGTAAGAACTTGTTTCACAATTAAAGTAAAATAATTGTGTATCTATATTTCAACAGTAATGTATTCCATAAAGAAACTTTAACTTCAAATTTACAAACAAAGACATGACAACACCCTAAGGTGTGCCTTTTTATTATACAAACACCCTGAGGAATGAATAAATAATTAGTAATTAGATAGTAAATTCTGTTTCATCTTTTAAATGCAGTTTAACACTATCTTCAAAAAAAAAATAATTTGAGAATTACAGTATGTGAAGTATTGCACAATTATTGGTAGATATCTGTTTAAACATAGATGTTTGGAGGGAAGCCAGCATATAACGAACACCTCATATATATACATGTGTATAAAAGTGGATGTTTCACTCACTCGCAGATTATACAACATTAAACATTAAAAAAAGGCTAGATTTGTGCATACCAGTAAAAATGTTTAAATTTTATAAAACATACAGATAAATAAAAATCATATTTATACCTAGTTCATTAATTAATTAATTGATTGATTGAATGATTAATTAATTAGATGTTTATTGTTGTTAAATGGCTATTTATTTAATGTAATATTGGAGCTAGAGTGGCTTGAAGTTTTTTACTTTAACGTTACAATAATTATACAGTATTGCCTTCAGTAACACTGAACGTTTTGATGTAAATACATACGTTATGAAGACAAACTGCCAGGTACAGTCAATTTAATTGATTGATTGATTGAATATTTAGCATCATTTTATGCCATTGTAGGCTAAAAGACGATCAGTTAACCTAACCACTGTTTCCTGGGATCCTGAAAGCACACCCCATTTCCGCAAGTAACTGATAACTTTCCCACTTGCATTGGCAGTGAGAGATGAATGATAGTGAGACACAATGTTGTATGTCAATCATCACAGAGACTGTTGCCAGGTGGGGATTCGAACTCACGACCCCTGGATTGATAGTCAGACGCGTAACTGACTGAGCTAATTGGGCTTGGCAGAGTCAATTAAAAGTTAGTTGATAATTGAGCAAGTTCATTATGCACAGTATATGGTATAGGTATATAAGTGGGTAATAACTGTTTCTTATGCAATCCATTTATAATTCAATACCTGTTATATACACCTGTCTTACCTGTATTGAATAAATGAAGCCGATAAAATGTTTACAACCATTCTCAAATAAACAAAAACTACCATACCTACCATATTAGAGATGACAGCACATTTATCTATTTCATAAATTATACAGTACAATAGATTTAATATTAATGTGTTACCTGTATTGGACGAGTCTAACTGTAAATAGAATGACGTAATTTCACATTAGCGTATTCGGTTTCTGCTTCTCTTACCTTGTGTATTGATTATACCAACACGATAACATATTTATAACAGTTCTCAAATAAAGGAAAAAAAATGGACTGTAAACGCACAAATGTGTAAATGTTCTCATGACATTGATATTCAATCTATCAACAAAAATGGAGTTACTACAACAATCAGTTTGCCGTCTGCCATTCATCCATTATTTACAATTCTTGAGAACAGTATCCCGTCACACAGCTACTTCAAGTTATCAAGTATTACATGCATACAGTATTTGTTACTTTTGGACGTGAGGTTATTGCCTTGCTGAGTAGTCCAGGGCCTAAATTCATCAATAATTTGAGTCTGAGATTTAAACTTGGACTCAAATTATCGAAAATTTCATATTCAAATAACAAAAATGTAAGATTTGAGTCTGAGTCAAATTCTCAGACTCAAAATATTGATGAATTTAGGTGGTCTATGGCGCCATCTCAAGATCGCTTATCTCTCACCGCTAAGGTCATAGGTTTTAAGTCCCGTTCTCTCCAAAAACTTTATGCGAGTAAGATTCCAGTTACTTTTGGAAGGACATTGGTTCTACTCAGTTTGACTCCGTCTGATGACTTCTTCCACCAGTAAAACTGGATATGCCATATATAACCTGAAATGTGTTGAAAATAGCGTTAAGTAAACCCCATTCAATTCTCATTCACTTAACCTTTCACCTCTGTTGTTGACCGTCCAATTTTGCAGATAATCTTTTTAATATTTTATGAAAATTCACAAAACAAAGACAAATGCCATCTCTGTCTTCAGATGAACCATTGGTGATGTCAAGTGGGCAGGAAAAAACAAATATTTTGAGGACTTTTTATGTGTTATGTTAGTAGGCTTAATCTTACATTTCTTCGAAAAAAACTTTTGTGAAGGATTTTCTTACATCAAAAGTTAAATTACCCAGTCTTGTAGGTCCAGGTTCTGCAGGAGTTAAATTCATTGAATGCTTGACATAGACCCTTAATGAGAACACATAAATTTTGTGTAAACAAAATAAGACTTTCAGACAACTTTCAGTTAAAGTACCATTATAACTGATTATTTCTGTAACAATATGTAATCATTTTCTGGACCTAAATTCAGCAAGGTTTTCATAATGACAGCTGCTGTTACTGATGTGCTGATACATAAGGTATTGAGATACTATGACAGCTGCTGTTGATGATGTTGTGTTGCTACACAAGGTATTGAGATGCTATGACAGCTGCTGTTACTGATGTGCTGTTAATAAGGTATTAAGATGCTATGACAGCTGCTGTTACTGATGTGCTGTAACATAAGGTATTGAGTTGCTATGACAGCTGCTGTTATTGATGTACTGTTACATAAGGTATTGAAATGCTATGACAGCTGCTGCTACTGATGTTGTGTTTCTGCACAAGGTATTGAAATGCTATGACAGCTGCTGCTACTGATGTTGTGTTTCTACACAAGGTATTGAGATGCTATGCAGGCTGCTTTTACCAATGTTGTGTATGACAGCTGCTGTTTCTGATGTTGTGTTTCTACACAAAGTATTAGGATGCTATGACAGCTGCTGCTACTGTTGT
The DNA here is from genome assembly GCA_029582155.1 of Panopea generosa. NCBI lineage: Eukaryota > Metazoa > Mollusca > Bivalvia > Adapedonta > Hiatellidae > Panopea > Panopea generosa. Next base: position 28,968,366 of record CM055901.1, on the reverse strand, counting down.
GTTTCTACAAAAGGTATTGAGATGCTATGACAGCTGCTGTTACTGATGTTGTGTTTCTGCACAAGGTATTGAGATGCTATGACAGCTGCTGTTACTGATGTTGTGTTTCTACACAAGGTATTGAGATGCTATGACAGCTGCTGTTACTGATGGTGTGTATGACAGCTGCTGTTACTGATATTGTGTTTCTTCGAAATGTATTGAGATGCTATGACAGCTGTTGTAACTGTTGTTGTGTTTCTACAAAAGGTATTGAGATGCTATGATAGCTGCTGTTACCGATGTTGTGTTGTTACACAAGGTATTGCGATGTTGTGACACATGCTGTTACTGCTGTTTTGTTGATACACAAGGTATTAAGGTACTATGGCAGCTGCTGTTACTGATGTTGTGTTGTTACACAAGGTATTGATATGCTGTGACAGCTGCTATTACTGCTGTTGGGTTGTTACACAAAGTATTGAGATACTATGACAGCTGCTGTTACTGATGTTGTGTTGTTACATGAGGCATTGATATGCTGTGACTGATGCTGTTACTGCTGTTGTTTTGTTACACAAGGTATTGAGATACTATGACAGCTGCTGTTACTGATGTTGTGTTTCTACACAAGGTATTGAGATGCTATGCAGGCTGCTGTTACGGATGTTGTGTATGACAGCTGCTGTTACTGATGTTGTGTTTCTACACAAAGTATTAAGATGCTATGACAGCTGTTGCTACTGATGTTGTGTTTCTACACAAGGTATTGAGATGCTATGCAGGCTGCTGTTACCGATGTTGTGTATGACAGCTGCTGTTACTGATGTTGTGTTTCTACACAAAGTATTAGGATGCTATGACAGCTGTTGCTACTGATGTTGTGTTTCTACAAAAGGTATTGAGATGCTATGACAGCTGCTGCTACTGATGTTGTGTTTCTACACAAGGTATTGAGATGCTATGACAGCTGCTGCTACTTATGTTGTGTTTCTACACAAGGTATTTAGATGCTATGACAGCTGCTGTTACTGATTTTGTGTTGTCACACAAGGTATACAAGATACCATGGTAGTTATTGTTACTGATAACTTTAATGTTACTGAATGTCTCGAGATGTCACGGCTGTTGTTGTTACTGCTGTTTTTGTTGCTACTGACATGGTGATTCAGGGATTTTTTCCTGTTATATTTTATTACAGTTGATGTATTGCTACTGGAAGGAACTGGGGTGGTTAACAATATGAATAGATTTCTTATAAGGACATGTTTAATAATTTAGTTGACAAACATACCGTAGCTTTATTTCTGCACTTGTATGAAACTTATTGATTTTACAGGATGGTTGGACTGAAAAATTATCTATGTGTTGTTAATATACATGATTACACTGAGCTACTTGTATTGTCCTGTGTGTGTGTGTGTGGGGGGGGGGGGGGGGGGGGGGGGGGGGGGGGGGATTCTACCTATCTGTTAGCTTTATCTGATATTTATCACCACAGTATTAGTCACCTCAAGTTGAAGTATGCTGTCAATGGTTCCCTGGTGTACAGTACCACAGTGCCCTTGTCAGTCACCTCATTCCAGGCAACATATCTGTACTGGTTATAACAACAGCTGCTGCAGCAGACAATAATTCATTGTTGTTGTAATTACATGATAGTCAGTAACACAGAGACTGTTACTCATAAAATACAGGTGGGGATTATAGCACATATATAATACAGGTGGGGATTATAGCACATAAATAATACAAGTAGGGATTATAGCACATATATAATACAGTTGGGGATTATAGCACATATATAATACAGGTGGAGATTATAGCACATATATAATACAATAGGGGATTATAGCACATAAATAATACAATAGGGGATTATAGCACATATATAATACAGGTGGGATTATAGCACATATATAATACAGGTGGAGATTATATCACATATATAATACAATAGGGGATTATAGCATGTATATAATACAATAGGGGATTAAAGCACATATATAATACAGGTGGGGATTATAGCACATATATAATACAGGTTGGGATTATAGCACAAATATAATACAGGTGGGGATTATCGCAGATATATTATACAGTAGGGGATTATTGCACGTATATAGTACAGGTGGTGATTATAGCACAAATATAATACAGATGGGGATTATATCACATATATAATACAGGTGGGGATTATAGCACAAATATGATACAGATGGGGGTTATAGCACAAATATAATACAGGTGGGGATTATAGCACATATATTATAAAGATGGGGAATATAACACATATGTAATACAGCTGGGGATTATAGCACATATATTATACAGGTGGGGATTATAACACATATATAATACAGGTGGGGATTATAACACATATATAATATAGGTGGGGATTATAGCATATATATTATACATATTATACAGGGGGTGGGGGGGGGGTAATAACACATATATATATACAGTCAGGGATTATAGCACATATAATACAGGTGGAAATTATAGCACATATATTATACAGGTGGGGATTATAACACAAATATAATACAGATGGGGATTTAGCATATATATAATACAGGTGGAGATTATAACACATATATAATACAGGTGGGGATTATAGCACATATATAATACAGGTGGAGATTATACCACAAATATTATACAGGTGGCAGTTATAGCACATTTATAATACAGGTGGTGATTATAGCACATATATAGTACTGAACACATATATAATACAGGTGGGGATTATAGCACATATATTATACTGATCACATATATATAGTACTGAACACATATATAAAACAGGTTTGGGTTATAGCATATATATAAAACTGATCACATGTATAGTACTGAACTGTTCAACACATATATAATACAAGTGGGGATTATAGAACATATATAATACTGGTCACATATAGTACTGAACACATATATAATACAGGTGGGGATTATAGCACATATATAATACTGATCACATATATGTTACTGAACATAAATATAATACAGGTGGGGATTATAGCACATATATAATACTGAACACTTATATAGTTCTCAACACATATATAATACAGATGGGGATTATAGCATATATATAATACTGAACACATATATAATATAGATGGGGGATCATAATACAAACATATATCAGTATAGAGGGTACATATGATGAATATAACATACATTACATATATGATACAAGTTGGAGGCTTATAGAACTAACATATTACATATAAGATACAGATGGGGATTTTAACACAAACATTACATACGATACAGGTGCAACAATAACACATATATATTATATAATGTTTTAATAGTGCATACAATTCAGATACGAATATAACACATATAGAATACATATGGAGACTATAACACAAACATAACATGATACAGGTGCAACAATAACACATATATCACATGTAATGCATATTTAATGAATATGATGCAGATACAAATATAACACATATAGAGTACAGATAGGGACTACAACACAAACATAACATTATCATACAGGTACAACAATAACACATATATCACATGTAATGCATATATAAAGCATATTTTTTATTATGATGCAGATAAATATATTAAATAAATATTAAATAATTTTTATAGTATATAGATGTGGATACAGGTGGGTACTATATACTGGTTGCATGTACATACCATAAAGGATAATAGCAAGGTCTATATTACCTTTTTTTAATACAGATGTATTTGTTTGTATGGTGTTTAGCATCGCATTCAACAATTTTTCGGCTATATCGCGACAGTTTCTACTTGAGACAGCATACTTAAAGTTCTACCACACAGGTCTATCATGCTGCAGACATATGTTATGATACCCCACCCAGTCACATTATACTGATACTGGGCCAACCAGACCTAGAACTATCCTCTAACTGCTGAGCATAAAGCGAGACAGTTTCTAGTACTATATTTAAAGTCTGTGATATGACCAGGATGGTGATCAGACATGTGAAGCGGGCACTACTCCTAGACCACTGCTGTGGTTTTAACACAGTTGTGAGTGACAGGATAAATGTAGTATCTCTTACACACACTTTTACCGACAGCTTTCATCAAAACAATAGATGTGTAATATGTGTTCTGTTAACCCTTTACTCCATAGATATGTGTTTCGTGCACCAATCACAGAAGGCCTTTGAAAACAGTGTAGGAAGAGTTCAGATTGCTCGTAACGAGCAATCTGAACACTTCCTGCACTGTTTTCCACTCTGTCAGTTAAAATAAACATAATTCACCCATTGCTGATATGTGGTGAATTAATGCTTTCAATATAAGAGGTGTCCAAAGGCGTTTATATGAAGTAAAGGGTTAACAACACACCATATAGCTGTTAAGACATGTCTCTTTCTGCTCTAAGGTACAGGGTAGGAGATAGGGGTTGTTTAAGGACATGACAATGCGCCCGGCACCCATTCTAAAAATTGATAACACTTCATATCATTATTAAGATCCTTTCTAAGATGAAATGATTTGTACAATATGTTTAAACCAGTTTGACAGGTAAAAATGAAATAATGTGACTCATTTGATGTATGTCACTAATTACATAACAATTATAAGCAGGAAATCTATTTTAGTCGAATCTTGATGACTAGGCCAAGTTAAGAAATTTCTTTTCAGTATCTTATTTTTGCATGTTTATTGTTGTTGTTGTTGTATGGTGTTTAGCGTCGCTTTCAGTTGTATTGTGACAGCTAGTGGTACTTGAGACAGTATTCTGAGTGCTGCCAAATTGGAGTATCATGCTGCAGACGCATTGTATGATACCCCACCCAGTCACATAATACTGACAGCGGGCCAGCCAGACCTAGAATTATCCTCTAATTGCTGAGCACCAACCAAGGAAGCACAAATTAGGCAAGGACACAGCTAGAAAAAAAAAGTAACTTCACGATTTAGATCAGATTGATTCAATCAATTCATCAGTTTTTATAACCGGATATTTTCATGAATCTGAATGAAAATAAAATTTAAATTTGGGAGCCATAGAAAAAAAAATTGTTTTATCCAGTTTCCTGTTGTATCTGACTACGCTCTATGGAGACTGCAGTTTATTGGAAAAAATGTGAATAGCCAATTCTAAACTTTTGAAGATATCCTGAAATACTTACTACTCATATTTCAAGCTGTTGATAAGCTGTTTCTTCCATATTTAGCAATAAATGGCTTCATACAGTCGTCTCTCAATTATGGTTTTACTTTCATGTTTAATTTGCATATTTTCTGGGCTGGCGGTTTCTTATATCGATCCTTGCTAAATATTCCATTAAAATATTTAAGTAAGTAATAGATCATTTGATAATTGCTTTCTAGAAACACGCATTTAAAAAAGAAAAATGAAAACAATTTTTCTTGTCTTTCTTGAAATGCCTTAAAGTTGATAAAACTCATTTCCTGTTTGATGGTTTTAGTTTCACAATGCAGGTGGAAATTAGAAAATGTTTGATATTTATCTCATGAAATATAATCTAATAAGCAGAGTTCCTGTTATGATATTTGCCATTGTAGTAGAACAAAAAATGAAGTAGGAATTATAGAGTATATCATTATATGTATACAAAGAGCCAGTCATTATCTTTAACTTACCCTAAAATTGTGACACTAATGGCTCTTTGTTGACCATTTTGTTAGTTTTTCCTTATTAGAGGTAGAATTGGTTGCAGTAAAGTTTAAAAATGTCCGCTTCAAAGAAATAAGAGAAAAACAAAGCATTACAAATTATTAGAATGATAAAGGAATTATATAGAGAAGGAAAGGCAACTGATTGAGATTTTTTGAACCTTGTGTATTCTCGCAAAATCTTGTTTGCAAATTTCTTAACTTCCATTCAACTCAGGAACACAAATCGAAATTCTTACATTGCAGAATGAAATTGTCATCAATACCATTACCATAAATTCGTGTTTTAAATTGTTGGAGTAATTGTGATTAAAAAATTTGTATACTGCAGCTAAAATAACGACAAATTGCGATAATTGATTAACATTGTGTTTATGTTTCAAAGTGTATTTGAAGATATAAAATTTAAAATTTGCCTTTTGATAAACATATTGCATGCATAATTAGTTAACTGGTGTGATAAATATGTACACCACATCATCACATGCAAGTGATATTCACCTGTAAATAACATTGAAATGTAGATCAAGAGTTCATTTCAATTTTGAAGTAGAAAAATATATTTTGTGTGGAACAGATGAATAAAACATACAGTAAAACTTGTCTTAAGCAGCCTGTAGTCAAGGGAAGAAGCAACAGTGACCTTTCAAGACAAATTGTTGCTTATAACAGGTTAATTTACTCTGAAAGCATAAAAATGGTTAATAGCAAATGTGGCTGCTTAAGACAAGAGGTGATGGCTTATACAGGTTTTACTGTAGGTGATGGTTGTGAGATTCTGTTATAAATACATACCCAAATACAACTAGCTGCTGCAAACTTAATGCAAACACACGGCCATAAAACCTTCAAGTGTGGAAACAACTAAATGCTGCAAACTTTATTTCCCATAATTTTTTAACAGCCTACTTCCTGTAAAACCTAAATTTTATAACCTTCCAAAGACTAGAGCCAACATTTTTGCTGCAAACAAGTTGCAATGTTTGCAGCAAAACATTTTTTTGTTAAGATTCTCGTGATCTTTATGATTACTGTGCTGGTCTGGTGGTTAGTGCACTTGCTCTAAGACCTAGAGGTACCCAATATAATTGCTGCTGAGGGAATGTCTGGATTTTTTTCCCAAATGCACTCTTTACAATGCTTTATTTGGGTACAAGGTAACATGGAAGCATGTCATCCTGGAGGGGGATGTGAAGTAGTAGTGGAGCGCATGGTCCAGTGGTAGAGCACTGAACCCATGATCTGCGTAAATAGAATGTTCTAATCTGAGCTATTTTATTGGCTGAGAAAGTAGGACAACATCTAATGAAATTAATCAGTTATGCAAGAGCACAGTTGCACAGATTGTCAGAGATAGAAATATGGTTATTGATGTGCATGAAACTTCTAGGTATAGGACTGTATATATGTCATGCCATCATCTTAATTTAACCATTTACTTCATATAGACGCCTTTGGACACCACTGATATAGAATGCTTTTGAATTATGTTTATATTAACTGACAGAGTGGAAAACAGTGCAGGAAGTGTTTAGATTGCTTGTTACCAGCAATCTGAACTCTTCCTGCACTGTTTTCAAAGGCCTTCTGTGATTGGTGCGGGAAAACGCGTATCTATGGAGTATAGGGTTAAAGGAGTATAATGCCATTTTTAACTTAAATTTCAAAACATAACAAGTTATATGTGGCATGTCCGTTTTACTTGTGGAGGAAGACCAAATAGTTAATCACGTCTTTGCAAGTAAATGGCAAACTCATCCAAATGAATAACACTTTTAAATAAAATATATCTGACAGAATGTTTGCCCACAGTAGAAACATTATGCATATAATTATCTCACTGCCTCCTTTTTCTTTTATTTCAGTTTGTACTCTTGTTTGAGATGTTCATTCCTCTAGTGCTGTTTGTGATTCTGCTGTCAATCAGGGAAAGAGAACCTCCCCATCCTCAGAAAAGCTGTGAGTTGTTTCCCTTTATAAATTATTCCTAGCTGCCATAATTTGAAATAGCAAAATATATAATGCATACATGTATGATATGTGCTTGCATTTTGATGTTGTTTAAGATATTAAATTGTTTGTGCTGATATAGTTAGTAATACTCACAATTGGTTATAAAATGATTTTAAAAAGAATGTTCCTGGTTATAATTGATGTATGTATTTGAAAAATAAAAATTATATTTCTATTCTTTTGGTCAAGTTTGGCCTGCCTTAGGGGCTTAGTTTGTTTTCTTCAGAATTTCAAAAAATCTTCTCCAAAATTACAAAACCTGGAGCTTTGATATGTTGCATGTTTTATTTCCTAATGATTTTCTCTTGTTGTTTTTTTCAGGCCATGACCCTAGGGTCAAAATTGGCCCCGCTAGCCATCAGTTTAGCCCTTTACTTCATATAGACACCTTTTGAAACCTCTAATATAGACGCCTTTTGACACCTCTAATATAGATGCCTTTTGACACCTCTAATATAGACGCCTTTTGACACCTCTAATATAGATGCCTTTTGACACCTCTAATATAGACGCTATTGACACCAAATATAGAAGGCTTTGGACACCTAATGTAGAAGGCTTTTCAATTATTGGGTGAATTATGTTTATATTAACTAACAGAGTGGAAAACAGTGCATTGGTTTCAAAGGCCTTCCGTGATTGGTGCAGGAAAACGCGTATCTGTGGAGTAAAGGGTTAACATCGGGAAATTTTAATTTAAAAAATCTTCTTCTCAAGAATTGACCAGCCTAATTGGTTCATATTTAGTATAAATGAAATCTCTATGTGAAGGGGTTTCAAGTTTATTAAAATAAAATGGGAGGGTTGACTGGAGCCTAGCATGAACAGTAACTTCTGTATGTTAATCTCATCTATTTTAGAAATTATTTTTATCATCTTCATTAAAAGACCGGTTTCTTTAAAGAGAATTCAATATTCAAATTTGTTTGTATTTAGTATACAATCATGATGTATATGAGCAATGGTTTTAAGTCTTTAAATAAAACGGCTATGAATCACCTGTATCCCCTAATTGAGACCGTAAGACGGGGATATATTTAACCAAAGGGACACCATTTGTACAAATCTGATCGAGTTAAATTTCTGCATAAACATTCTCAACATCTGTTTGTTGAAGGATGATGATTTTACCCTTTACTCAGATTCATTCCAAGACCTTCCCCACGAGTGAAAATGGTTGCTACTGGTTTATATAACCTGGTAATGTGTTGAAAAAAAGTGTTTAAATCCATTTGCTCAAACTAATATACAAAGAAAACTCATTAAAGGAGAAAAACAACGACAACTTATGGTAGTGAACTGATACATAAATTAGTGTTTTAATGTATTTTAAAGCAGGTGGTCCCTTAACAAAGGTACCAAGTTAAGTAAGCCTGGTAGCTATTCCTATTGAAACATTGTTGTGTTCTACAGTAGCCTTATTACGATTACAGGTACGCTTATCTAGACTGTGACGTTTTACACTATCTATAGCTAAAAAATATGGGAAAAACATTCTGTCAAAATGCAACGGATTTCTACAGAATTGAAAGAAATTTCTGCAGAAATGAAATAAATCAGGGGATATAATGGGTGAATTTTGGTAAATATGGGAACATTTATTTAGTTGTAAGAAACGGTGTTTTATTTAGTTATTATTTTCAAAACTGATTATTGATTTTCTTTCCTTTGATTAAAGTACTTTCTCAGCTATCAATAGAATCATAGAATACGATTAATGGTTTCCTTATTTGGCATTGGCTTGTCTGCCGACTTGCGAAAAAAAAAATGAGAAGACAATTAAGATGTGGTTACACAAAATGAAATATTCTAGAAAGACAACGCACATTGCGATTTCTGAAATGAGTCATACAGTGAGGTACCAGTATGCATGTAAACAATTTTCTATGAAATAGATTTATTTTTACATAGAACTCTGTGGTGGCCGATACATTCACTAATCTGTCAGTGGTTATGTTTTTTTTTAGAGTACATGTATATGATACATTTGACAAAATATATGATTTTATTGCAGAAAAAAAATCTTGAACTTAATTATATAGCTTTGCACAATGCAATAGAATCCTGTTAGGTAATGCAAGGTGGTCCTGCAAGAGAAATGTGTATATGGTGCATGTGACAGATGATAATGGAGCAGTTTGCTTTCAGTGGGAATGAGGGCATTTAGGAGATATTTTAAGACATTCATGATTTTGAGTTCTCACAAATTAGAGTCATAAAACCTCAAAAGCCTACCCCCTTTAATGAATGAATGAATGAATGAATGGTGTTTTATGTCACGTCGACACATAAATAGGTCATTTTGTGCGCGCAAAGTACCCCCTTTAAATTAACAACCTATATTATGCAATTTTTTTTATTTTTTTTTCTTCAAATATTTATGGTTCCATTCAAGTGCTTTTTTATGACACATAAGTTTTTTTCAAGGATTTCTTAAACACTTTTTATTGGTTAAAAAGAAATAACTTTAAGACAATGTACAGTAAACTGACCTTAATCTGGCTGTCAATCAAACAAGTTGATATCCAATTAGCGATCAATATTGTTTCCAGGGCCACCATTTTCCTTAGACAAGCTAACTGTATTTATATAAACACTACATTGTATTACATTGTATTTACTTGGACAAACAATGTTGCATGGCATTAGGTCAATTGCCAAGGAGCTAAACACTGAATTTTTACCTCTACAAATGGCATAATGTTAAAATGGTAACCATGCGTACCTATATGTATGTTCATGAAGAAGTGAGATCAGCCAGTTCAATCTATTTGATACATGTTGAACACACAACCTCTGATCTGACAGTGGGGTGAAAAATTATGACACGGATATTTTGATAAGAAGTTGGACAGTGTGTCTGCAAAAAGTAACAATGTCATTTTATATATTTTTTAATCAACATTTAACTTATTTTACATATTTACTACAGAATTAACACTGCTCTATGAAAGCAATATTTACCAGCATTGCAATATAACTGTTTAGACTGCTTTGTTAAATTTTAGGAAAGGCCATAAATGAATTGCTAGATTATCATCACCACCTAATTTTCATGCTGCCCCGACCCTTTTTTTTTCATAAAAATAATAAAAAAAAAAATAAATAAAAAAAATATATAAATAAATAAACTAAAAAAAAACATCAAAATTTTAAAAATGAAAATAAAAAATGAAATTTTCCCGCCCTCCCTGTTTTTAAGAAAAAATTGGATAGTAATCTAGCAATTAATTTATAATGGCCTAAAATAATTTTTAGCTCACAGGTGAGCTTTTGTTATCGCCTGGTGTCCATCGTCGTCCCTCTTCCCTCGTTAACTTTTAGCTTCTAACAACTTCTCCTCTGATACCACTTGGCAAATTTCACAGAAATGTTCCTTGGGTGACCCTCTACCAAGTTTGTTCCAGCCATCTTTTTTTTTTAAAAAAACATGGCCGCCAGGGGATGAGGCAAGTTTAATTAGTAAAAACTTAAAAAATCTTTTTGTCACAAACTGCTAGCTCGATTTTAAAATAATTTCACAGAAATGTTACTTGGAGGACCCTTCCCCAAGTTTGTTCAAACAATAATGATTTGTCCAAAAACATGGCGGCCAGGGGTTGGGGTTAGTTTACTATATAAGCTATAGTAAAAACTTAAAAAATCTTCTTATCAGAAACCCCAAGATCGATTTTAAAACATTTTTGCAGAAATGTTCCTTGGGTGACCCTTTACCAAGTTTGTTCAAGCTGTTGTGATTTGTTAAGAAATATGACTGCCACAGTGAGGTGCTAGTTTACTATATAGGCAGCTATAGTAAAAACTTCAAAAGCCTTCTTGTCATAATCTACTGACCTGGTTTCAATGTAATTTCACTGACATTTACCATAGGTGACCTTTTACAAAGTTTGTTCAAGTTATTGCCATTCGTAGAAAAACATAGTCGCCAGGAGAGGAGGCTGGTTTTCTTTATATAGATATATATAATGAAAACTTTCTTTCGATATCTGATATCCAGATATCCACACAAGGATACTATTGTTATCGCACAACTCTTCAACGCATCTGTTACATCTTCAAAACAAATCAAAATTCTAACTACTTGCCCATCTTGTTTTTCTGGAATTTTGAGTATACATGTATTATATAATCTACTTAAGTTGGGTGACTCAAGGTCACTCAGGTATGCGATTTAGGGCCATCTTAGCCCTCTTGTTTTAAATTTCAGATCGCTGGGGAATACAACCATTGCCATCTTCTGGGGCAATACCGATTTTACAGTTGTTCTGCGAGGCTAACAATCAACAGCACAATGATACGGACAAACATTCAAATGAAGAAAGGTATGAGTTTACTGTACCAGGGCATGATTGAGGGTGATGGCATTTTCATTACCTTATCAACCAAAGTGTAATGAAATTATTAAAACATTTCTTTTTTAAATGAGGTTTAATGCCATCTTCAACACATTTTAGGCTATACAGTCAAACCTGTCTTAAGCAGCTAGTCAAGGGAAAGAACAAAGGTGGCCTTTTAAGACAGGTTGTTGCTTAATACAGGTTAATTTACTCTGAAAACATAGAAATGGGAAATAGAAAACATGGTTGCTTAAGACAGTGGCTGCTTAATAGAGGTGACTGCTTACACAGGCTTTACTGTATATGGCATATCCAGTTTTAGTGAAATGAATCCGGTTATAACAACGTTCTTCTGCAAGTTGCTGGCAAACTTTCTCACATTAAGTTTTTGGAGCAATTTGGACTCTAACCTAGACCTTAGTGGTGAGAGGTAAGTGATCTTGAGACGTGTCTTAGACCTCTCAGCCATGGAAGACCATAAAAAGTTTTAAATAGTATTATTATGTAAATAAGCAGTATTTATAACAGGAGTATTTTCCAAACACATTTTATAACAATTATGGAGCACCTGGTAGCCGACCTTAAAATGATGTGCAAGCCCAACAGATTCTGGAGGGGTAGGGGTCTTGGTTTTTATCTATATATTTTTTAGGGCACATTTCATGCATTCTGGGGGCATTTCTAGGCGATATAATGATGCATTTGCAAGAAAATGTACAAGCCCGGGCATTGTGGCGTAAAGGCAGATACGCCACTGGTCATGGGTTGGATCTTCCACCACTAACTTGGTCCTTGAGCTAGACACTTTTTTCCACATATGCTTAGTATTAGTTCTTCAAATGAAAATTATGAGTGTGATTTGTCTAAGATTTTAGAACTTGCTTCACAAATCAGTGAAATAAGTTTTAACTAGAATTTATTTCTATTTACAGTGCTACACACTTTCTGCAGCAGCTTCAGAGCTTGGCAAATCAACACAATTTCTTCTACCCGGGCTATACTCCCACGGAGATGGAGCAGTTACCAGCCATCTACAAAAACATCCTTGGAGGCCCAGCTACATTAAGAGAATCATTCATGAAAGCTCATAGTATGCAAATGTGTTTTTATGTTCTCAGAGAAGCATCTATAGTGTCTTTCTCACCTTGAATTGTTATTCATGTTATCCATCATATAAAAAAAACACCTACCTGTAATGTTTTTTTTCATTTCTTACATTTTGCTTTTTGATTGATGTGATTGGCTGTTTGGCAGTCAATGTAGATTGTGGCTTGTTAATTCATTTCCCATAGGCTGCTGTATGAAAGTAACTGCCCCTAGTAGAAATTATAGACATCGATTTGACAATATATCACTGCTTTATTCAAGAAACAATCGAATTCAATCATTTTAAACAGACATAATTATAAAAAATAAGCTACCAGGCCATTTGTTTACAAACATGCCAGATTCGCAGTGTAAAATGACCAAGATTGGGGTTTACTCATGCAAAATTAGAAATGAAAAGAAAAGTTTTGTATAAAACTGATGACACTATTAATTATAATAAATAATTTAAGCTGACACTTTAAAAAAAATAATCAATAGTTGTAATTTTCCTGCCGTTATGGGATTTTCTTGGCCTCATTTTCACACAGAGGCCAATTCTGGAAAAGGCGTAGCTTGTTGAGTAAATAATTGGAGGTTGGATAGCTATTTACTGTTACACTGGTGGGGTTTCCCAGGTTTTATTGGTTTTCCATCATTCATGCTATCATTTAAGTCACCGAGAATGATTTGCCTTAGTTTATTAATTTAGCCTGCTCTTTTGTAATTATAAATAATTTGTTGTTATTAATACCAAAAAGATAAATCTTTGAAATATTTGATGTTCAATGATTTTTTATTTGCATTTTTTCTTGCCTGGGGGAACTCTGACATCCGTGGTTTGATTTAGCTGAAATTTGCTTTGAATGATCAGGTTTAACTGTGCATATACCTTTTTTGTTTGGGTTTGATGATTTTCAACTGAGTGACAACCATTTGCAATGTCAGAATTAAAAATGTGATATGTGGGGAAATATAGTTTTTCATTGAGTACATAAAGAAACAGTTCCTCCTTTATCACTCAAAGCTACCTAATACATGCTTCTTTTACTTTTAATTAAGCAGTATCTTCTACTTGCCTCTCTCCTATCAATTAGATTATTCTGTAACATCACAGGGACAGTTTGTTCTCTAATAATACACTTTAATTGCCTTGGGTGCTTAATTGGGAAAAATTGCAGTACTTTTTTAGGAATTGATTGGATTACTTTTTAAAAAGTGATATTTATTTTTAAGATTTTAGACTTGACTCCATGCTCAACAATACCAGAAATGTTCGTGATTTCTTCAAGGAGAGACTGTCCATGCCAGATAAAGAAGTCGACACAATACTGCACTCAACAGTCAATGTGAAGGAGGTGAGTTGTCTCAGATGTATCTACCTTAGTCGTTGGTAATTGAGATTATGAGATGTGATTGATTTTGTGTAGCATCGAGACATCAGCCAATCAAATATTTATTACCCTGTATGTGTGAAAATAGAACATTATCATCAGTGGTGAAACATTACTTATATTGAGTAATGAGGTCATGTGAGCTCTGCTGGTCAAATGTCAGAAGGACATATGAGTCAGATTCAAATTTATTCAGACATTGGATAATAATTTATAAAATACTAAATTAAGGCCATTATAAATTAATTGCTAGATTATCATCCAAATTTATCTTTAAAACGGGGAGGGCAGGAGTATTTTATTTTTTTTTAAAATTGGTGATGTTTTTTGTTTATGAAAATAAAAAGGGTCGAGGTGGCATGAAAATTAAGTAGTAGGCAGGGATGAGAATCTAGCAATTCATTTATTATGGATAATAAACACATCTACAGATCATAACATCAGGGTTCCCCTGCATCAGTGAAAAGGCAGGAAGTTGTCGGGGGAATTCTGGTAGTTGTCAGTGAAATTTGAAATTTAAATAGAATGGGGAAGGGGTGGGGGTGGTGGTAGAGTTGTGGAATTTCTGTCTTTTAGTAACATTTTCAAGTCTTCAGTATGACCCGGCTGGGAATCAAACCCACAACCTTCAGCATGCAAGGAGGACGCTCTACCACAAGACCATGCTGCGATATTTGGGAGTTTGATCACCGCCCAGCCACAGTATCAGTGATGATTGTATGACTTGAAGATACAAAATCTTAAAGTGAAAGTGGTTCATTAACAATTTTAATTCATCTTACATGTATATCAATTACCAGTGTAGCTACATGTACAACCAGATGATAAGATGTCATTTAATTAAATATAAAACTTACTTCCACAACTTTTGTTGAATTTCAATGAAACTTTGTGTACATGATGATAATGATGTTTTGTTTCATGTGACTTTTCTTTTCCCTACCATGCAGAGTTATTGCCCTTGGACTTATATGTATTTATTTATTGTTTATCATACTGAAGCTTGTGGTACAAACTAGCAATTTTTCCACATTTTTTGTTGGATTTCAATGAAACTTTGTGTGCATGATCATCATTATGTGTTGTTTCATGTGACTTTTATTACCATCTGAAGTTATTGCCCTTTGACTTATACCTATTTGTTGATTGTCATACTGAACCTTGTGGCGCAAACTACTTCCTGTGTTTTTGTTGGGATTTCAATGTGTCTTTGTGTACATAATCACCGTGATGTGAAGTTGTGTGTGACAATGTTTTTAAGGCCTTAACCTAACCGTGCAGAGTTATTGTGGTATTTTATGATTATAATACCTTAGACTCCCTTTTGTCCTTGCCAGGAATCAATTTCCTATATAAAATTCATATTTATATTTGCAAAGAAATTTGATTACAGATTTGTTTGAAAAATCGGAAAAATGGTTCTTTGCCAAGCTTGCTGCCTAAAATTTAAACAGCCTTTCCTCTGAATTGATTTAGTCATGGCTTTTATGTACATCATTTTGACATAGTTTGCACAGTCACTTCTGTGAATCATTTAATCAAAGACTTGCATTGAAGGATAGGAAACTTGCATCTCTCTACTAAATGTTGATAAAATAGCATACGAAGAATTAATAATTTACCAAATTAATAACTATAATTCTACAGGCAACTGATATCTTTTACACAAAATGTAAAGCGTATGTAACCTTATATGTTTTACACGCAAAATGGTCTTGAATCTAAAATATTGCAGTTTGAAGTAAAATTTTAAGTACTTTCTTTGATTTTTTAGTTGCAGTATACAAATTTTGTAATCAAAAGTACTTTAATAATTTTAAACACAATTTACTGGGAATGATCTTGTTGTGTAGAGAATTTCATTGTGCAAATTAAGAATTTTGATTTGTATTTCTAAGAAGAATGGAAGTTAGGATATTTGAAAACGAGATTTCGTGAGATTTTGTGTGAATACACGAGCGTTCATAACATCCCAATCAGTTGCTTTTCCTTCTCTATATAAGTCCTTGATTGAATGCTTAATTTGATGATATGAATTTATCTAAGTGTTCTATGTAGCTAAGACAGCTGATCACACAAAATTCTATTTCTTGTAAACATGCAAACAACCTGTAATATTTAAGTTATGATAATTTGAAGAAAAAAAAAAGGAGTTTTACATTATTTTCAACTCATATGTTATTTATGACACATCCAGTTTGATTGGTAAGGAAGACCTAAGAATGAATCTGAGTAAAAACCATCGTCCTTTCACAAGCAACTGGCAAACTTCCTCACATAACGTTTTTAGATGGAGTTTGGTTCGAACCCATGACCGCAGCAATGAGAGGTAAATGGTCATTAGCAAGCAGCACCTTAGGGCTTAGACCACTTGGCTACGGAACCTCAGACCACGAATGATAAACTAGCATGTGTAAGAATCTGTTTAAAAAAGTTCCATTTTGAAGTTGTTTATCATATTACAGGCTAGAAATGACAGGATCAATATAGAAGGAGTAGTCGGCAGTGAATATGATGTAAATTGCTGTTCAGAAATAACATCAAAACATCATTACTGGCATATTAGCATTCATTAAAGAATTGCATGTTTCATCTATATTACTAAAGTTAAAGAGATATTGATTTACCTGTATACGTGTAATTGAGACAACAACAGCGTAGGATTGTCTTCGATATTTTCTTCTAAATTATGATACAGGTAGATTAATTCCGCATGTGGTTCTATGCTGTTCTTGGGTGCTACATCAGTTATGAAAAGACTGGAATTACCAGTTGTGACATCAACATCGTAGGATTGTCTTTAATGCTATAAACACAATATTAGCCATCTGTTACCTAAATCCTGATGTAGTTTTAGGGCGTTGCAGGAGTAATGGCAAGACTAGAATCACAAATTGAGATATCACGATCTCAGGATTGTCTTTGGTGTAGTAAACATACACCATTATCTTCTGTTACCTAATCCCCGATGTAGTTCTAGGATGTTACATGAGTGATGGCGAGACTAAAATCACTTATTGAGACATCACCATTGTGGAGTTGTCTTTGATTAGTAAAACACACAATATTATCTTCTGTTACTGAATCCCCGATGCAGTTCTAGGATGTTACATGAATGATGGCGAGACTAAAATCACTTATTGAGACATCACCATTGTGGAGTTGTCTTTGATTAGTAAAACACACAATATTATCTTCTGTTACTGAATCCCCGATGTAGTTTTAGGGTGTTACATGAGTGATGGCAAGACTGGAATCACTAATTGAGACATCAGCATTGTGGAGTTGTCTTTGATTAGTAAAACACACAATATTATCTTCTGTTACCTTATCCCTGATGTAGTTCTAGGGTGTTACATGAGAGATTGCAAAACTGGAATCCCTAGTTGAGACATTAAAATCTTAAAATTGTCATTGATACATAAATTATACAATATTATCTTCTGTTACCTGATCTCTTGTGTAGTTCTGGGGTGCTACGTGAGTAATGCGAGACTAGAATCACTAATTGAGATATCAACATTGTGGAATTGTCTTTGATTAGTAAAACACACAATATTATCTTCTTTTACCTAATTCCTGATGTAGTTTTGGGGTGTTACATGCGTAATGGCGAGACTAGAATCACTCATTGAGACATCAGCATCATAGAATTGTCTTTGATTCGTGACACACACAATATTATCTTCTGTTACCTAATCCCTGATGTAGTTCTGGGGGGCTACATGGGTAATGGCGAGACTAGAATCACTAATTGAAACATCAACATTGTGGAATTGTCTTTGATTAGTAAAACACAAAATATTATCTTCTGTTACCTAATCCCTGATGTAGTTCTAGGGTGTTACATGAGTGATGGCGAGACTAGAATCACTAATTGAGACATCAGCATCATAGAATTGTCTTTGATTCATGACACACACAATATTATCTTCTGTTACCTAATCCCTGATGTAGTTCTGGGGTGCTACATGGGTAATGGCGAGACTAGAATCACTAACTGACACATCAACATTGTGGAATTGTCTTTGATTAGTAAAACACATAATATTATCTTTTGTTACCTAATCCCTGTTGTAGTTCTGGGGTGTTACTTGGGTAATGGGGAGACTAGAATCACTAATTGAGACATCAACATTGTGGAATTGTCTTTTATTCGTGACACACACAATATTATCTTCTGTTACCTAATCCCTGATGTAGTTTTGGGGTGTTTCATGGGTAATGGCGAGACTAGAATCACTAACTGACACATCAACATTGTGGAATTGTCTTTATTCGTGACACACACAATATTATCTTCTGTTACCTAATCCCTGATGTAGTTCTGGGGTGCTACATGGGTAATGGCGAGACTAGAATCACTAATTGAAACATCAACATTGTGGAACTGTCTTTGATTAGTAAAACACACAATATAATCTTCTGTTACCTAATTCCTGATGTAGTTTTGGGGTGTTACATGGGTAATGGCGAGACTAGAATCACTAACTGAGACATCAACATTGTGGAATTGTCTTTATTCGTGACACACACAATTTTATCTTCTGTTACCTAATCCCTGATGTAGTTTTGGGGTGTTACATGAGTAATGGGGAGACTAGAATCACTAATTGAGACATCAACATTGTGGAATTGTCTTTATTCGTGACACACACAATTTTATCTTCTGTTACCTAATTCCTGATGTAGTTTTGGGGTATTACATGGGTAATGGGGAGACTAGAATCACTAATTGAGACATCAACATTGTGGAATTGTCTTTGATTAGTAAAACACATAATATTATCTTTTGTTACCTAATCCCTGTTGTAGTTCTGGGGTGTTACATGGGTAATGGGGAGACTAGAATCACTAATTGAGACATCAACATTGTGGAATTGTCTTTTATTCGTGACACACACAATATTATCTTCTGTTACCTAATCCCTGATGTAGTTTTGGGGTGTTACATGGGTAATGGCGAGACTAGAATCACTAACTGAGACATCAACATTGTGGAATTGTCTTTGATTCGTGACACACACAATATTATCTTCTGTTACCTAATTCCTGATGTAGTTTTGGGGTGTTACATGAGTAATGGCGAGACTAGAATCACTAATTGAGACATCAGCATTGTGGAATTGTCTTTGATTAGTAAAACACACAATATAATCTTCTGTTACCTAATCCCCGATGTAGTTCTAGGGTGTAACATGAGTGATGGCAAGACTAGAATCACTCATTGAGACATCAGCATTGTGGAATTGTCTTTGATTAGTAAAACACACAATATTATCTTCTGTTACCTAATCCCTGTTGTAGTTCTATGGTGTTACATGAGGGATGGCGAGTCTAGAAGCATTAGTTGAGACATCAACATCGTAGAATTCTTTGATTTAAGTAAAACACATATTGTCTTTTGTTACATAATCCTCGATGTAGTTTTAGTCTCTACGAGCAATCTGAACTCTTCCTGCACTGTTTTCAAAGGCCTTCTGTGATTGGTGCGGGAAAATGGGTATCTATAGAGTAAAGGGTTAATTAGTAAAAACTTCAAATATCTTCTTGCCAGAAACTACTGGTTCGATTTTAAAATAATTTCACAGAAATGTTTCTTGGAGGACTCTTCACCAAGTTTGTTCAAACCGTAATGATTCATTAAAAAACATGGCGGCCGGGGGGGTGGGGTTACTTTACTATATAAGCTATAGTAAAAACTTAAAAAATCTTCTTGTCAGAAACCACTGGGTCAATTTTGATATAACTTCACAGAAATGTTCCTTGGGTAACCCTCTACCAAGTTTGTTCAAGCCATCTTGATTTGTCAAAAAACATGGCCGCCAGGGGGCTGCGCAAGTTTAGTTAATAAAAACTTAAAAAATGTTCTTGTCAGAAACTACTGACTCGATTTTAAAATAATTTCACAGAAATGTTCCTTGAAGGACCCATTACCAAATTTGTTCAAACCGTAGTGATTCGTCAAAAAACATGGTGACCTGGGGGTTGGGTTAGTTTACTATATAAGCTATATAGTAAAAACTTAAAAAATCTTCTTGGCAGAAACCATCGGATTGATTTTAAAACAATTTCACAGAAATGTTCCTTGGGTGACCCTTTACCAAGTTTGTTCAAGTCGTTTTGATTTGTTAAAAAACATGACTGCCAAAGTGAGGTGCTAGTTTACTCTATAGGCAGCTATTGTAAAAACTTCAAAAGCCTTCTTGTCAGAATCTACTGACCTGATTTCGATGTAATTTCACTGACACTTACCATGGGTGAACCTCTACCAAGTTTGTTCCAGTCATTGCAATTCGTCGAAAAACATTGTTGCCAGGAAGGAAGGCTGGTTTTCTTTATATGGATATATAGTGAAAACTTTCTTTCGTTATCTGATATCCAGATATCCGCACAAGGATACCATTGTTATCGCACAACTCTTCTACACATCTGTTACATCTTCAAAACAAATCAAAATTTTAACTACTTGCCCATCTTGTTTTTCTGGAATTTTGAGTGTACATGTATTATATAATCTACTTAAGTTGGGTGACTCAAAGTCACTCAGGTGAGCGATAAAGGGCCCCTCTTGTTTTATATACCAAGTCATTTATTCAGTCTATGGTTAAAAAGATGTGAGGTTATTGAATCATGCATGCAAGTTCATTAACACTATATTGTCATATAAATATTTTAATTAACAATAAATATTTTATTTTATTTATTACGTTTCAATAAAATCTAGTACAGTCAAACCTGTGTAAGCAGTCACCTCTTTTAAGCAGCCACCTGTCTTAAGCAACCATATTTTCTATTTTCCATTTCTATGCTTTCAGAGTAAATTAACCTGTATTAAACAACAATCTGTCTTTAAAGACCAGTTTTGCTCCTTTCCTTGACTTGCTGCCTAAGATAGGTTTGACTGTATTGTGCTTATGTATGCTATATCGCTGTTGTCAATCTATATTGCAATACATTACAGGTGTACAGACTCATATTTGGGTACCGTCCGGATGACATGCATGCAGTGACGCGTGTTCGGCGGAGTTTAGAGGAATATCTTCCCGATCTACAAAAGCTCAGAGATGATCTCAGTGCCTTTAATTTTACATCTGATGATTTGCTCAACCATGCAGCAGTTTTGACATCAATAGTATCTAATATTGCTCCTGAGTTCCGCCAGGGGTTGCTTCATGGGTTGATGAATCAAACTGCATTATGGGAAGACAAGAAATGGATTGGTTTCATTCTCAATTTACTTGACCAATCAGGAAATAGTACTTATCCGCAAACGTTAAATCCCCATGAAGTGGCGGAACTTTTAAAGGTGACAAGTTTTTACTCAACTTTTTTAAAAATCCAAAGTGTTTTATTCACCATGTCATTGCATGGCAGATAGTTATACTTTTAGGCACATGTTAAAGAGGCTTAAATTAAGTAACAGGTTTTGACTTCTAGTGCTGGAGGTCACTGATTTGATCTCAGGCTTGATCCAATGTCCTAAAAAAACACCCAACACTGGTACCCAGCGAACAGCAGCAGAGCTCTGGACCTGGTTTCACTGAAAACTCAAATACTGTGCATACCATTTGAGTTAAAGTAAATTAATGGAGTTAAGTATTTTCGTGAAACTGGGACTCGACCTTATTTCACAATCACTTACCTCTCACAGTCAAAAAAATTTGCTTGAGAAAGTTTGTCATTATTTGCAGAAAGTTGGTTGGTTCTTTTCATATTGATTTTGTGGTCTTCCTCCACCAGTAAACTGGATATTCTGTTTGACATAACCTGTTCTTTGTTGAAAATAGCATTGAGTCCCATAACCCCCCCCACACACACACACACACACACCATGCAGAATATGGTTTCCAGAAATAGTTTCAAGTGAAAAATGAAAACAAAATGGCATGTGCCCTTTAAATAATTTATTGATCACATCTGGTTAAGAAAATAGCTACATTTTCAGATTATCCGTGAAATTTCATAAACATGATTTACCATAGTCATATATCAATTAAATTATTCGAGCGCATGGTCCAGTGCTAGAGCATTGAATCCAGATTCGTAGGGTCGTGGGTTCAATCCTCCATCGCGGTAACGTGTGGTGTCCTTAAGCAAGACATTTTTTTCTGCATATGTTTAGTACTGGTTCTACCCAGGAAGACTTGGAGCATGATTTGCATAAGTTGTAATAACTTGTTTCACAGTTAAAGTAAAACAAATAAGTTTAAACTAATTTAATTATTGTAAAGTGTTTTTATATAGAATTAATGAAAAAATTGGTATACTGTTTTATCAGTACTGTGAAATAAACATTAAAGTTTGCGGGACCTGTTTACATATGATGTACATACATTTTGAATTGTGCCTTTATTAATCCTTTTTGACAATCATGTCTGCACCTTCCATAAATTATGAACTGGTGATCTTAATTTCAGGTACTGCTATTATCGCCTGAGGTTATCCACTTGGGATCCTGTAAACAGGGTGAACTTTCCAGACTTCTGATACCTGAGCCACAACACAACAGCTCAGACTTGGTATGGCATTGTTTGATTGGTTATTGATATAGACTGTACCAGACTTTAAAAGTTAACATTCATCAAAGATTGATGAACATTCAGATTGATTATTTTTTCGAAGATATGAAAAAGTATTTAACCCTTTACTCCATAGATACACGTTTTCCCGCACCAATCACAGAAGGCCTTTGAAAACAGTGCAGGAAGAGTTCAGATTGCTCGTAACGAGCAATCTGAACACTTCCTGTACTGTTTTCCACTCTGTTATTTAATATAGACATAATTCACCCAATAATTCAAAAGCCGTCTATATTAGGTGTTCAACGGCATCTATATTAGAGGTGTCCAAAGGCGTCTATATGAAGTAAAGGGTTAAAGCCTTCTGTTTCTTGAGAGGTTTTAAAGGCTGTGTCTAAAAGAGTGTCTTCTTCTAGCCCATGCTGTTCAGGGTTAGATTTGAATTCATGAACACTGATTTGATGGTTGGACACGCAGCCGATTGAGCTAACCAGGGCTGACTGTCCAAGGTTAGATCCCTGCATCATCCATTAGATTAGTTGTCTGTAACTTCTGCATCTTTATATTCACACTTTTTATCTTCACAGATTTGTCGTGTATCTGATTGGCATTCTGCAGTCATTAAAACGTTACCTTGTATGACTGATAATATATTAAAAGCTTAGTTATAAAATACAATCTCATTAGACTTTTTAATCAAGTTGGAATATTACGATCAATATTAATCATTGATACTTTTTAGGGACACCACTCTCTGTAAAATTTGTGAAATATATCAGTATTGTTGTATTTCATTAACATAAATATAGTGTTTTATATCCATACTTCGCGCATGATTTGTCTGAGTTGTAATAACTTGTTTCACAGTTGAAGTAAAGTAAAAAAGTTTAAACTAAAATATTCATATTTGCAAATTTTCAATGAATAATGCATGAATACCAGTACTAGTGTTCTGCATATATTGTCACCTAATGGGTATTTTGTCTATATGATCTATTCATATAAATAGATAATTTCATTTCAGATTGTTGCTCAAAAAGAGTTATGTAATATGACCGAAGAAGAAACGGAGGAATTGTCAGATATTTTGGAATCGGATATTTCAGAAGATGCAATAATCAATACAGTACATGTTTATATGATAGTATTAAACAGCTAACTGTGCGAGTCTTAAGTTGTGAAGAAAATCTGTGTTGGACAAGACGCTGCAGGCACCGAGTCCAATACAGGGTGTAGCCATAACATGGTCTTGGATGTTATTCCATATTTAATTTGTTTATAGAATTAAATTATTTAATACTGTCAAACCTTTCTTAAGCAGCCAGTCAAAGGAAGGAGAAAAAGTTACATTTTAAGATAGGTTATTGCTAAATACAGGTTAATTTAGTCTGAAAGTCATACCAAATACTTTAAAAATGGTACTAGAAGCTTACTCGCTTGATGCTCAGCATTTAGAGGAAAGCTCTAGGTCTGGTGGACCCAGTGTCAGTATAATGTGACTGGATGGGGTATCATACCATGTGTCTGCGGCATTGTTCTCCAGTGTGCCAGTGCTCAGAATACTGTCTCAAGTAGACACCATCGCGATATGACTGAAAAATTGTTGAAAATGATGCTAAACACCATACAACATTTAATATTGATCAATACAAGTTTATAAAATCAAAATTGTTTTGTTCTATTTTTGCGATAGAAGACATGTGTGTAAACTGAATACTGTTTAATAATTAACTTGAGTTGTGCCCCTTTCTGGGATTGTAATGAAATTTGAATCTTCATATATACTAGTGTATCTTAATATCATATGTATGGTATGTAGATAAGTAGTTTTACGTGAAAATATATAAAAAATACTGTGTTTCTATAAATAGAATTTCACTCAGTATTATTTTTGGAAGGAATATCACTGCATGGAGCGCTTTTTCCAGTGGTAGAGCATTGAACACATGATCAGAAGGTTATGGGTTTGATCCACTGCCGCGGCAGTGTGTGGTGTCCTTGAGCAAGACACTTTTTCCACATATACTTAATACTGGTATTACCCAGAAAGACTTTGAGCTTGATTTTTCTAAGTAATAAGAACTTGTTTCACAATCAAAGTAAATAAAAAAGTTTAAACTAAATACCACTGGATGATTTAAAAATGATAATGAATTAAAACTTAATTTATAAAATAACTTAGCTTTTTTCAACCACATTCTTTTTTTCTAGCTACATTTGGTAACCCTGAATTTATCAACAGTCGTCCCTCAGGTCGAGGAGTTCATGAATGATGTAAGTATATACTAGCGCAGTTTCCATTTTTATGCCCCCCCCCCCCCCAAAATTTTTTGGGTGGCATATAGTAATCGTAGCGTCCGTCCGTCTGTCAGTCCGTCCTTCCGGGTGGACAAATGGGTATTTAAGTGTCTAGGGTTTAGGGTTAGTAATTTTTATGGACAGTTGAAAAGCTGTTGAAAAAACATTAAGTGGCTGTTCTAGACACTTAAAAAACAGCTCTTAGGTGGCTTTTTTTCTCTTATGTGGCTAAAATTTAGCCACACAAGTAATACGATTGACGCAAAGAAGCCATTTAAATACTCATTTGTGAGAATATCCGTCCGTCCTTCCGTCTGGTATTTCGTTTCCGGCCTGTAACTTTGTCATGCATAGATGAATTTTAATGATACTTGCTACAAATGATCAACATAACATCATGACATGTTGGGGGGCATGTGACAGTTTACAGTGACATTTCTTGTTTTTTGTAATACATGATACCTGGAACTAGTCTGATTGGTCACATTTTTGGAAATTACTTATGCTAGACTGTATAACAGACCCAGCTATTCCCGCTTTGATCCATCGCAAAGCAGTGAGGTATGAACAAGTTGCTTCAGTGGCAGTTGAATGATGTCACAGTTAAGATACTAAGCGTTAAAACATACTATATACTAGTATTGTAGGACATGTGAAGAATTTCCTGCTTTTTCATTGGGGTTTAACAGACCTGATTTTGGAGTTATCAGCGAATGGGATTAGACTAGACTTGTTCTAAGATGACTGTGTCAAAACAATAACAGTGAAATTCATGACAACCAGTCTGGAATTAGTCTATTTGTTTTGACTTCTATAAATTATGAATACTGCATTGCAACTATCGGTCACGTGGGATAGGACTGTCTAAAATGAAATTGTCTCCACTCTAAGATTAGGGAGAATTCATTAGAGGTGATTTGAATAATGAAAAAGCAGTGTTAAGTTTTAATGGGTGGCTCCTAGGGTAATACTAAATGGTGGGTTCCAAGTCTTCCTGAGAAGATGACCCGATATTACATCAGCAATTATTATATCAAGACAAACATTCAATTGAAGGTGTGAAATGATCAATCGGGAACTAAAACTAGGATGGAAATCACCAAAATATTGACATAGACAATAGAGTAAAAAGGAATATATTTACATACACAAAGAAGGGGAAAAATGAGGGATGGCAAAAAATATTGGCACTACTGGAATATCGACCAAAGCGATATCGAGATAACAAGTTTCGACTGTAGTTTATGTTTCATTCTGGGGTCCTCCTTGCTGAGTGGTATAAGGAATTCATTTACCACTCACAACTGAGGTTATGGGATGAAGCTGAGCTCAGTCCAAAAACTTTTTTCGAGGTACTTAATGAAGGATGCTGATTATACTCAGATTCATACCGAGGGTTTTGTCAACGGTTCTCGCCAATAAAACTAGATGCCAAAATGTATTGAAAATGACATAAAACCCCATTAATGTAAATAATATATATATTATTCTATGTTATGTTTTAGGTTGGAAAATTCTACATATTCCAAACGACACTTTTTGAACTTAGTATCCTGGTTGGGTCTCTGCCACAGGATGGCTGTGAAGCCATGTCGGCAGATAACGTCACAACTCCAGTACCATTAAATACAAAGGTTAGTAAGGACCATTTCTGTATATATATATGATTTTAATATTTTTTTATAACTTATTGCATGCATCTACTTAGGTGTATGGATAGGAAATTTACAACTGGCACTTGTTTCATCAACATATACTTATTCAATCTAAGAAAAGCAGCCATGTGATCATGATTTTAGACTGATTCCAGTTAAGCTGCATATGGTTTCATTGATATTGATTATATGAAATAAAATTTTTTTATCTAAATGGAAGTGGCACTATATGCTCGTACGTGTTATCATACTTGTAGCCCTCTGGTGAGGACAAGCAGGGAGAAGAGGATGAAAAGAAAAATAAATTTGCAGGCCTCCTTAGATTTTGGGATGGAATGCAGAAAACAATTTGTGGACATAACCCTCCAAAGAGAAACAACTCTGAACCAGTCAATCAGACTGATTCCAATGAAGAAAAGCAAAAAAGTAAACCAGACAAAAAGACTGGTTCTGGTAAACATGACATTGAAGCAACTTGGTCTGGTGGTGATGATACTTACCAGTCTACAGCTGATGGTGCAGACCACACAGGTGATCCCAAGCCTGATGTACATGTTCACCGAAAGAAGCGGTCAGCAGATGCAGACGATCTTGGCGATTTTGCGAGTAATATCGGTAAGTGATATTTGATTTTGTATTTAATAAAAATTTACAAGACAATACGCATTTATATATGTTAAAAAAATACTTATTTTTACACTGATTATAGAACAAGTTCTTTCATTAAATCAAGCTCAAAATCTTACTGGGTAAAATCAGTAATAAGCATATGATGAAATGTCTCTACCATGTCCGATACTCAAGCACGAGACCGTTAACCCTAATACTTCAGTAAATCTTGTGCAGATGTTTGTGTTGCCTCTGCCAGGTTTGGTAGTTGTATGTATGATATTATCAATTAGAAAAAAAATTAATCTTTTCTTTAAGATTCAGATGTGGGTCCAGAAATAAAAATTTGGTAGGGTGGGGTGGCTGGGAAATATGGTAGCTGGTAATAAATGGGTTTATCTATCTTTTTCAAGTTTTAGATATAAGTCTCAGCCAGAATTCACACAAGAGACTGGTAATAAGGTTGATACAGTATACATTTTCATGCTGGATATTTGATTCTCACTAACTTATGTTTGATTACAGGTCAGCTTGGGCTTGACCACGGCCAGGAGGAGCACCTGAAGATCTTGATCCATGTATTATACAGCAACCCTAAAGTGTTGTATGCGCCTAACACTACTGCTGCAAATATGATCATTAAAAAGGTAAATTATTTCTTTCTTAATATAGATATAAATAGATAGTCTCAAAAATTTTTATTCTCGTTTATTTAAGACTGATTGCAAAGTATGTTGAGTGTTTTTTCAAATCTTTTACAAGTCCCTTTCCTCAATTGATACTAGTTTAATGCACCTAAGCAAAGCTCAACATGGGTTATTCTCATCGCCTTTTGTCTGTTACTCGTCAGCCTGTAAGCTATTTATTTTTATTTTCGGCCAGTAGAAGTGCTTACTTGATGATGCATTGTCTGTCTCCTGTCATCCTATATTAACGGCACTTTCTCTGAAGCCATTTGACCAATATATTCAAACTTCACATGAATTATTCTCATGTATGTTCAACAATGCCTAAGATTCTTGTGTTTTTTTAAATCTAAAATTCAAGATGGCCACCATAACTAAAAATAGTAAAAATTTTAAAATAATTTCTTCTCATGAACCATCAAACAGATTTTGAAAATATTTATTTGGAAATTATTACCTATTTTACATATATAATATCATACACCTTGATTTTATTACAAAAAATTTGTCTATGATAATTTTGTATTAATTTTGTTAGAATTAAATTCTACTAGATTATTTTCTTTGAACTTTGGAAGTTACTGCAGTTATAACAGGAGTCCTGGACAGTAATTTTAACATAATCAATTATTTTCTCAGGCAAATCAGACATTTGAATTGATAGATTCAGTTAATGACTACGCCAGAGAATGGCTAAACATTTCGTCTGATCTTCGAGCGTACTTGATGCAGAACTCCACCAAGTACAACATACAGGCTATTAAAAAGGTATGTTTAATCAAGTTTTGAATGTATAATTTATTTCTAGGTGTTTGTTATTGTTGTATTATAACGACATTGTGCATAAGTTTACTTAAATTTTGTTTTCACATACATTTATATTAGCTTGATTGCAAAGTAAACTAAATGCTTATGTTAATTGCTCTCAAATTTGTTTCATTGGTAGAACCAAAAGTGAGTGTTATTTTTGAGAGACCATCAGGTTGGGTTTGGGATTAAACTGACAACCTCTGGCATGAGTGGCCAATACTACACAACCAACCTGCTTAAAAACTTCATTTTGAAGATTAATAAGCAAGCCTAATACAACATAACAAACGATCAAAAGGTGAAAGAATATGTGTAATGTGCATGTTTTGTTGAATAAGGCCATCAACATGCAGTGCTACCATCTTACTTTAATATGAATTTTTGGTCAAGTATTCAAAATTTGTCTTGGACTCCTTCAAATGAGTGTTCTCTATGGTTCATGGTGGTATCTCAAGGTCAGTTACCTCTCATTAATGAAGCTGTTGGTTCAAGCCTAGTTCAGTTGAAAAACTTAATGTGAGAAAGTTATTTGGGGAAGGGTGGTGGTTCTACTCAGATTAATTCTTAGGTCTTCCTCGTCCAGTACAGCTTGATGCCATATATAACCTGTCATGTGTTGAAAATGGGGTTAAGCTTCATTGATTTAAAATAATCATGTGTATTGTTGTTGCAATTTTAGTAGTTTTGTCGATTTGTTTTAAAAAATTAGAAAATTAAGCATAGATACTTTTTTTTTAATATTTGTTAACTTTTCTCCACAGATCCAGAAAGACTTAAAAGATAAATCTGACTATCTATCTGTTCTTACTCTGGACTCGCGTGTGAAAAAATTTGTCAGTCTCCCCATTCCTGACGTGTCGTTTTTCCTGCATGAGATAGACTCCATAGACAATGCGGCTTGCACCTGGCTTAGATTGATGTCCGGAATCAACCTGAATGTATTTAAAGGGTTTGAGACTGAGTGGGAACTTGTGGACTTCTTCCTCACCAAACAGTATCACCAGAACGTCAGCGCAATAGCAGGTATGGTAATTTACCATGGTCATCCAGTAATGATTGTGTTGTGTTTATTTTTGATATAATGATATCTAGACAGGGTCCTCATTCAACCGTTTTCGGGGTAAAATTTTGGCAACATTCTCCCTGCCCTGGAATATAATTTTTCCCCCAATTTTATGAATTCTATTTTTTGTATTAAACTTATTACATCAATTGTGACAATAGGGTCTCAATAAAACTATGATATATTCTGGTTTATTAACATTTATAATTGTTACTTGTATCTTATGACTATCAGAATTTTACAAGAAAGAATCCTCCTTTTCCATGAAAACATGTGAAAATTCCACCTTCAGAGGACTGGCCCCATTCCTCCATAAGTGAAAACAGGGCCCTTATTAATATAAATTTTATGTTCACCATAGTGAGTATGCATATACAACTTATGAAACCTGTAGAAATGGAATGGATTGTTAAACCTGTAGAAATGGATTGGATTGTTAAACCTGTAGAAATGGATTGGATTGTTAAACCTGTAGAAATGGATTGGATTGTTAAACCTGTAGAAATGAATTGGATTGTTAAACCTGTAGAAATGGATCGGATTGTTAAACCTGTAGAAATGGATCAGATTGTTAAACCTGTAGAAATGGATTGGATTGTTAAACCTGTAGAAACAGAATGGATTGTTAAACCTGTAGAAATGAATTGGATTGTTAAACCTGTAGAAATGGATCGGGTTGTTAAACCTGTAGAAATGGATTGGATTGTTAAACCTGTAGAAACAGAATGGATTGTTAAACCTGTAGAAACAGAATGGATTGTTAAACCTGTAGAAATGAATTGGATTGTTAAACCTGTAGAAATGGATCGGGTTGTTAAACCTGTAGAAATGGATTGGATTGTTAAACCTGTAGAAACAGAATGGATTGTTAAACCTGTAGAAATGGATCAGATTGTTAAACCTGTAGAAATGGATCGGGTTGTTAAACCTGTAGAAATGGATTGGATTGTTAAACCTGTAGAAATGGATCGGATTGTTCAACCTGTAGAAATGGATTCGGTTGTTAAACCTGTAGAAATGGAATGGATTGTTAAACAAACATATGTTTAGCCTTCTTATTTCAATACAATATTCATTTTGAGGTCTCCCTCTGCCAATAAAACTTTTTGCTACAGTATAACATGTAATTTGTTGAAAATGTTGTAAACCACCATAAAAAATGTCTTGTATCAAATTAACAGTAATTGATAATGTGTAAGTTTGATTGGACAGTAATTTTCTCCTTTTTCAGTTCTGTTTCTTTGATAACTATTTTAAAATAAATACAATCATCCTCGTCTAGGCATGTACAACTGCAGTTTGATGCAGTGATGTTTGAATAACAACTATAAAATCTATAATCTTATTTTCAAGGTACCAGACATCAGACATTTCTAAATAAGAGAAATTTAAACTGCCTACAATGATCACATTGCTGCTGGTGCCTTATACAAATAATTAAAAACAATACCTGATAATGAAATATGGGTATTATCATAGATGTGTTCTGTTGATTAATGACATTTGTGGTAATTAAATATCTCAGATTTACATAACCATATAATTACTGTGTACAGGTATATGTATATGGATAATTAGAATGCTACAGAGAAGACTGTGTTTTGTTTTATTGTGCCTGTCATTTTTTGCAGTGATTGAATCCATATTATCGGTATTAAATGAAGATGGTGTTAATTAGTGAGACCGTCTGATTTCACTGTTTTGGTATTTTAGTGAATGTTATACTTGATTGCAGACTACAGTGTATCATATAAGCAGACTCATTTAGATTTCACGCAATATATAATGTTGTGAATAAAAACAAAATTAAAAGAAAATCTATTTTTTGATATTCATAAACTAAGATCATTGTCCACTGTCATTTTATAAAACATCTGTTTGTTTGTCTGCAACTCTGTGCATAAACTTTTGTTTGTGATATTTTCCAGAACTATTTATTGGATTTTTCATAGAATATTGGTCTTAAAGAAATTTCAGGTTTGTTTGAAATCCAAGATGGCTCCCACAGATGAGAAACCAAGATCACAAATTATTATCATAGTGTAGTTCTGCACTTTAGAATTTCAAAACTAAACTATATTGGATGATTATGATGGAAGGGAAATAACCCAATTTTCCTAATATTCAACTGATTTGTTTCCCATTGGTAAAATTAATTCCACTCAAGTTTAAGATCCTTATGCAATTTCATAGGTGATTGCTTACAATCATTTAAAAGTAACCTGAAACTGCTTTTGAGGTCATTAGTTCAATGTCAAGGAATTGAAAAAAAAAATGGTTTCTGGTCAAAAGTTCCCCTTTGATGTACTGACAAATTTCATGTGTAAATCGGTTTTACCAAAAGGAAGTCTGGGATTGCTTTTTAAGTCCAATGACCACAAGGTCAAGGTCACTGATACTAAATATAGAAAAGTTTATTCCGGTTGGCAATGTGATTTTCTATTTAAATATCTTTTATTGAAATTGCTTTTGAGGTCATTTACTGAAAATAATGAACAATAATCCTTCGCATATTTCTCTCTGGCAATACAAAACCAATCAGATTTTGTCTGAAGAGCACAAAGAAGTTACAGGCCTCTTGCTATAATTAGTTAACATATTTTCATTTAACTAAATAGATTATGACAGTTAACTGTAAGTATATCAGTTAACAGTAGGAGATTGAGATTGCTTTTGAGGTCAGAGTTCAGTGTCATTTTTTCTATAAACTGTATTAATATTGGTTTCTTGCTTCGGCAGGTGTTGTTTTCCAGAATCTTGAAACCAACACTACAGCACTTCCAGCTCACATACGATACAAGATAAGACAAAATGCCACATTTACCCCAACAACCAAACGGGTCAGAGATCGCTACTGGTTCCCTGGACCAGGCTCGGGAGAATATCCATACTATGCATTTGGATTTCTTTGGATTCAGGTAAAATTTTATGAATTCTTGGATTTGTAGGTCATAGGTTTTGCTTGTTTATTTATACCCCTGCCAAAAGCGAAGTGGGATATGGGAAATGGTCTCTGTCTGTCCGTTCGTCCATTCATCCATCTGTAACACTTTTGTCCTGAGCATAACTACAAAACTAAGTGCAGTGAACAAGAACCATAACTTTACCATGCTCACTTTTTGAATGATCTCCCTTTATTTAATTTACTTGTCCAAAGCATAACTCCAAAACTATTGAAGGGATGTTGTTGAATCTTCACACAATGACAGAGGACATTGAGAGGAAGTGTAGTTTACTTAAAGCATAAGTCTATGTTGCTTAATTTTTTTAATTATCTCCCTTTATTAAGTTAACTTGCCCGAAGCATAACTCCAAAACTACTCAAAGGAGTTTGTTGAATCTTCACACAATGACTGAGGAAATTGAGAGGAAGTGTAGTGTACAAGAACAATAACTCTACCTTGCTTTGTTTTTGAAATATATCCCTTTATTAAATATACTTGTCCTGGGCATAACTCTAAAAGTGCTAAATGGAATTTATTCAAACTGCATACAAATACAGAGGACATAAAAGGGAAGTGCAGTGTCTAAGAACAATAACTCTACCTTGCCTCATTTTTCAATTATTCCCATTTATCACTTTTAGTATACTATTAAAGATTACTCGAAAACTGTTCAAGGGATTTACCGGTAGTTGATATTTCACACAATTATAGAGGACATTGAGAGGAAGTGCAGTGTGCAAGAACCATAACCTTTTTCTTCTGTCTTTACATAATTATTCCCCTTTGTTACTCTCCCTTGTTTGGAGCATACTTCAAAAAGTTTTGAACTGAATACTTTGAAACTGCATACAATGATAGAGAGCATTGACAGGAAGTGGACAGTACAAGAATTTGCTTTGGTGGGGGGTAGGGGGATTGGCCATGTTCAATATAGCTCTTGTTTGAATATTTATTGAAATTAACAACAAAACCTATGACATGTATAGGTATAAAATACAACATATTATTACATCCATTACCTGTACATCTTCACCCTGTAATTGTCCATTGATGGTTGTGAAATATATATTGTGAATCTAATGCTTTATTCTTAATTTCATTGCTGTCTGAGGTTACTCTGTTTAATAAGAACATATTGTTTGATTGTGTTGAACACAATTTAACAATTTAACCTCCAATCCTAAATCAGATGTCTCAAATTAAGATATCAGAGTGGCCGTTTGGTTATTTTTTGAGTGTCAAAGTAATATGTGTATTGCACACACTGTTGTATGTTTATCACTGTTGTAGGTTTATCTCTGTATTACAGGATATAATAGAGAGGGCCATTGTAAATGTTCAAGTTGGACGAGATGTTGTTGAGCCAGGGTCTTACATGATTCGGTTCCCTTATCCATGCTGGATGTTTGATCAGTAAGAATATTCATATAGTGTACAGACAATGGTATCACGCAGCAATACCATCACGTATCATTAACCTTTTACTCCATAGATACACGTTTTCACGCACCAATCACAGAAGGCTTTTGAAAACAGTGCAGGATGAGTTCAGATTGCTCGTAACGAGCAATCTGAACACTTCCTGCACTGTTTTCCACTCTGTCAGTTAATATAAACATAATTCACTAAATAATTCAAAAGCCTTCTATATTAGGTATCTAAAGGTGTCTATATTAGAGGTGTCAAAAGGCATATATATGAAGTAAAGGGTTAAATTGACTCCAACTCTGAGCTTAATCTTTGTTCTTTCCCTTGTAAGGCCATCCTTAAAAAATATATTGTTTGCTGTGCTCCTACCTACTCACTCAAAATTGCAGCTACCCAAACTTTTTTATTGACTTTCAAAGCATTTAGTTTTTTTCATGATTTCTGTCCGTTTTTCTTTATAATGACTTTAAAAAATCAAAATTTGGCAAAAATAATAAATTAGCTACCTACCTACCCACATGAAAAATACTGGGTCGGAGCACAGCAAACACATATTTTTTAAAGATGGTCTAAAGCTTAATATACTGAACACTAACGTGATTCAAGATCTATAACAAAAGTGTCATAGCCATGTTAGATTTTACTTAATTAAATTTGAAAAGCAATTATGTGCATTAGGCATGATGGTAGTATAGTGGATCTAAGAGTGATGGCTGCTGATGCGAGAGGTTTGCGGGTTTGGATTACCTGCTGGACCTGATGCCTCTCAAAAAACAACACTCAGTACTGGTTTCACCCAGGAAGTGGACAACACTCAGTACTGGTTTTACCCAGGAAGTGAACAACACTCAGTACTGGTTTTACCCAGGAAGTGGACAACACTCAGTACTGGTTTTACCCAGGAAGTGGACAACACTCAGTACTGGTACTACCTAGGAAGCAGACTCGAGAGCCGTTTGTATGAGTTATGAGCTTTCTTCACAATCGAGCTAAAATAAATGGGTATAAACTATTTATCTGTATAAAACAAACTTTTATTATTTTGATACCATTCTTTTAATGGATTTAATACCATTTTCAACTCATGACAGGTAAATAATTAACTAATTTCTTGCATAAAATTTTTGAACTGAGCTGAGCTCAAAACTGCGACCTCACCAGTGGGAGGTAACACTCCATGAATAACCTAGTTACATATAGACATACACATGTGACCTTTGTGTACAGACA
This sequence comes from Panopea generosa, assembly GCA_029582155.1. Taxonomy (NCBI): domain Eukaryota; kingdom Metazoa; phylum Mollusca; class Bivalvia; order Adapedonta; family Hiatellidae; genus Panopea; species Panopea generosa. Next base: position 28,932,656 of record CM055901.1, on the reverse strand, counting down.
ATGGTAACTTGCAGAACCATATGTATGTTGTTTTACAATATTGCAGGTTTGTGTTTATGATAGAACATGTGATGCCGCTTTGCTTAACAATATCCTGGGTATATTCTGTGGCCATGCTGGTACAAAGCATTGTGTATGAGAAGGAACAAAGACTCAAAGAGGTAAGGATGAAAACAATATTGATTATCTAGGGTTATATGTATTTAGGGTTTATTTGAGTATATTTACATGTAGCTCACTTGTGTCCAAGATAAAAAAATGAACTTTTGTGATCACTTGGATTCATTGTTCATCTGCCCGTCTGTTAACTTTTGCTTCAAACGACATCTTCTCTGAAACTGCTTGACAGATTTTAACTAAATTAAGTGGGAAGCGTTACTTTGTGATGCTCGCTCAAAATTGTTGATGTCGTGACCCTGGAGTAAATTTTGACTTATCAGTGTTGTTTTTTTTTTTTTTCAAAAATCCTCTTGTGTGAAACTACATTTATTGGGTCTGGAGCTTTGTTAATTTGAATGCAGTATCACTTAATCATATTCTTTCGGAATTGTTCAAGGCATGACCCTAGCATTGACATTGGCCCACACCCCAGGGAATTATCAGTTTGAAATAGGGAAACTTTAATTTAAAATTGTTTTCTTCTCAAGAACAGATCAGCAAATTTTGTTCATATTTGGTATAAATGATTCCTGTGAGTAAGGGTTTCAAGTTTGTTCAGATGAAGCGGACAGGGTCCATCAAGGCCTAGCAAGTGGACTTAGATTTTTTACTTAAAGAGTGCTATGGAAAAACTGGAAATTGTATAGTTTTCATCTATTTTAGGTATTGTTTTAAATACCTTGAGATCTGGAGCATTGTTTAGTAGGAATAGTTGAGACTTTGTCCTTTAAAAAGGATTTAATATCCATAAGTGGCCAGCAGCGGGGCTCCAAACTGGATGAATTAGTGAATTTTCACAAACTTCCTTCTCAAGAACTGATAACCTAAATTTCTTCATATTTGGTATAGATTGCCCATATAAGTTTGTTTAAATAAAGGAACTAGAGTTCACTGGAGCGCAGGAAGGAGACATTGATTTTTACAGGGGAATGCTATGGGAAAAACAGATAATTCTCATCATTTTTAGCTTGACTATCTGGAGAATAAAGAGAGCTATTGTACTCGCCCAAGCGTAGACGTCACATCTTGGTTTAAGTTTTGCATGCAAGGCCTTATCTCAGTAACCATTGCATGTATTGACTTTAAACTTTACACAAGTCTTCCTAGTCATCAACCCTACTACACTAAGTTAGATAGCTCATGCATGAATATCATGCAAATTATTGCCCTTATTTGACTTGAAAATCTGATTAAACTTTTGCATGCAAGTACCATCAAGTCTATATCTCAGTAACCAATGCATGTATTGCCTTGAAACTTTACACAAGTCTTCCTAGTCATCAACCCTACTACAATAACTAAGTTAGATAACTCTTGCATAAATATAATGCAAATTATTTCCCTTGTTTGACTTAGATATTCTGGTTAAAGTTTTGCGTGCTAGTACCATCAAGTCCATATCTCACCAACCACTCCATGTATTTGATTGAAACTTTACACAAGCCTTCCCAGTCATCAACTCTACTACAATAAGTTTGTTATATAATTCTTACATGAATATAATGCAAATTATTGCCCTTCTTTGACTTGAAATTTTGTTTAAAGTTTTGCATGCAAGTAACGTCAAGTCCATATTACACCAACCACTCAATGTATTTGATTGAAACTTTGCATATGGTTTTGTTGTCATGAAACCAACTAAATTAATCAAGTCAGATAATTTTGCAAATTAGGGCCTTTGTTTTACTAAGTAATTTTATAACTGAGTTGTCACTGCATATATTTGATTGAAACTTCATACAAGATATTGCAGTTATAAGACCTACTCAATTTTGTAAGTTAGATAACTCTTATTTGCTTTGGTTTGTCATCGGTCTCAATCAAATTTTTACTTCTGTGACAGATATTTGAATAGTCCAGCACGCTGTCCCTCCGACAGCTCTTGTTCTCATATAATTATAAGATATTTATATTATGCTTAATGCATTCAAAATTTGAAAAAAAATGACAACTATAATCAGATGAGTGGCTTCGTGAATCATGTTAAGTGGCTGTTTTAGATATCAAAATACTTAATAACTAGCATTAAGTATCACTGTGTTTTTAAGAGCCCATTAATCTTGCATATAGTATGACATGTAAGGAGAAATGGTGCTTTCCCATTTTCATCTAGTTGAATGGTTTTGGTAAAGGATACATAATGTGCATGTACAGGGTGCCAAACTCACATCATTTTTTGGTGTCATACACGGCTGATTTTCTAAAAATAGATCTTGCTTAAAAAATATTCCCTGTATAACTTATTCAATGGTATATGTCGAAATAAATTGCAGTTACTCCTAGAAAATCTGTAATAACATTGGCATTGGTAGTCATCTTGATCTTTTCATTTTTTTTCCCCAGGCTTTTCAATAAACTTAACTTTTCATTGGGGTGGAAGGGTAATGAATAGAGCGTTGGCCACTCACGCCAGAGGATGCGGGCTTGATCCCTAGTTTTACCCGATGCCTCTCATAAGACAACACTCAGTACTGGTTCCACCCAGGAATTGGACTCGACAGCGGTTTATATAAGCTCTGCGTTTTCATCGCATATCAACGTAATAGACATCATTTTTATTTATCATGTTTTTACGCAGTGATTATCATGCTATATAGGTGATGAAGATGATGGGATTAAGCAATGCTGTCCACTGGCTGGCCTGGTTCATCACAACATTTGTACAATTTACTGTTACCATGGCGGTTCTGACGGCCATGTTGAAATATGGCAAGGTCCTCATACACAGCAATGCTTTTATTGTGTTTTTAACTCTCGAAGTGTTTGCTGTAGCCACAATATCATTCTGGTAAGTATTTTATACAAGATAGTTATTTGTTTCTGAATGTCTCACACCACTATTACATTTCCCATAGGGATCAATTGTAACATTTATGTCCAAAACACAGTGAAAAACAAAATCTGCAGTATGTGTCTGGGCTCAAATTCTTCACTGGTTTTGACCAGTTTTTTTTTTTTAATTCAATTGTTTCCTGATACTTATCAATTTCCCGAAAAATAATATATAAACTATTAGCCCACGGTGCGTTTCAAACCAAGAATTCTGAAATGACACAGAATTACCTAGAAATCTAGTATCAGCATCAAATATTCAGTGGTGTTTTTAAAATACTTACCATTTAACACATGGTAGGATGAAAATAAAACACTGCAATACAAAGACCAGAAAAAAAGAAGAAGGAACTAAAGTTTTACTTCTACCTCCTTCATCTGTACGGCTGGAGTATTCAAGGGAGATAATAGTGGTATGATTCGTGAAAAAGAACATTCTAATGAAACTAACCTATGAGTGAAGTAAAACAATTCAGTAGACTCATACTTTATTTGAATATCAAGAACTGAATTACATGTGTTTAGAAATGATATTTTATGAAGTAAAAAAATTTTTGTGTATATTGTTTTGGGTGACTTCTATAAATAGAATTTCGGTGGCATATGTATTTTAGATATCTGGACATCAGTTCTTTTTGGTGGTAAAAAAAAATGTCATTTATGTGTTTGGGCATGTTTGAAAGTAGATTGGCATTTTATGTACGAGAGCCGAGTCAAATAGAAAACCCCAATTGATGAATTGGTAGTAATATTACACTAGGTTTAAATAAAAAAATTAATATGCCATGGGATTATTACACTGCTGCGCCATGAATTATGTGATGAATATATATATTACAATATGACCAGTTTAGTGAGCAACATTTTCCTGTATATATACAGAACAGAGACATACAGTATTCTGGATTACAAATAATAACTTTCTAGAATGTTGACAATAGTTGATATTTTAATGCAAACACCACATTGCAAAGGATAGTATCAAGAATTCATGACAACAATTCTGTATACTTTATCACTTACTACTTCATGTTTTGTAGTTTCCTGATCAGCACCTTGTATTCCAAAGCCAAGGTTGCTGCAGCGTGTGCAGGCATTATATACTTTCTGACCTATGTACCGTACATGTATGTTGCCATCAAGGAGGATATTGCAGGGGATAGTATCTCATCTGTTGTCAAAACTCTAGTGGTGAGTGAACAGTATTTGCTGAATGTATTAAAAATAAAAGATTTTACTCCAAAACAAAGTAGCATATTAAATGTACTGCCATAAAGTTTTTGAGTAGATATTTTGTATAATATTCATATAAGTTAGTAAAATAAAATTTATTTGTGACTTTTTTTCTATTTATTGATTGATTTATATGAGAAAGTTAGCCAGTAATAATGGCAGAAGGACTATAATTCATGTTTACTCCACCTATAAACCTGGTAGACATAAATACCCAGTAACCTGTTGTTTATGAAAAATGAGGTAAAACTACTTGAACAAAGGGATTAGTTCAGTCAGTTATGCGTCTGACTACCAACCTAGGGGTTGTGAATTCAAATCCCGGCCCAGCAACAGTCTGTGATGATTGATATACAACATTGTATCTCATTATCATTCGTCTCTCACCGTTTTTTCAAGTGGGAAAGCTATCAGTTACTTTCCCAGATGGGGTGTGCTCGAGTACTGGTTAACCTTTAAGGATCCCAGGAAACAGTGGTTAGGTTAACTGGTCATCTGTTAGCCCTCTATGGCATAAAAAATTACGCTAAATATTCAATCAATCAATTCAATGAACAAAGTTCAGAAATTGCCACTTGAAGAAACAAATGAGGTTACTTTGTTAAGTTTTGAATTTATGTCTTTTTTTTCCAGTCCCTGTTTTCTACTACTGCATTTGGTCTGGGAGGAAAATATTTTGCATTTTACGAGGAGACGGGTGTGGGTGTACAGTGGAACAATATGTATACGTCACCCGTGGAGAACGATGAGTTTAATCTCCTGATGGTTCTGATGATGATGATGCTGGACACGTTCCTGTATGGTATACTGGCCTGGTATATAGAAAACGTTTTCCCAGGTAATTTGATGACATTATAGTCAAACCAGTCAAAGCAGTCAGTCAAAGGAAGGAGCAAAAGTGACCTTTTAAGACAGATTGTTGTCTATTATAGGTTCGTTTGCTCTGAAAGCATTGAAATGGCCATTGGGCAACAGAAAATGTGGCTGCTTAAGACAAGTGGCTGCTTATTAAAGGTGACCACTTTCACATGTTTGATCGTACAGTAGAACTTTGATAGCTCGAACTCTGTTGGCTGGAACACCACCGATCACTCGCACAACTAACCCAGTCCCTGCCAAATTCCTATTTAATTTCTATTGTTCTACCACCGATGACTAGAACACAGACAGGTGGAACAGTTGTACTAAAAATTTAGTCTCGCCAACACACTTACCTGTGTTTTTCGCACCTTTCGGTCGAACAGCTGATCAAAGATAAAGAAAATCGGAGAAGTTTGCTATGTTTGTTCACGCATTCAAAGGTGTGAAGTAATTTCTACACGTCATAATATTCCCACTGTCTTAAAGAGCGAGAAGTTTGTTATAAACATTTGGCGAGTGTGTTTATAATTGGTTACACTTTTGCTTTAATTGTATACAGCTTGTTTCATTAATTTGATTCTTAATTTGGCGTTTATTTGTAATTTAAGATGAAATCAAAAAAAGACCAATTTATATTGCAAACATTGAATAGTAAAGAGTGTCACATACAATTTTATAATTGCACAATGTCGCATTTAACAACACATTTAACTGAAGAAGAAACGGCTTAGTAACTAAGTGACGGACCCAGTAACCGAGGGATAGCTAAGTCAGCCAAGCAACTTGATGAAGGACCCGATAACTAAGTCAGCCTTTTTTACGATTGCCGAGCAACTTAGTGAAGGACCCGGTAAAACCTGAGTGTGATTATCATGTCATTTACATTCTCATGCACACCGAAAGCTAAATATAGCTATTTTTACATGAGTATATAAAATTATGATGATAAAAGGTAAATTAAGTAATTATAGCGTAATACAATTAATTATATTTTGGAATTTTCTTTTCTGTATTATTTGATTTTTACATAAACAAGAAATAAACATCATTTAAATCATCTATTGCTCCTGTTCAAAGCATACACAGGGGATTCAATTACACAATCACAAACGTACATGTACACCATATACATGTACGATGATTGTTGTACCAGGCTTGACTCGAACTACCGCTGACTCAAACTATTTTGTCAAGTCCCGTTCAGTTCGAGCGATCGAAATTCTACTGTATATTACTTTTTTTTTCCATCCAATTACTCATAAGAAAGCTTGGACTAAATGTAAATGTGTGGGTGATTTTAAATTTGTGCCCTTAAGTTTTAAAGTTCATTTAAACTGTTGATCATTTACTTAACTTTTTATTTTTTGGCATTTGTCCTTGTCTTCTAGTACTGTAATACTGTATCGGTTATTTAATATCTTAAGTAATTTAAATTAAAAAATATCTCATATATGTTTATTGACATAAATATGCTGTAAAATTAATTTCATTTAATTTCCCCTATTTTCATAAAAAATGTGTGCTAAATATAAATATTTATTACTAGTGTATAAACATTCCTGCAAACCAATGACGGTGCTTATGGCATAGTTCTGACCCCTAATGTGAGTTTTGGCAGGATTGAATGATTTGATTGGACAGAAAAATTATATTCTGAAAGAAATGATTTGACCAAAAGCTAGAAATAAGTGAAATTGAAAATTATAATCCGAAACGATTGGTTTGATCAAAGTTGGAAATAGTTAAAATTGAAAAGGAATGGTTTGACCAAAGTTGGAAATGAGTAAAATTGAAATGGAATGGTTTGACCAAAGTTGGAAATGAGTAAAATTGAAAAGGAATTGTTTGACTAAAGTTGGAAAAGAGTAAAATTGAAAAGATTAGTTTGACCAAAGTTGGAAATATCTAAAATTGAAAATTTTAAGCACGAGAATTTTATCTTGACTCTAGGATGAGATAGAATTATCTTACCCCGGTAAGAATGCAGAGGCCCCTATATGGTATACAAGAACTATGTATTTACTTAGAAATGTGTGTGAAACTTAGCCCTCCTTGGTTCTGTAGTACAAGGGGAGGAGAACTGGAAGTGAAAGAACTCTTCTAAATTGTTTGTTACAGAACCTCTAGTCTACCAGCTTTAGAAGAGGTGATAGAGATAAGCATCAAGGATGGCCAAACGTGTGTCTGTTTCACAAACTTATAAGTACTGTAACATTGTCAAAGATCACATACTAATGTATATTTACGATATATTCCAGGTTCCTATGGTTTGCCCAAGCCGTGGTATTTCCCATTCACACGTGCATACTGGTGTGGAAGTCACAACAAGCTCCTGGACCATGAGTGTGGTAGTGTGTTTGACATGTGTGGTAGAAATAACGGCTACTCTAGATTGGAGGATCAAGAGGATTGTGCCATGGCTCGAGATCCTGGTAGGCATTTCTACTGTTTTCTGAATAATGTTACCCTGGGGTTGTATTCACCAACCGTTCTTTAAAACATTCTTAGACTTTAGCATGAAAATTAAAATTTCAAACTTAGATATCTAGTTTATCATGACAGATAGAAAAATTGAGAGAGTTAATTGGATTATATATTAGGTGACTCTGCAGACTTGCAAATTTTGGCTTAAAAAAATTGTTTCTAAAATTGTTTTTCAAAATACAATCTTGAGTTCAAGTCTAAGAATATTCTTAGGAATGATTGGTGAATATCACCTCAAGGTATCCATCAACAGAAAAATATCAAGCATTTGCATAAGATGTAAGAACCTCACACTCAATGTAAAATAAGTAGGTTTTGATTAAACATTCTCCACATCTTATGAATGAGTCCTTAAGAATTCTTAGACTTGAACTCAAGAATGAATTTTACTTCGAGACAATTTTTTAGGCCGAAATATGCAAGCCTGTGACCCACCTAACATATAATCAAATAAACTTTCCCATTTTTTCTATCTGTTATGGTAAACTTAGGTTGAAATTTTAATTTTCAAACTTAAGTCTAAGAATATTGTCAAGAATGGTTGGTGACTATGACCCTTGGTATTTACTGAGCATGAGTCTAAATTTGAAACTGCCAAATTTGATAATATGGTGTGCACAGTATATGTGTTTAAAAATGAATGGGAGTCAACTAATGTAACCCTGATTAACTTGGGTAAGAGTTAACTCATGGATAGAGATTGTGGTAATTTATAATTGCATATCTTTCAGAGTATGGGTCTAAAATTGCAGTAGAATCAAAATTGATAATATGGTTTATACAGAGTATGGCTGTAAAATTGAATACCAGATACAAGAAACTTTAATTTGTGTCAGATGTACAAATAAATAACACTAGCTGCAAAGATGTTTGCAGAAACAGAGCCTTCTAATGTAACCCTGTTAAAATGGGATCAAGGGGTATGCATAGAAAGAAGATCTCAAATTGTTGTGTTTCTTTTACAAAATGACGATATGAAAGCGAGTCAACTGATGTATTCCGGTCGTGGTGTATGCATAGGTAGTTAGTGTGGTAATATGGTTCAAAGATGTAGTGGAGTCAAAATTGATATATATGGTATGTACAGAGGTTGAGTGTAAAAATGAAACAAAACTGTCTGAAGTAACGCTGATAAACTAGCATCAAGGTGTATGCATAACTAGATGATATAAATATATATATTTTTTCACAGAGTCTGAATCTAAATTTGAGACTGAACCTACACACCTGACCCAGGGTGTGTGTATAGATAATCTGTCGAAGGTCTACAAGACAGGAAGGAAACTGGCCGTGAAACAACTGAACCTGAACCTATATGAGGGACAAATAACATCCTTCCTTGGGCATAATGGGGCTGGAAAAACTACGACAATGTAAGTACATGTATTGGAATATGATAGTGATTGGAAGGTTGAGTAAGTTATATAATGGTTTTATTTTCTCTATTGATTTATGTTAATTTTTAGCTCGCCGGGCCAAGTCCAAGGAGAGCTATTGCCATGACCCCAGCGTCGGTGTCGTCGTCTGAAGATACCCAGGTTAAAGTTTAAGATATCTATGCAACCACTCATTGGATGTGAATGAAACTTGGCATGTGTGTTCACCATCATCAATTGAACTCACACAGACAAGAACCATAACCCTTTTTGGACTAAGACACCCAGGGGCAAGCTTTGTTGTCTTCTGACAACTCTTGTATAAATTTTTTGTTTGTTATGGTGCTTTTAATTTTTTAGCCACATTTTCGCACGAAATTATGTTGATTTTGATTTTAAAATACATTTTATATAATTTTAATTGTTAAATGTTTTATTCACTTATCAAGTACTACCAGCCTTGTGTTTTCAGTCAGTAACATGTCTAAGGGGTCATGGGTTCAAATCCGCATCAAGTGATAGTCTTTGTGATGATTGATCATGAACTTTGTTCTATTGTCGTGAATCTTCAATCTCTGAAAATGTGGGGAAGTAGTCAGTGACTTGCAGAGATAAGGATTGTCTAGTACTGATTAATGCCTAGCAAATCCAAGGAACGATGGTTGGGTGCACTGATGGTCATTATGTAAGTGTTTGTCATTTTACAGGTCTGTTCTGACTGGTCTTTTCCCACCAACATCTGGGTCAGCTACTATATATGGTCATGACATTCGGACAGACATGGAGGTTATTCGTCAATGTCTCGGCATGTGTCCCCAGCATAATGTACTGTTTGACAAACTTACAGTGGAGGAACATCTCTGGTTCTATGCCAGACTTAAGGGCATGAAGACGTCTGATATAAATTCTGAAATGGACACGTGAGTATTTCAAATGTCATAATCGTTATTCATAATTGTACATATTGTACAGGGGTTGGTCACAAAAAATATCCTAATTATTTCTTTTTGGTATATAGGTTTCTAACATAACATTTAAAGGAAACTTGTATAAGTTCCTAACATATAAAGGAAGCTCAGGATTGAATTTAGGTAAATCGGGTCACAGTTGAGGTCACTGTTAATAAAACAGAAAAATGTTTTTTGCTCAATAATTTCATTTTTAGATATTTTGATGATACAGTAGAACTTCGATAGCTCAAACTCGGTTGGCTGGAACACCACCGATCGCTCGAACAACTTATCCGGTCCCTGCAAAATTACCTATTTAATTTCTATTGTTCTACCACCGATGGCTAGAACACTGATAGGTGGAACAGTCGAACTAGAAATTAGGTCCCACCAACACATTTACCTGTGTTTTCACACCTTTCGGTCGAACAGCTGATCAAAGATAAAGAAAATCGGAGAAGTTTGCCATGTTTGGTCACACATTCAAAAATGTGAAGTAATTTCTACATGTCATTATATTCCCACTGTCTTAAAGTTTGTTATGATAATTTGGCGAGTGTGTTTATAATTTGTTACACTTTGCTTTAATTGTATACTGCATGTTGCATTTATTAAGTTAATTTGATTCTTAATTTGATGTGTATTTGTTATTTAGGATGAAATCAAAATAAAATCAATTAATATTGCACAGATTGAAAAGTAGAGTGTCACATACAATTTTACCTTATGAATCTTAGACATGGGAAGTTCAGTCTCATTGCACAATGTTGCATTAAAAACACATTTACCTGAAGAAGAAACGGCTGAGCAATTCAGTGACGGACCCAGTAAAACCGGAGTGATTATCATTTCATTTACATTCTCATGTACCCCAAAAGCTAATATAGCTATTTATACATGAGTATATAAAATTATGATGATAAAATGTGAATTAAGTGATTATAGTGTAATACAATTAATTATATTTGGAAATTATCTTTTCTGGTATATTAGATTTTCTACATAACAAGAAATAAACATCATTTACTTAATGTGTTCAAAGCGTACAGATGGGATTCAATAACATGCTCACAAACGTACTTGTACACCATGTTACATGTACGATGATTGTTGTACCAGGCTTGACGCGAACTACCGCTGACTCAAACTATTTTCTACTGTATTATTGATGTATGTTTGATTTTGTTTTTGTTTTATTTCCTGACTAGCTCATGAGTTATTACTACTGATAATTAGAGAGAAACATCAGGCAATGTCAGTTCTGGTTTAAGCAGCCCCTTTTTTTCTCTCACCACTTTTCCACCAATGCAACTATTTTCATTTATAAGTTGGTGTTAATCAGTAAAAAAATTGTTACTAAAGTTACTGGTTTTCGGAAAATCATGGCTGCCTGAAGCCTAAGGCCTTAGGCCAATATAACAATGTATGGCTTTAGAACTGGGCCAATATCAAGTATCTTAATCAAACATTATGATTTATTGTAAATTGTATCAGTATGTGATAAGGTTGGGCTTACCTTGTAATATTCACTTAAGATATGGAAATTACCAAGTTACCAAATGGTGACCAAAAAAAGAGAAAAGATTGCTTGCACAATATTTTAAGAATCTTTCTGAAATCATTTTTTACAGGCTGTTTGAAGATTTGGGATTACCCAAAAAGCGAAAAAGTCGGATAGACTGTCTCTCAGGTGGTATGCAGCGTAAACTATCAGTAGCCATTGCCTTTGTTGGTGGATCACAAACTGTGATACTGGATGAACCCACAGCGGGTGTCGACCCGTACGCCAGACGTGCAATCTGGGATCTACTGATCAAGTACAAGAGAGGACGAACAATACTTCTCTCTACCCACCACATGGATGAAGCCGACCTTCTTGGTGACAGAATTGCAATCATATCTAACGGAGAGATAAAATGTTGCGGAAGTCCTCTGTTTTTGAAAAATACATTTTGTGAAGGATATCATATGTATATTGTGAAGAAGGAAGCCGATGACGGTAAGGGAAAGTTTTGCATAAATAACAATTTACAGTAATGTCATTTTTATGCCATCGAGGGCTAACAGACAATCAGTTTAAGGTTTACCACTGTTTCTTGGGATTAACCACACCCCGTCTCCACAAGTAACTGATAACTTTTCCACTTGAATCAGTGGTGACTGACTGAGCTAATCAGGCCCGGCATTACTTTCTAGAAAAAAATTGGTTTGAAAGCATTACCTACAGTAGCATTATGATTGTTTTAATTAACCAAATTCTGTAAAAATCCTAATTCACTCAGCCTATGACTGGAAATTTGAATGTTGATTTTTAATGTAATTGCTCTTACATTTGATAATGATTGGAAGAATTTGTACTGTTGTAAACTAAAGAACTTTTAACAGCGTAATCGACATGTACATTACACATGCGGATATAAAGATATGTTTCGTAACATTCATATGATAGTTTTATTTATAGGATTGCATCATAATAATCATTACAGTGTTTACCATTTTATCCGAAAAATATCTTACTTACAGGTGATGCCGCTTTAATTGTAATATGAGACAGTTTGTATGAATATTTAATTGTAGTAGGGGATAGTTTGTAAGAATATTTAAATAAAGTAGGGAATAGTTTGTAAGAATATTTAATTGTAGTAGGGGATAGTTTGTAAGAATATTTAATTGTAGTAGGGGATAGTTTGTAAGAATATTTAAATGTAGTAGGAGATAGTTTGTAAGAATATTTAAATACAGTAGGGGATAGTTTGTAAGAATATTCAATTGTAGTAGGGGATAGTTTGTAAGAATATTTAATTGTAGTAGGGGATAGGTTGTATGAATATTTAAATGTAATAAGGAATAGTTTGTAAGAATATTTAATTGTAGTAAGGGATAGGTTGTAAGAATATTTAAATGTAGTAGGGGATAGGTTGTAAGAATATTTAATTGTAGTAGGGGATAGGTTGTAAGAATATTTAAATGTAATAGGGAATAGTTTGTAATAATATTTAAAAAAATGTATTAGGGGATAGTTTGTAAGAATATTTAATTGAATATAAATTATCTTATAGTTTTTATTTGCTTAAATATTTAGAAGTAATTTTGAAATTTATGTAATTACAATTTTTAGTGTTTTTTTTAAGATAACCATGTTTGTTTGCTTTTTGTCACAGATATAAGATCAACAGATGACCTTGACATGGATCCTTCCCAGCAAGCATTTGTGACAAAATGTCAAGCATCCCATGTGACAGACTTCATACAAAAGCATGTATCTACAGCATATCTTAAGTCTGACTCACTTAGAGAATTGCACTATATACTGCCATATGAGGAGACCAAGAAAGGGAGCTTTGAAAGACTGTTTCAGGTAAATTTATTGAATTTTGGAAATAATGTGTTGGTGTTCCTGTTGTAATAATTTTCTTTTTTAAATAAACAGGATGGAGAGTGCGTAGTCCAGTGGTAGCACTGAGCATTGAACCCAGAATAGCGGGATCATAGATCTGATAGTCCGCCATGGCTATGTGTGGTGTCCTTGAGCAAAACACTTTACTCATATATGCTTAGTACTGGTTCTACCCAGGTAAACTTCACAAGCGATTTGCCTAAATTATGATGTATCACAATCGAAAAAAAAACAACAAACAGCTTAAAAATAGCCCAAAAGAATGGAGATATATTTCTCTTTTTAGTATAAACTTACAGTCAAACCTGTGTAAGCAGTTGCCTCTATTGAGCAGCCACCTGTCTTAAGCAGCCACTTTTGCTATTTCCCATTTCTATGCTTTCATAATAAATTAACCATATTAAGCAACAAATTGAATTTTATAAACCTGATTTACTATTTCAATTATATGTATAAAGCATTTTAATTTAAGATAATTATAAATTATTGGTGCGACTTTAAATACAAAATTAATGTAAAAAAAGTTCAGAAATTAGCTTAAAAATGTACAAAAAGTTTTTGAAATTATTGGTGTGGGACTGCCGCACCATGCCGCACCAATGTCTACGTCCATGTAAAGCCTTATTTGCTATTTCAGCTGTAACTTGTGGCCTGATTTCAACTGGAACTTGTGGCCTGATTAAAAATTTCAACTTTATCTTGAGGCCTGATTTAAACTTTCAACTGTAACTTGTGGCCTGATTTCAACTGGAACTTGTGGCCTGATTAAAAATTTCAACTTTATCTTGAGGCCTGATTTGAAATTTCAACTGTAACTTGTGGCCTGATTTCAACTGGAACTTGTGGCCTGATTAAAAATTTCAACTTTATCTTGAGGCCTGATTTGAAATTTCAACTGTAACTTGTGGCCTGATTTCAACTGTAACTTGTGGCCTGATTAAAAATTTCAGCTGTATCTTGAGGCCTGATTTGAAATTTCAACTGTAACTTGTGGCCTGATTTCAACTGTAACTTGTGGCCTGATTAAAAATTTCAGCTGTATCTTGAGGCCTGATTTAAAGTTTCAGCTGTAACTTGTTGCTTGATTTCAACTGGAACTTGTGGCCTGATTTTAAAATATCAACTGTAACTTGTGGCCTGATTTCAACTGGAACTTGTGGCCTGATTAAAAATTTCAACTGTAACTTGTGGCCTTATTTAATATTTTAACTTTAACATGTGAGATCTGTTTATGAAACTTTCATTCGTAAAACTGTCAATTGTAATTTTTATAATAACAAATAACTGATTTTCTGATTAGGCCTTGGAATGTGGACAGTCGGACCTTTACATCAGTAGTTACGGCGTAGCGGACAGCACGCTGGAGGAAGTCTTCCTTGAAGTCACAGAAACCTCCTACAAAGATATACCAGGTATATGTAACCATAATCAGTACATTCTCATATTTGAAACAGTACCATTATGCTCAAATTTTAATATTTTAGGATATTTTAACATTGTTTATATTTTTGGGAATAAAAAAAAAAATCACATACAAACTTGCAATAATGTTAATTGTGTGTGTACCAAGTGATGACCATTTTCAAAAAAGAACCATACATACCATAATTTTATACCGGTACATCTGAAGAAACATCCACAGATGCAAAGCCTTTTGTAAAAGTGGGTGGGGGGATATTTAGGCTAGAGAAGTCAGATTACATTTTGAATGAAATGTGTGTAAAATGCCATAAAAACACACTGCCAGTAATGAGACATTTAGTCAACTTTAAAATGTTTAAACCGGACTTGAAAAGTACATGTAATTTACTTGTGTTAAAGACAAAGTGTCAATCAAGTTATTTTATTTTACATAAAAATTAACATTTAACATCTCAATAACAATGTTTACGTGTAGAGACAAGTAGTTTGAATGATTGTCTAACAGTAAATGTTGTCAAGTTGTCATAGTTTCATTATACAGTGTTTTTGTGAAAAATTAAAATTTTGAGTCCCGCAACAGATTCTTAGATTCAAAATTGAGACTTTGCAACCTAACAAAATGCAAGAAACTCTATTCATTACAGTAATTTGAACAATTTAATATCTGGAAATAGTAAAGGATGTGGAGACATGAACTGTATACTGAACTTGATTAGTTAAAAAATTTATTCAGGATTTTTTAGTCCAACATTTCTGCAAATTCTTACAAATTATATACAAACCTCACTCATCTGACGGGGAAGAATTAGGGGTGGTATTCACCAACCATTGAAAAACATACTTAGGGACCATTTTTGAGACTAAAACTTGCAAGTGGGTAGGGACAGATTGATTGATTGATTAATTGAATATTTAGGTTTTTTTTGCATGCCATCGAGGGCTAGCAGTAGATCAGTTAACCTAACCACTGTCTCCTGGGATCCTGAAAGGTTAACCAGTACTGGAGCACACCCCATCTCCGCGAGTGACTGATAACTTTCTCACTTGAATCAAGGGTGAGAGACAAATGATAATAAGACACAAATATTGTATATCAGTCAACACGGAGACTGTTGCCGGGCGGAAATTTGAACTCGAGATCCCTAGATTGATAGTCAGTTGTGTAACCGATCGAGCTCATTGGTAGGGTAGGGACAGCATATATAGTCAAATAACTCTCACAATTATTCTATCTGTCATGGTAAACTAGACCTTGAAGTCTAAAAATATTCTCAAGAATGTTAAATTCGACCCAAGTACCTATAATGTATTTTGCTCAATACATAGCCATGTCAGGGGGTCAAACCCACAATCCTCCAATCTCAAGTCTAATGCTACTCAACTAAACCATGCACTCACTGCACTGACAGCTAGTGGATAATTAGACGTAATGAAAGTTAACTTGTATCTTTAACTTCTCTTTAGATGAACCCAAACAATTAGATGTTCTTGACTCTCAGAAAGAAGGTTCGCAGTCCCAAACAGAAGCTTCCCCATTAGCTGATCTACTGGATGAAGCTGCAGGTGGCCAATCAGTGCCAACACTTCAAGCAACCAATCAAAATGGAGGAATTGATTTAGAGCTGAGTAGCTTTCCTGAAAATGCTGCCAACCCAAATATTGTGGAACTAGGTCACATGATGGAAAACACAACCAACCAGCAAGTGGAAAACCAAGGGAATATGAACCAAGATACTGAG
The DNA here is from genome assembly GCA_029582155.1 of Panopea generosa. Lineage (NCBI taxonomy): Eukaryota > Metazoa > Mollusca > Bivalvia > Adapedonta > Hiatellidae > Panopea > Panopea generosa. Next base: position 28,916,203 of record CM055901.1, on the reverse strand, counting down.
AGAATTGGTAAATAGTCATTAATTGAAATATGTGTATAATCATAATATTTTGCTTTGTCAACTTATCTGAAAAGGAATGTTCAGTTATCTTGACTTTATTTAGTCTCACTTTGGGAATCATGAAGATATATTTATTTGATTACTTTTATTGAAATATCATCCAGCCAAGTTGATCAAATAATTCTGCAGATGGATAATCAAAGTCCTTGTTGAGTATTATTCTCGCTGCACGTTTTTGGAATTTTAAGAGATTGTTCAAAAGTTTTGAATTGCAGTTGCCCCAAATGGTACAACAATAATCTAAATGTGGCAGTATATATGCATTAAAAAAGAGTTTGTGTGTAGGGATGTCAATGAAGTATTTAATGCGATATAAAAGGTATAACAGAGAATTACATTTTTTAATAACATTTTCAACCTGAATTTTCCAGTTTAATGTATTGTCTACGTGCACACCAAGCAACTTTTTGCAATTGGTTGAATCAATGTCCACATTCTGAATGTGGAATTTTACGTCATTTATTTGCTTTTGCTTTTGTTTGATGGATGATGATATAATCATGGCTTTGGTTTTAGACACAATAATAACCATTGAGTTTCCCTGACACCAGTTTACTACATGTTCAATATCTTCTTGAAGGACATCTTGAATACTGCTTAATGTTGCACCTTTTGCAGATAGTGTAGTGTCATCGGCAAACATGTTTGTGTCTGAGTTAGTGTGCAGAGGGAGGTCATTTATAAAGAGAATGAACAGAATTGGTCCTAGCACAGAGCCTTGGGGTACTCCGGAACTAACTTTTTTAGTACTAGATAACTTGCCAGAGATTTCAACCTGTTGCCATCTGTCAAATAGATATTGTAGTATAAACTTAAAAAATCTTCTTGTCAGAAACTACTGGCTCAATTTTAAAATAATTTCACAGAAATGTTCATTGGGTGACCCTCTTCCAAATTTGTTCAACCTTTCTTGATTCGTCAAAAAACATGGCAGCCAGGGGGTGGGGTTAGTTTACTATATGAGCTTTAGTAAAAACTTAAAAAAAAATTTCTTGTCAGAAACAACTGGCTCGATTTAACATTTTTTTTACAGAAAGTTCCCTGTGTGACCCTCTGCCAAGTTTGTTCAAGCCATTTTGTTTTGTCAAAATATAGTATAAACTTAAAAAATCTTCTTGTCAGAAACTACTGGTTCGATTTTAAAATAATTTCACAGAAATGGTCCTTGGGTGACCCTCTACCAATTTGTTCAAGCCATCTTGATTCGTTAAAAAACATGGCAGCCAAGGGGTGGGGTTAGTTTACTATATAAGCTATAGTAAAAACTTAAAAAAAAAAATCTTCTTGTCAGAAACTACTGGTTCGATTTTAAAATAATTTCACAGAAATGGTCCTTGGGTGACCCTCTACCAATTTGTTCAAGCCATCTTGATTCGTTAAAAAACATGGCAGCCAAGGGGTGGGGTTAGTTTACTATATAAGCTATAGTAAAAACTTAAAAAAAAAAATCTTCTTGTCAGAAACTACTGGTTCGATTTTAAAATAATTTCACAGAAATGGTCCTGGGGTGACCCTCTACCAAGTTGTTCAAGCCATTTTCATTTGTCAAAAAACATGGCCGCCAGGGGGCGGGGCAAGTTTAATTAGTAAAAACTTAAAAAATCTTTTTGTTAGAAACTTCTTGTTTGATTTTAAAATAATTTCACAGAAATGTTCCTTGGAGGAACCCCTACCAAGTTTGTTCAAACGGTAGTGATTCATAAAAAAACTTGACGGTCTGGGGATGGGGTATGATGATGGTAAAGTAAAAACTTAAAAAATCTTCTTGTCAGAAACCACCAGGTCAGTTTTAAAACAATTTCACAGAAATGTTCTTTGGGTGACCCTTTACCAAGTTTGTTTGAGCCATTGTGATTTGTTAAGAAACATGGCTGCCACAGTGAGGTGCTAGTTTACTATATAGGCAGCTATAGTAAAAACTTCAAAAGCCTTCTTGTCAGAATCTACTGACCTGATTTCAATGTAATTTCACTGACATTTACCATGGGTGAACCTCTACCAAGTTTGAACTCTTCTATATATCTTGCCCATCTCGTTTTTCTGGAAATTTAAGTGTACATGTATTATATAATCTTCTAAGTTGGGTGACTCAAGGTCAGTCAGGTGAGCAATATAGGGCCATCTTGGCCCTCTTGTTTTTGTTGTTTTATCTATATACTGTGAATGATATTTTGGTTTGATATTGTGAGTATTTGAAATAATTTTTACATAAATAATTTCACATATATGTATATTTTAGAGACAGACTTAAAGAACATTGAGATGCTGCGCGGTAAAGGTTCACATGTCCTATCTCACAACCGTCTGCTGTTGAACCACTTTCGTGCCGTCATAGTCAAACGCTTTCATTTCATCACCCGTAACTGGAAGGGCCTTTTCTCTCAAATTCTTCTACCTGCCTTGTTTGTGTCAGTCGCCATGACGGTGGCCCTGTCAGCACCTACAGACGAGGATCTGCCCCCTCTTGAATTGAGCTCATCTCAGTACTTCAACCTGACTCAGCCAAAGGGGAATTACATCCCGTTCTCAAATGAGTACAGTAGTAATAGGTCCCAGTATTACTTGTATGACGCTGGTCCTCAAGATCTTATTAGGACATTTCATCTGCCGTCCGGTAAGTTGTTATCATCAGTAATATTTGTTTTCCCCCTAACAATCAGTTCTTATATTTCATATTAACCAGATCATCTTGACAGAAATGACTGGTATATAGGTTTCACTACACAGTTGAATTTTATTCTTTGTTCTATATAAAATATGGTCTAGGATTTCCATGGTAAAAAAATTTTTTTACATTGAATCTTTTTAAAGTATTTTTTTTTTCATAGCAGGAATGTTTACCCACATAAAAATGCACAATAACTGGTAGGTTGACCAGCTTGTTTTTTTTTTAAAAGAGAAGTCCTCAAATGCTCATAAATAATATGTTGATATTCTATAAAAGTCACTTTTTTAACACCAGTGATCTTATTGCAGTATATGCTATGCCAACTTTTGCTCTACCCATCTGCAGCAAGAAATCGCAACTGCTCTGAACCATTTTGAATATATTTCAAAACCAAATTACATAGGCCTTTTTTTTTTAAGTGTAAGAATCACGTTACAGTGGAGGAAAAGGGGCATAACTGTGTAGTGAGATGTACATGTCTGTATTAGTTTCTCCTTTATTGTATATTTTGAATACATTTGAAATAAAGTCAACAAATGACAGCAAAATGTGTGTCTGCATAAACCATGATGACAATCCAACAGAGATTTCCTTAAAGCTATTTTGAAATATTAATCTTTTTAACACACCATAATTATAAACATATCAGACAATACTATTCTTGTAGTAATAAAACTGATTATAAAAACATTATTTGACGAGAGAACTCAATTAAACATTTGATGGTTATCTTTCTGTGTGAAAGTATTAAAGCACATATTGGGAGATAAATCTGATTATAATTTGCTTTGAATTGAAAAAAAAATAATGCATAATATGAACTTGAATTTACTTAACGTGCATAATTAAGTTGTATCTATATATCATTTATACCCACATTTATACACTTACCAATCTTGATCAGTAAAAATATATATACAATCTCATATGTTTTATAACTTGGAGTTGTTGCCCTTATTACTACGAAATTTTTCATAATACAATCTGACACTGTTTACTAATCATAATCTGATAAAACAATTGTCTTTTGGATCTTATTTTCATTACTTACTTTCATTTGTTAAACATATCTTCTTTAGCATCAGATGAGCACATTTAGAGCACCATTAGTGCACTCTTGATTTTTAAATGAAATGTAATTTACAACAAGTAAATTCAGATATATCAGTTGTTATGTAATTTAGCTAACTTGCTTTGCTACTGCTCGCCAGGACTGGTAATATCAGTTGGTAGTGTGTCAGACTATCCAGGGGTCATGAGTTCCAATCCCCACCTGACCTCAGTCTCCGTGCTGATTGATATATGAAGTTATGTTATCAGTTACTTGTGTGTTTGAGTACTGGTTGACCCTCAAGGATTCCAGGAAAGAGTGGTTGGGTTAATTGATTGTCTGTTAGCCCTCGATGGCAGGTAAATGAGTAAAAATATTCAAACTACAGGAATCGGCATCTGTGATGCCCTATCAGATCTTTACTGTTGGAAACTACTTTAACTAATTTTGAGTTGAGAGTAACTAATGGTAAGTAATTATTGACACACATGTGACTACTTCTTAGCCAATCAAACACAAGCATTGAGATGAAATGAATTGCCATATATACTTTGTATTAATTTATTTTTATTATATAATATTATTTATTATTTATTATCTCCAGGTGTTGGCGCCACTTGTATACTGAAGTCTCCATTTAATGGGTCACTGGATGTGGATATATTTAAGAATCTGAACGTGTCACACCATACGTTACAGTTGTTATCCAAGTACTATCAGGACGGTTGTGAGAGGGTATTCGTACCTGGTATACACCTGGAGAACTATGTCCCCCAGGCAGCTATAATATCTAACAAGGGCAAACTGGAGGAAGTATCAAGTGTGATCAAACCTACAGGTTCGTATCCACATTTCAATTGTTATCAAACCTACAGGTTTGTATCTACATTTCAAGTGTAATCAAACCTACAGGTTCGTATCCACATTTCAAGTGTAATCAAACCTACAGGTTGGTTATTTACATTACAAGTGTAATCAAACCTAAAGATTAGAAACAGGTTTGTATCCACATTACAAGTGTAATCAAACCTAAAGGTTTTTATCCACATTCCAAGTGTTATCAAGCCTACAGGTTTGTATCCACATTTCAAGTGTAATCAAACATACAAGTTGGTTATCTACATTACAAGTGTAATCAAACCTAAAGATATGAAACAGGTTTGTATCCACATAACAAGTGTAATCAAACCTAAAGGTTTGTATCCACATTCCAAGTGTAATCAAACCTACAGGTTCATATCCACATTGCAAGCGTAATCAAACCTACAGATTCAAAACAGGTTTGTATCCACATTCCAAGTGTAATCAAACCTACAGGTTTGTATCCACATTCCCATACATCTTTCTGTAGACTGATGAGGCTTGTTGCAATTTTATATTGGATGCTAGTATACCATTTTTATGTGCCCGCCATTCAAAGAATGTTACATTTCAGTTGTGATTATGCATTTACTTTTAATTGTAAATAAGTAGACAATTTCAATGCCTAATTTAGAGATGATTTTATGGATTTAACAGTAGACCAGTCAGTTGTTAGTTTCCTACCAGTTTCACCGAATGGGACTACAGGTTTACTCTCCGTCCGTCTGGCGTCCGGAAAGATTACTCAAAAGGTATCCTAGCTTTGTTTGTGAAACTTTGACTGTGGATAGAGTGCATTAACTTCTCACACAACAATTAATTTTGTACTGTTCTTCATATAGAGACATGCACTTCTGGAACACTGGATACATTACCAATGGTTCTAAAAGTGCCTTATTCCCATAGATAGTCCTCTGTTGGTCCAATTATGCAGAAAAAACATGGGGTTGACAAGGTTGCTTTTTCATAATTTTGATGGTTTGATGGCACCCCTTCGTTTTTGACATTTCTGCCCATTTGTTGCGGTGTATCACTACGCATCTTTGAACTGTTATAGCATGAAAATGTTCCAATGTTCCCATATGCACAAAGAAATATGACATTTTATGCATTTTTAAAAAAAAATTTGCCCATCTGCTTTACACAGCTCTTATTTCTTTGGTGTAAAAATCTTGCTACCATCATGTAAGGGAGGTAATTCTTAAGTGAGACCTTAAGGAGATAACTAGTAATCTGCTGTGGGCTGACAAGTAGGTTGGATTTTGTGTATATAAATTTTCATAACATTTACAGATAAGGTTCCAACACAGCAGTATTACCCACAGTGTCAGTGCAAGTCCGACAAATCTGGGTTTGAATGTTCTAGGGGTGGCTACCATCAACCGCCAGAATTTCGGGTGGTGACGAGGGACATCATGCAGGATATTACGACAAAGAAAGACCACGATTCACCGGATAGAAAGATCGGAAATTTCTACCTTCATACCACTGATGAATACAGACTCCACAGGTTACATAGTTGATATTATTGTATATCATTATGAATTCTTTCATCTGGTTGAAAAACAAACAAAGCTTGTCAAATGAAATGAGCTATTAACCACTTATTCCTAAAAAATGAACTATTGACTACATATTCTGTCCAAACCGGTTTTATCCAGTTATATAGTCCATAGTTCAAACAAAACATTTTATCAGTTCTCATACAAATTGTCCATTCGGGACAACATTAAAACAACATTAAATAAACTGTTAATAATACCTCCTAAATTAAAACTGACACTAAACATACCATTTTGCTAGCTAAAATATAGTTAAACCTTTTTCTACAAATGATATTGTTTATATAATGACATCAGCTTATGTACGTTTCGGCGTTGATGACATTGTTTTGATCAAGCGCAGATGTTGTTAAATACCAGTGACACTGAACTCTGCGTATTCATTATTTAAGATATGAAGGTAACTTATCACTGAGAATGTAATAGTTGAAATTATTATTTTAGAACAGAAAGATCAAGTCTACAAAAAGTGTTTTTAAATAGATCTAACTGGGTTTTTATTGAGGTGGGTAATTTTTTTTATTGTTACCGGGGAGTATTCAGTATACTAAAACAACTATCTACCATTTAAGTGATCAAAGGATTAAAATTATCTATCTTTGGAAAATGGCTATTGACTCAAAGAAGGGAACTGTGATCCTCGACTTCATCTTGGTCAATACAGTCAAACCTGTCTTAAGCAGCCACTCAAGGGAAAGAGCAAAACTGACCTTTTAAGGCTAGTGGCTGCTTTATGATGAGTGGTTGCTTAATAGAGGTGACTACTAACACAGGTTAGACTGTTGTTACTGCTTTGAGTCTTGACTCAATGTATCTAAAAAAACAACACTCAGTACTGGTTTTACTCAGGAAGTGGACTTCAGAACTGCCCACATAAGCTTTGAACTTTCTTAGCAATTGAGCAAAAATAAATTAGTACATGTATAATGTAAACTAAAATTCTAATTTGATTAGTTACATGAAAAATGTTCCAATATTATTTTCAGATATGGTGCTTTTAGTTTTGGTACTGAAAGGAAATTTGTTCCCGAGGATTTTGGCAAAGACAGCCCAACAGTGTTCCGGTCGCTGGCAGTGAGGGGAACAGCCCTGGTAAATATACAATAATGGAATCTGTATTTATAGCTTTGATAAAGGTATGGCTAAATGTAAAGGTATGGCTAAATGTAAAGGTATGGCTAAATGTAAAGGTATGGCTAAATGTAAAGATATGGCTAAATGTAAAGGTATGGTAAATTTATGCCTTATGCTATTTTTGCTTACTGTAAGTTACAAAATATAGGATAACAGCTTATGACACTAAATTTTGTACTGGTAAATATATGGGTTACGATTATTTTAGCTTGCCTTTTTGAAAAAAAAACTACCAGAAGAGCTATTGTATTGTATTTTACAAAAATAACAATTAAATTTTTCATCTATAACTATTTTACTGCAGATGATGTTTACATTGCCATACGTTTATACTTTGCGACATAATAACTGGAGTAAAATGTGGTACTCTTATTATTTGCAGTCACAATTTACCCCCTTTTAAACTGGAGAATGACAGAGAAAGAGATATGCTTTATAGTGAGGAAGACATTTTGTTATTTAATTAGAACTATACTTTAATATGTATAATATAATGTGAAAGAATAGTGGAATAAATGAATAAAATAAGCTCACTTGTGGCCCTGCCGCTCGTAAATGAATAACGCCAGTGTACATGTGATGAACCACGTCAGTGTACATGTGATTAACCACATCGGTGTACAGTGAACCACGTCAGTGTACATGTGATGAACCACATCGGTGTACATGTGATGAACCACATCAGTGTACATGTGATGAACCACATCAGTGTACATGTGATGAACCACATCAGTGTACATGTGATGAACCACATCAGTGTACAGTGAACCACATCAGTGTACATGTGATGAACCACGTCGGTGTACATGTGATGAACCACGGCAGTGTACATGTGATGAACCACATCAGTGTACAGTGAACTACGTCAGTGTACATGTGATGAACCACATCAGTGTACAGTGAACCACATCAGTGTACATGTGATGAACCTCGTCGGTGTACATGTGATGAACCACGGAAGTGTACATGTGATGAACCACATCAGTGTACAGTGAACTACGTCAGTGTACATGTGATGAACCACAGCAGTGTACAGTGAACTACGTCAGTGTACATGTGATGAACCAAGGCAGTGTACATGTGATGAACCACGTCGGTGTACATGTGATGAACCACAGCAGTGTACATGTGATTAACCACATCAGTGTACAGTGAACTACGTCAGTGTACATGTGATGAACCACAGCAGTGTACAGTGAACTACGTCAGTGTACATGTGATGAACCACATCAGTGTACATGTGATGAACCACAGCAGTGTACATGTGATGAACCACAGCAGTGTACATGTGATGAACCACGGCAGTGTACATGTGATGAACCACATCAGTGTACAGTGAACTACATCAGTGTACATGTGATGAACCACAGCAGTGTACAGTGAACTGCGTCAGTGTACATGTGATGAACCACAGCAGTATACATCTGATGAACCACGGCAGTGTACATGTGATGAACCACAGCAGTGTACAGTGAACCACATCAGTGTACATGTGATGAACCACAGCAGTGTACATGTGATGAACCATGGCAGTGTACATGTGATGAACCACATCAGTGTACAGTGAACTACGTCAGTGTACATGTGATGAACCACAGCAGTGTACAGTGAACTACGTCAGTGTACATGTGATGAACCACAGTAGTGTACAGTGAACTACGTCAGTGTACATGTGATGAACCACAACAGTGTACATGTGATGAACCACATCAGTGTACATGTGATGAACTACGTCAGTGTACATGTGATGAACCACAGCAGTGTACATGTGATGAACCACAGCAGTGTACATGTGATGAACCATGGCAGTGTACATGTGATGAACCATGTCGGTGTACATGTGATGAACCACGGCAGTGTACATGTGATGAACCACAGCAGTGTACAGTGAACTACGTCAGTGTACATGTGATGAACCACAGCAGTGACAGTGAACTACGTCAGTGTACATGTGATGAACCACAGCAGTGTACAGTGAACTACGTCAGTGTACATGTGATGAACCACAGCAGTGTACATGTGATTTACCACATCAGTGTACATGTGATGAACCACAGCAGTGTACATGTGATGAACCACAGCAGTGTACAGTGAACTACATCAGTGTACATGTGATGAACCACAGCAGTGTGCATGTGATGAACCACAGCAGTGTACAGTGAACTACGTCAGTGTACATGTGATGAACCACATCAGTTTACAGTGAACTACGTCAGTGTACATGTGATGAACCACAGCAGTGTACATGTGATGAACCACAGCAGTGTACAGTGAACTACATCAATGTACATGCGATGAACCACAGCAGTGTACATGTGATGAACCACAGCTGTGTACAGTGAACCACATCGGTGTACATGTGATGAACCACATCAGTGTACATGTGATGAACCACATCGGTGTACATGTGATGAACCACATCAGTGTACATGTGATGAACCACATCAGTGTACAGTGAACCACATCAGTGTACATGTGATGAACCACGTCGGTGTACATGTGATGAACCACGGCAGTGTACATGTGATGAACCACATCAGTGTACAGTGAACTACGTCAGTGTACATGTGATGAACCACATCAGTGTACAGTGAACCACATCAGTGTACATGTGATGAACCTCGTCGGTGTACATGTGATGAACCACGGAAGTGTACATGTGATGAACCACATCAGTGTACAGTGAACTACGTCAGTGTACATGTGATGAACCACAGCAGTGTACAGTGAACTACGTCAGTGTACATGTGATGAATCACAGCAGTGTACACGTGATGAACCAAGGCAGTGTACATGTGATGAACCACGTCGGTGTACATGTGATGAACCACAGCAGTGTACATGTGATTAACCACATCAGTGTACAGTGAACTACGTCAGTGTACATGTGATGAACCACAGCAGTGTACAGTGAACTACGTCAGTGTACATGTGATGAACCACATCAGTGTACATGTGATGAACCACAGCAGTGTACATGTGATGAACCACGGCAGTGTACATGTGATGAACCACATCAGTGTACAGTGAACTACATCAGTGTACATGTGATGAACCACAGCAGTGTACAGTGAACTACGTCAGTGTACATGTGATGAACCACAGCAGTATACATGTAATGAACCACGGCAGTGTACATGTGATGAACCACAGCAGTGTACAGTGAACCACATCAGTGTACATGTGATGAACCACAGCAGTGTACATGTGATGAACCATGGCAGTGTACATGTGATGAACCACATCAGTGTACAGTGAACTACGTCAGTGTACATGTGATGAACCACAGCAGTGTACAGTGAACTACGTCAGTGTACATGTGATGAACCACAGCAGTGTACAGTGAACTACGTCAGTGTACATGTGATGAACCACAACAGTGTACATGTGATGAACCACATCAGTGTACATGTGATGAACTACGTCAGTGTACATGTGATGAACCACAGCAGTGTACATGTGATGAACCACAGCAGTGTACATGTGATGAACCATGGCAGTGTACATGTGATGAACCATGGCAGTGTACATGTGATGAACCATGTCGGTGTACATGTGATGAACCACGGCAGTGTACATGTGATGAACCACAGCAGTGTACAGTGAACTACGTCAGTGTACATGTGATGAACCACAGCAGTGACAGTGAACTACGTCAGTGTACATGTGATGAACCACAGCAGTGTACAGTGAACTACGTCAGTGTACATGTGATGAACCACAGCAGTGTACATGTGATTTACCACATCAGTGTACATGTGATGAACCACAGCAGTGTACATGTGATGAACCACAGCAGTGTACAGTGAACTACATCAGTGTACATGTGATGAACCACAGCAGTGTACATGTGATGAACCACAGCAGTGTACAGTGAACTACGTCAGTGTACATGTGATGAACCACATCAGTTTACAGTGAACTACGTCAGTGTACATGTGATGAACCACAGCAGTGTACATGTGATGAACCACAGCAGTGTACAGTGAACTACATCAATGTACATGTGATGAACCACAGCAGTGTACATGTGATGAACCACAGCTGTGTACAGTGAACTACGTCAGTGTACATGTGATGAACCACATCAGTGTACAGTGAACTACGTCAATGTACATGTGATGAACCACAGCAGTGTACATGTGATGAACCACAGCAGTGTACATGTGATGAACCACAGCAGTGTACAGTGAACTACGTCAATGAACATGTGATGAACCACAGCAGTGTACATGTGATGAACCACAGCAGTGTACATGTGATGAGCCACAGCAGTTTACAGTGAACTACGTCAATGTACATGTGATTAACCACAGCAGTGTACATGTGATGAAGCACAGCAGTGTACATGTGATGTACCACAGCAGTGTACAGTGAACTACGTCAATGTACATGTGATGAACCACAGCAGTGTACATGTGATGAACCACAACAGTGTACATGTGATGAACCACATCAGTGTACAGTGAACTACGTCAGTGTACATGTGATGAACCACATCAGTGTACAGTGAACTACGTCAGTGTACATGTGATGAACCACAGCAGTGTACAGTGAACCACGTCAGTGTACATGTGATGAACCACAGCAGTGTACATGTGATGAACCACATCAGTGTACAGTGAACTACGTCAGTGTACATGTGATAAACCACAGCAGTGTACAGTGAACTATGTCAGTGTACATGTGATGAACCACAGCAGTGTACATGTGATGAACCACATCAGTGTACATGTGATGAACCACATCAGTGTACAGTGAACTACGTCAGTGTACATGTGATGAACCACAGCAGTGTACATGTGATGAACCACGGCAGTGTACATGTGATGAACCACAGCAGTGTACAGTGAACCACATCAGTGTACATGTGATGAACCACAGCAGTGTACATGTGATGAACCATGGCAGTGTACATGTGATGAACCACATCAGTGTACAGTGAACTACGTCAGTGTACATGTGATGAACCACATTAGTGTACAGTGAACTATGTCAGTGTACATGTGATGAACCACATCAGTGTACAGTGAACTACATCAGTGTACATGTGATGAACCACAGCAGTGTACATGTGATGAACCACATCAGTGTACATGTGATGAACCACGGCAGTGTACATTTGATAAACCACATCAGTATACAGTGAACCATGTCAGTGTACATGTGATGAACCACATCAGTGTACATGTGATGAACCACATCAGTGTACAGTGAACCACGTCAGTGTACATGTGATGAACCATGGCGGTGTACATGTGATGAACCACGGTGGTGTACATGTGATGAACCAGTTCGGTGTACATGTGATGAACCACGTCGGTGTACATGTGATGAACCACGTCGGTGTACATGTGATGAACCATGTCGGTGTACATGTGATGAACCACGGCGGTGTACATGTGATGAACCACGTCGGTGTACATGTGATGAACCACGTTGGTGTACATGTGATGAACCACGGCGGTGTACATGTGATGAACCAAGGCAGTGTACATGTGATGAACCATGTCAGTGTACATGTGATGAACCATATCAGTATACAGTGAACCATGTCAGTGTACGTGTGATGAACCACAGCAGTGTACATGTGATGAACCATATCAGTGTACAGTGAACCATGTCAGTGTACATGTGATGAACCACATCGGTCTACATGTGATGAAATTAAAATGATATTTTACTGAAACCATCAATAATTCTCTATATCTTGCTTTGTATTCAGGCCTGGTTTAACAACAAGGGCTACCACTCCATGCCCGTGTACCTGAACACCCTGAATAATGCCATACTGAGGGCCAACCTGCCCACCTCAAAGGGACACCCAGCTGCCTATGGTGTGTCATTTCATATATTATTATCATTATCATCATTATTATTATCATTATCATTATAATCATTACTATTATTATTATTATCAGCATCAATATATTCATTATTATTATTATTATTATCAACATCAATATATTCATTATTATTATTATTATCAACATCAATATATTCATTATTATCGTCATCATTGTATTCATTATTATTATTATCATCATCATCATCATCATTATTATCATTAACATTATCATTTTTACTATTATTATTATTATTATTATTATTATTATTATTATTTTTATTATCATCATTATCATCATTATCATGATTCCAAATTTATTTAACACTCTTCTCGTGCATACATGTTCAAGAGTACAGGATACCGGTACAGAATAGATATTACCTATTTGATTAAAATAGTCGGGCCCGATTAGCTCAGTCGGTTACGCGTCTGACTATCAATCCAGGGGTCGTGAGTTTGAATCCCCCGCCCGGCAATGGTCTCCGTGATGATTGATATATACGACATTGTGTCTCATTATCATTCGTCTCTCACCACTGATTCAAGTGGGAAAGTTATCAGTTACTTGTGGAGATGGGGTGTGCTCGAGTACTGGTTAATCCCAGGAAAAAGTGGTTAGGTTAACTGATTGTTAGTTAGCCCTCGATGGCATAAAAATGACGCTAAATATTCAATCAATCAATTGATTTAAATATCACAAAAAAGTACATGCAATATAATACAAATGAATAAATTTGATATATTTTGTGGATTCAAGATAGATTTTTTACTTTCAAACCGACAAATTTAATTTCAAAGATCTTTATATGATGTCTTCTATACATTTTGTTTATTAATCAAATGATGACCTTTAGACAAAGGCATTGCTCAAAATGGATCTACGGCTTACTTTATGGTATTAAAAAAAGTAAAGCAAGAATGGCAAAATATATAAACCATATTTTTCATTACAAATAAAATTTGAGTGAATTGCCTTCTTTTATATAATAAGGTTAACTGTTGAAACCTTGGAAAACAACTTTCAAGTGTTTTGAGTATATTTGAAATTGTGTAAATTATGTGTGTGTGTAGATTTGATTGACAGATAATATTGTGTTATTTCCAGGTATAACTGTGACCAACCATCCAATGAACCAGACAAACAACATTCTCAATATGGATTATATGTAAGTCATTGTTACTATACTCACTCATGCGTAAGTCTTCATCCACTCATGTACTCACTAAAAGTCTAAATGCAAGTCTTCATCTAACCCACATACTCACTTAAGTCTTCATCTACTCACATACTCACTTAAAGTCTATATGCAAGTCTTCATCTACTCACATACTCACTTAAGTCTTCATCTACTCACATACTTACTTAAAGTCTATATGCAAGTCTTCATCTACTCACTTAAAGTGTATATGCAAGTATTCATCTACTTGTATACTCACTTAAATTCTATATTCAAATCTTAATCTACTCATATACCAACTTAAAGTCTATATGCAAGTCTTCATCTACTCACATACTCACTTAAAGTCTATATGCAAGTCAACATCTACTCACATACTCACTGAAAGTCTATATGCAAGTCTTCATCTACTTGTATACTCACTGAAAGTCTATATGCAAGTCTTCATCTATTCACATACTCACTTAAAGTCTATATGCAAATCTTCATCTACTAACATACTCACTTAAAGTCTATATGCAAGTCTTCATCTATTCACATACTCACTGAAAGTCTATATGTAAGTCTTCATCTACTAATATACTCACTGAAAGTCTATATGCAAGTCTTCATCTATTCACATACTCACTTAAAGTCTATATGCAAGTCTTCATCTACTCACTTAAAGTGTATATGCAAGTATTCATCTACTTGTATACTCACTTAAAGTCTATATGCAAATCTTAATCTACTCATATACCAACTTAAAGCCTATATGCAAGTCTTCATCTACTCACATACTCACTTAAAGTCTATATGCAAGTCATCATCTACTCACATACTCACTTAAAGTCTATATGCAAGTCTTCATCTACTCACATACTCACTTAAAGTCTATATGCAAGTCTTTATGTACTCACATACTCACTTAAACTCTATATGCAAGTCTTCATCTATCTACTTGTATACTCACTTAAAATCTATATGCAAGTCATCATCTACTCGCATACTCATTTAAAGTCTATATTCAAGTCTTTATGTACTCACATACTCGCTTAAAGTCTATATGTAAGTCTTCATCTACTTGTTTACTCACTTAAAATCTATATGCAAGTCTTCAATTTTTTTGGCGTTGACTCTTACCATGCAGAGTTATTGCCCTTGAATTTCTAGATTTTTGTTGATTGTCATATAAAAATTGTGGTGCATACTTCTTCGTGTGTTTTTGTTTCTTCATTTTTTGGCTGAATTTATTTATAAAATCATTTTTGTTAAAACAGTAACAGGTTCAGTTCCTCTTTGCCTTATTTGAAAGTGTAATGGTTTCATTTGCATTTTAAACATCTTTTCCAGATTGTATTTGTTTGATCATTATTGCACTGTATGGAATATACTTCATCAGATATGTGGTACTTACAGTTTACAAGGTGCAGACGTGCTAATAGCCATTTTCATCATTGTTGCCATGTCCTTTGTGCCGGCAAGTTTTGTAGTGTTTTTGGTGTATGAGAGGTCATCTAAAGCAAAGCACCTACAGTTTGTGAGTGGCCTGAATCCTGTCATGTACTGGCTGGCAAACTATGTTTGGGATATGGTAGGTTACCTATTAGTAATTGTAGTACCTTAATCTACATAATTAAACTATAGAATTTTGTTCTAGGATTAATGATTGATTGATTGATTGATTGATTGATTGATTGATTGAATATTTAGCATACTTTTTATGCCATTGAGGGCCAACCTTACAACTTTTTGTTGGTATCCTGGAAGGTCAACCAGTATTCGAGCACACCGCAGTTTTGCAAGTACATGTAACTGATAACTTTCCCACTTGAATCAGTGGTGAGAGATGAATGATAATGATACACAATGTCATATATCAATTGTCATGGAGACTGTGGCTGGTAGAGGCTTCAAACTCATGACCCCTGAATTGATAGTCAGACATGCTACCAGCTGAGCTAATCTGGTCCAGCTTCTATGATTAAATTCAGGAGCTCATGACTGTGTAAAATTTAATGAAGTCTTTATGCCAAAATTTGCATGATTTGACAAAATTTACACATCTAAACTCATGGATTATTAAGTGAAATTCTTATAAGTCCATATTTCAAACAAAATTACGTTTCTTTGTTTTTTTTATTTCTGTCAGAAAATGATGTAGGCATTTTAAATGCAAATTTATTTCAGTGTGTATGTGATGTCTTTACCAATGAAATAAAATCAATGTATTGGAACTAATGGTATTGAAGTATGATTTTAGTTATTTTAGGGTGAATTCCAATATTGCAAGTTGTTTAACTCTCTGTCTTCCATATAACCATGACTAATACTTACAATAGCTAATACTTACCATACCTAACTAATACTTACTATGACTAACTAATATTTACCATGACTAATACTTAGAGTGACTAAAACTTACCTACACTAATACTTACCATGACTAACTAATACTTACATTCACTAAGAAAAACAAACCATTACTAATACTTACCATGACAAATACTTACTATAACTAATACTTACCATGACTAATACTAACCATGATTAATACTTACCATGACTATAACTTACCATAACGAATACTTACCATGACTAATACTTACCATGACTAACTAATACTTACATTCACTAAGAAAAACAAACCATTACTAATACTTACCATGAAAAATACTTACTATAACTAATACTTACCATGACTAATACTGACCATGATTAATACTTACCACGACTATAACTAACCAAAACCAATACTTACCATAACAAAGACTTACCTTGACTAATACTTACCATAACCAATACTTACCATGACTAATACTAAACAGGATTAAAACTTACCATGACTAATACTAACCATGACTAACTAATACTTACGATGGTTTACTAATACTTAGTTTGACTATTACTTACCATAACTAACCAATACTTACCATGACTAATACTTACCATAACTAATTCTAACCATGATTAATACATATCATGACTAATACTATTCACTCATCTGTGCATATACTCTACATAAGTATTGGCAGATTTCTTCGTTTTTATTGATCAAACTTCAAATATTTCTCTTTTTCAGTGTAACTATGTGATTCCAGCGTTGTGCATCATAGTGATATTGCTGGCATTCCAGATTCCAGCATATGTATCATCAACAAATCTACCAGCAGTCATAGCTCTTTTCTTTCTCTATGGGTGAGTAATGTGGATATTTTCTGTGTGAAAAATAAAAACTACAAATATGAACAAATATTGCAATAATGTAAACAAACTACTTTAAAATACCTATTAAACACTTGCGGAGTGATACATTTTCTAAAATGAGGACGTTTATTTAAGACTCAAAATATAGAGTCCAAATCCCAATCCTGTTAAGGTAACATAAAACGTACATATGGTAGACTGGTAATAGAGAATGCAATTAGGAGATTATGCATGCAATTTTAATTGTTTTGTGACTGGTAGAACATTAAGTACTTTATCGCAGAATCCATATTCTCCAGACGGACAACTGACTACTTTGTCAAACTTAATTTAACTATCAAGTAGTAAAACATACTGGTAAGGGGCATTGTATTGATCCGCAATACTTGAACATCTTGTTAAATACTTCATATGTTTATATTAGTCCTTGTATACACAATTTTCTGGTATATAAAACATTTCATGTACACATATCAATTAGTCCTTGTATACACAATTTTCTGGTATATAAATTATTTCATGTACACATATCAATTGTGTTTGTAATTGTTAATTATTTCCAATAAAATCATTACCTTGTTAAGCCTTCCTAATGAGCCTTCAATTATGAAAAGTAAAACATGAAATATAAAAAAATGATTATATACAATATTAGTAATTGTGAGACATTACTTGTCTCTGAAATACATTATTTTTGAGTTGTTGCATGTCTCAAGATATTACTTGTCTCAAAACATTACTTGTCTCAAGACATTATTTGTCTTAAGACATTACTTATCTAAGACATTACTTGTCTCAATACATTAAATGTCTCAAGAAATTACTTGTCAAAAGACATTACTTATCTCAAGACATTATTTGTCTCAAGACATT
Source organism: Panopea generosa (assembly GCA_029582155.1). Classification (NCBI taxonomy): domain Eukaryota; kingdom Metazoa; phylum Mollusca; class Bivalvia; order Adapedonta; family Hiatellidae; genus Panopea; species Panopea generosa. The sequence goes on along the minus strand of CM055901.1, from coordinate 28,897,782 downwards.
ACTTATCTGAAGACATTACTTGCCTCAAGACATAACTTCTCAAAAGTTATTATTTATCTCAAGACATTATTTGTCTAAAGACATTACTTGTGTCAAGACATTATTTGTGAGATTTTGCATGTCTCAAGGCATTATTTGTGAGACATTACTTGTGAGATATTACTTGTGTCAAGACATTATTTGTGAGATTTTGCATGTCTCAAGGCATTATTTGTGAGACATTACTTGTGAGATATTACTTGTTTCAATATATTACTGTGATATATTCCTTTTTTCAAACCATTACTTGTCTCAAGACATTAATCGTTTCAAGACATTATTGTGAGAGTTTGCTTGTCTCAAGACTGTTGCTGTATCATTTTTTATCGACACTATTTACTAAGAATTGAATACAGCTGTTTGAAAACACTACCTTTCCAGCATTAATATAAGATCTCCTCCCACCTGTATGTGCACAAAGTGATATTCTATTTTATTATCTCTCTTGTAGATGGTCGATGGCCCCTTTGATGTATCCAGCGTCTTTCTTCTTCAATGAGCCCAGTACAGCCTACATATTCCTTATTGTCATTAACCTTTTCACGGGCATCACCTGCATCGTGTCAAGCTTTCTACTGGAAATTTTCTCCTATGATAAGGTATTTCTGACCGTAATTAATTCTTTAATGCATTGAAAGCTTTGTATGCTTGTTGTTCCAACTGATATTAGATGTACATGTACATGTACTGATTTATTTCACTTAATGAACAAGGCACTTTTACAACCATTGGTAATGTATGCAGTGTTCAAGAAGTGCATGTCTCTATATGTAGAACAGTACAAAGTTAATTGTTGTGTGAGACGTATAGTGTTAGGATTGTCAATATGTTTGGAAAATACACTTAATCTTCTGAGCTTTTAACTCCATTTATATAATTGTTAAGTTGGTAATTTTAACATATGTAGACCATCCAAAAGTCAAGGTCACTGTGGGGGTCAAATGTGAGATCCTTTTCCGGCTGTAAGTCTTCATTAGAAAAAATGCTGGGTAGCAATGTTCAGCACATAAAGCCGATGTGTTGTTTAGAACTATCATCCACCCTAATGTCAAGGTCACTCACTGCAAGGGTCAAAAGTTTAATACCTTCTTGACTGTAACTGTGTAGCAGATGGTCAGATTTATAAAATATTAGACAGGAGTGTTCAGCACATGAACGTGATGTGTTGCCTACAAGCCTCACTGTTCAATGGTCAATGTTGCTGAAGAATGAAATCTGGAAGAAATGATTGGACCATGATAAGACAATGCTTATAAATGTGACCCACATTCTGAGGGCATCTTTGTCCCATGGACACATTATTAGCTTGATATATAATTATTTTTTAATTAAAACAATGGTAACAACAGCAATTGAAAATTTAATTGATTTAAAACAGCAGTGAAAAAAAAAGAAGAAAAAAAAGAAAGATTGAACACTCTTTTGGTACACAATGTCAGTAACAATGGAGTATCAGGCATTTATATGATATATGACGGAAAGCAATTCTGAGTTGTAGCTGTAATTCCATTTTCTTAGAAGTATGATAGCTTGATAATTTCATCATCACAAGTGAAACGAAGATTTGTTTGAGGTGTACTTGAAATGTGGTACTTTACTGACTATTTTCAGACCCTGGCCCACGTACACACTGTTCTGAAGGATGTTTTCCTCATGTTTCCCAACTACTGCCTTGGGCGTGGTCTCATGGATATAGCATTTAACCAGTATATAAATGAATTCTACTTTAAAACAGGTGAGTGCTATCTGTTTCTGCATGTGGTTTGTACTGGTTCTACTTAGTGAGACTGAGAGAATGATTTGTGTAAGTTGCAAGAACTTGCTGTTGTTTTGCAGTTGATGTAAAGTATATAATTTTAAACTAGTATAAATGTCCTCAGTGACACTTATCTGCAATTAGGGCTTCCTTTTAAGTTGTTTACCCTAGTTGCCTAAATATATTTGACTACGATGGCATATTGTCATGAATTGCCCCCACCCCCAACATCCCCAACACCTTTACGCCACAAACAATTGCAAATTGGCTCCCCCATCCCCCTCATAGACTGTGTAAGGTTACTATTTAAAACAGTTATTGAAATACATGTTAACGCATAAATAAATGTAGTTAATATATATATATATATACATGTACATTTATGATGCACAGTTTACTTATTACCATAGCTAACTTATTATCACGTTATTGTTTCAGGCCAGTATGACAAGATGCAGTCACCATTGAGATGGGACTTAATCACCAGAAAGTTGGTTGTTATGTTTGTCATGGGCTTTGTCTTGTTCATTGTCACACTGCTGTGTGAGTACAGGTTTTTCATAAAGTCCAGGTAGGTACTGACAGTACTTTGATAAAATTTTATATGTAGTTTATAATAGGTAGAAGCTTTACATTAATCTTTTGGTAATCATGTAAAGAGTTTACTGCCAGATTTATATTCTTCTGTCAATGTGTAAAAAGTTTTCTGCAAGATTCATATTCTTCTGTTTGTAAATGTGTAAAGAGTTCACTGCCAGATTCATAATCTTCTGTTTGTAAATGTGTAAAGAATTTACTGCCAGATTCATAATCTTCTGTTTGTAAATGTGTAAAGAGTTTACTGCCAGATTCATATTGTTCATTGTAAATGTGTAAAGAGTTTGCTGTCATATTCATATTTTTCTCTATGTAAATGTGTAATGCGTTTACTGCCATATACTTCTCTTTGTAAACATGAAAAGAGTTCTTGCTAGATTCATATTCTTCTCATTGTAAATGTGTTAAGTGTTTAATGCCAGATTCATATTCTTCTCTTTGTAAACATGTTACGATTTTTTTGCCAGATTCATATTCTTCTCTTTGTAAATGTGTAAAGAGTTTTTTTGCCAGATTCATATTCTTCTCTTTGTAAATGTGTAAAGAGTTTACTGCCATATTCTTTCCTAGTTAGCTTGAAGAGTTTACTGCCAAATTTATAATCTGTTTACCATATTCTTCCCTTTTTTAAACGTGTAAAGAGTTTACTGCCAGATTCAAATTGGTATGTTTCTAAACAGGGTGTGAAAAAATGCTTTGGAAAGTTTTCTGTTCAACAGTATCTCTGCTCATTCATGATTAATGGGGTTATATGTTGAATTGATGTCATGTATAACAAATTCATTAATGTATATCTGTGACTGAATGTGACTTCATACTGATATATCTTAATACCCTCATATGTCGGTTAAAAACAAGCAGGGGAAGGCAATTGAAAATGGCATTTGTAATTATATTGCCCCCCAAAATTGTTTTGGGTGGCATATAGTAGTCGCAGTGTCTGTCCGTCTTTCCATCCAGTATTTCTTTTCCGGCCTGTAACTTTGTTATGCATAGATGGATTTTACTTGATATAGATTGATACTTGCTACAAATGATCAATATAACATGACGACGTGTTGGGAGTAAGACCCACACCCATACCACAAAGGTCACGGTCACAATTTGAGTTTGTTTGACAACACTGAGTTTGTGTGAGATTTAGTGTCCAGTCTGTAACTTTGTCATGCATAGATGGGTTTTATAAATACTTGCTACAAATCATCAACTTAACATGATGACATGTTGCGAGTAAGACCCACACCTGTACGTCAAAGGTCAAGGTCACAATTTGAGTTTGTTTGACAACACTTTCAGTCTGTTTGAGATTTCGTGTCTGGCCTGTAACTTTGTCATGCATAGATGGATTTTGTTAATACTAGCTACAAATGATCAACATAACATGAAGATGTGTCGCGCGTTACACCCAGAATCCCGATTCAAAGGTCAAGGTCACAATTTAACTATGGTTGATGACACTTTCATTGAGATTTCGTGTCTGGTCTGAAACTTTGTCACTTATGGATAAATTTCAAAAACACTTGGCTCAATTCATCAGCATGACATTACAAAGTGTCACGTGTAAGACCAACATGCATACCTTAAAGGTCAAGGTTACACTTTGAGTTTGTTTGACAACACTTTCAGTCTGTGGAGATTTCTTGTCCTGTCTAACTTTGTCATCTATGGATAAATTTTAAAAACATTTGGCTCAGTTGATTAACATGACATAATCAAGTGTCACATGTAAGACCCAGAACCTTTCCTCAAAGGTCAAAGTCACACTTTCAATTTGTTTTTATATTGCGTGTCTGGTCTGTGACTTTGTCTTTAACTTGGCTCAATTTATCAAGATGACATGACGACATGTCATAAGTAAAACCTAGACATGGTCACACTTTTAATATGCATGACAACACTTTGAATCTGTTTGAGATTTCAAGTCTGTCCTACATGGATGGATTTCAATAACACTTGGTTCAATTTATCAATTGATCAACTATTGATCTTGAACTTACATTTAGGGATTTTAAAAAGTTTGACACAAGTGATCAGCATGTCATGATAATGTTTCACCTGCATTTAACTGTTGAAATACCCAGACCATTACATCAGATGTCAAGGTCATGATTACACAAAGGTCAAGGTCATGCTTTAATGTAAAAAAAAACAACATGAAATTGCATGTCTAGTCTGAAACACTTGATATTCATGGATACATCGCTACCTATTATATCATATATTGTTATTTTTCACAGACCATTTGGGGGGCATGGGACAACTAACAGTGAAATTTCTTGTTTGTTTTCATTTGCTTAAATGTAAGAACCAACTTTTGTGTTGTATTGTAGTTATCTATTGCATTTTTGGTGAGTTTCAATATACTTTTAAATTATCTGTTGCTATGGCAACACTTTCTTAACAACTGTTCACATTCACTTGTTATTTATTTGTTTTCTAACACATTGTTAAGATTATTAATATTCACAACAGTTTATTCTGCTCCTTCTAAAAAGATTGTAGGGTGCAGGTTTGTCTGTCAGTCTGTCCATTGTAGCAAACATTTGGGTTAAAGGACTAAGTATTAGGATTAGAATACAAAGGTTGTGTCTTTGACCCAAGTGTAATGTATCGCACATTTCAACAAAATATTTGAAGAATGATGATTTTATGCTCCCCAAAGGGAGAGCATGTATCTGCAATTTTTTGTGTACGGACGCACACACTATTGGGTATTTAAGTGTCCAGGGTTTCATATAATCATTCGGGGGCAAAAAAAACACTTAAATTTTCATTTGTTAGAGCATCTGTGTGTCCGTCTGAATCCTTGTCCAGAACATAACTTCTGAAGCACTGGAGAGCGTGGATACAGGGTAATATTTGGATGTGCAGAGTGAAAGAACCATAACAACTCTATCTTGAATAATGACAGAGATATCTCCATCCACACCTTATTTAATCGTGCTACTCTTTAAATGTATGGTTTAGGGCTCAAATCATTATATGGGTTAAAAAGTAGGATGTTGTGAAAACCATATACTTTTTGACATCAATAAACGTTTCCAAAGTACAAATTTGTTTACAACAAAAAATGTGCAGAATTAAAGCACCTGGCTCACAACTAACTTTTCACGATTTTCACGGACATTTGATAATTTGCATATTTAATGTATATTTGCATACTTGGAAAAAAAATGCTACGTGAATTGTATGTACAATTTGATGATTTGTATTAAAGTATCTTGTCATATAATTATCTGATTTATATTAAGTCATATAATCTTATCATATAAATGTTGTGATTTATATTAAGTCATATAATCTTATCACATAAATAATGTGATTTATATTAAGATATATAATCTTATCATATAAATGTTGTGATTTATATTAAGTCATATAATCTTATCATATAAATGTTGTGATTTATATTAAGTCATATAATCTTATCATATAAATAATGTGATTTATATTAAGATATATAATCTTATCATATAAATGTTGTGATTGATATTAAGTCATATAATCTTATCATATAAATGTTGTGATTTATATTAAGTCATATAATCTTATCATATAAATGTTGTGATTTATATTAAGTCATATAATCTTATCACATAAATAATGTGATTTATATTAAGATATATAATCTTATCATATAAATGTTTGTTGTGATTTATATTAGGTCATATAATCTTATCATATAAATGTTGTGATTTATATTAGGTCATATAATCTTATCACATAAATAATGTGATTTATATTAAGATATATAATCTTATCATATAAATGTTGTGATTTATATTAAGTCATATAATCTTATCATATAAATGTTGTGATTTATATTAAGATATATAATCTTATCATATAAATGTTGTGATTTATATTAAGTCATGTAATCTTATCATATAAATGTTGTGATTTATATTAAGTCATATAATCTTATCACATATATAATGTGATTTATATTAAGATATATAATCTTATCATATAAATGTTGTGATTTATATTAAGTCATATAATCTTATCATATAAATGTTATGATTTATATTAAGTCATATAATCTTATCATATAAAATAATGTGATTTATATTATGATTTATATTAAGTCATATAATCTTATCATATAAATTTTGTGATTTATATTAAGTCATATAATCATCTCATATAAATGTTATGATTTATATTTAGTCATATAATCTTATCATATAAATAATGTGATTTATATTAAGATATATAATCTTATCATATAAATGTTGTGATTTATATTACGTCATATAATCTTATCATATAAATGTTGTGATTTATATTAAGTCATATAATCTTATCACATAAATAATGTGATTTATATTAAGATATATAATCTTATCATATAAATGTTGTGATTTATATTAAGTCATATAATCTTATCATATAAATGTTGTGATTTATATTAAGTCATATAATCTTATCACATAAATAATGTGATTTATATTAAGATATATAATCTTATCATATAAATGTTGTGATTTATATTAAGTCATATAATCTTATCATATAAATGTTGTGATTTATATTAAGATATATAATCTTATCATATAAATGTTGTGATTTATATTAAGTCATATAATCTTATCACATAATTTTGTGATTTATATTAAAATATATCATCATATAATCATGTGAAATTTGCCAAAATTTCTGTTTTTGAAAATCGAAAATTTCATGGGAAACTTTTGATGAGACCTGAAAAAAAAAAATTTGTCTATTTGCTTAAGACAATAAATTGTTCTTAAATATACAAAAGAATATGGTGTGTAATTTGTACAATGACCCCAAAATTGTTGTTTGGTTGTGAGTTTGAATCTCTGCCTGACCGCATTCTTCTTGATGATTGATATACAACATTATGTCTCACTGTCATTTGTCTGTTATTGCTGATTCAAGTAGTAAAGTTATTGATTACTTGTGGAGATGGATGTGCTCGTATACTGGTTATCCTCCCAGGATCCCAGGAAAGAGAGGTCCTCAATGGTACAAAAATGACTAACTAAATAAATAAACACCAAATCTGTACCTGTTATGAGAACTCCAGCGGTGGTCTACGGGTAGAGCCTCCGCCTTACGTGCGGAAGGTCTAGGGTAAATCCCCAGCCAGGTCATAACAAAGACTTGGAAAATGGTACTAGAAGCTTCCCCACTCGGCACTTAGCATTTAGAGGATAGTTCTACGTCTTGTTGGCCAGGTGTCAGTAAAATGTGACTGGATGGGGTATTATACCATGTGTTTGCGGCATGATACTTCAATGTGGCAGTGCTTAGAATACTGTCTCAGGTAGAAAATGTCACGATATGACTCAAAAATTGTTGAAAGGACGCTAAACACCATACAACCACCCAACTAACCAACAAATTCATTCCGAACATGTTAATATTTAATTGGTCATGAAATAAAGAAACAACAAACGCTTGTATACCTGAATCATATCTATTCTAGTATATGTGCCTCATTGGATGAAATTTGATTCCTACCGATGTTTAAACATTGATTCATCAATAATTGATCCTAGTATAATTGTCTGTAAGGTTTTAACAGGCACTTACTTATCTTGACCATTATGTTTGGGCATTATGTACAGTTATTTATGATTGCGATATGATGCCGAGTTAATAATGTATAGGTTTTGTGTTATCAACAGTATTATCAGTCTGTAATGGAAAATTAGATATTCATGAGTGCAAGGTAAAACATACCATACAATTCCTACTCATGTTTGTTTAAACCTTGATGCATGAATTATTGACCAAAGGAAAGTAAAATTTATTTTAAAGGTTTTGATATTGGTCGTAAGTTGTTTTTGTTTTTTTTGTACATAATGTATCAGAGCATGGGAAATTGATGATTCTGCCATAATATTTGTTGCTGACAAACTGAGTTTATTTTTAAAATTTAAACAAAAATGGTTCCAATATTTGAATGATGAAAAGAAAAATCCAATCTTCATGATGATACATGGCCAGTCACTGATAATACAATTATCTATAAGTTTCTGTAATAGTGCTGTTTACAGTAAATATATGATTTTCAGATAGTTTCTGTTGAAGTTTCATTGAAATTGAATTGTATCTACTAGAAAATGTACGGTAGTTAATTTCTCGTAAAATTGTTGTTTTTTTAAAAAAAACTTTTGATGAATTATTCCCTGAACAAACAGTGCCTCAAGTTTACTTTGATTTTCTTTTTTCAAAATTGATCAGTTAAGCTTAGTTTAAAGTCTAAAATGCTGACAATGGTTATGCAACATACCGTATTTACCCTATGTATTATGACAGCAACAAATAATTAAATTTTTTGCAGTCCCATTACTTATTATTTTAAAAAACGATAATTTCTTTTTACTGTCCCAATACATAGGGTAAATACGGTAATTTTGGTACGTCTATCCATTGTATGCAGTATCATATTTTTTAAAAAAAAATTTAGTGTCCAAATTCATAGGGTAAATATGGTAGTTCAATTTGGGAATACATGTAGTTATATACATAACAATAACATACTTGTCTGTTTATCTAAAACAATTTGTCTCAGTTTATAATTAGCTGACAAATTTTTTTCACTGAAGATAATAAAATATGTTTCTTTCATACATGAATTACAAACTCTTTTACAGGGTATGTAAACTTCATTCTACACTCCCTCCACATGCCTTTCCTACCCTCCTTATGTTGCAACGTAACAAACTTCAGTTATATCAGTGTTTTTTTTCGGCCGTTTTTATAGCCGTTATTGGGTCATATTCCCAATGGCAAATAGTATCTTTTTTTCCCAATTGAGTGGTAAAAATTCCCAATTGAAAGTTTCAATAATTGTAAATTGAAACTTGCCATAATTCTTTGATAAAATAAATAAAGTTTTCCCCATTCTGAATTGAGTATGACATTGATTCTTTAATTAAATGGCCAGAGAAGCAGGTGTACACATTTTTATGAAGTTGAACAAATCAATTTGATGCAAAAATTTTCCCAATGTTAATTTAAACGCCGCTAAAATTCCCAATTCAAGGGTATGGGTCATCTTCCCAAACTGGTGAAAAAAAACACTGTATATGATTTGATGTCTTAAAAGCAATTTTGGTGTTGAAATGTTCATGAATTAAATTGAAATAACTATTCAATCTGTTTGGTATGCAAGAAAAAGAATCATTTATGGCTTTTTCAATTCAGATAGAAAATTCTGTCAGTTGAGAAGAATGTTTTCACAAACACTTATCCCTCAGATTTTACTTTTTCTATCCAAACCTCAAATCCAGGAAAGATTTTTATAATATCAGTTTAGAGAAGTAAATTATGAAAATCTGAAACAGTTTCTAATTTCCTTAGCTCTGATATAGGATCTTTATATACTTATAAATACTTTTACTATATTTATGATCTATTATAAGTTTAACCCTTTAACATATTACCAGTAATCAGCTTTATTCATCTTAACTAACACTATGTACATATTTTATATAAAACCTACAAAGGCCATACTTCTGGTACAACAGCTCCCCAAAATATTTAAAGTGCTTTTAAACATAATGTTTAGAATAGCTTAAATAATCTTTTTGTCAGATCATGACAGTATCTTTGTAATATGTTATTTCTATTGCTACGTTGCTTATATAAAAAATATGTTCATTCTAATTTGTTTCATTTAACCATATTATATAAGTCTTGGTTGACACCAATATTTGGGTTCACTTGGTAGATGCCTTGATATTGTGTCTATGGTTTGCATTGTAGCTAGGCGCGCTCGCTGTAGTCTGGTCTGTACATTTATGTCTGGTTGTTCACAAATAATTATCTCATTTTATATATAAATATATACATATAAAATAATTGTTTATAAGAAATCGTCAACAGTTTTATCCACTTTACTTTTGTATCAGAATTACTTAATTCAGACAATGGTTTAAAGAGCTAACTGAATGTCTCCTCGATTCTTCCCCGTTCTAGAACTGCAGTATCCTCTTAACTGTGTAGACTGCAGTGGTAGACTACAAGTCTGGTGGTAGAGCGTTCACCTCACATGTTGAAGGCCTTGGGTTCAATCTCGGCTGGGTCATACCAAAAACTTGAAAAATTGTACTAGAAACTTCCTCTAAGCATGGTGCTCAGTATTTTGAGTATAGTTCTAGGTCTTGTCGCCCAAATGTCGGTATAATGTGACTGGGTGGGGAATCGTACCATGTGTCTGTGGTATGATAGTTTAGTCTGGCAGCGTTCAGAATACTGCCTCAAGTAGGCACTGTCGCTAAATGACTGAAAAACTGTTGAAGAATGGCGCTAAACACCATACAACAACAACAACAACAACCTCTTAACTGTATGTGGTTTTAGAAGTGTAAACCACATGACACGTGTCTAAACTGCACATGTCGTAGCATAATCACGTTATCACTCGTCAGTCTTTACTTAAATGTCTAGTAAGTATGTCTGGGTCAAATCTACGGACGTGGTAGTCCAATTGACCTTTACACTGGCAACCTAACTGTCCTGTTGCTGACACAAACTTTGCTTCTGAGTGACCACAGTCTCCTTTTGAATGTAACTAGAAATTTATGTATTACTAAATGGTTGACGAGTATAATCAGGGCATAAATATTATTGGTTAAATGTCCTTCAGATATAAACTTATATGTAACATGTGCAAATTAAGTGAACCCTGAAGGGGTTTCCGTAAACTTTGAATATTCAACAAATAAAGTTTCTTATCCATGGTTTTATGTTATAAATGCACTAGATTAACACCAATATACCAATACATGTAAAATATGTGTTGCATCACTTTAAAGTTGATGAACAAAACAGCAAAGGTTACATCTTTTGTTTACCAGCCATTGTTTCAGGAAATATAAAATCATTAAGTATTATTACATTTTTGGTGTAGCGATCAATAAAAAATCTCGAAGGTTGATTTTATAAAGTTATGCCTGAAGCTTAAAATGAAAAATGAACGCCAGAATTCTATTATAGAATTATTGAAGGTGTATGTATATATTCTAATGTATATATTCAAAATATTCTTGAGTTGGCGGTAAAACACTGTTTGTAAGAAGAGGAATATGAAAAATTATGAGATTAACTTTTTGTCGTTAATTTGCTTATAGTTCTCATAATATTATTTAAAGATGCGTCAACTTTCTGTTCAGTAAATGATGAAAAGTGTATTGAATCACAAAGAAGAAGGTCCCATTTGAAGATAATGGCTGATTTTATCCTTGTAGTTCATCTTATTTATGAGAAATTTGTTCATTCACAGGTCAACCTTTTCCGTTTTATTCGTCAATGTTTTAGCATAACCTGATTCTGGCCAATGAGTGACTTTATGGCATGCAGCAATTCAGTATTTGGTCAACAAAATTAAAGAATTGTACACTACAGAGACAAAATACAACATTAGTTATTGTACAGAATATCCATAATATTTGATATTTGACATAAGTATGCAGCTTTACTGCTAAGAACGAAAAAATATTGTTGATATAGGTGAGGTTTCATTAACATGATATTGTAATGTAGATAAGTTTAATATCACTGTAATTATTTGTTAATGTTTATACTTTGTTACATCAGGAGGCACAGCAAGTATGTACAGAATACCGTCACAGAGGAGGACGTTGACGTGGCTGCCGAGAGAAAAAGGATCCTTCGCGGGAATGGGAAGAAAGATCTGCTAAGGCTGGAAAATCTCACACAGGTGGGGAACTACTTTCTTGCTTTATAATACCAGACATTGATTTCTATGTTTTTTTATGGAAATATCATACCATGTACCATGTGTCTGGGCATGGTACTCCAGTGTGGCAGCACTTAGAATACTGTCTCAAATAGACACCTTTGTGATATGACTGAAAAATCATTGAAAGTGATGCTAAACACCATACAACAACAACAACAACACCATTCATGTATACTATTCTTCTATATTACTATAAAAATCAGACCAAGCTTAAAAAGACCCTTGCCCCATTTTCACTAAACATCTCAACTTGAGTATGCAATGACGTTGCTGCTTTTAGGCATGGCAGGCCTGGGCCTACAGCTTATTTAGAAAATCTCAGCTTGTCTAGGGCTACTTCCCCAGACCCCCACCCCACCGAGGGGTAACAAACTGCCCATTGAAACCCCTCTCAGGTCCTACAACTTGAAAAAAGCAAGCTATGCCCCTGTTATGCACTCAAGCCCAAATTCATTTTTGAAATTGTTCAGAAATAATAAGGCTGATCAACAGCTGTAAGTTATTATTTCTGAACAATTTCAATATCACTTTCGACTATTGCGTGACATATCCAAGCATTGTTTTTAGGATGTTTTATGTGTACATACTGTTCATTGATGAACTATCTAAAGATACAGTCTGGTGTGATGCATTTGATAAAGTGAAGGGGTTTATATGTTATAGTTCATATAGTTCTGATTCCCAACTGATCCCTAGGGGAGTAGAGGCTTGTGAATGGAATGCACTGCATAAAACAATAATAATAGCGTATTGAATTTATTGATTGTAGGTTTACAAGACCAGACTTGGTCACCATTTGGCTGTGGACAAACTGTGTTTGGGAGTTCCAGAGGGGGAGGTAAGAATTTTTTAACTAATCTTACTAAACTGTTTGATGGTAGACGCTGCCTAATGTTGGGTTGTCACACATGTTCGCTGAAACTCACAATTTTATGGGAATTTATTAAAAAAAAATACAGTCAAACCATTGCAAGTGAACCCTTCTAATTAGCAGCCACTTGTCTTAAGCAGCTACTTTTGCTATTTCCCACCTCTATGCTTTCAGAGCAAGTAAACCTGTATTAAGCAACAGCCTGTCTTAAAAGACCATGTTTGCCCATTCCATTGACTGGTTGCTTAAGACAGGTTTGACAGTAACGCAATGCTCCACAGACCAAAATAATACTGTGTTCACTTGTTTTGTCTTTTTTTCAGAGAATTAAACATTGCTTAGATATGAGTATAATTATGTAAGTATGAGTTTCTGGCAGATTTAAAAAAATATATATTTATATGCTCGCCTCAGTCAATTTCTACCTTCAATACAGATTTTGTTAATTATGAACCATTTCAAGAAACGGTAATTATGAGTTAATATTTTCAGTGTTTTGGTTTACTTGGTGTGAATGGGGCAGGCAAGACGACCACATTTAAAATGTTGACAGGAGACCTAAGCCCAACATCGGGGGATGCATACCTCAACAGATACAGGTAGGAAAACATTTGCTTTCCGTAATGGAAACATTCTTGTTCTTTTCTTTTTTCACTGTACTGTTATGATAATGATAAAGGAACCCTCCATGGCTGATTGGTTTAAGGTGCTGTCTCCAGATCACTAACCTCTCACCACCGAGGTCATTGATTCCAACTTAATTCAGTCCAAAATCTTCATGCCATTGGCAGAAGGATGATGGCTCTAATCGGATTCTTTCTTCTTTTTTCCTTGAAAAGATGCCATATATATATTATATCCTTTAATGTGTTGAAATAAAGATAGACCTCATTCTTTTGAAAAAATATTTTATGTTGTAATAGAGCATTGCAAGTGAGGGTTGTAACAAATGTTCTAAGAACTTGTTGTTCAACTCAGTGATTATTTAAAAGCAATAAAAATGTTTAAACCACAGTAGCATAAGCAAGATGGGTATAATGGTATGGGTACAACCGAAGTTGGGGCTGGACCATACAATGACTTTAAAAAAGCAATTTTTGTAGCTTCTGGATTTGGTGCTCAGAGTTTGGAGTATAGAACTAGGACTTGTCAATCCTGTGTCAGAATACTTTGTGAGGGACCTAGTAAAATTTCACAATGTTAATGAATTCTTTAGTGAAACAACATTGTAATAGTATGAAGAGCATAAAGGTTGATCTTTTGTAAAGCAAATATCAGCATGAAGAGTTCATTTGTGCATATTGTTGTGTCTGTGGTAGTACTGCTGTTAGTAAAAACTAGCCAAATGGCATTGCTACAATAATGCTACAGGCACAGCAGGAGCTTTTGTGCCAACAGACACATTTTTAGTTTACTGTATAATAATATAACTGGACATACATGATTATAAGTCATATTTAACAGATATTCTGATCAATAGAATGTTGTATCATGTGGCTGTAATGTGGAACTCATTATTGACCAGATATTAAATCATGACCCAGTTATAAAGTCTGGCGTACTGTTCTCTATATAAGGACTATACTAAACCATGAAAAAAATAAGGAATAAAAAATACTGGAAAATGTCAGCTTGTTTATTCATGATTTTCTGATACACAAGATGAATTACAATGATGTAATCTGTCATTGTGATCTTACATTATGTTCAGAACACTATTTACTGACACAAAGTTATATGTATCAAAGTTATATGTATCAAAGTCAGTTTAAACCCCCAACTTTCACCGCCAGGGTAGTAAATATATGTAAAAGAAGACCATCATATTATAACTCTACACTAGGCTGTCTGCTTATGGTGAATTAACACAGATCCATGTGTATAGATTGCATCTCCCTTGAATTTCCAATTTTTGGCAGTAGTTTAACTTTTTCCCAACTGCATATAAGAAACATTTTTTTTGAACATTTTTTTTTGCCAATTAAATGTTTAATAATAATCTAGTAGTATGCAAAGTTATAACAAAAACAATGCATTGATGACTGTGAAATTTTGAATCATGTACTGAATTATATAAAACCTGCCCCAGAGTCATCTTGCAACTTTTATATGGCAGTTGGGGCGTTAAACTTAACACCCCAGTAAACAGTAATAATTGTACTATGTTTAGTATCCATTGATAAAACTACTTGACTGTGACGTGGTCTGTTTGATTGCAGTATACAGAAGGACATGTTGAGTGTACAAAAGAATATTGGTTACTGCCCACAGTTTGATGCTTTGTTTGATGAACTCACAGCACGAGAACATGTTCAGTTGTACAGCAGGCTAAGGGGTGTACCACCGTCGGAGGAAAAACTGGTAAACAATTGCTTGCTTACTTGGAAGAGTAAAGTGTATTAGGTCCCTGGCCTTGTCTTCTCTAATATTTTATATTTTTAATATTTTTCCAACATTTGCTGAGAATATTTCATTGGTAAAGGTTGAGATATTGATGTTATTTTAAGTTATTTTAATCCATGGTTTTTCTGAATCTCAGTTCCAATCAAAATCAGTGAAATCGAGGCCCCCCCTCCCCCCCCCCCAAAAAAATTTTTTGAGGTGGCATATAGTAATCGCAGCATCTGTCCATCCTTCCATCCAGTATTTGGTGTCCGGCCTGTATCTTTGTCATGCATTAATGGATTTTATAAAAACTTGCTACAGATCAACTTAACGTGTCGCGAGTAAGACCCACACCCGTACGTCAAAGGTCAAGGTCACAATTTAACTTTGTTTGACAACATTTTCAGTCTGTTTGAGATTTTGTGCCTGGTCTGTAACTTTGTCACCTATGGATAAATTTCAAAAACACACAACAGGACATAATTAACGTGTATGTAAGACACAGAACCTTTCCTGAAAGGTCAAGGTCACACTTTCAATTTGTTTGATATTGTGTGTCTGGTTTGTAACTTTGTTTTAACTTGTCTCAATTGATCAAGATGACATAACAATGTGTCCCACGTAAGACCTAGACCAGTACCTCAAAGGTCAAGGTCACACTTTGAGTTTGTATGACAACAGTTTGAGTCTGTTTCAGATTTCAAGTACGTCCTGTAATTTTATCATACATGGATGGATTTCAAAAATGCTTGGCTCAATTTGTCAATTGATCAACATGACAGAATGACGTGTCATGTTAAGACCCAGAACCTTACCTCAAGGTCACATTTTTAGTTTGTTTCATATTTCATAACTGGTCTGTAACTGTCTTACATGGAGTGATTTTAAAATAACTTGACACAAGTCAGGCAATTACATTAATTTTTTATATCACTTGTTCAGTCGGACAAGTATTTCTAAAATTTGCTTGTCCTGACAAAAACAACTTGTCCTACTTGATTTTAGAACTATGGGGATTTGCGAAAAAGAGATGCCATGTTTAATTTCTTAATTTTCACTTGTCGGGTTAGCAGCCTTATACTTTACTTATCCGTACCCACAGTTCAGTTGTCTTGTTGGACAGTCGGATGAGTGTTAATGTAAAGCCCTGCACAAGTGATCAGCATGTCATGATGTTGTGTCACCTGCATTTACATGTAGAAATACCCAGACTGTTACATCAGATGTCAAGGTCAAGGTTACTCAAGGTCATGCTTTAATGTAAAAGAACATGAAATTGCATGTCTAGTCTGAAACGGCATTCTATTACTCTTGATATTTATAGATACATATTATAATCTAATCTTAGCCCTAGGGTGAGATAAAAATATCTAACCCTGGTAAAAATGCAGATATCCTTATCAGGTATGCAAGAAAACTGTCTTCCATGTCACGTGACAGCTTTCTCACATGACCTGATGTAAATCTTGGACTAAATAAATTTTTGTGAACTTGTTGCTTTTCCACACATTGCAATTATATATATTTTCATTTTCACGCCTACGAAACAATATACTGGTATCAAAACTTAATTTTGTTGTAGAAAACTGTAAAAAGAGATAGACGATATGTCAGAATAATGATGTCAACGTATATATTTGTGATGCCTTGCTTACTTTTGAGAATTGGTCAGGCCAAAAATTATATTTAAGTGAATTATTTAACACAGTGCAGGTTGGGGGGGGGGGGGGGGGGGGGGGGGGGGGGGGGGAGTGGGGAAATAACAGGTGTAATTTCTGGTACTTCTTTTTTAGTATGTACTTTAAAATTTTGATTTCTTCATATACATTGGAAATTTTGCGCTTTTGTAATGAAGGCCATTATTTTGAGGGCCGGTCATTTGACTGAGAGGAATGGGAGAAAAAAATCTTATATTTTAATATTCTTGGTCAAATCTAACTTGGGATTATCTAGGACAGTGCAATTTTATGAATGAATAAATTGTTGTAACACATCCTAATACATAAACTAGTAGTATAAAGGCAGGAAGTCTGGTTGTAACATATCCTAATACATACACTAGTAGTATAAAGGTAGGAAACTAGAAGTATAAAGGCAGGAAGTCTGATTGTAACACATCCTAATACATAAACTAGTAGTATATAGATAGGAAGTCTGGTTGTAACACATCCTAATACATACACTAGTAGTATAAAAGTAGGAAGTCTGATTGTAACACATCCTAATAGATACACTAGTAGTATAAAGGAAGGAAGTCTGATTGTAACACATCCTAATGCATATACTAGTAGTATAAAGGCAGGAAGTCTGGTTGTAACACATCTTAATACACACACTAGTAGTATATAGATAGGAAGTCTGATTGTAACACATCCTTATACATATACTAGTAGTATAAAGGTAGGAAACTAGAAGTATAAAGGCAGGAAGTCTGATTGTAACACATCCTAATACATACACTAGTAGTATATAGATAGGAAGTCTGGTTGTAACACATCCTTATACATACACTAGTAGTATATAGATAGGAAGTCTGGTTGTAACACATCCTTATACATACACTAGTAGTATATAGATAGGAAGTCTGATTGTAACACATCCTTATACATACACTAGTAGTATATAGATAGGAAGTCTGGTTGTAACACATCCTTATACAAACACTAGTAGTATAAAGGCAGGAAGTCTGATTGTAGCACAAACTAATACATACACTAGTAGTATATAGATAGGAAGTCTGGTTGTAACACATCCTTATACATACACTAGTAGTATATAGATAGGAAGTCTGGTTGTAACACATCCTTATACATACACTAGTAGTATAAATGCAGGAAGTCTGATTGTAACACATCCTGATACATATACTAGTAGTATATAGATAGGAAGTCTGGTTGTAACACATCCTTATACATACACTAGTAGTATAAATGCAGGAAGTCTGATTGTAGCACATACTAATACATACACTAGTAGTATAAAGATAGGAAGTCTGGTTGTAACACGTCCTAATACATACACTAGTAGTATATAGATAGGAAGTCTGATTGTAACACATCCTTATACATACACTAGTTGTATAAAGATAGGATGTCTGGTTGTAACACATCCTAATACATACACTAGTAGTATATAGATAGGAAGTCTGATTGTAACACATCCTAATACATACACTAGTAGTATATAGATAGGATGTCTGGTTGTAACACATCCTAATACATACACTAGTAGTATATAGATAGGAAGTCTGATTGTAACACATCCTAATACATACACTAGTAGTATATAGATAGGAAGTCTGATTGTAACACATCCTAATACATACACTAGTAGTATATAGATAGGAAATCTGATTGTAACACATCCTAATACATATACTAGTATTATATAGGCAGGAAGTTTGATTGTAACACATCCTGATACATATATTTGTATTATATAGATAGGAAGTCTGGTTGTAACACATCCTAATACATATACTTGTAGTATAAAGGCAGGAAGTCTGATTGTAGCACATACTAATACATACACTAGTAGTATATAGATAGGAAGTCTGGTTGTAACACATCCTAATACATACACTAGTAGTATATAGATAGGAAGTCTGATTGTAACACATCCTTATACATATACTAGTAGTATAAAGATAGGATGTCTGGTTGTAACACATCCTAATACATACACTAGTAGTATATAGATAGGAAGTCTGATTGTAACACATCCTAATACATACACTAGTAGTATATAGATAGGATGTCTGGTTGTAACACATCCTAATACATACACTAGTAGTATATAGATAGGAAGTCTGATTGTAACACATCCTAGTACATATACTAGTAGCTTAATGGTAGGAAGTCTAGTTTAATACATAAATTAGTAGTATAAAGGCAGAAAGTCTATTCGTACACATCCTAATATATATACTAGTAGTGTAAAGGCAGGAAGTCTTGTTGTAACACATCCTAATACATATAATATGTAGTATATAGGTAGAAGGTCTGGTTGTAACACATCCTAATACATATACTAGTAGTATAGAGGCAGGAAGTCTGATTGTAACATATCCTAATGCATATACTAGTAGTATAAAGGCAGGAAGTCTGATTGTAACACATCCTAATGCATATACTAGTAGTATAAAGGCAGGAAGTCTGATTGTAACACATCCTAATGCATATACTGGTAGTATAAAGGCAGGAAGTCTAATTGTAACACATCCTAATACATATACTAGTAGTATAAAGGCAGGAAGTCTAATTGTTACACATCCTAATGCACATACTAGTAGTATAAAGGCAGGAAGTCTGATTGTAACACATCTTAATGCATATACTGGTAGTATAAAGGCAGAAGTCTGATTGTAACACATCCTAATACATATACTAGTAGTATAAAGGTAGGAAGTGTGATTGTAACACATCTTAATGCATATACTGGTAGTATATAGATAGGAAGTCTGATTGTAACACACCCTAATACATATACTAGTAGTATATAGGTAAGAAGTCTGATTGTAACACATCCTTATACATATACTAGTAGTATAAAGGCAGAAGTCTGATTGTAACACATCCTTATGCATATACTAATAGTATAAAGGCAGGAAGTCTGATTGTAACACATCCTAATACATATACTAGTAGTATAAAGGCAGGAAGTCTGATTGTAACACATCCTTATACATATACTAGTAGTATAAAGGCAGGAAGTCTGATTGTAACATATCATAATACAATACTAATAATATGCATAATTCAAGTACCTTTCTGTGGAATGTTTAATCCTCCAGTTGATGCAAAATCTAGAATTTATTTATAAGTGTAGAATTGATACATAGATAATTTATATACTAGTATATTTAAGATAAAATAAATCTGTAAAAATGTTGCATTACAGAGCAAATCTAACCAGAGTGTTTAGAATATGTGCAAAGAACATGGCTCTGCAGAGTCCTTTGCATGCATTTTGACCCTACTTGACATCAGAATAAAGATAGGTTGGTATGGATAAAATGAATCTGTAATGAATTGGTTTATAAGGAAATTCCACCCAAAGCTTAAAGATATGTGCTAAGAAAGCAACACTGACAGAGGTTGGATTTTCTTATCTTCAACTCTTTTACATTAAAGATTATTTTCTTGCCTACAAAAATACTAATATATTTCTTAAATTTGTCAAAAATATTAAATAGAGCTTGACATTACATATTATCAACATTTTGTGGCGTCTTTTTAGTCATGTGTGACAATAAATACAGAGTATTCATCATGAGTATACAAGTGAAATAGAAAAATCTCACCTTAGGGGTTAGAATTTCATGCAGGAACAAGGTACTTGATTAATTTTTTTCCCATTCATCTCAGTCAAATGATAGACCATTGATAAAGGCTGTCATAGCAAAAATATCCCACTTTTTGAAAATGTGTTAAATGGCAAAAATTCAATGGATAAACTGGTATGTAACAATTATTGCTATCCTTCTCTTGTAATACAAGTTTAATGACCAAAATTCAGATATATGTAAAATTCAATTATTTATGATATTGGTACATACTATAAGTTACACATGTTAATCTTCCCTCACTGTTTTTGCTTAACCTATACACTTCAAAATATAATGCTTACCTGACTCTGTTCACATTTGTAAACAAGTCGTCGTTAAACCTTATTTTGACATCACTATTTTGACGTAACGTCATAACTCTTTTTACAGATTCCTACAACAAAATAAAGTTGTAAAATATTTTTGTATGTATGAAAATGAAAATATACGCAATTATGAGTTGTGGATGAAAAAAAAAAACTTGACTATATCTTTTATGAGCAGAAATGTGACGTTGTTTTTTTTATATTATAATTACAAAACATTGCGGAGTGAACTCTTTATATTTTAGGTTGTAGAATGGGCCATAAAGAAGTTAGGTTTGTCCCAGTATGAGAATAAACCTGCTGGCACCTACAGTGGTGGGAACAAGAGGAAGTTATCCACAGCTATAGCTCTTATTGGACACCCTCCTCTCATATTTATGGTAAGAATACAAATTGTTGCCCTTCTTTGACTTAGAATTTTTGGTTAAAGTTTTGCGTACAAGTACTGTCAAGTCCATATCACACCAAACATTCAATGTGTTTGATTGAAACTTTACATAAGGGTTTGTAGTCATGAAACCAACTAAATTAATCAAACGGGATAACTTATTACCAATTAGGGCTCTTGTTTGACTTAGACGTTTTATAACTCAGCAATCATTGCATGTATTGGATTGAAACTTCATACAAGGTATTGCAGTTATAAGACCTACACACTTTTTTTAGTTTTGTAAGTTAGATAACTCTAACTGCTTGGATTTGTCATCAATCTCAATAAAATTTGTATTTTTGTAACAAATATTCGAAAAGTCGAGCACGCTGTCCCTCCAACAGCTCTTGTTGGATTAGCTGTAATATAATTTACTATTAAGGCACTCTGCAGAATAAATTTATATTTGATTTAAGATTTGTATAATGCAATATCGTAAGTCTTCCAATATATCCGGTTTAAAGCGAAGGGAAATCTGACTGAAGGTTTCATTGTTTTTATTGAAACCAAGATTTCAAAATAGTTTACAGTTATGACATCTTACATAACATGTAGAGAATCTCTACTTTATATTAGATCAAACAACGTTGGTATCAAAGAAAATTGTGTACATGGTGCGCATAACTGACGACAGTAGAGCTGTTTGCTTTTACCTATGTTTAAACGTAATTAACCGATTCAGATCACCTGCTAATGTTTTACATGTAATATGATTGGCAACTGCTTCAAATGAATGATTGGCAGCCAGAACATTTTAAAACTTTGTATTCTAATTTTTTATGCTTGATTGTGATGAAAGCTCAGAGCTTACATGAACTGGTAGAGCCAGTACTGGGTTGTTATTTTTTGAGAAGCATCGGGTTTCTAGCTGGGGATCAAACCCGCAAGCTCTATGGTTAGCAGCTAATGCTCTATCAACTACACTACTGCCCTGCTTTTATGCTTTTTAATGTGAGAATTACCAAAATATTCAGAACCATTTTTAAAAAATGCTAGAACATTCAAAATTGTAAAACTGATAATTACATGAAGCATAATGTTATGTATTCTTCATTTATTGATCAAAGAACCTTTTTCTATATTCTGATTCTATTCTATTTGTAGGATGAGCCCACTACTGGTATGGACCCACATTCAAGACGTTTTCTGTGGGACCTGATACTGAGTTTAATAAAAGATGGCAGATCTGTAATACTCACATCTCATAGGTAAAATTTGCATTTATATAGTGCAAGACCTGATAAAAGATTGCAGATCTGTAATACTCATATTTCATAGATAAAAAATCATATTTATATTGTTGTGTTACCTGATAAAAGATGGCAAAGATCTGTTATACTTACATCTCATAGGCAAAAATCATGTTGATATTGTTGTGTTACCTAA
The DNA here is from genome assembly GCA_029582155.1 of Panopea generosa. Lineage (NCBI taxonomy): Eukaryota > Metazoa > Mollusca > Bivalvia > Adapedonta > Hiatellidae > Panopea > Panopea generosa. The sequence continues at coordinate 28,874,924 of CM055901.1, read as the reverse complement.
TAAAATAGGGCAGAGATTTGTTATACTTATATCTCATAGGTAAAATCATATTTGTATAGTTGTGAGACCTGATAAAAGATGGCAAAGATATGTTATACTTACATCTGGTAGGTAAAAGTCATATTTATACAATTGTGTTACTTGATAAAACATGGCAGAGATTTGTTATATTTACATCTCGTAGGTAAAATCATATTTATATTGTTGTTTTACCTGATAAAATAGGGCAGAGATTTGTTATACTTATATCTCATAGGTAAAATAATATTTATATAGTTGTGAGACCTGATAAAAGATGGCAAAGATGTGTTATACTTACATCTCGTAGGTAAAAATCATATTTATACAGTTGTGTTACTTGATAAAACATGGCAGAGATTTGTTATATTTACATCTTGTAGGCAAATATCAACTTGATATTGTTGTGTTACTTGATAAAACATTGCAGAGATTTGTTATATTTACATCTTGTAGGCAAAAATCATATTTATATTATTGTGTGACCTGATAAAGTAGGGCAGAGATTTGTTTTACTTACATCTCATAGGTACTGGTAAAATCATATTTATATTGTTGTGTGACCTGATAAAAGATTGCAGATCAGCTGTTTTACTTATATCTGATAGACGTAATTCACTTTTATACTGATGTGAGTCCAGGTAAAAGATGGCAGATCTATTATGTTTTCATCTTTTATTTAACAACTTTTATATCAGTGTGAGACCAGTATCCATTAAAGAGATGACAGACCTGTTATACTGGTAGTTACATTCTGCAGGGAACATTTACTTTTAATATTACTGATGTGAGGCCTTGGAATTTAATCTGGTATCAGATAGTAGATCTGTTTTATTGATATCATGTAACAGTCTCTTTAAAGTAATGAATTACAGCCCTGTCAACTTGATGAAACTATTCTTTAGTTGTTGAAAAGCTGTAATAAATACACTGAACATCCGATAAATTTGACTGAAGTTGTTTTGAAAGATATAAAATGTAAAAATTTGATATATGGTTTCTGGTTGGGTTATTGTGTGCACCAGGTATATTACCGTAGTTGCAGTAGTAGTCGCTGTCAGAAACCTATCCCACACATGGGTATTAATCAATAAATACAGAAAGGAAACATGTAAGGAATTCAGATGTTCCTGGGTTTTTTTGTTAAGTAAAGTATGATCTCTATTCATAGTAAGTTATGATACACTGTTTAAATAGCTAAATGCCATTTTCCACTTTAACAAGACCACCTGGCTCCCGTTTCACCAACATATACTTAAATGCTTAATACTTAACTTAAATCTTTTAAAGAAAAACAGCCAGGTGTTCATGATTTTTGACTGGTTCCAGTAAAACTGCTTATGGTTTTATTGATATTAATTTAACAAGACCACCTGGCTCCCGTTTCACCAACATATACTTAAATGCTTAATACTTAACTTAAATCTTTTAAAGAAAAACAGCCAGGTGTTCATGATTTTTGACTGGTTCCAGTAAAACTGCTTATGGTTTTATTGATATTAATTATATCACAGATAAATTACCTGTCAAGTTAATTTTTAAGTATTTAAGTAAAATATTGGTGAAACAGAAGTCAGGTCAGCACATAAATAATTTAACTCAAAAGAAGTTTACAATCTTAATCAGTGTTCTCAAGAAGAAATGTTACATGTGTACATGTAACTGATCCCATACTTGCTGCAGTTGTTTTAAATCAACTGTATAAGCCAACTGCATTTCATTTCCCAATGTAAGACAACTACAGCCTAATGGAACTAAAAGTACTAATTTGAATTTCATAGGCGCCACAATATTATTTTGCTTGTGTACATAATGTTGTCACAAGTTTCAATAGACTTTTTAGGTCACCTGAGACTTTGTCTCAAGGGACCTTTTGTGATTACCTTTTGTCCGTCGTCGTTAGTCGTGCGTCCGTAAACAATTAACATTTTCGACTTCTTCTAAAAAACTGTAGGCTCAATTGTAATGAAATCTTGATACCTAAGAGTGAATCAAAATTGTGAATTGCATGGTCTCCACCCCCCTGGGCTTTGGAGGCAGGGCCATAACAATCACATTGAAGGTAAACTTAAAAAATCTTCTTCTTACTATAGAAAGCACAGGGAAACAAATGGTGAGCATGATTATGGACATATATGAGTCCGCTATAAAATTTGAGAAGTGCATGTCCCTGGGTCTCATGGTTTGGCCCTGGGGGCCTAAAAAAATTAGAGTGTCAATAAACAATTCACATTTTCGACTTCTCAGAAACGGTAAGCTCAATTGTAATAAATTGTTGTATGCAGCGACCTGGAAATAAGCATGGTACACACATTCGGTAAAGTGTCGGCTCTGATCTACGATTTCTTTGGGGGCACATATATAACAAGCATTATAAAGTGGCCCAAGTGATGAACTGTGGTAATTCCACTCCAGGAAACCTGGTGGTGGTGGGGTGGATGGTGGTTAGCGTATACACAGAGATGATGCACAGAGCGTTTTCCAAGATAAAATGCTTGACTCACACTGAAGCAGGGTGTGTGTTATCAGAATGAGGCTAGGGTGCAGGCACCTGATTGGCCTGGGTCAGTTCTCAGACAAAATCCTAGACATTATCCCAGACAGACGCTTAGGCTGTTGCAAATTGTCTGCATGTGGTTGTTGAAAAACAGACATCGGATACGCCCTAGTTAGTACAGATGTTTACATTTGTTGGACCATTCAAAACATGGTTGAACCTAATTCAACCTCTATTTTAAAAGGACCAACACAAAAGAGATACAGATAATTGATGAAGTTTACTGTTTATTACTGATTTGAAAGTAAATAAAACATAAACAACCTAGTTATTTGGCAAAAGGGGGCGGCATTCCCACAGCCCATCACAGCAAGCTGGGGATTCATGTAGAGGCGACCGTGACCAGGGAGTGAGGCATGCTCTCACCGATGCAGTTACAGTGTATTATTATAACATCCGATAAGAACAGTATTTATAGTAACAATGGATTTACACTCACCGACTGTGCCAAGATAGATATGTGAACTTGGTTTTTATTGGGTAGAATCAAATGTACATACTTTGAAGTGATCCAACTTAACATACACAGATAGCTTTTGACTGTTTATTTTTTTCAGTATGGAGGAATGCGAAGCCTTATGTACAAGACTAGCTATAATGGTGAATGGTAAATTTAAATGTCTTGGTAGTACTCAGCACCTGAAGACCAAGTTTGGTAGTGGCTACACGTTTAGTATAAGGTTGAAGGGGCCGGAATATGAACGTGCAAGGAGGCAGACACAGAGATACGTGCAGCAGCACTTTCCAGAAGCTGTTGTCAAAGAGTGTCATTATAATTTATTACAATTTGAACTCAAGTGCCAGGATGTACCGTTGTCTTACTTGTTTGCTAAGTTAGAGGATGCTCACAAGGACCTGAGTATAGAAGACTATTCCATAAGCCAGAATACACTAGATAATGTAAGTGCAGGTGATTAAAGTAAAACTTACTTATTTAACCCTTTACTCCATAGATACGCGTTTTCCCGCACCAACCACAGAAGGCCTTTGAAAACAGAGCAATCTGAACACTTCCTGCACTGTTTTCCACTCTGTTAGTTAATATAAACATAATTCACCCAATTATTCAAAAGCATTCTATATTAGAGGTGTCCAAAGGCATCTATATTAGGGGTGTCCAAAGGCGTCTATATGAAGTAAAGGGTTAACATCAATTCTGAATGACGTTTTAAGACAATTTTGTTTAGATTTAAAGTGAAGAAACAAATAGTGCAGATTTTTTTTTTTTTTAAGTATTTGTGATAATATATATGTCATAAATACAAAGATACATCAAACACATTAACATACAATAATACAGAAGCAATAACATGTATTTTAAATAACATATTAAACTAGTTGATTTTCTAATATAATATATATCAGAAATCACAGATTAATATTTTATCTTGTTACACAATAATAATTTTGAAAACATATATATTTCACAGGATAACCCATATAGTTAAAAAACATTTCCAATGGGGTCCTTTTTTTAAAAATAATGTCATGGATAAATATATTGGCAATTATTACAAAACTTATGAAATTATACTTTGTTAGTATGGGGTAAATGATTCCAATCCAAACTGCCATTATAAAAGAAAGTTGATGTTGTAAAACTATTAACACATGGCACAATAAAATTAAAAGTACTTCCTCTAGTTGTATAATGGTGTGAACTAGACACCGTTGTAAAATTTTCTTGCAGATAAGATGGACATGAATTGTTAAAAATCTTATGAACTTGATTCAATCTTAATTATCTGTTTTCAATGTCAAGTATTCCAAGATCTTTTAATTTTAAAGCAGACAAAGTAGCTTTACTATCGTAGCTGAGAATAAATCTAATCATTTTATTTTGAGTAACTTGTAGCTTTCTCTTTAACGTTTTTGTAAGACTACTATACCATGAAGAACATGCATAATCAAAATGACACTGTAACAAAGAATTACAAAGAGTCTTTCTAAGCGATAAATTAAAGTACCGGTAGTGTTTGTGTCTATACAAAAACTTTATTTTAGAATTAACCTTTTTAACAATATTGTTCACAATGGATGTAGCAGACAAATCATTATCTAACATTGCACCGAGATATTTGACTGATGTTTGTGCTTGTATGGTGTGACCATTACTAAGCACTGACAATTGTTTCACTTTAGCAAGCCTGCGTTTTGACCCAAATAATATACATTCTGTCTTTCCCAGATGCAATGACAGTTTGTTGTCTATTAACCATTTATTACAATTTTCTAGTTCATTGCCTTAAACTTCATTAATTACATCAGGATCTTTATGTGAGAAAAGAATAGCACTATCATCGGCATAGAGAATAATTTTACATTTTTGACTTGTACTAATGCTCATAACATTTACATAGCATAAAAACAGTAATAGCCCCAAAATATTTCCTTGAGGAACTCCACATACAATATTTTCAAAGTCGGAATGGTATTGTTAATATAAACACCTTGTGTCCTACCTGACAAGTACAATTGAAACCACTCGATTGACTCCACGCCCATCAGTTCTAACTTACGACATAAAATGATTGTTACAGTTAAACATATATATTTTACATCGATTCTGAAACAAGTTTTTCCAACTTAGACAATTTTGTTCAGATTTTAAGTGAAGAAACGACTATCATGCTGATTATTATCGCTTTAGCCAACAAACAAGAAAAACTGTAATTTGACTGAATCATAACGTAGTAGTTACAATTTCTATATTTTGCTGTTATTTACTTGTTGGGCTTAAAAAATAACGGTACATGATTTTAGATCAATATTATAATCTTAATGCAATACTGTTAAATTAATATATATATATAGAGAGAGAGATTGACGGATGGATGGATGGACAGACAGAATGAGAGAAAGTGATCCTTATCTTTACGATGCAATCTTTATACATATTTTATTTATGTTTAACTTTGACTTCTCTAGTAAGAGAATAGTTAGCAACAAGTTATTTAAAATTGTATAGATGTAAAGCATTTCATGTTTAAATGTGTGATATTTGTGTGGAGATCTTTTGTATTTGTTCAAGCTATATGACATCAGATCCATACAATATTTTGCTTCAGATCTAATTACCTTTATTATACCCTTCCAATACCCCAGCTGCATGTTATTTAATACCAAACATATGTTAATGCATTCACCTTTTGGCTTTATTCAAAACAGTACATAATGCAGTATGCAAGCTGTGCAAGTATGAATAGTGCATTATTTCTAAATATATTTGTCATTCATCTAAATAAGTTTGGGTTTAATAAAAAAAAATGACTGTTATAATATTACAGTGGAATTTCTCAAATAATTGTACTGAATAATATATGGCTCTCTTCACAAAAAATTGCCACATATTGTAACAATTTGGGGAAATTATAACAATTTCAGGAAATTATAAAAAACAAGAATTCTTTTCATATTACAAACAGAAATTTTAACTTTAAATTGCTAGAATGCAGCATTTGACATTTGATATATCATATATACCCAGAGAAGACCCTGCTGCACCTCCACCAACCTCATGGGATGTTCCCTTCACCCCCTCCCCCGACCCCCACCCCCATATTTGATTATGTTTTGCATATTTCAAACCAGGGCCAAGCTTAACCTCTGGATTTATTTTATCTCACAATCCTTTGTATCCAGGAGGTCTCTGTCTGGTAGCAACGAATTGTATAGAAGGATAGGAAACATTTCCTGACTAAACGTTGATGAAATAGCACACATAATTCACAGGCAACTGATTTCTTGTTATTTTAGCTGCAGTATACAAATTTTGTAATTAAAAGTTCTTCAACAATTTAAAACACAAATTTCTGGGAATGGTATTGTTTTGTTCGGAATTTCATTTTGCAATGTAAGAATTTTAATTTGTATTCCTGAGATGAATGGAAGTTACGATATTTGAAAACGAGATATTGCAAGATTTTAAGTGAATATGCAGGCATTCACAAAATCTTAATCAGTTGCCTTTCCTTCTTTATATAAGTGTCCTCCGTGGCCGAGTGGTCTCAAGATCACTAACCTCTCACTGCTAAGGTCGTAGGTTCGAGTCCCCCCTTGCTCCAAAAAATTTATGTGAGAAAGTTTCCAGTTACTTGCCGTAGGACAGTGGTTCTACTCAGTCTGAGGTCTTCCCCCACCAATAAAACTGGATATGCCATATATAACCTGAAATGTGTTGAAAATGGCGTTAAACCCAATTAAAAAAAACAACAAAAAAAAATTCTTTATATAATTCCTTTATGGTAGGCAGGAAGTAATTATCTCACACAATGGCAAGAAAAATATATGTTAAATTGTCAGTTACTTATACTCATTTCATGTTAATTGATAAGTCAATCTCATGATATTGTTGTATTGTTATTTAAAATTCCTATATAAGTAACATAAGACTAAATATAGATGAACTGCTTTCAGGTGTTTATAAATTTTGTGAAACAACAAATGGAAATTGTTCAAGAATCAGGTGAAACACATGACGTAAACAGGTCAGTTAGCCAGCAAACAAGGTCACAGAGGTTGCGAACTTTGACATCTGCTATACCCAGGCATGATGATAGTATTGATGAAGAGTTACTAAGGGACCTAACTCCAGATTTAGGATTGGAGACTGAGGATGATGATGAACCATTATTGAGTTTTGGTGGAACTGGGGTAAGTGTAAAACAGACTTTTTTCATCAAATATTGTGCGAGTAATTTATTACAAAATTGTCAAACAATGTGTTGGTTGGCCTTCTGAGTTCTCCCCACAACATTGTCTTCATCAGTGTCTTCTGTCAGACCGCAGCAGTGGTCTAGTGGTAGAGCGTCCACCTCGCATTTTTTTTAATTGAAACCCTTAATTCTTACTTCTACTGTAACCAAATAAATTAAATTTTTATTTATTTGTGCTATGTAGATATTGTTTGGCATTTTTTCAGCAATAAATAACACTTTTTTTTCAGACACATCTCTCTCTACTGAGCATGGATCAAGTGAATATGTGATGGATTTAATCTGCAACAGATCCAGTAGGGCACCTAACTCCCCTTTGGTTCTCATAGAAACTGTTCAACAGAATCCAGTCGTAAATTACAGATTCTTCCCAAACCGGATCTCATATGTGACTTACTGATTTGTGCAATATAATAGTTTATATAGTATATAATATATATATATATATATATATTTTTTCTTGAATTGTTATTTGATATAAACAATAATAATTATTGTTTTTACTCTGTGAATCATGAACAGTTATATACTTAAGCAATTGTTTTCAACTACAGTGATTTGTTTGACATTATTTAAGCATTGTTGTGTAGTTAGTGGTATAGTGTGTTTTCCTCAGATAAAGAATAGATATTATTCACAATGTTTACAATATTTTTTTTTTATTCTTTACTGCTTTCATGTATCCGACATTTGATGTGATTACAGTCTGTCAGACATAGTTTGACTTTTACAAGTTCAGTGTATGTAAGGCAGGTACTGAAAATAAATTGCGATAGAAATCAGACTTAATGGAACCTAAATATAGCAGGAAGAACAAAAGAGTAGAAACCAGACTACAACAACAACAGACTACAACAAACAGCACCAAGGTGCAGAAACCAGTCTGCAACAGGAACCAGACTGACAGCAGAGAGTGTAACAGAGCAGGAACTAGACTACAACTGAAAGATGACTACAGAAGGGAGAACAACAGAGCAGGAACCAAACAGTTACTTAAACAGGGACCAGACTACAGCAGGAAATACAACATAGCAGGAACCAGTCTACAACAACAAAGCTACAATAGAAAATACAACAGCAGGAACCAATCTACAACAGAAACCTGACTACAGCAGGAAGAACAACATAGCAGAAAGCAGTCTACAACAGGAACCTGGCTACAGAAGGAAGTACAGTATAACAGGAAGCAGACTACACAATTTACTGGAACCTAACTACAACCGAAAGTAGAACATAATATTTTATGTAGCATGAACCAGACTACTGCTGGAAATAAAACATAGCAAGATATAACCAGACCAGAACTAGGGCTCAGTTACAACAAGGAATTAAAACACAGCAGGAATTAGACTACACAAGAAACCTGGCTACAAAATGAAGTAAGACATAGCAGGAACCAGACTACAACAGGAACTTCACTACACCAGAAAGTTTAATAAAGCAGAAACCAGACTTAAACAAGTAAAAGCTTAGTCTATCCCATCCCTGGTACTAGTGACATCTCCTGAATCAGGTCTGTTAAAAACCAATGAGAAGGGAATTCTGTGGTTTTCCCAAACATCATAGTTATCTAACACTTTCATACATTTAACTTTTTTTTGACATCATTAAATTTTCCCTGAAGCAACTGACCAATCACCATGCTCAAATCTCATTGCTATGTAATGGACCCAAGCAGATGAGTTGATCTGTTCTATAGTCTAAAGAAGAATAACATAGCAGGAACAAGTCTACAACAGGAAGTAAGACGTAGTTGGAACCAGACTACAAAAAGAACAAGGCTACAGCAGGGAATACAACATAATAGCAACCAAACTAAAACTGAAATCTGACTGAATAATGGGAACTAGATTACAACTGGAACCTACAAAATCACATCAAGATCTGTTTATAACAGGAATTAATCTATAAATAGTTACAGATGAAATATGTTTAAAATGGAATATATTACTGGGTGTGATTTAATAAATATATTGCTGCAAACATATAGATTATATCAAATAATTATTAATAATATATTATTATTTTGTGAAACATAGCCCTTGACTACAACTACATACACTTTTTTGTATCAAATGATTTCTCAGTAATATGCATATGTGTCGCTTTTATTTCCATGTCTATTGCAATAAGCTTCCATTTGAAATGTATAAACCTTGGCAATGACTGTTTTAATTCTGTTTGAATGTGATTACTTGTTTATTCAAGAATTGCCCTGCCTTCAGTATTCATCTATTATGGATATTTTGATTTTTTTTTTTTAATGTTTGGTATTGAGACGTTGATAGTTGTAGATTTTAAGATGTTTTTTTTTGTGAAAGTTTGTTATTAAGTATGTACATCGTGCTTTTCAAGCTCCACTGGACTTATTCACTCTACTTCCTGTTTGGAAAAAGTAAACACTCCTGCATTTGACAGCCATTTTGTTTTGGAGTCAATTGAATGCTGGTTGCCACCTCCGTTTCAGTCTCACATTGAATGCAAGGTCACAGTCAAGATACATAGACTGGCTACTGTATGCAGGTTACATGTTTCTTATATCGTTCTTCTGTCTCACTCTAACCATATGTGTGTGTTTAGCCGGCATGACATTTCTGTGTGATGATATGAAAGTTTGCTATGAGTGACACATTACAATTCATGGTGTCAGTCACATTCAAAGCATTGAATACAGTCAAACCTGTCTTAAGCAGCCACTCAAGGGAAATACCAAAAATAACCCCATAAGACAGATGGTCCCTTAACACAGGTTGGTCCGAACTAAAGTTATACTAATTGTACATAAAATGTGGCTGTTTAAGACAAGTGGTTGCTTAATAGAGGTGACCACTAACACAGGTTTTACTGTATTTAACAACACTGTGTTTGTTCAAATAAACAAGCCTACCAAGCAGTGTTACTCATTGTTTGATCATCCGAGTCTGAAGGAAGTGGTAGGGATGGAGAAAAGAAATTGTAGTGTCTGTTTCTTTGGACACAACATAGGTTTCAAACCATTAACTACAGGCAGCACTGTGCATAGAAATGAAATGTCACCAAATCACAGATAGTATGAAAGGTCATTGAATTGCAGATAGTATGAAAGGTCACCAAATCACAGATAGTATGAAAGGTCACAGAATCACAGATAGTATGAAAGGTAACCAAATCACGGATAGTATGAAAGGTCACCAAATCACGGATAGTATGAAAGGTCACCAAATCACAGATAGTATGAACGGTCACAGAATCACAGATAGTATGAAAGGTCACCAAATCACAGATAGTATGAAAGGTCACAGAATCACAGATAGTATGAAAGGTCACCAAATCACAGATAGTATGAAAGGTCACCAAATCACGGATAGTATGAAAGGTCACTGAATCATAGATAGTAGGAAAAGTCACCAAATCACAGATAGTATGAAAGGTTACAGAATCACAGATAGTATGATAGGTCATCAAATCACAGATAGTATGAAAGGTTACAGAATCACAGATAGTATGATAGGTCACCAAATCAGATAGTATGAAAGGTCACTAAATCACGGATAGTATGAAAAGTCACTGAATCACAGATAGTATGAAAGGTCACCAAATCACAGATAGTATGAAAGGTCACCAAATCACAGATAGTATGAAAGGTCACAGAATCACAGATAGTATGAAAGGTCACCAAATCACAGATAATATGAAAGGTCACCAAATCACAAATAGTATGAAAGTTCACCAAATCACAGATAGTATGAAAGGTCACAGAATCACAGATAGTATGAAAGGTCACCAAATCACAGATAGTATGAAAGGTCACCAAATCACAGATAGTATGAAAGGTCACTGAATCACAGATAGTAGGAAAGGTCACCAAATCACAGATAGTATGAAAGGTCATTGAATTGCAGATAGTATGAAAGGTCACCAAATCACAGATAGTATGAAAGGTCATCAAATCGCAGATAGTATTAAAGGTCACCAAATCACAGACAGTATGAAAGGTCACCAACTCACAGATAGTCAAAACATATTTTTAATAAGTCGTGATGTGTAAATAAAATATATGTAAATACTTGATAAATTTTCTTTTATTCACTCTTTACTTTGCTACTTTTCTGTCCATTTTCACTACGAATCGATCAGTACCTGGTCAGTGAGGCTGGTTTTTTGAAAGTCCAATGTGAATTCATCTCTCACAGTGAGTTATAAATATATTTGGATCGATTAATTCTTTGATATGAAAATGAAATATGGGGAAATCTGTTACTAGGTTTAAAGATAAAAGCTGTCACTCTAGTACAGTGGCCTATGAAGAAATTACTAATGGGTTACATTTTTTGCTATTCCTGTGCCGACATACTTTCAACTGTACTGAAATCATGTTTATCTTATTGGGAAATACCTGGGTATTGTGTTGTACATTTTTGTGTTTGCATGTGATACATGATATGTCTGGGTGTTGTTTTTTTGTTACAATTCATAGATTTTATTTTGTGATATGTAAATAAGGGTCGTTATGGATATGGAAAGTAAAGAAATTAGCTGTTTAGTATATCTGGTTTGTACAAGTCAAATTACAAAGTCTATAACATTTTTTTTCAGGTTGATGATGGAAAATATAAAAAAAAAATGTATGAATTTGTCAGGTCTTTATTCAGTATGGAAAAAACACCACAGTATTAACTGTTTGAAAATTGATATTTTTAAAAGTCAAAATTGCGCCATATTTTAATCTTTTTGATTTTTTAAATGATTTTCTTTCATTTCGTGCCAAATACGACACTTCCATTTTGATATCTGAATAGAAAAAATGAAACTTTACCCTCTGCAATTTTAAAAAAATTTGGATGAAAAATAGAAATCTTATGAACACATATCAAGGTTGGACGCTCTGTAAAAATATACTTGTAATCACCTAAACACAGCCATGTGTAGATTTAGTTTTATATTACCAGTATTATGGGAAGCAACATTATGATCATGTTGCTCTTATTTATTATTAAGAAAAATTACAAAATGTTTATTGTATGATATTTTACAATGATTATAAGAATCCATCTTGAGTATCCATGTGGAATAGAAAAACCTCACCAGAAGTGTCAACATGTGTCATTACATGTAATTTTGACCCAGAGGTTACATATAAGTTTTAAAATGTTTTCATAGATGTGAATAGGAAAATATATATGATTATGATTTGTGGATAAGAAAAATTGATTACAAAAATTAAATTATGTCGCAGAGTTTCTTCAGGTCATGTGAGAAAGCTGTCACATGACATGGAAGATAGAGATTTCCTCCATGGGGAAACCCCATATACTCTATTAGCAGAAAGGAGAGAAAAATAAATATTTTCTAGCTAAGCGATTTCCATGATTTTGTCTGCCAAGTCTTCCCAAACATTCATAATAGAGTTCTCATTTTAACTGTTTTTTCTGTTACCATGGAAACAAATAGCCACAAATTACAAAACTGTTCAAAGTAACATTATGAAACTTTGTACACATGTCAACCTTATTGGTAGTGACTTTTTCAATGAGGGGGTATTCATTTTCAATATTTGTTCTGTTACCATGGAAATATTTAGTCAAAATTACAAAATCTTTCCTTTCTGGAGCACAACTCCTAAACCTAGTGGTCCAGTAGAGACTTAAAATTTAGCATGCTACTCTCCAAAATTTGTTCTGTGCTCGAATGTGTGTTGTAGTGGGGTTGAGGGGAAGACTAATAGAGGTGAAGAAGTCTGTGCCATTATGCAGTTTAGTACAATATATTTGGGGAATTGGCAGAGTACATGGGATTTAGTGTATTTGTACCTGCCACATGGCGTTTATTCACTAAATTTAAAGGCATGAGGCTGGACAGTAAATGCTTTTTGTTCTGTTAACTTAATTGAAATTACTACATCATTTTTTTTTCGTAATGGTGCCCAAGGTTTTTCTGCACTGATAAATTTGGTGTAGACTGGGTGTCTATTTTGTTGGTAGTAGTTATTTTTGAAATGTTATTGTTCATTTACATGTCAATTTCATTATTTATATAGAATGCAGAATATGGAGATTTTTCAGTCAGTGCTTTTTATGTGCTCAATAAAAAAGGAACTTGAAACTAGGTTATGTGTAAGTTTTATTTATATGTCCCCTCAACCACAAGTAATTCACCAGTAAATAAATACTATAATATAAACTATAAACGAGACAATACGAATAAACAAGACACCAGGGACAAAACGACAAAACTGTATTATGCTAGTCTGACAGCGAAGGTACCATTACAAGACATTTTGGACTGCTTCATAAATATATAAATACATGGTTTTGGAGATGACCAGATAAAATTTGTACTTCAAAACGAAATCGCTCACCAGTGGCATAGAAGACGTACACAATACAAATAATCTTTGCTACTTCAAGCAACATACATTGGACATTAATATTTAGATGGGCTATAGCACATGTATTTTTCATTGGCTCTTCATGAAACATAAAGTAGTTATGTTACCATAATACATTGGGCATGTTATTGAACTGGCCATATCGGATTATTAATGTCCTAATTGTAACCCTTGAAACACAAAATACTACACTATTTGATATTGTATGCGCTCCAGTACACGCATTTTTCATTTGACACTCTCCAAACTTACACAGTAAGTATAAAACCATAATATCTCGGATAAGTTTTTGAACTGGCCAAATCGCATAATAAATATCAGAGTTATGGCCCTTGAATCATCAAAAAATGTGTTTTTTGATGTTGCGTGTTCTCCAGCACTCGCAGTTTTCATTTGATCTTCACTAAACTTACAAGTTAAATAGCCAAAATATCTTTGGCAAGTTCTTGAACTGTTAGTTTTTGCCGAGACGATTATTTTTAGCTCGACTGAACAAAAGCTCGATGTGAAGTTTCTTCCGAAGTTTCAGATCAATAACCTGCACGGGTTCGATCCCACGCGTTAGCATGTCTGAGAGAAACGCTATCAATACTCTCATCTCCCAATGCGGTAGTTGGCCCTTTCTGGTCACGAAATTGTGTGAATGAGATGTAAAACACCATTCAATATAAATTCACATACGGGATTTTGTTTTATTGTTGTATGGTGCTTAGTGTTGCTTTCAACAGTTTTTCAGTTGTATCGCGATGGTGTCTACTTGAGATAGTATTCTAAGCGCTGCCACACTGAAGTATCATGTCGCAAACACATGGTATGATACCCAGCCACATTATACTGACACCGGGTCACTAGATCTAGGAAGTTTATGGTACTATTTTGAAGTCTGGTATGACCCGACCACGGATCGAACCCACGACCTTCCGCATGCAATGCGATATTGCTACCACTTATTTAACATACTGTATGTACCTTCGAATAGCCATTGGCCACATTCGTAGAGGACAGTGACCATTTTAAAAAGGATGTATATGGGTCCTCCATGGCCGAGTAGTCTAAGGCCCCGTCTCAAGATCACTTCTCATCGATAAGGTCGTAGGTTTAAGTCCCGCTCGCTCCAAAATCTTTACGTGGGAGTTTACCAGCTACTTGCGCAAGGACGACTGTTCCGCTCGGATCCATTCTGAGGCCTTTGTCCACAAATAAAACAGGATATGCCATATATAACCTGAAATATATAAAAACTAGCGTTAAACCCTATTACAAAGTGCGTGTTGTATACATTATATATAACTATGAGAAAAAGTTAAGCATATTAAAATTCATCAGGGTTTAGGTGTTTTTTTTAACTTTGTATTGTCAAACAATGTTTGTTGCAGATTGTTTAATATTTGTCTTTTACCCATCATGTGCATAACGATAACCAGGCCGTTACGGATGGTTATTGGGCGATCAAAAGGCTTATTTAAACACACTGCGTGAGACATTGTCCATTTTTGTACTCTTTTTTTTTTTTTTTTTTTTTTGAGAAAATAGTTATTTCTTCGTTTGCTTGAAAATCATATTACAAGTTCTTGATATCATGTTCAACACTTGCCAGGTGAGCGCTACACGCAGACTGCGTACCCGAGACGGCGGCGGTAAGAGGCGCGCGTGTGTGTGAAGGTGGGGGGGGGGGGGGGAGGGGATTGGGGGAGTTGTGTGGCTTTTGAATTATGACTATATGCTCCCGCTATATGTCGTATTCTTCAAAGACATTCTTGAAGTGGTTGTCACGCCCTTTCTGAACAGTTCCCAGGGGCAAACCATGATCTTAAAATGTGACAATGCGTTGTTTCACCGTGCTCACACCATCACCAACTACAATACAGAATAATACATTTTCAGTATGCTCTGCCAATCCCTATCAATCAAACACCTTTAGGATGAATTATGGTACAGTGTTCGAGCTTTTGGATCCGATAGTTACTATCCTAGCCGTCAGACATTTATTGAAGAATGGAATCAAATTCCACAAATTCTGGGTATGAGCTTGATCATATCAATGATAAACTGTGTCAGGGTGTTATACATGCACGAAATTTAGGCTTACTGAAGCCGCACTGCTTATTCAATATGACAAGTTCTACAATAAATCTGTACAAGGCATGCTAGATTATATATATAGCAATTTTCAGAAATGTATCCTTTAAAATATAGTTCGAGAATTTTGCCAACGTTTTTTTTCTGTTCAACTGTTATACGCTTTAATGCCCTTGAATATTGTGAAGACCGAGTAGTCTCCTTGCTGTTTTTGTCAGGTACATGATGTATTTAGCTCTGCTGTTTGTTTATTGATACTTATATTGATATAAATTCAAATTTAGTACATAGTATCAATATAATGCAACTTGTGCATGTTCTTTAATAAAATACCCAACATGCTTATCTTTTACCCCAGGTATGTATATATATATACTATTAGATACGTGAGACGCTAGAAAGAACATCTTCAGTCAAGGACCTGTTCTGTTCTGCATTCTATTTTAGGGAATTAACTTATCTGTAACCTTGAGTATATGTGATTAATGAAAGGATCAGTTGTGATTTAGCAGACATCGAGTAATGTTGTTCATCCATCCAAATATATAATATTCTGGCGGCGAGATTTATTAGGAATTCATACTTCATATTTAACAGGGTTTCAGGAAAAATTGTATTATGACTTAATAATGGTTATGATTATAAATGTTTAACTTTTGTGTTACTTTTTTTTTTTGTAAAGATGGCTCGAACTGGCAAAACAGACGAATTTGACGTACAAAAAAGAAATAATTGTGAACTATGTTGAAAGAATTGAACGGTGTTTCGAGTCTAACGGAGTAAAATGCGTAAAGAAATTATTTGTTTTTTATCCGTCATGTGATTATCATGTGATTGTCATGTGATTGTCGGCGTAGTAAACATTAGAACAATCGTGATCAACCTGAATCGCTCAAAGACAAATCGTTCAACTTCAACTTCTGATAACCTCAGCTGTGGCGAGCCGAAACAATCCTAGAGGAGTTCAACATTCATGGTACAAAACGCACAAAGGTTAGAACTTACTTATTGGCATGTGAACGTATCGCGTATAATGAACTTGCGTCAATAGTGTGATACCATTTCATAACAAAGCAGGGTTTTCATTTTAAAATCAAACAACAGATTGAAAGAGAAAAACCACAGATCAGGCCGGGGATCAAGGGGGCAAATGTTCGATGTTTCTGGAAAAACAACCGATCCAAACCTGATTTTAACCGATGATTTCAATCGGCGATCGGTTAAAAATGAAAACCCTGACAAAGCCGTTGGTAATTCAGAAAGGTTTAAATTTAATGAACGGAACCAGAAGGAAAGCAAAAGTATACTCGCATATGTGGTGGAGTTCAGCAGATTGGCAACTCACTGTGCATTTGGAGGATTTCTATAAGAAGCTCTCAGTGTCAGATGTGCGGACTCGAGTCTGAGGATATACAAAAGCATCTGTTATCTCGAGCAGATTTGGACTTAGACACAGCATTTAAATTTGGATAGATGTGAAAATTCGGTAGCAGTCAGATAAATATCAAGGGCAAGACAAGGGGAACATATTGCCGTGTTTAAGGTAGACTGCTTCAAAATCATCGTTTCCGGGGAACATGACGTGACAACGATAATGCGGGCACGCCAACCCAGCATCTATCATGTTCACGGATCCATATAAAGTGCTGTAAAATAGGACATATTGCAAGAAAATGTTTAAATAAAAAAACAAAAAAAACAAAGTGACTACTGTGTTAGTACAGTTTACAGTCTAAACAGTCAAAAATGCCGGAATGTTGTTGTTGAAGGATGTTTAGCATTGCTTTTAACAATTTGTCAGTCATATCGCGACGCGGTCTACTTGATCCATAGCGCTGCAACACTGGAACTTCATGCCACAGACACATGGTATGATAACCCACACAGTCGCATTATACTGACACTGGGCCGGCCGACTAGTCCTGGAACTATCCTCTAAATGCTGAGCGTCATGCGAGGAAGCTTCTAACACCATAAATCAAGTATTTGGATCGAACACACGACCTTCCGCATGCGAGGCGTAACATCTATCACTAGACCGCGCTGTAGTCAAAAAGGAATACAAGTAGATTTGGATAAAGACAAGTTTTCTTTCAGACAACAGCAATGTTTGTACTGTCATCTTAAAAAGTTGAAAATAATTGTGACGTAATGTTCTTGGCGTAAATGACCTAGAGCCTAATTTGATATCTGATCTGCTGTCCATAACGCATAGTGCGACATATTGCACGTCTCTATGGAGCCTTTTAAAGATTTTCATTTTGCATCTCCCGAGACGTGCAACCGCGGAAGCCGATTTTACTTGAAGTAAATCAACGAAATCTGTTGGGAAGGTTTCATGACTTTAAAATCCAAACAATTGACATATTGTGAATGAGAATTAAAACATTAACATTAAATACATCGATCCGTGTTAAAAGTATATGCAGTGTAGGTTAAGTATACCTATAAACCGATCTCAAACACGAGAGGGGTCCAATTTCAGGTGACTATGATCATCTGACACCGAGTATTCCGAATGAATCATCACCATGTTGTTTAACAACAGATGCCTTTATATTATGAAATCGAAGAATGCACGGTGCCGGTCTATTTTGTTTAGTTTTAATCGAACAGTTTACATTAATTTTATGTGTTTTTTTTATTACTTGTTAGTTTAAGCTTGATATGATAAGTTGTGTGTTTAATAACTTTAAATTTTATAAGGAAAAACAATAAAAAATGCAATATATAGGCAGAGACTGATATACTAATATCAGTGCAACATACATGACTGAAATTTCAGATGACACCTTTAGTATTTCTTTAAAATCTTTTGAACCTTTGTCTGGATTTAAAAATTTTGGTACCAAAGATGATAAAGTTTTTGTCTATATCCAATTATTGTTCTTCCGTTTTTAAAGTAATACGGGTTGAAAACAAATAAAATTGGCTTTTTACGATTTTTTTTATTTTAACAAAAACAGTATTGTGTAGTTGTTTAACAAAAACAGTACTGTGTAGTTGTTTTAACAAAAACATTTTTATTTTAACAAAAACAGTATTGTGTAGTTGTTTTAACAAAAACATACAACACATCAGAGATTTTCTTGCAGAAATATGAAGAAGTACGTTTTCGATTGATGGCAAAAAAATTATATAGATATTTAATTTATTGCTATTTCCTACTTTAAAATTGGACTAAAAATGAGAAAATCGTCACACCAAAACAACTGTTAGCATAATTTGAAATGCTTCTGTTTTTGATCTTTCATTTAAAAAAAAAAGTTTACCAACCAAAGTCCTTCCTTACGATACCAAAAGGACAAGCATATTTTGTAAGGGTCAGTGGGGAGTCGAGCGCCAAATGTGCCATCAGAAATTTAGGCCAGCAAATGCAATCACTTATCTCTGTATATGGATCTCTGATATAGGGTATATATATATATATATTACTTTTCGAAGAATTTAATAAGTGATATATTACACTGAATTGCACTACTGCCCAAACCATACTGATAATTTACATTTAGCCTACAGTTGCTCTACGTTGGGCAAGTCGATTGGGTATTGTTTGGATTATAAAAAAAAATGCTTACCCACCAAACCGATTTTTTAAGGAGGGTCGGGGTTTGATAAACAATGTGTTATTATTTATCATTCTGGTCGTGTTGTAAATTAACCAAGTTCGATGCCGTAGTCACTTTTTGGGCAGAATATTGAATTATTCTCTGATTGAACAAGTTATTTGTAATAGCAAGGGTGATAAAGGGTAAACTTTGGGATGAATTCAGACTTCACAACCCTCTTCTGTAAAACGTATGGGTCACTATAAAATGTATATTTTACATTAAAACCATATATACCTACCATAAGTTCCAAAAGATGGTTGTTAACACGAGTTTAGTCTTCTCTTTCTCTTGTTTTCTTTTAAGAAAAATGAATACATGTTCATGTAAATTGACAATATTTAAGTCTTTTTACTGACAGAAGTCGCCTTAAAATATAGACTTATTTTTTTACCTTGATTGAGAAACAATTGCTTACAACAGATCATACTCGAAGAATTCTTGCGTAGATCCAGTACTAAGCTTATACGGACAAAGTGTCTTGCTTAAGGACACAACAGACCCAACTCTGTATTGTACGGAAGTCCCCATAATGGTCAGATTGGTAACTCGCATAACAACAAACACGACAGTACAAGAATAAACAACATGTACATGTCGTTTCAACGACAATTTCGATTCATCATTAAAATTGTGTTTTCAATAAGCTTACAATTCGATTGCACGCTTGTGTGTAGTCTTCGTGCTTGGCCATACGCTTATGTTTTAAAGAAGCTTATGTTAAATGCCTGTTTAACACCCTCATAACAAGTTGAATTCAGTTAGAGTACAAACGATTTCAAGACAACTATACACACAGCGTGTGATCTTGTCGACCTTTTTACTCGCTCTTATTAAGTGACCTTTACGGCGTCTCGAAGCATAGTATAGAAAAACGTTCTTGACTTCCGTACTTTTTTTTTGCTATTAGAAATTATTTGTTCGCTTTTTCAGACCCAGTATTTTCGCATTATGTATGTAGTTAGCTTTTTGTAAGTTGTTTTTGTTGTAAATGGACATAATTCTTGAAAAAAAACCCACCCTAAAACCCCCAATTCTTTCAAGTTTAGATAGCTAATATCTGAGTGAGTAGATAGGAACACAGCAGACAGTGACTTGGTTTTACACACGTACGTCTCTGCGGCACATATGTATTTATATGTACGATCTTATGTAGTAATTGCTTTATATCGCACTCAAGAAACTCGAACTGCTACTATTTGAATAGTTTTAAGGTACTTATTGAATATTGTTTTTGTAGAAATAATTTCAAAATGTAAAAACATTACCCATCACAAAAAGAGGAATATCTGTATCACAGACGGGTCATTGCGTGTATCCATATTTAAGCAATAACACTTTTCTAAATTTACAGTCAATACAACTAGGAACAAGTAACGTTTTCTGGGGTAATTAAAATTATGTTTCATATAGAAATTATAATTATAAAATAATATTACAAGTGTAAAAGCACCCACTCCTCAAATTATTATTTTAAAAGATGTAATACATTCTCAGCACGCGTTTATTCGTATTTCAGCTATATTTCATGCCTATAAAAATAAGAGGAAGTTGTCCGGGGTAATTATATATTAGATCCGTATTGTTTTTTTTCTATTTAAAAAGGTCAAATGTTAAAACATTTTTTTAGACTGATCACCTTAACCCTAACCCATTAACATGTATGTCAAATACCAAATTCCCAAGGACTTATATCAATGATCTATCCGTTAAGGCAATATAGATCGCAAATTCCTTTTAAAAATACATGATTACTTATTTTATTTTCTTTATTCAAACCATTTCATAATATTTAAATCAGAACAACAAAGAATGATAACTATGCACCAACTTTCAAGAAATATGAACTTATGTGTGTATTTCGCTTCAACCGTTTGTACATCAAATCTACTCCGTTATACGTTGTTCACGGTGGACAATTCCTTAACAGGTGCGCGTGACGTCAAAATTTCGTTCGCTATTATTATTTTGAGGTTCACCCAGTAAATTGTTAATAATTTCATTGTAACTCAACACAATTATGTATTTTATAACACCGTTTGATATATCAATGTTTCATTGATTTATTTCAACAGTTTGTTTATGTTGTCAAGCCATATAACAGTGTTAAATGACATACACTGCGAAGCGGTGTCGGTGGATTTTTGCCACTACATAAATTGGGCGTTATGGACCGAAGGATGACGGAATTGGCCGAAATGTACGATTGGTTTTGTATAACAATAACGCCAGGACAACGGTACTTCGCTATAAAATGTAACGCGGAGTACAAAAATAACGTATGCACCTGCTGCGTTCATGCAAATTAACTTATACACGCTATAGGACTTCATCGTAAGAGACTTTCTTGATCGACTTAAATGTACTTAACGGCGATTATTTTTTTCAGCACGTCGCAGCTTTATAAAAATGGGTTTGTTACACTTTTTTTTTGACAGCAGACCTGACACAGTGAACTGAATGTGTAAGCAACCATGTGCAGTAAATTCAGTAACGATAACTTTTATCGGACTCGGCTCGTGCGCATGCTCACTTTGGAACTGTCACTCGGTGTATTTAAGCAAGTACGTATACTCAGTCTCTCACTAATTACAGCATTAAGTAAGAAATAGAGAGCTTATAGATAATTCTATAGCACTCATTTGACACAATTCTGTAATTACAAAAATATTCTTCATAATATTTTGTGATTAGATTCGCGGATTATTGAAATAAGATCCTGTTTGGTAAGTTTTTTTTATGTTTTTAACGAAATTCAATAAAAGCTCATTTTTGTTACAAATATGTGTTAAGTTTGTTTTAAACAAAATCAATTTAAACAAGTGTTGTTTCTTTTCCCCTGTTTGCATTCCTGGTTTTCTCCAATGTATCTTTACATTTGATCTTTATCATAAAATTAATGTATTATATTGTATACTATACTAAAAACCACTTATGGCATACTATTTTGTGTATTTATATTGTATTTAGCTGGGAATTATATAAGCTTGTCTTACATTCCAATCATTTTGTCGAAATTATTTGTAAAATTGTAAAATTTGAAATATTTCAAATGAAATTCGTTTAAACCAACATACTAGTAAATCTTCTTTATAATAATATATTGTTGAATTTTATTATCGATTCTCGGCTGGAAATGATATTTGTTTTCTTTTTATTTTATTTATTGACCAGTTTCAATTGGATCTATATGAATATTACGGAATACTGAAACATGTATTGAATCTGTGTACAATAGACATGCCACAGACACGTGGTATGATACCCCACCCAATCACACTACACTGACACCGGGTCGATCACACCTAGAACTATCCTCTAATGTTTAACGATTTTAGTACTATTGTTCAAGTCTTTAATATGATCCGGCCGGGGATCAAAACCACGACGAGGCAGACGCTTTATCACTAGACCGCGCTGCGGTGTTGCCGTCTTTTATATGATACCTCTATATTTATCTGTTAATGAACTTAGCCTTGAGCAGGAATTTCACAAAAAAAAGTCCATGACGACAAACTTTTTCAAAAACTGGGAAGAAATAGAGCTGTGTAGCCCAGACACAATACTAGACATCACGTGATAAAAAGATAACTGCATCATGAGCTCGAGCTCGAGCACTTCATTAACAGCTATGTGTTGGTACTAGGTGGCGCTGATGTACTGGTCTAGTTCCAACTGTGAACTCCGGGGCAGGTTTTCAATTAGATTTCTTTCAGTTATAAAACTGGAGTACCGTCATAATGCCTTTCTTTTCAAAAATAGCATTCAAATACTGAAATTGTTTTGCTTTAAGTGGTTGTGAGACTCAAGAGATATTAGTGTCTCTTGTATAATACCTGCATATTAAGCTTTTAAATAACAGCAGACTTGAGAAGGAATGGTGGCTTATTTGAACTAAATTAGTGCATAATATGCAGGCGTTATATACTCGTAACGTTATAAACGCCACGCGGCAAAAAACGAGTATAATTATCTGTGTTATGAGTTCGAAGACTTCATTTGCATATCACTAAATATCACTGTGTTGTCACCAGTTGGCGATTATGCACCGACCTGTGTCATCGGAATATGTTTTGAATGGAACAATTTTTTATTGACAATTTTCCATAACAAGTCGGGAGTACCGCCATAAAGTATTTCCTCTCCAAAATAGCATTGAAACACTCACTTTGTTTTATTTTTAAGTGGTTCCGTCTCTTGTATAATATATGTTTATTAAGCTGCTGGCTGAACGACTGAACAGGTTCTCTTTTTGAAACTAGTGTTATAACCAGTCAAACATTCATTTGATGCAAAACTATAATTGTAAAAGTATTCTATGTATAGTTCATGATTGATTTATTATTAGATTCGAGAGAAAACGTTGAACCACAGTAGCTGTAACGTTAGTATTTTTTATTAAAATATGCTTAATACTCGAAGATTCGGAACATTTAATTAAACGTATAGCTATTTAACAAAACATTTGTTAAAAAGTCTAGTTTAGGCATATTTATTTAGCAAAATTGCCAACATATGCTTTGCAATACCAACACAAAAGAAGGCAGCAATGTTGATATTCATCGATTTACGTTAGAAATGACATTCGCTTGTCCCCTTAATATTTTTTTATCAGTGTTAGATCTAATTCTATGAATTTCACGGAATTAGATAATTTTAAATATATCTATCTTCACAAAATACATGTAATGAACTTCTTGGGGCTGATCTCATAAAATGCTTTCCTTTCCAATCGGGCTTCCTCTATTTTCAAATGTTGCATATGTCGGCTTCTCAAACTTTACTGCCATCGCTTTTATAATACAGGTCGGAAATGGTTAACTGCATTATCAGTATGGAAATGAATGAGGAAGAAACCACTATGTTTGTTATCTACAGTTTGATCGAGAAATATATATATATATTATTTAGATATAGATTACCCATTACTTTTGAGAATATATTAAATAAGAGACCTTTTAATATTAACATGTTTCTATTGAATTTTTCCTCCATGCCTTCTAACTGTCCGATCTATAACAATTAGCAAAATACGCTTGTGATCTGTTTAAAACCACACATCAATGTCGAAGTCTCAAGATTCTTGTACAATCAAAAGTAACACACATTTGAAAAAATAATAAGATTGTGATTTAACATTATGTTATCATGCCAAATCTATACTTCACAGTTGCTTTAATATGAACTTAATTAACTAAAGTCATACATTTGATTATTTTTCACAGACTGTTGTATTTTCTTAATGTTGTTATATAAGTATATATTCTAAATGGAACCGGTCAAATGCCTTTTTATAACTATAGCACAGTAAAATGTCAATCTAAGCTATCAAAGTTTATTTGACAAGTGTGCATCATCATCAGATTCATGCTTCTATAGTGGCCAGTCTTCAGTTGTCACTATATATTTGAGTTTGTTCTTGTTTTAAATGAAATAAGGCCTAGGATTTCCACTGTAAAACAAATTTGCATATCGATTATTTTTTAAAGTATTGTTTTAATAGCAGGAATGTATAAGCTCATAACAATGCACACTAGCTGATATAGGTTGATCAGGTTTTTTTCATGCTTTTAAGTTTAATGACACTCTAAGACTGTTTTAAAAACGAAGTCCTAAATTGCTCATAATTACATGCATCTGTTAAAAGCCTATCATTATAATCTTTTTAAGACCAGTGATGTCTTTTTGCAGTTTATGCTAAATCAGCTTTTGCTTCACTCATCTGCAGCATGCAATCACAGCCCCTATGAGATATTTTATAATATTTCAAACCAAATTATATAGGACTTTTAACGTGCATGAACATATACCGTGTAGTCTGTTTCAAGTTAACAGATATATTACATTTACCTTGTTTTAATATAAAAAAACAACAAAACCACCATATATTTTACACAAAAAATAACATATTGATGTTATTAAAAAAATCATGTCAAAGTAAATTGTTATATGACGATAGAATCAATACATATATACACGTGATATCGAATATATACATGTACGTATATATTCTTTAATAAATCATAACTCATGAGGATGTTGTCTCGGAAGTTTTCAGATTTTCATGTGTGAGAGTATTATATCTTAAATTTAAGTGGTATTTCTATTAAGAAAGTATTATCTTTGTTGTAGTCTAATGGATATTGATACCTTGAACGAGATAGAAGCCACAAGCGTATCCATTTTTAGACAAAAAATAGTTCTTACCAAGAAAAATAGGGGTAGGGATAACTTTAGGTGGAATAAATATTTTTTCATAATAAAAAAAATCTTGTTTCGTTTTTTCAACAAGTTGTACAAATGTATGACCGCATGTATTGGACTTATTTTAAACTTAAAAATAACATTAAATGTTTTCTGATGTTACTATCAAATATAAACATTTTTAGAATAAAATAAAAATATGCCCTATTTACGGTAATTTAACAAATAATTCTGTAAAATGCACGGCAGTCTATTACTAATACATTTAGTTTTGGTTAAAACATATATAAAAATGTGGATGGGGTACAGCCGAAAATAATTTTAAAGCAAAACTATTTAAGAAAAAAAAACACTTTTTCAGTGTATATTTTCAAAGATTAAAATATTTGTTATCCATTTTCATCATGATGCTCATTTTAAGTTCGGTTTCACACGTATAATATAATGATATCCTAATAACCTCATTCTTTAATAACTTGAATGTGATTGTAGGACAACCATGTAACCCCACTTGTAATATATTTAAATTGTAAACTGTACTGATTTTAAACCTGGTCGAATTACTATACTGCACTGACACAGTTATCACTGATGCAGAATTTATTCGACTTTATGATCGTGTGCGATAAGGTGCACTAAAACTGTAACTGTAGCCTGGTTGAAAGACTCTACTGTTTCACACAACCGAGTTAGCTGTACTATTCTATATGATCGTGTGTGACAAAGGGAACAAATATAAAATACTATTTCATAGTTTTTTTGTCATTTTTTCCCCATGGATAAACTTTAATGAAACTTAATAATAATGATTAATTTATGTTGAACTTATATCAGAAACAATGAATACAAGTTACCATACAGATTTTTTCTGTTATCACCTCATCAACTTTATAGCCGTCATTGAATTTTGTGCATAATGAAGGATTAACCACAAATACCCAAACATATTTATAACTGTTTGCACATAGAATATAATAAATGTCCTGGTAAAATGTAAATTTAGCTTGAATTTAACCGTTCTGACAAGTTACTATCGTTTCATCTCATTATTCGTGGTTAAATCCACTTTTGATTGTACTGTATTGAATTAAATTCAAGTCACTTTACTAAAATATCCAATAAATCATATATTTTCTTTAACAATACAAAGAGAAATAAAGTTCTGGCACAATGTTGTGTTTTCTTACGTTCTTATATATTCATAATTGGTATAAGTCAAATGACAGCTAATAACTATAACACACATGCGGATCTAAGCTATCAAGTTTATTTGACAAGTGCGCAGCATCACGAGGTTCATGATTCTGTATAGTGGTCAGTCTATAGTCTATATTCAAGTTAACACGTATATTACTATGACAAAGTATATGCAAGTAAACAGGATTTTTTAAAAAAAAACACCTCATTTTAAATACCAATGCAGAATTGATTTGAATGAAAAACCAGCTAGATAAATTGTGACTAATGTACGAAGGAATAGATTTGATATTATAAGACACTTGAACAACTTGAGATACTGGTAGGGGAGTGACTCCGCCCTTTCCAGTCATTCATGCACCGTGAAGGAACAATTGGAGTGACTCAGTCCTTTCCAGTCATTCATACACCGTGAAGGAAACAATTGGGGTGACTCTGCCCTTTCCAGTCATTCATACACCGTGATAGAACAATTAGAGTGACTCCGCCCTTTCCAGTCGTTCATACATCGTGAAGAAACAATTGGAGTGATTCCACCCTTTCCAGTCGTTCATAATCCGTCAAGGAACAATTGGAGTAACTACGCCCTTTCCAGTCATTCATACACCATGAAGGAACAATTGGTGTGACTCGGATCTTTCCAGTAGTTCATTCACAGCGAAGGAACTATTGGAGTGGTTCCGCCCTTTCCAGTCATTCATACACCGCGAAGGAAAACTGAAGTGACTCCGACCTTTCCAGTCATCCATACACCGTGAAGGAAAACTGGAGTGACTCAACCTTTTCCAGTCATTCATACACCGCGAAGAAACAATTGGAGCGACTCCGACCTTTTCAGTCAGTCATACACCATGAAGAAACAATTGGAGTGACTCCGACCTTTCCAGTCATTCATACACCGCGAAGGAAATATTGGAGTGACTCCGCCCTTTCCAGTCGTTCATACACCGCGAAGGAAAACTAGAACGACTTCGACCTTTCCAGTCATTCATACACCGTGAAAAAAATTGGAGCGATCCTACCTTTCCAGTCATTCATACACCGTGAAGAAACAATTGGAGTGACTCCGCCCTTTTCAGTCATTCATACACCGCAAAGGGAAACTGGAGTGACTCAGCCTTTCTAGTCATTCATACACCGCGAATAAACAATTTGAGCGACTACGATCTTTCCAGTCATTCATACACCGTGACGGAAAACTGGCGTGACTCCGCCCGTTTCAGTCATTCATACACCGTGAAGAAAAAATTGGAGTGTCTCTGACCTTTTCAGTCATTCATACACCGTAAAGGAAAACTGGAGTGACTCCAACCTTTCCAGTCATTCATGCACCGTGAAGGGAAACTGCAGTGACCCCGCCCTTTTCAGTCATTCATGCACCGTGAAGAAAAAATTGGAGTGACTCCGACCTTTTCGGTCATTCATACACCGTGAAGGAACAATTGGAGTGACTCAGCCCTTTCCAGTCGTTCATACACGGCGAAGGAACTATTTGAGTGACTCCGCCCTTTCGAGTCATTTATATACCATGAAAAACAATTGGAGTGACTCCGACCTTTCCAGTCATTCATACACCGTGCAGGGAAACTGCAGTGACTCCGCCCTTTTCAGTCATTTATGCACCGTGAAGAAACAACTGGAGTGACTCAGACCTTTTTAGTCATTCATACACCATGAAGAAACAATTGGAGTGACTCTGCCTTTTTCAGTCGCCATACACCGAAGGAACAATTAGAGTGACTCAACCTTCTCCAGTCGCTCATACGACGCGATGGAACTGTTGGAGCGACTCCGCCCTTTCCAGTCATTCATACATTGCGAAGGAAAACTGGAGCAACTCCGACCTTTTCAGTCATTCATACACCGTGAAGAAACAATTGGAGTATTTCCGCCCTTTCCAATCATTCATACACCGTGAAGGAAAACTGGAGCAACTCCGACCTTTTCAGTCATTCATACACCGTGAAGGAAAACTGGAGTGACTCCGACCTTTCAAGTCATTCATACACCGTGAATGAAAACTGGAGTGACTCATTTATACACCGTGAAGAGACAATTGGAGTGACTACGCCATTTCCAGTCATTCATGTACCGTGAAGAAACAATTGGAATGACTCCGCCCTTTCCAACCGTTCATGCACAGTGAAGGAACAATTGGAGTGATTCCGCCCCTTCCAGTCGTTCATATACCGCGAAGAAACAATTGAAGTGACCCCGCCCGTACCAGTAGTTCATACACCGTGAAGGAACAATTGGAGTGACTCCGCCATTTTCAGTCTTTCATGCCCCGTGATGGAACTGTTAGAGTGACTCCGCCCTTTCAAGTCGTTCATACACCGTGAAAATCAAATTGGAGTGACACCGCCCTTTCCAGTCGTTCATACACCGTGAAGGAACAATTGAAGTGACTCCGCCCTTTCCAGTCATACACCGTGAAGAAACAATTGGAGTGATCCCGCCCTTCCCAGTCGTTCATACATCGTGAAGGATCAGTTGGAGTGACTCCGCCATTTCCAGTCGTTCATACGCCGTGAAGGAACAAAAATTGGAGTGACTCCGCCCTTTCCAGTCATACACCGTGAAGAAACAATTGGAGTGATCCCGCCCTTCCCAGTCGTTCATACGTCGTGAAGGATCAGTTGGAGTGACTCCGCCATTTCCAGTCGTTCATACACCGTGAAGGAACAAAAATTGGAGTGACTCCGCCATTTCCAATCATACACCACGAAGAAACAATTGGAGTGATTCCGCCCTTTCCAGTCGTTCATACACCGTGAATGAACAAAAATTGGAATGACTCCGCCATTTCCAAAGGCGTAGCTACACGCAAACACTGCAGGTCAAGTTCTGCACTTTTTCCAAGACAAATAAAAATATAAAGTAATTGATATGTTTTAAATATAAAATATACACACAAACTCCCTGAGAATGAACCATTGGCCATTTAATTTTTTAAAACAATCTGGACATCTAGGAACGTTTCATTTCCCCAGTATTTTTGCAAATTCTAGAAAAAAAGTATAATAGGGCTTAGAAAAGATAAGTAAGCGACACACAATGGAATACCAGACGATTTTTATTCATAAATTCATAAACTTGCGAACGTAAGTGAATTCTAGTCATTTATATACCGTGAAGTAACAATTGGATCCGCACTCACCATTCCTATGCATATAAAACCCCCATGGTAGTTGCAATGACGAGTGTATAATACTTAATCTAAAGGTCATCTGAAGGTTCTTTGTAATGTGCGTGGAACGCAATAGCTGTATTATGTGATGTGTTTTTTATAGTGATCTAGATCTAGGGCACAATATTTTACCAGTTTTTAGTCCGTATCTTCTACATAAAGCATCATGATATTACTCTACCTATGTATAAAAGCCACTGATAGTGTCAATATCACATTGTGTAGTGTTATTGTACATACTTTCCATGTATGCGCTATAAATGCTTTAAACGAATATTTTTTTTTTAAAAAAATAGATCCATAGCATCTCGTTGTCATAAATAACTCAGATCCGAATGGTTTTGTATATCAAATCCAACAAAACGTGATAAAAGCAATATTTTAATTGAAGTGGTAAACTTAAACGGTATCACCATTCTAAATGTAGATGTCGCTTAAAAATTTGCATCACATTGCAGCTAACTTAATAATGACATTTTTCTTAATCACTTAGTACCAAAGGTTATACGTGATTGTTCCAACTGAGTAGAAAATTGCTGAACATTTCTTTTTTTCAATGCAGTCATTACAGAATTCTAAGACATTCATTTTTCCAATCTACGAAATAATTTCATCGGCTTATTATTGCTATAATACTATTTGTAAAGAAGAACCTAACATTGGACGAAAACATTCAAATTTTCCAAGCAGTCCAGGACTATATTAAAAGTACAAACCTGTTTTCAATTAAATTATCTTACATTCCGGAAACATTTGATAAGCTTTCCAAATATGGAAAAGGTACATGTATAATGTGACAATAGCCAAATAAACTCATGCAATGTTATTATATGAAATTATCTTTTGTAGTTGGTCGTTCTCGAATGTTAATATAATAATACCAACCCATGTTTTTTTATAATATTTTGCTGACATGAGAGTCACCATCCCCACTTTTGCTTCAATTTCTATATATTTGATGTACATCATGAAGCTAATATTGTGTAACTATTATATAGCATCTCTAAAACACTGTCTATCACATACGTACATATACGTACATACGGACCGGCCTGTCTATTGGTTGTTGTAAAATAAACTAAACTACATGAAGATAATTATTTGTGAATAACCAAGACATAAATGTACAGACCAGGCTACGGCCTACCTACAATGCAAACCATAGATCTCTGCCAAACCAATAAATTTGGTGTCGATCAGGACTTCTATACTATGGAATTACATGCAACACATCTGGACAGGGTGGACAAATTTACATACATGAACTGATAGCTTTTATGAGTAGGATCCACTTAAGGATAGGTCTGTTAGGTTAGTCTGGTCTTTACATTTATGTCTTGGTTATTCACAAATAATTATCTCCATATATATATATCATGCATTGTGAATGAGCATCTGAAAAGATCCCAAAAATCGTAAATTCCGTTGTTGTGAATTTAATTATCTCACTTAATGAAATTAAATATATATGAATTCCCTGTATCTATATGATCTAACAGGTTAATAAATATATCCTTTATATAGCATGTGAGTAGTCTTGAATCCATAACTTGATCCTACTCATATAAAGCTATCAGTTCATGTATGTAAATTTGTCCATCCTGTCCATATTGGAGTGCCCTACAACTAGACTAATAAACATATGATATATATTATTATTGTAATTTATTTATAGAAGATGCAATCCATGGCAGTGATACGCTGGGCAGTTGTTGGAGCCTTTTTCCTGCAAACAGCATGGGCCTATTCAAGTATAAACACTTTTGATTGAATAATACACGGTTCATTGCATGAATTCTTCAGACATTTTTTTTAAAAACCGGACACGTGCATTAAAGCATGATGCTGTATTTCTAAATAATGTAGACGAACTAGTTAAATTAAACAACGTTAACCGTGTCTGCTGTCAGTTTTCAATGATCTGATAGGCCAATTTAACAGAACACATGTTTATTTTTTTCATAATAGCCTAAGTTGATCAATGTCGTATGTTACGATTGCTTTTATGAATAAAATGAAACAAGTTTCACTGATGCATATGATATTATATATTAGATTAAGTGCCGTAACCAATGATACAAGTATAGCGTGGAAACTTGTTTGGAAAATATAGCAAAATTGATAATTTTTAATTTTGCAGAATTTCGTTAATCTTGCAATGAAAATACCTTGTCCTGTGTAAAACAAACTTGCTGAACTCGTTGTTATAGTGACCTTCATGTGTGTTTGTTTTAATTATAAAAAATATATTTTTTATTTCACGGTAAATACAAATGCATCGGGTGTTTAGTGGAATAGCACTAAAGTGCTAAGAACATGAGTAACGAAGGAATGAGTGAGCATTCCAATTTATTTGTCACGAGCACAATTTAATTGATATGATATTAAAACCAACACGTTTTATGTTATAATTAAAAAAAATACCATGAGGTAAGTTCATTACTTTTATAGCTTAATAATTAAGATATTTTACCAGAAATTCATTAAAAATCTCTTGTATAGTTGTACCAATATTTCCGTATTAATCAAACTTTTCCAAGTTCTGAATTATATATTACTTTTATTACAGAATGCGGGCTGACACGTCAAACGCGTGAAGTGAAAATAAAATTCCGCGGGGAACATCTGCTGACCATGACCGACTTCGACACTTATGTAATAACTGTTTGTTATTGATTATGGTTAATGATATAAATTTTATAATTATGCAATGAGAAAAAAATGAAATATACATATTTTAGGAGTAACTGAGGCTTTGTGCACTCGTGAATCAGGTATATTGTCCCGAGTGACATTTTTGTTATTTACCAAAACGAAGGAATATACATATTATGTCGTCGTATGGCGTGGCCAATCTCCCAAGTGACAGTTTTGCTATTAACCAATCAAAGACGGATACATAGTATATCGTCGTATGGCGTGGCCGATCTCCCAAGTGACAGTTTTGTTATTAACCAATCAAAGACGGATACATAGTATGTCGTCATATGACGTGGCTAATCCCCAAATTGACAGTTTTGCTATTAACCAATCCAAGATGGAGACATAGTATGTCGTCATATGGCGTGGCTAATCCCCAAATTGACAGTTTTGCTATTAACCAATCCAAGATGGAGACATAGTATGTCGTCGTATGACGTGGCTAATGACCCAAGTGACAGTTTTGCTATTAGCCAATCCAAGGTGGAGACATAGTATGTCGTCGTATGACGTGACTAATCTCCCGGGTGACAGTTTTGCTATAAGCCAATCAAAGACGGATACATAGTATGTCGTCGTATGGCGTGACTTATCCCCCAAGTGACAGTTTTGCTATTAGCCAATCCATGTTGGAGACATAGTATGTCATCGTAAGGCATTGCTAATCTCCCAAGTGGCAGTTTTGCTATTAACCAATCAAAGACAGAGACATAGTATTTCATCGTAGTGCATGGCTAATCTCCCAAGTGACAGTTTTGCTATTAACCAATCCAAGATGGATACATAGTATGTCGTCGTATTGCGTGACTAATCTCCCAGGTGACAGTTTTGCTATTAACCAATCCAAGGCGGAAACATAGTATGTCGCTATTTCTCAATAAGACAGAACATTTGGGATTGAAAAAAAAATCATCTTCTTTAACTCTCAATTAATTATGTCCCCTCTTGCAACTATGGGTCTGTAGGATAATATCCCAAAATGAATTTAACAATCTCCTTTTGGTTTATTAACGACATATATTTAGGTAAAGGCACTATAATTCTATCAGTAACGT
The DNA here is from genome assembly GCA_029582155.1 of Panopea generosa. Lineage (NCBI taxonomy): Eukaryota > Metazoa > Mollusca > Bivalvia > Adapedonta > Hiatellidae > Panopea > Panopea generosa. Next base: position 28,841,234 of record CM055901.1, on the reverse strand, counting down.
AAGATTCATTAGCACCATTAATGTTTATTATAGCAAACAAATACATTTTTGATAGAACACCCCCGCCACACAAATGTCACTTCAAAGAAAAAGACATATGCCATACAACTGTGTGTTCACAAGACCACATACACACATTAACAACCAAACGGAACAAATTGAAAATATATATCTCTCTTATTTTAACACAAAAACTTACAAAAATAAAATATTTTTAAATTTTTCAAATCGTGTACCTTCACGATTTTCTGGTACGTTAGAGCAAAACTTTAACTACTAATTATCTAAACATCAAATTCGAGTTAGCAACTCCTAAATAAGTAAATCGGGCCAAACTTGCCAAATTTTTTTTTTCGATAAATAGAAGTATCTGAACAGTAAAGTATGTTTAAAAAAAACTTAACTATCTGAACACTTTAAGAAATGAAATTAAAACATGTGTAAAACATAGCCAACATATTTATATGCTATAGAACAAGTAAATCAATTTATTCTAGAAGCATATCTTGTTTTTAGAGTTATGACATTAATGCCTATATAGTCGTATTGTAATATTTATTACTTTTTAACGTATGTGTAGTGAAGGACTGACACTATATCGACGAAAACGATGCGTTGAACACAACAAAATAATTTTAGCTTTTGTTTGTTCAAATGGAGTTAGATTGTGACGTTAGCTCTTTCTTCACTATTGATTAAATGTTTGTAACTATTATTTAAAGTAACGTATGTTTCAATTCACGATAAGATGTTATATAATTACAAGGGATGTACAGTCGCATTATGGTGTGTCTGTTTGCGGAAATGCCGTAATATGTTACATTTCTTCTGTTCAATAACATCTCTCTATTTCCTCAATGTCCGACATTGGTAACTTGTACATTTTCTTTGACTTTCCAGAAGCAATTGAACGATTTGTTTTACCAAGAGTTTGCAACTTCTTACGCCAGACAACATCCTCATTACTGGGCCACTTGAAGTTGCTTTCTTTTTCTGCATGAAAGTAATCTTGCAATCGAACCCGTCAATATCTGGATCTATCTCTACAATCTGGCCAACGTACCAATCTCCTCCATGTAGTCTCCTGTATTGTAAGGTGTAACTGTTGAATTGGATTTATTAGATTTCTGTGTGTTACGTACGGTCCACAAGTCACAAAAAACGGTCTCCAATACATTCAATGCAGTGGCACGACGTTTCGCGTGAACACAAGTGTCCGTCAATGTTAAGCCTGACTGCAATGTACCATTGACTGGTGCCATTTCTTCTTGTTGCAATTTTAATACCATGGCTCTGCATTCTTCTTTTGTGACAAGGATGAACATCAAACTTTCCATGGTTTTAGTGATTGCCCAATTCATGAAGTCGTCTGCATCTTATATTGAGCACTTTCCTGAACACACTGCTTCGTCAGTTCGGCGCTTAACGGTAGCATCGAGCCCGTCATACACATTTTTCCGTGCCCGGCTTCATAATAGTTCCATGTGGCGTGACAACCACACTCACTCTCATGGTTGTCAATCGAATTGAAAATGAATCTTTTTCGATATTGCGACGTTGGACTGTCCGTCCAGTAATGAACAAACTGTAGTTCATCGCAGCTAATTGATTTCTTTATCAAACAGTTTCTGGACAATAGTCAAAACTGTACTCCAGGAATGCGACATACTGTCAGAAACTGCAACGTTACTATTATGCTGTAGACTTCCATCTTCTCACCGAAAATAACCATTGGATGCCGTGTTACTTGTGATGAGTTCTAGTATGCTATCTGGATCTCATCAGCAGTTTTGCAAGAATGTTTGTAGTCCTTCTGTTGTCTTCTGCGTTCCATTTTGAGGAACATTTCATCTTCTTAAGACTTTTAGTGCTCTTGGTAACGTTTCTGCATCTCGGCTCGCGAAAGCGGCATGCTGAAATATACGTTACCGAAACTAGATAAAGGTAGTACCAGATAAAATGTTTAAAACACAGTTTCATACTTATGCAGGTTGCATGTAACTAATGAGTAACATATATTCTATTAAATAATTATGATTTTAGTGCTTAATAGTCATTATTCAACAATTAATGTTGATATTTTAACAATCTCTTAGAGTTTTCAACGATGATACATTTTCCACAATAAAAATAACGAAAACAAGTTTCTTTTACGTTTTTTGCTATTAAAATATAATGAGTATACACAAACAGTTATACGAACCTTTGATATTGTTGTAATATTAAAATCAATACAGACAGTAAGAGACATTTATTTGTTTGAACATACGTTACCAAAAGTAACGTAAGTTTCATTACCTAGGACGACTGTTTTTCTGTACGAAGTGCTTCGAGTAAAAAATTTGCATTATTTATTTACATAGAAAAATACGTCTTTAAACAAGAAAAAGCTATAACAATCTGTTATAGCAGCGAGTACGGAATTTACAGTGACTGTATTGTGGATAAGGTATATGTAATTGTCCACTGTTTGATGGGGAGTTGAACGTCAACCTGGACCATTCGTAGGTATTTGGTTATACACGGAACAAAGTTTTGACATTTTGTTAAATTCTTTATTTCTGAAACAAGTTACATAATATATCATAGTACCAAGTTGGAACATTCATTGTATTTTTTTCATTGTGAAGGCTGTCCTATTACAAAAAAATATATAAACATATACGAGTATTTCTAATTGTGACAGTAAGCGGGAATTCTGTTGCAGGGTTAAAGACACTTTCCTGTTCTGGAAGTAAAATAAAACATTCAAAGCAACATCTTTAAAAAACAAACACATAAAAAAACTACACATAAAACGATCACTATAGTGAAGATATAGATTCTTACCTGACACGAGGGTGTTACGGGATAATCCTCTAACTGATAGTTTTGGTTCTCTTCACAAATCAAATTGCTAGCGCATTAAAATCACAGTAGCGATATTGTTGATGATGTCATTGTACAATAAAACCCGGACCCTATACAATCTAACCCGGACAGTATCTGTATTTTATCAGATGGCGTATTCTTGGTAACGTATGTTTTAATAACTTATGTTACATTTCAACTTTGTAATGCTGTTAAAAATTACTGAGTTGGTGCTTTGCAAAGCCATTACATATGATTAATATATTAGTCTTGAAGAATAATAGCTGAACATTATACCTGTACGTATAAAGGTGACCTTTAAAACCCATGTGACGTGTTTCATTTTTAAATACGGGCGATATTTTTATCAGTCAAAAAAAAAAATATTGAGAATTTGCACTTATTGTCTCAGATCTGAAGTCAATTCCATAAACGCCAATATATTAATTATTGTTTGAAGCAGAATTCATCGGAAATTTACTATTCTGTGTAATCTTCACACTGATGCAAAAAAAAAAGGCATCACTTTTTAACAGAAGTTTGGCGACATCTGATAATTTAGTATAACGCAGTTAAGTCCTAAACAGTATAATGGTCAAGCGTACACATAGTTTATTCCTATCAAAAGCACGAAAATGCCACGAGTATCGCATATCTAATGCCATAAAGTCCTGAAGTTGAAAAAAGACAGTGGCGACAGTATCGTATGTTACATTTTACAATATTTTAGGCACAAGTGTGTCAATATTACACAATATATTAAACTAAAAGACCACGTCCCCGTTTACCTACATCGGCATATACAATAAAATAATCATATTGGTATAAACTACCTTTCAAAGGAAATATCCTTTGGAACATCAATTGGTTCGTTTTATTGAGAATTAATGTCTTTATGTCCTCTAATAGCGGGCTAGTCTCCCAAGTGATAGTTTTGCTATAACCCAAAATGAAGGAGGATACAAAGTATGTCGTCGCATGGCGTGGCTAATTTGAGTTGCAGTTTTTTATTAATTTGAAATATTGACTTCGATTGTGGAAAAAGTTATTACAACAATCACTAAAAACACGTAAAAAATGTGCAAGCTCGGGCATTGTTGCACAAAGACAGCTACGCCACTGACAATCTAAAGCAGCAGTTCCGTGTGAAGACAAAGTCATACCCAGTGCACATTAATATTATTTGTTAATTTTAACAACAGACGTGCAATAATTGTACAATGGGTTGACACGTCAGATGAGTGTTCGTCTGTTCTAATTTCTAACGTTTTAGGGTTTTGATAAACGATAACTCCTTCTTCTTCAAAATACAACACTCCTTCATAAATTGAGATTTTGTGCCGGCGTCATAAAATGTTTTAAAATACATAGTTATGATGGGTGCGGTTTATACAGTTTGAAGTGCTCAGAGATGACTTTAAAGTGTTACTTTTAAAACTATGTACATTTGATGATGGGCTACAGGTAGGGAAAGGTCTTTTACTTTAGTAGAATTTATATTAAGGTTACGGCGTAAGAATCCCAATGATTGGTTAGCTTTATTTGTATTGAGTTGATATGTTTATCCCATTTTAGATTGTCTTGTAGAGTTATACCTAGCTATTAAGAGTTGGTTACTTTTTTGTGTATGTGTTTATGTAGTTTATATGAAAATTGGATGGGGTTACGTTTTTGTGTGACACGTATGATGTTACATTTGTCTGGGTGGAAGTGCATCAGCCAGTCCTGTTCCCACCGGCTAGCAGTTTCTAGATCTGTCTGGAGATTTCTAGCATCGGAAATGTTATGTATTTTTTATAAATGATGCTGTCATCAGCAAAGAGTCTAAGTCTACTATGTTGGATATAATCTGCAAAGTCATTTTCATATATTAAAAAGATAATAAGACCCAGAACTGTACCCTGGGAAACACCAGAGGATACAGGAATGTTGTCTGGCATCGCCCCTTCCAGGAAAACTGTCTTGGTTCTATCAGTTAGAAAGTCAGATATCCAGTGTAAAGCGTTACATGTATACTTTTCTTTGATTATTGGGTTGGGTGAGGATTTGAATAAATGAGTTTAGTTGTGTTTCACAGGAGCGAGAGGGTCTTAACCCATGTTGAAGTTCGTATAAAATGTTGTTATCTAAGTGGGACATTATGCTACTGGAGATGCAAACTGGGCATACATTTGCATGTTTCCAATCAGTTAAGATTTTTCCAAGAGACAAAGATTTACGAAAGATTATAGTAAGTATAGGTGATATGGTTGTTCTGCATTATTTGAGGACTGTGGTTTGTAATTTATCGGGCTCAGAGACGTTGTGTGTGTTTAAACTGTGAAGCAGTTTTGTTATTCCATTTTCGGTAACGTGTATGTTTTTCATTGAAGGGTATAGACCGGGGCCTTAATCAGGTATATAATCATTGGTGATTGGGTTGAAAACATTTTGAAATTGTCTATTTAGAATGTTTGATTTACTTTGTGAGTCTGATTTTAGTATTCCGTTTTCTCTGATAGGTGGGATAGTTTGACTTTCAGATTTTTGTGTTTTTATGTATAAGAAAATTTTTTAGGGGTTTTAAAATCAGGTACTGGGATGTCTAGTATCAAATTTTCAATATACTGCCAGTAAGCATGACATTGTTCTTTTTTAATACCACTTTTCATTTTTTTAGTTTTTCACTTTTAGTTTGTTGTTTACTGTTACTTTTAAAGAGTTTATGTCTTATGTAGTTGTTCATTTTCTTTCTTAAGTTATTTCATACCCAGGGGAGTTTATTGTCATGTTTTATTAGTTTGGTTGGTATGTTTTTGTTAATGGAATTTTTGAGGTTTTCTTTAAATGTATTCAATATTTTATCTATGTATTGGCTGTTTTGTGATTGATCTATTATTTAACATTGGTTTGTTCTAAATCAGATTGAATTTTTCCCCAGTTTGCTTTTGAGTACTTGAATATTTCTCTAGGTTTTGGTTTACATCTTCTCAAGGAAGTAGTGGTCTCTAGACATAAAAAATCATGGTCGGCTTCGCCAATGGGTGGTATTGTTTCGAAGTTTTTAGCAATGGAGGGGTAATTTGAAAGGAACAGGTCAAGAATATTATCGTTTCGAGTTGGTTTATCTACTATCTGGATGAGTGAGTGATCAGAAGCAATATTTAGAAGCTCTTGGCTGTGTTTAGTGTTTGATTTATTTGGGATATATCTTGAGGTTTTCCAGTCTATATTTCCTAAGTTAAAATCACCACTTACTATAATTATTGGATTAGAATTTGAATTTATTCTACTGAGGGAAATTCAAGTGATACATCATCATTTGATTGTGGTCTGTAAAAGAACCTTATTAAGATTTTACGAGCATTTTGAATTGTGATCTCTGCCCATATTATCTCGTTGTCTGTTTGAAGTTCTCTGACCTCTGATGATAAACAATCGTTTTTGACGGCGATAAGTATCCCCATCCCCATGGCTTTGGCCTTTCTTGATGGGTGGTCGGTTCTACCTGTATACCGTAAAATGAGAGTAGGACGGATCGAGCCAAGTTTCAGCGCCTATAAATAAATCAGGGCATGTTGAGTCAATAAGTAAGTCTAATTCTGGCTTCTTGTTTTTCAATGATTGGAAGTTTAGGCTTAGGATTTGTAATGATCGGTTTATGTTCTTAAATTTTTGTTTATCATAATAATTTTCATTTTTACTGGTCATTTTTAATGATAGCTTTGAAGAGGATGTGGCAGACGGTTTTCCAGGACTTTCTAAATGACTGAGGACAAAGAAGTTTTTTTGAGACCGTGAGAGTGTCGCTGTGATTAAAGTTTGAATTTGAGAACTAGTTACTAATATTCATGATAACATACATAGTGTCGGATATATATCCCTGGCATGGCAGGTGGTACAAAGATTAGCACGAGTCACATTCTAGTGCTTTGTTCTTCCAATTGACATGTTTCCCACATGGTCCACAAGGCCACCTTGGGGTTCTAGGACCTGGATTTGATTTAATTTGGCCTGAAAGCAAAAGTTTAATGAGAAGGTGATAGTTGTTTTCAGAGAATGGTAGGATAGGTTTTGTGTGGAAGAATGTTTTTTTCGTCAGGTATAGCCAGTAGTAAATACTAATATGTCTGTTTTCTTGGAGGTCATTTGTCTTCGAGAACCGGATGTGGTAGTTAGGTAATGGTGAGTAACTGTTGTGACTGTCTTGAATCCTACTATGGATATGCAGTTTATTTTCTTTAACAGGCTGAGTATGTAAACAAGTGTAAGCAATTAATGTACATAAGCCATTTCTGGATTGGTACTTGTGGTGCTCGAGATTCGAAAGGTGATGACAAAACAACACAGATCACCACAAATGTTAGACACAAATGATCGTTATCTTCAGTCCGCGTGCGACTCACCGACACAGATGATGGACAAACAAATGAACATATTAATACAAGAACAGAATAGGTTTAATAGATGAAAGAGTGCAATTTATATGTATAATTTTGTTTAAATGTTTTGCGTGTTTCCGGAAGTGGAGTTAACTTTCCTTAGTTATGGTAGTGAATAGTTTTCAAAAATGAACTAATATGTGTTATCAATGGAGAAAGAAAGAAATAAAAGAAAGTCAAATGAATATAAAGATAAAAGTATTTTGGAATAGAGTGCTACAAAGGATTATAATCTTTAAAATTTAATATTTTTTGGAGAGCAAAATCTAAAGATGTTCATATCATTTTGGTAATAAAGTGAACATTTTGCCATATACCAATCCAACAATAACAATTGTATACATATTTTATTTAGCACAGGTTTCCATTTACTAGTAGGCCTATTTAAAATTTAGACACACTTTATTGAGCGTTTCACACTAAAGTCATCCTTTTGCAATATTTCCAAATCTATTCATAATATTTATTATTATTAATCATTACAATACTTTCCAACTGTCACATAATTGGTTTTATTTTTCTAAAAAAAAAAAAAGGGAACAAAATAGGCTAAATTAATTTCATTAGTTTCATTTACCATGCATTAAATGTGTCTATACTTGTTCTATATTAATGCATGGTATTTACGAGATGCGAAGTCGAACACATATCTCATTTGGATATATTTTTTTCAGATCACAAACAAATCGTACATTGGCGTGTACGAATTGGTCGTTCCGGGACAGAAGCCTTCCATTTATGGACTTGAGCAAACAATAACGCCGCATCCCGCAGGGTTCCGAAGACGGTGCCTGTTTGACCAAAACCCGTATATAATTTGTATTTCATTTTTTGTTGTTGTCAGGAATTGCGTTAGTCTAGTTGCTAGCTGCAAGAAAATTTCAGTTATCTGCACGGCTATAAGCCGGTTTTCGTCTCATAAACACACATAAAAACGTTTTAATTGTTTTACAGAATTTTAAATGTAGATATTAGATGATGGAAATTCGTCAATGATAATTTCTACACATTGATGTATCTTAATTGGGAATTGGGTGCATTATCATAGCAAGGTTGACTTTAAAGTTTTACTATTTCAGGGAATTTTATAATTCTTTATTCTGATATATATATGTTAAAATTTGTATGTGCCAAATATTTCTTATAAAAATAATGAATACTTTATCACAATAGCTTACTTTGTCCACTCAAAACCAATTTAATTAAGCATATTTTATGTTTTAACTTTTGCATAAACCACTAAAACACCAATAATTACAGTCGGATTTTTATGCATATATATAATGTTATGCGAGTACATGGTGTTTGTAAAATCTACAGAAAATGAAAAAGAAAGAAATATTTGACTGAAACATTGCTTCCTAAATATTTTTTTAGAGTATTTAAAAGAGATATGATTCTTTTTGTAGGTTTACCGAAGACGATACCTGTCGCGAGGTCATCGCTATCATGGAGAATCTCGTGGAAAACAAGGCCGTATTCGTGCTTAAACCTGATAAGTCCAAAGGTAATCACCATGTAGTGTACACGGACAGATACCCTAGATACCAGGGCTGCGTTAAGCAACGTTTCACTTGTTATAAACGCAAACGATAACCAAACGAACGAAAAGTGAACGGAAATCTGATTTTTTTTCGGCACGTGATTAAATACAAACAAACAAATAGCCGTGAGCTAAGACCCAAAATTTAACAAATTGGTACCAATCAGACTGGCAAATTGCTATACTATTTTTTGAATAGATACATGTCTGTGGTATATGAAAAAGTCAGGGGGCCACCTCTGAGGCACAGCTTAGTGTCTGATTTTAGTGGGTTTCTATGGTAACTGTAATTTCATTAAAATCATTACAAATAATTTCTTATTTTTTGGTATACAAAACAGTTGCATTAGTGCAGTGAATAATTGTTATATGTGTTATCCAATGGTGTTTAAACAAGAGCAGAAGTGTTCTTCTGATATAAAATACCACATTAAGCAATTATTTTGTAATCATTTTGTATTTTTACGTTACAATTACATTAGACATTGCTTTTTAGAAGTAATATTGATTTCCGATATTTCTATTGAAATCCCTTCCTAGATTTGTTTATAAAGTATTAATTTAACATAAACAAAAATACATAATCAAACACAAGTGTATCAGATAAGTAATGTAATATGTAATTTATTATTATTAATTATTTCTTCTAAACAATATTTACGTTACAATCATCTGATAAAAACAGTTATATAATCGTTCCAAAAATATCTTAAAATATCAGATCAAATTCCTGCAGGCTTTGATTCATATTAACGCCTAATGGTTTCTTTTTTCGTCCTAATGCTTTTATATAATGTTCTTTGGACACATGTAAGTACTATACAAACACATTTTTATAACTTTATATAACATAAAATATGTTACAAAAATGTGAAATGTAACTCTTACAAGTAGTATTTATTCATTTCTTTAAAATTTAATTATCAAGTTTAAATTGCATTATATCAAATTCCTACAGGCTTTGATTAATATTAACACCAATATGGTTTCATCTCGTCCTAATGTTTTTATATAATTTTCTGTTGACACATGTTAGTACAATGCAGGCACAATTTTATAACTTTATATAACATAAAATACGTTACAAAAATGTGAAATGTAACATTTACAAGTAGTATTTATTAATTATTTTTTTTAAATATAATTATCAAGTTTAAATTGGATCAGATCAAATTCTTGCATGCTTTGATTCATATTAACACCCAAATGGTATAGTCTCGCCCTGATGCTTTTATAAATGTTCTGTGGACACATGTTAGTACAATACAATTTTTTTTTTATAACTTTATATAACATAAAATATGTTACAAAAATGTGAAACGTAACATTTACAAGTAGTATTTATTCATTTTTTTTTTAAATATAATTATCAAGTTTAAATCATATGATCATATGAACTGTAATTTAAATCATATAAGCCTGCTAATGACTTCCATATTTCATAATCAGAATGACGATACATATAGGTACACTCGCAAAATATGGAATGTGGGTTTTTTTTGGAAAATTTTACACAACATAAACTTCTGTTTCAAGCAATTTTGAACTCTAAAGTAACATAATCTTATACTGTAATAAAACACTATGTGTTTTTAATCCATTCTGTACATTTCCGTTGTTACAAGAAGTAGTTGGATAGTGTACATGTCATCATTACTGCCCTTCTTTCCATCAGAGCTTTCTCTATGTTTTGTATCAAAACTCTTACTCGACTTTTGCAGACGGATGAGCATTTTAGTGCATTTGACAGACATTGACATGTTGGTAATTTACATTATCTAGCGTACTTGCAGGAGACATGAATTCTATAACAACCTACATAGCAGAATATCACTTCATCCATTTAGCTTCCAACTAACCATCTTCCATGAACCATCCGTGATCTTTTGGACTTGAATTTCATTAAAGTTTATTAGGCTTCTACGCCAGATGTCTGATAATTTGCTTGCAATGAGTTGAGATATAATGTGCCTTCACAGGGTGGAAGGTTTCCTGATTCAACACCAAGATATTAAACCCGAAACATCTTGTTGCACAAAAACCATTCACTTTAGTATCAGTAGCTTTTGCAGCATATATCCTACATTTGAAGTCTTGGTGAGATGCAATCAGCTCGCAAAGTAGTACAATCCATTCTTCACCTAACTTTAACATAGCTGATTGGAATACACTGGACTTTATAACAAATCTAATTGCAGAAACCTTTCCATGACCATTGAAGGCACACACTGGGTCACATCTGGTTAATGCTTGAAAAACTTCCATTATCACTAAGAGAGTTTCCATATATCTCTGTATCGCTGTCTATTCTTGGTCCTACATCTGATAAATATATGCTCGATCTCCCTGTAAAGTGCCAGACATAGCGAAAACACATCTTCTGATTCAATGGCAATAGAGTTAAAGTGTTGACTGGCATGTAGCAGCATTAAGCAGCGTGCGAGTTTCAGTTTTTTGTGTGAAGATGCTGGCTCTTCACCATGACAAACAGTATCATGCGTTAGTTTATAACATTTGTTTTCTGATGTTTCAAACATCTCTTTGGCACCTTGAACAGCAAGGTACTACGGGACCTATCAAGTATCAACAAGAAAATTGGTTAATGCTGTCTTGCCTTCTGGAAAACCGTAGAGGCATATCTATTGCTGAATTGGTTGCCCTCTATTGATATTACAGATCCACAATCGACTACCCGAGCTTCTATTATTCATCTCTGCATTATAGTTTACATCAAATACCACAATAATTTTAAAGCTATTCTTACATTGCAGTATCAAATGTGTTTTTGTACAGATCTCCAAACGTTAGGTTCTCAACACTTACTTTGTTGACAATCATCATAGCATCACTAACACATACTGGTCTATTGGACATGTTCTTGCAAGTGCAGATTTATTTGTTTTCTTGAGGATACCATCACAGTTAGCCAATGCCAAGGTTAATGGTCCTGGTGGATTTTGAAGTACTTCCTTCACAACCAAATGTCAGCTAGATGTTACCAAAACCATGTATCCAAATAACTGGTTATCAACCTCGAGAATGCATTCTTTACAAAATATTTTAATTTGTTTTCTGAACGCTACCGAATATATTAAGTAGTTTCGTTCGCAATATGTCGTAAAACAAATCATATGGATTTTCTTTCAAAAGATTGTATTCTTGATATGCTAAAGCATATATATCAAGCATTCTCTTCCCTTTTCTCATCACTTAAAAAATCATTACAATGGCAATAGATATTGCTGAAGCTGTTGATAAAAGAGCACAATCATTTATTCTCAAGCATATTTCTTGGTCTAAATTGTCATCCTTTTGAATGAGCTGTGCTTCAAGATCAACATGGATAACTCTTAAATTAGCTAGTAGGATCGCTTTTCGTCCATACATCTGTCTGTCTGTCTATCCGAATGTCCGAATAGGTATTTAAATGCCTATGGTTTAGGTAGGATAAGTTTTTTTTGACAGTTGAAAAACAGATGAAAAAAATATGCAGCTGTTTCTAATTACTTAAAAGATGCTTTTATATGGCTAATGATCACTTAAATACCTATTAGCTGGAATGTCTGTCAACAATTTCTATAAATCACTCCTCTGATACTGCGCGATAGGTTTACACCAAATTTTAAGTGAAGCATTTTTACGCAAAGTTTGTTCAAATCAAGACCCTGGTGCCATGACTGGACCTGTCCCAGAGACTTATCAGTTGTTTTCTTATTCAAAATTTCAACAATATTCTTCTTGGAAAATGTAATACCTGGCTTTGATTTTTGCAATAAGTATCTCTCAGGTTTATTTATGCTATGATCATAGGCCCTGGCCACGAGAAATCTTAATTTAATAAGGTATCAATAACCGACCAGCCAAATTCGTTTTTATTCAGTATAGATATCCGTATGAAAAGGGGTTTCAAGTTTGTTCAAATGAAAGGGTTAGGATGCATTGGGGCCCCAGAAAAGGGAATTATTTTGATCATCTTAAGAGCTGAATCATTGTTTAATCATAACAATTGGGACAACTTTGTCCTTTAACCTTTATTCTGCTATGGACGTTTGGTTTTATTAGAATATACACACTGTAGTTAAGGGATTAGGTGCATATATCTTCACCCTGCTATAAAAAGTGTATTTCTTTAAATAGTATAATCAATTAAATAAAGACCAGGGATTGGCTTGCATTCAGCAAAATATAACCAACGAAAGTGTTGATATTTTGACATGTTTGTTAGATACCCATGGAGCTGAATGTTTTTCAGATCTATTTTTAGAATTATATCTTATTCATCTTGAGAACTCTATTGTTTAGTTATAACAGTTGGAAATGGGTCCTTTAACAGTGATCTTATGATCTCCATAAAGTTTCAGCAGGGGTCTAAAAAGGGATGGAATTGTGGATTTTCAAAAGTATAATCTTCAGATCTTGAGCATTAATAAGTCATAATGGATGAGACTGGGTCCTTTAAAGAGGAATAAATATCAATAAGGGACCAGCAGGGGTAGAAGAGAAGGGATTAATGTTGTATGGTGTTAAGTGTCCCTTTCAAAATTGTTTTAGTCATATCGAGATGGTGTCTACTTGAATCAGACAATAATCTAAGCGTTGTCACACTGAAATATCATGTCACAAACATATGGTATGATACCCACTCAGTCACATGATACTGACAACAGGTCAACCAGACTTATTCTCTAAGTGATGAGCACCAAGTGAGGAAGATTCTAGTACCATTTTAAATCTTTTGTGTGACACGACTGGGGATCGATCCCATGACCTACCACATGCGAGGCAGAAGCTCTGTCACTAGACTACCACTTCGATTAGGAAAAATAAAATATGAATCTTCAAAAACCTTCAACTCAAGAATGTAGGTCAAATGTTTTCCTATTTCTTATAGAATATCCCTATGATAGAGTTTTCTTTATTCTAATAAATGGTCTGGGGTCTACCGAGACCTTGTATTAAAAACACTTCTATAGTATATGAGAATGCTATAGGTAAATATAGCTTTTTTAAATCTTCTGCATGTGATATGTTGTATGTCAACTGGTTGATAGTTCTTTATCAAAATTGTTCAAACTGGGTTGCTGGGGTGAAATTAAGGGCTTCCACAGAGGTTAACTTTAACAAAGTGTTAATAAGCACAATGTATGGAGTTTGAATATTTTATATCTAGTATTGTCTGGTAGTCCTGTATAAAATTTGATCAGTCTGGACTCCTTTTGTCAAATTTAGGGCTTCCACAGGGGTCAATCCTTTGATCAGGTGATGGGCTTCTTGTTTAAAACAAATGAATAAATATTTCAAGTTTGTATTTTCGTCAATTTTTAGTGTTCATGAATTAATTTCGTTAGAAATAAATGTTAAACATGATTAACCAATACATGTATATAAATTATGACTAATTGTCAAATTGTGTAAATATTGTACGATTTACCCCACCCACTTTGATTTTGCTGTAATTCACAAAAAAAAGAGTGTTTAACACCTAATTTTGATAAAATCTATAATTCTTTTTAACCTTATATCATATCTGATTAAAATATTAGGATATATACCATCTAACATATAAAAAACATAAAATTTATACAATTTTAATGCAAAAATGTGTTCTTGGTGTTGATGTTTTTAGTTTTTATTAACAAAAATCCATTTATTTTTCAACAGAGTGTGTTTTAATGAAGAACATTACAATTTTCATACATTAATGTGATAAGTAACTTAAAATACATTCATTTATGCAGTTAAAATTTGAAAATCGGGTGTATATTATAGATAATGACATTTTTTAAGAAATTGGTGGCCATTTTGGAAGCCATTTTGGAATTGCTCATTTTCAGACATTAAGCTGTGCCCGAGATATGGCCCCCTGGAATTTTTTTGGTGTAGAGATATATATCTTTCAAAAAATCATAGGGGGAATTTGCCAGAAAATTGGTACCAATTTTTTGTTTAGCTCACGGCCTATAGGGGTGTTTTCATTGTCAGCAAACGTTTAAAGCTAATATGTCGTTCAGTTGACTTCTGTTACCAAACGCTTGCAAACAAATTAATCGTTTAAGCACACTGAACACAGCCCTGTCTTTATATCCGTCTTGTCGTTCACCTTTTACGTGTGAAGGAGTACAACTGCTAATAGCATCACGTGTTTGTAAGCATTATGAGGGAAGAGCGGGGTTCGACGCAAAGTTATTTAGTCTCCCCAGTGGTGCCGTTAGCTACTGACCGTTCCCAGATGGTAATCGTGGTTTTCATTTATTCTCCCTGTACGTATCGTACTTTATATAACCTTTATTTTGTATACTGGTTGGGTTCATGCTGTTTTGGTGGCTGTGTCCTTTGAATGCTGTTGGTTACATGAGTGTATATATTTTGAATATTTGCTAGAGCATATTTGCACACGTGGATGCTGTGGTTTTGGTATTTTATCATAGGTCGAAGGGGAAAGAGCGATTTTGATTACACCGGTATACAATGTGTTTAGCCCCTCCAGCTGGGTGCGGGTTTTCCACTGACCATTCCATTGTCGCCTTAACTGAATGCATGAAGTGTCCTCATTATAATTAAATAATTGTATACATAGTATTTTTGGATGCGTCCTTTATACGACGAAGGGGGAAAAGCGGGAGTGTGTGCACCGGTATGCAATGTTTACGCCCTCACCCCCCCCCTCCCCCTCGGGTGCACCGGTATACAGTGTTTTCATAATCGGAGTAAAATAAATAATTTGTTTTCTTTTACAATGTTTTTAGCTCCATCCCTCGCCTGGTGCGGGTTTTCCACCGGCCGTTCCATGGTCGCTTTTACTGTATGCCTGTGTGCATATATTGTCCATATACAAATTATTATATAAGTTGTTTGTTTTGGTTTGGACCGCGTCCTAAGAGAGATTGATTGCACCGGTATACAATGTGTTTAGCCCTGTATACCTGTATGCATATATTGTCCCTTTTGTAATTAAATTATTATATAAAGTGTTTGTATTTTTGGCTGCGTCCTTTGAATGTAGGACTTTTGCCTTTCCGGACATTTGCCCCTCCGCTCAAATTTACATAGGTAGACAATTGCCCTTCCATGGTTTTGCATAAGCGGACTTCTGCCCTTCTACGGTTTTGCATAGGCAGTTATTTGCTCTTCCGCTCAATTTACATACGTGGACAATTGCCCTTCCATGTTTTTGCAAAGGCGGACATGCCCCTCCAATCTTTTAGTTTGGAAAATGGAAATAAAATTGTCATTTTAAAAAAATATAATGAAAAGAAACATGAGCAAACCAATATATATTTTTATCAAATAATTAACCCTATCAATAAATTTTGGAAGAATCCATTTCGAGAAATCTGATTTTGGACGCGTTCTGTACTTTCAGGGGATATTTTTATACAATTTTTTTGTTAATCTGTCTTCTGTTTCACAAACAAACTTAAGGTCAAAATCTAAAATTTAAATTTTGTCACCTCAAATTTTTTTAAGTATGCAAAACCTATTTCACCAACGTAAATCCGATACTTAAAAAACTTATTTAATACGCTCTTTGTAGGTCCAACACGTATAGAAGCGATATTTTCTTCGTGGCCTGAGATTTATACGCTGTCCGCGTTGTGCTTTGCGTATTCCGAGCTACCCAACACAACATACGTCAGTTGCCCCAAGAACGATACAATGATTGTGTTGAAGGTACTGGCGAAACAGCAGCCGCTGAATCAGTTGCCTTGGGAAAAGATTGTGCTGGATATGAAAAGAAACACAAATGTTCAGTTCGGTGGACAAAATGACCTTATGACCTTGTTTCTGGCTGGATATAAAAACAGTATGTTATCATTTTCTTTCATAAAAAAAATGTATCTTTTTTTCAGCCGCCCATCTCAAAAATAAAAAACAACAACACTTAAAGCCCCCAAAAGATGCCATAAAAATATGTTAGTTTACAGATATACGCTGAAGTTTTATAATGCAAAAGTTGATAATGAATACTGTATCTTAATTGATGTCACTCTTTTAACCTGCCGTTTAAAAGTTAGTTTCATCAAGGAACTATATAAGAATCTCTTATTCCTTGATTTCATATTCGATAATGGAACACTCATAGCATTCATGTATGCATTTCTGTAATTTCAAAATATTCATTAATAATTAAAAACATTCAAACATTCAAATATACAGTAGAAATATCTTAAAACACCGAACGTGTTTTCTATTCTCTTTTTATTCTGAATCTCTCCCAAAAACGGTTAAGATCTTAATTTATTATAATGATTATTGCTATCTTTTTCATATATTTTGTATTTCTTTTTTAACAAATATTCGGGGGAAAACTAAAATGATTTATATGCATTCAATACATAACATATGTGATGGAACAGGTTAACCGAATAAAACAGTATCTGTAACTCATGTACATACAAGTTTAACCAAACTCTTAAAGTTTTAAGTTATTGTTGTTGTTGTATGGTGTTTAGCGTCGCTTTCAACAATTTTTCAGTCATATTGCGACGGTGTCTACTTGAGACAGTATTCTAAGCGCTGTCACACTGGAGTATCATACCGCAGACACATGATATGATACCCCACCCAGTCACATTATACTGACACCGGGCCGACCAGACCTAGAACTCTCCTCTAAATGCTGAGCGTCAAGCGAGGAAGCTTCTAGTACCATTTTTAAAGTCTTTGGTATGACCCGGCCGGGGATTGAACCCACGACCTTCCACATGCGAGGCGGACGCTCTACCACTAGACCACGCCGCGGTCCTTAAAGTTTTAAGATTCTTCAGCTTTATACAAGTGTATTTCATGGGCAAGTTGTCTATCACATTTTTCATATATCACTGACCTCTCTACGCTGAGGCCCAGAACAGTTAAAATATTTCATGTGAGAAAGTAAGCCAATTACTTGCGTAATGACTGTTACTTTTTGTCAGTTTGATTCACCGGATACTATATAATTATAAAATTTTTGTTTTTTGTTTTCCCATCAAGATATGATATGGTTAAGTGCCAAAACCTGTTTTAGAATTTTAGTAAAACGTAACATTCTTTTATATTCATGACGCAATGTATACAAACTATATTTTAAATCATATTACAGTTTTAGTTACGTGTTGAGAAGTCGCTGCTAATCAGTTCATTCCAAATCTGATTTGGAGTTTTAATCGATTTTTTATGATAATTTTAAGCTCCAAAAGCATTTGCAATAGCATTTCTTTTCATCCTCACATATTATATATCGTTAGTTTTTAATATCCTTTTAGACTTTCAGTCAGGATTAGCACCGTCCCCTCAATCCTTATTATGAATATATTTGGACAAAATCTAAAGTGTGAAAATAAATCATTTAAAGTTTGTTTAATCGAAGATATCAATTATGTGATCAATGAATGTTTGAAAATACAAATTATTACATTAGTCTCTGGTAATTATATATAGAATGGCATGGTTAATTTATTGTTCATTTGTTATAATCTGTGTAAATATTTTGTTTACCATGATGAGCCTTAAATAAATAAATAAATGAATGAAAATATGAATAAATAAATAAATAAATAAATAAATAAATAAATAAATAAATAAATAAATAAAATAAATAAATAAATAAATAAATAAATAAATAAATAAATAAATAAATAAATAAATAAATAAATAAATAAATATATGTGTATGAAAATGGCGTTTAACCCCATGCAATAACTTATTGGATATAGACAATGAAAGTGCCCGGGATATAACAACAACAGTAAAGGACAATTATAGGAGCACAAGAAACAAGTAACGATACCTACTTGATAAAGACTTAACACGTAATAAGGTTTTAACTATATATATTTTGCCATTACTTGATTGGTCAAACATCTGACTATGTTTCCAGACCATTATTGATTATTTTAGAAAGTCTCCGTGTTCAGGAGTATTAATTTATAGTTTGGCACGTGATGCACGGAACATCCACGAGGAAATAGTACCTGTACAGACAAAACAACAGATGTATTACACAGCTATTGCACCTATAGTCGGAAAAATTAAGATATATTAAAAAACACTCTGCCAAAATTATGCCGAGATTAAATGCAAATGCGGTACGTAGACGACGCACTGCTGTAATAAATGCACAGAGACTTGCCACCCCGGTATTGACAAATTACAAAACTTAAGATTTATTTCCGCCATATCATTTAATTATCAATTTATCAACTTCAATGAAACTTAAAAGACAAAAAAATCAATTTTAATGATGTTTCAAATACCATATTTTCAAAATTTAAATAAAAATATCTAAAATTCTACTCAACAATAAAATGATTTACAATTGATTTCATGTACAGTTCCTCTTTTTATCATACTTATAAAAAAAACTGAGGAGATGTGAATATATTTTACAGTTTTTGACACAACATTTCATAAGGCAACAAATACATGATAAATCTTTCTTCTGGAAGAGTTAAACCCCCTTTAAAATTAATAACAAAATATCATATGTCCCTTTAACATGGTTAAAAAGGTTTTCTTAATAAAACCGACAGGCGTCGCTGCATATAATATACCATGTACAACGTGTATCATAGTAACTTGTTCAAATTTATCTATTTCAGCTTGTTAATTAGAAGAAGAGGATTGAAAAGCATCTCCTGGCAGAATACGCATACAACACTAATCTCAAATAATCAACGGTTATTTTCCTACCGGCATGGACATATTGAGGATTAAATCATTTAGCCGCCTTTGTACCAAATGGACGTGTTAAAAGTAAATGTAAATAAAACGAAGATAATGATGTTGAATATAAGGGAACCATTAACAAAAATGATGTTTTTAATTATAATGGGGAAAATTGTTTCTGGATTTGATTATTTAGGGGTGGTTTTAATAAGTGTGTGTGTGTGTGTGTGTGTGTGTGTGTGTGTGTGGTTGTAGAATGGTGGTGGGGGGGGGGGGCACTACTAAGAAAAAGGTTGATCAACATATATATATATATATATATATATATAAACATCATGGTCACTATTAACTCTTCATAAAGAATATAAAACACATTTCAATATGTCGAGTTATTCAAATAAATTGACACCCTACTACATATTAAGAAGCACTAACGCAAAATTAATGAAATTACTAAGTTTATTGAAACTGGTAGAAACCGAGCAAATTAACATTCATTGAACAACAACCTGTCTTGAAAGGCAACTTTTATTCCTTCCTATAATGTTATTTTCCTCACAACATTTATTTACCCGCTCATTTAAAACACTTGTGAAAATTTGCCCAAACAACTAAGCTTATTCCCCAGTAATTAATTACAACATATTTGTCTCCCTTTTTCAGTATGGGGATAACAAAACCTTTCGTCGACTTATCTAAAATGGAAGGGTCTGGGAGGGAGGGTTATTTGATGCAAAATGCAGAAAGTATATGATTTGTTTATAATATTTGGAAGTCATGTTTCGCTGTCTTATTTTCACTAGACCATACTAATCACAATGGAAATCTCATTCAAAAACCAGATTTTTCTTAATTCAACAAATTCCATTATCTGAAAGTACATTCATGTATGTATCATTTATATATTCGTTCTTGTATTGCTGGGTGCGTATATTGCATTATTTTGTAAACAAAGATGAACTGCAAGTATTCAAGTTACTAGTTTACCGAATCAAATTGTTTTCTCTTCCGGTCTTTTCATATTATAATAACTTTTTTCTTGTATCAACATTGCTGACACAAAAATATACTGTATTCGCCCGAAAAAAAAAATGAAATATTGATACTTTGTGCGATTTTATACAAATGCACGTGTGTGTGCGTACAAATGAGTACATGTCGGATAGAAGTTATGTGGCTTGTCTTTTTGTTTAGATATAAATACATATCAATTTCCTAACTTGCGTATGTAATAAAATGTGAATACACTATCAGTTACCTGATTTGCTTATGTGTTTAAATGTGAATACACGTCAGTTACCTAACTTGTGTATATGTTTAAATATGAATTACTATCAGTTAACTGACTGGTTTATGTGTTTAAATATGAATACATAACAGTGACCAAACTTGCATATGTGTTTAAATATGTGTTATCTGACTGTGCATTTGTTTAAACAAACGTTCATATAAATTATTTGACTTGCTAGTTTTTATCAATGTTTATTATAATATTATAAACATGGTAACTGTAGATCATCTGTGACTTGCATCATTTGATCACGTTTTTAATTTATTATTATTAAAAGAATAAATAATAACATCCATATTATTAATGACATAAGCGGGGTCACTAACTGGCGCCAGAGGCCCACCTTATTTTGATACAAGGCGAATCATTTAGTATTAACACTACTTACTGTAAGTTACTATGCATCAGTTTAAAGACCATATACTTAGTTTTCATATGCTTGTAGTATGATGTCACTGTTGATGGTTCAAATGCAATTTACATTCAACAAATTACCTCTTTTCACTTTCCTAACTGTGCATGCGTCAAAGGTCGTTAGGAGTTTCCATGTCAGCTCGGAGTATAAATAGGCTCCTAAACCAGGTTCAGTTAGCAAAATATTGAATCCATCGTGTACACATATCAGAGTCTAAACATTAAAAAAAACTATTTTTTTTATCAACAGACAATATTGTTAATGACAACATTGATTTATTTATTAATAACATTTTATAAACATTTATAATTTAAGTGAAACTACAGTAGAACCTCGATAGTTCGAACCCGACGGGACTGTACAAAATAATTCGAGTTAACGGTTGTTCTAGCCAAGTATTGTTTAATATAATACCATACATGTACTTGTATATTCATTGGAATAGGAATTCAGCTGGGACCAGTTGAGTGGTTCGAGCTTTATGTGGTGATCGAGCTATCTGTGTTCGAGCCAACGAAGTTCTAATGTATTTAGCTAATTACAATGTAAAGCTTCCTTACAGTTGTAAGGAGGTTCATTTACAGCTGGGAAACCATCACCTTTTTCATTACTGATCTCTACGATATGCACAGTTACGACTTTTAATGTTTTTGTAAATTTCTATACCGATTTTTGTTATAGGTATTCATAAATAGTTTCATATTATCGTCGTACAATTAAACAGAAAGCATCAATCTACTTGTGACTTTTCATTATAGTTTCCAGTTTTATTTACTAGTCTTAAAACGTATTTCCTTCGTGCACATAAAATACAAAGATACTGTAGAGTAACTACTACAAGTAGGTGACGCACCCATTCCTGAAAGAAGGTCGTAGCGGCGACTAGTGTTACATCCTAACTTATGTATTTAAATATGAATACATATTAGTTATCTAACTTTCTTATGTGTTCATGTTGCCTGATTTGTTCATGTGTTTAATAATACGTGTCTATGCATTACTGGACTTTCCTGTGTGTTTACCAATGAAACATATCAGTTACCAGACTTGCTTATGTGTTTAAAAATGAATACATAACAGTTATCCAACTTGCTTATGTTTTTTTTTTAAATACAAATAAACATCAGTTACCTGATTTGTTTACGTGTTTAATTATACGTACTTATTAACTTGGCTTTTCCATGTGTTTAGATATAAAACATAGCAGTTACCTGACTTACTTATGTGTTTAAACATGATGCAAAGCAGTTACCAGACTTTCATATTGTGTTTTAATATGAGGTATAGCAGTTACTTGACTTCATTATGCGTTAAAATATGAGGCAAAGCATTTACCAGATATGCTTATGCAATAAAATTTGAAGCAAAGCAGTTACCTGACTTGCTTATATGTTGAAACACGAAAAATAGCAGTTACAGGACCTGCTTAAGTATTGAAATATAAAACATTGCAGTTACCTGACGTGTTTATGTGTTTAAACAGGAAAAATAGCCGTTACTTGACTTGTTAATATGTTTATACATGACACATAACAGTTACCGGACTTGCTTATGCGTTTAAACAGGAAAAATAGCAGTAACTTGACTGGTTTATGTGTTTAAACAGGAAAAATACCAGTAACTTGACTAGTTTATATGTTTATACATAACACATAGCTTTAACCTGACGTGTTTATGTGTTTAAACAGGAAAAATAGCAGTTACTTGACTTGTTTATATGTTTATACATGACACATAGCAGTTACCTGACTTGTTTATGTGTTTAAACAGGAAAGATATCAGTAACTTGACTTGTTTATATGTTTATACATAACACATAGCTTTTACCTGACTTGCTTATGCATTTAAATAAGAAATATAGCAGGTACCTGACTTGCTTATGTGTTTAAATACAAGCAAAGCAGTTACCTGATTTACTTATGTGTTTAATCACGAAACATAGCAGTTGCATGACTTGATTATGTGTTTAAATACGAAACATAGCAGTAACCGGACATGTTTATGCATTGAAATATAAAAAATTGCAGTTACCTGACTTGCCTATGTGTTTATACATGAAACATAGCAGTTACCTGACTTGCTATGTGTTTATACATGAAACATAGCAGTTAGCTGACTTGCTTATGCGTTTGAACATGAAACATTGCAGTTACCTGACTTGCTTATGTGTTTATACATGAAACATAGCAGTTAGCTGACTTGCTTATGCGTTTGAACATGAAACAGCAGTTACCGGACTTGCTTGTATGTTTAAATATGAAGCATAGCAGTAACCAGGCTTACTTATGTGTTTAATCATGAAACATCGCAGTTACCGGACTTTCTTATGTGTTTAAACATAAAACAGCAGTGACCGGACTTGCTTGTGTATTTAAATATGAAGCATAGCAGTTACCGGACATACTTACGCTTTTAAACATGAAACAGCAGTTACCGGACTTGCTTGTGTATTTAAATATGAAGCATAGCAGCTACCGGACTTGCTTAAGTGTTTAAACATGAAACAGCAGTTACCGGATTTGCTTGTGTATTTAAATATGAAGCATAGCAGTAATCGGACTTGCTTATGTGTTTAAACGTGACACAGCAGTTACCGGACTTGCTTGTGTAATTAAATATGAAGCATAGCAGTTACCGGACTTGCTTATGTGTTTAAACATGACACAGCAGATACCGGACTTGCTTGTGTATTTAAATATGAAGCATAGCTGTAACCGGACTTGCTTATATGTTTAAACATGAAACAGCAATTACAGACTTCCTTTTGTGTTTAAAAATGAAACAGCAGGTACCGGACAGTAATCTGCATATCAGTAACCTGATTTGTTTATGTGTTTAAATATACGTGCATGTCAGTAACCTGACTTGATTATGAATTGATATATTCGTGTATATCAGTAACCTGACTGGTTTATGTGTTTAAATATACGTGCATGTCAGTAACCTGACTTGTTTATTTGTTTAGATATACGTGTATATCAGTTACCTGACTTGTTTATTTGTTTAAATATACGTGCATGTCAGTAACTTGACTTGTTTATGTGTTTAAATATACGTGCATGTCAGTAACCTGACTTGATAATTAGTTGATATATACGTGTATATAAGTAACCTGACTTGTTTATGTGTTTAAATATACGTGCATGTCAGTAACCTGACTTGTTTATGCGATTAAATAAACGTACATGTCAGAAACCTGACTTGTTTATTTGTTTAGATATACGTGCATATCAGTAACCTGACTTGTTTATGCGTTTAAATAAACGTGCATGTCGGTAACCTGACTTGTTTATTTGTTTAGATATACGTGCATATAAGTAACCTGACTTGTTTATGTGTTTAAATATACGTGCATGTCAGTTACCTGACTTGTTTATTTGTTTAGATATACGTGTATATCAGTAACCTGACTTGTTTATTTGTTTAAATATACGTGCATGTCAGTAACCTGACTTGTTTATTTGTTTAGATATACGTCAATATCAGTAACCTGACTTGTTTATTTGTTTCAACATACGTGCATGTCAGCAACCTGACTTGTTTATTTGTTTAGATATACGTGTATATCAGTTACCTGACTTGTTTATGTGTTTAAATATACGTGCATGTCAGTAACCTGATTTGTTTATTTGTTTAGATATACGTGTATATCAAAAACCTGACTTGTTTATGTGTTTAAATATACGTGCATGTCAGTAACTTGATTTGTTTATTTGTTTAGATATACGTGTATTTCAGTTACCTGACTTGTTTATTTGTTTAAATATACGTGCATGTCAGTAACCTGACTTGTTTATTTGTTTAGATATACGTGTATATCAGTAACCTGACTTGTTTATGTGTTTAAATATACGTGCATGTCAGTAACCTAACTTGTTTATTTGTTTAGATATACGTGTATATCAGTTACCTGACTTGTTTATTTGTTTAAATATACGTGCATGTCAGTAACCTGACTTGTTTATGTGTTTAAATATACGTGCATGTCAGTAACCGGACTTGATTATTAGTTGATATATACGTGTATATAAGTAACCTGACTTGTTTATGTGTTTAAATATACGTGCATGTCAGTAACCTGACTTGTTTATTTGTTTCAATAAACGTACATGTCAGAAACCTGACTTGTTTATTTGTTTAGATATACGTGCATATCAGTAACCTGACTTGTTTATGCGTTTAAATAAACGTGCATGTCAGTAACCTGACTTGTTTATTTGTTTAGATATACGTGCATATCAGTAACCTGACTTGTTTATGTGTTTAAATAAACGTGCATATCAATAACCTGACTTGTTTATGTGTTTAAATATACGTGCATGTCAGTAACTTGATTTGTTTATTTGTTTAGATATACGTGTATTTCAGTTACCTGACTTGTTTATTTGTTTAAATATACGTGCATGTCAGTAACCTGACTTGTTTATTTGTTTAGATATACGTGTATATCAGTAACCTGACTTGTTTATGTGTTTAAATATACGTGCATGTCAGTAACCTAACTTGTTTATTTGTTTAGATATACGTGTATATCAGTTACCTGACTTGTTTATTTGTTTAAATATACGTGCATGTCAGTAACCTGACTTGTTTATGTGTTTAAATATACGTGCATGTCAGTAACCGGACTTGATTATTAGTTGATATATACGTGTATATAAGTAACCTGACTTGTTTATGTGTTTAAATATACGTGCATGTCAGTAACCTGACTTGTTTATTTGTTTCAATAAACGTACATGTCAGAAACCTGACTTGTTTATTTGTTTAGATATACGTGCATATCAGTAACCTGACTTGTTTATGCGTTTAAATAAACGTGCATGTCAGTAACCTGACTTGTTTATTTGTTTAGATATACGTGCATATCAGTAACCTGACTTGTTTATGTGTTTAAATAAACGTGCATGTCAGTTACCTGACTTGTTTATTTGTTTAGATATACGTGTATATCAGTTACCTGACTTGTTTATTTGTTTAAATATACGTGCATGTCGGTAACCTGACTTGTTTATTTGTTCAAATATACGTACAAGATCTACATAGTATTGTTGCTTCATTGTATTTTTGATCCCTGGTTTCGAAAGCAAAACAAAGTGCTGAATTAATACTGATCTTAATCTGCATTCTGAACAAAAGCTGCGAGAAAAGAGATTTCTTTTAACAAAACAGTCAACTGCTTGTCGTTAGAGATTGTTTAGGTTGGTGACGACTGGATGACATACAGTCACGACTGTGACAGACTGTTCCCGACCTTTTCTTTTTATCTGTTGGACTGTTTTAAACACTAGAGCCTTATATTAATTGTCAACCAAAAGTTGACTCTATCATTTTATATGTATTTTTATGATCTGTTGAAAAGTTATCTAGCGTAGTAATTTTTGCCTTATCTCACAGTACAATTCTTATGACTGTAAAGTTAGTAGATAGTTCGCAGTTGGTAGTTGGGGATTCGAATAACCAACTACCGACCAGCTGCCAGTTGGGGATTCGGATTCGTTATTATAATTACTATTTCATTTACATATTATACTCGTGTTAATATGTTTAAAAATATAATCAATAATAAATGTATGTAAATTAATATAAAATCTGAATCCCCAACTGGCAGCTGGTTGGTAGTTGGCGATTCGCGGCGAATCCCCAACTGGACATTTTGAACCGCGCCTGGTGAGTATACTCATTATATTGAAGAACCAACCCGGCAAAGGTGTGTTATTTATTATCATTAACTTATTTCTAATTGAATTGATTTATTAAAAAAAAATAAAACAACGATTTAAAAAAAATCCGAATCCCAAATTGGCAACTAGTTGGTAGTTGGCGATTCGCCGCGAATCCCCAACTGGAAATTTTGAATCGCCTCCTGGTGAATATACTCATGGTATTGAAGGAACAGCACGGGAACGGTGTTTATTTATTGTTATGAACTGTTAATCTATACAATTGATTTGTTTTCGAAAACAAATATCGATTTAAAAAAAATCAGAATCCCAAATTGGGCATTTTGAATCACCGTCTTGTGAGTATATTCGTTTTATTGAAGAACCAAACCACCATTGGTGTTATTATTATCCTTAACCTGTTTTCTTTATTGAATTGATATGTTAAAATAATAAAACAGCGATTTAAAAAAAAATCCGAATCCCCAACTGGCAGCTGGTTGGTAGTTGGCGATTCGCGGCGAATCCCCAACCGGACATTTTGAATCACCGTCTGGTGAGTATACTCGTTATATTTAAGAACCAACCCGGCAAAAGTGTGTTTTTTATTATTATAAACTTATTTTCTATCGAATTGATTTGTTAAAAAAATAAAACAACGATTTAAAAAAAAATCCGAATCACCAACTGGCAGCTGGTTGGTAGTTGGCAATTCGCCGCGAATCCCCAAACTGGAAATTTTGAATCGTCTCCTGGTGAATATACTCATGGTAATGATGAAACAGCACGGGAACGGTGTTTATTTATTGTTATGAACTGTTTTTCTATAGAATCGATTTGTTTTCGAAAACAAATATCGATTTGAAAACAATCCGAATCCCAAATTGGCCATTTTGAATCATCGTCTTGTGAGTATATTCGTTTTATACTCATAAACCCCTTTTTTCGTAGAAGATACGATTACCGCAAAATAACATCATAGCTTACTAAATGTATTTTTAATATTATTCACAAAAAGAACAAATAGCGGAATGAGTTTGATTGTATTTTGATGTAGAGTGCATAAATGTGATTAGGACAATGTGTGTATATTCAACCAATGATATGATACCAATGATTCTATAATTAGCAGCAAACACTTATAATTCTACGAGTACTTTGTGGAGACATGTCATCAGATAACAAAACATCACAATAAACACGTATCGGTTTACTTTTTTATATCTTTTATTACGGTTGTACATGGTAGGTGATAAGAATATGATATCAATTGTTCGTTCAATACCATGAGTACATTCATCAGGATACGATTCAAAATTTTCCGCCTACTAGCAACCAGCTACCAGTTGCGGATTCGGATTATTTTTTTTCAAATCGATATTTGTTTTAAAAAACAAATCAATTCTATAGAAAAACAGTTCATAACAATAAATAAACACCGTTCCCGCGCTATTCCTTCAATGCCATGAGTATATTCACCAGGAGGCGAATTAAAATTTCTAGTTGGGGATTCGCGGCGAATCGCAAACTACCAACCAGCTGCCAGTTGGGGATTCGTTTTTTTTTTAAATCGCTGTTTTATTTTTTAAAAAAATCAATTCAATAAAAAATATGTTTATAACAATAAATAACACACTTTTGCCGTGTTGATTCTTCAATAAAACGAATATACTCACAAGACGGCGATTCAAAATGTCCAGTTGGGGATTCGCCGCGAATCGCCAACTACCAACCAGCTGCTAGTTGGGGATTCGGATTTTTTTTTTAAATCGCTGTTTTATTATTTTAACATATCAATTCAATAAAGAAAACAGGTTTACAATAATAATAACACCAATGGTGGTTTGGTTCTTCAATAAAACGAATAAACTCACCAGACGGTGATTCAAATTAGCAAATTTAGGATTCGGTTTTTTTTTTCAAATCGATATTTGTTTTCGAAAACAAATCAGTTCCATAGAAAAACAGTTCATAACAATAAATAAACACCGTTCCCGCGCTGTTCCTTCAATACCATGAGTATATTCACCAGGAGGCGATTCAAAATTTCCAGTTGGGGATTCGCGACCAACCAGCTGCCAGTTTGGGATTCGGATTTTTTTTTAAATCGCTGTTTTATTATTTTAATCAATCAATTCAATAATAAACAAAACCATTCACGCGTTGTTCGTTCAATACCATGAATATATTCTCCAGGAGGCGATTCAAAATTTCCAGTTGGTGATTCGCGGCGAATCGCCAACAACCAACCAGTTGCCAGTTGGAGATTCGGATTTTTTTTTAAATCGTTGTTTTATATTTTTAATAAATCAATTCAATTAAAAATAAGTTCATAATAATAAATAACACACTTTTGCCGGGTTGGTTCTTCAATATAATGAGTATACTCACCAGACGGCGATTCAAAATGGCCAGTTGGGGATTCGCCGCGAATCGCCAACTACCAACCAGCTGCCAGTATTGGATTCGGATTTTTTTTTAAAAATCGCTGTTTTATTATTTTAACATATTAATTCAATAAAGAAAACAGGTTAAGGATAATAATAATAACACAAATGGTGGTTTGGTTCTTCAATAAAACGAATATACTCACAAGACGGTGATTCAAAATGGCAAATATGGGATTCGTTTGTTTTGTTCAAATCGATATTTGTTATCGAAAACAAATCAATTGTATAGAAAAACAGTTCATTACAATAAATAAACACCGTTCCCGTGCTGTTCCTTCAATACCATGAGTATATTCACCAGGAGGCGATTCAAAATTTCCAGTTGGGGATTCGCGGCGAATCGCAAACTACCAACCAGCTGCCAGTTGGAGATTCAGATTTTTTTTTAAATCGCTGTTTTATTTTTTTAACGAATCAATTCAATAATAAAAAATAAGTTAATGATAATAAATAATACACTTTTGCCGGGTTGGTTCTTCAATATAACGAGTATACTCACCAGACAGCGATTCAAAATATCCAGTTGGGGATTCGCCGCGAATCGCCAACTACCAGCCAGCTGCCAGTTGGGGATTCGGATTTTTTTTTAAAATCGCTGTTTTATTATTTTAACGTATCAATTCAAAAAAGAAAACAGGTTAAGGATAATAATAACACCAATGGTGGTTTGGTTCTTCAATAAAACGAATATACTCACAAGACAATGATTCAAAATGGCAAATATGGGATTCGTTTTTTCAAATCGATATTTGTTTTCGAAAACAAATAAGTTCCATAGAAAAACAGTTAATAAAAAGAAATAAACACCGTTCCCGCGCTGTTCCTTCAATGCCATGAGTATATTCACCAGGAGGCGATTCAAAATTTCCAGTTGGGGATTCGCGGCGGTTCATCCGTTCCAAAAATACTTTATATTGAGATTTGCTAGGCGGTCCATCCGTTCCAGACATACTTTATATTGAGATTTGCCAGACTGTCCATCCGTTCCAGACATACTTTATCTGGAGATTTGCTAGGCGGTCCATCAGTTCATGACATATTTTATCTGGAAATATGCTAGGCGGTTCATGAGTACCAGACATACTTTATCTGGCGGTAAATGGAGGCATATTCAGAGATGGGAGACCCACGGCTGTAGGACAAACTTCATGACCGATCCATTACAGAAAAATGTGGATGAGGATTCGAACTCGCGACCTTGGTAGTTGGATTCACAGTCAGACTGTGTTAACTGCGTTATAGTACGTTTCTACTTGTTATCATAGAACTCATAGTTATTTATTCTTTTAAACTGAGGAACTCGTTGACCACTTTTCCTAACAAGAACAGCAACACCGGCAACGTTCGACAGAAGTTATGCAAATGACATTTTTTCTTTAATGTGCCATGTATTTACGTGCTGGAGGGAGTCGGCCCTTTCCGCCCAGCCCGTTTCTACGCATTTGAAGGAACGAACCATTAACGTTATGATAGTCGCATAAATACAATAAAATAGATCAACGGCGAAGAGAAGATATTTAACATAATTGTTGTGTTTATATCAATGTATACTGAACGGAACAGCTAACCTGCCACTTTTGTATTTCCATTAACTTCGTCAAAATGTTGAGTAGTAGATACGGCATTAACTGTTGTACCATAACTGTTTTTTTCTTAATAAAATCCAAAAATTGCTTTGTTACTTTTTGAGAAAAATACATAAATGGTCAAGTCCTTAAAATGTCAGGTGGCGGGTTAGCTGTTACGTTCAGTATTAATATGTTACATATAATTAATATAGCTGTAGCTGGCACAAGTTGGCTCAGTCGGTAGCGCGACTGACTGTCAATCCAGGGATCTTAAGTTCAATTCACAACCAAGTCAACGACTCCGTGATGATTGATATACGACATTGCGTGTCTTAATCGTTCGTCTCTCAACGCTGATTCAAGTGGGAAAGTTATCAGTAATTTGCAGAGATGGGGTGTGCTCGAGTATTAGTTAACCTTTATGGATCCCAGGAAACAGTGGTTAGGTTAACCGATCGTCTGTTAGCCCTCGTTGGCATAAAAATGACGCTAAATATGCAATCAATCAATCAATCAATCAATCAATCAATCAATCAATCAATCAATCAATCAATCAATCAATCAATCAATTAATCAATCAATCAATCAATCAATCAATCAAGCAATCAATCAATCAAGCAATCAATCAATCATTTTATCAAGTTCTATAGATTATTTTAGGATATTACATACAGGCATTTTACAAGTTCACCGTCAGTAATATTCCACATTTCAAGATTGAATGACTGATTACAAGGTATCAGGAATAATAACAACATTGAATGACTGATTACAAGTCATCAGATGTAATAACAACATTGAATGACTTATACAAGGTATCAGGAATAATAACAACATTGAATGACTTATACAAGGTATCAGGAATAATAACAACATTGAATGACTTATTACAAGGTATCAGGAATAATAACAACATTGAATGACTTATACAAGGTATCAGGAATAATAACAACATTGAATAACTTATACAAGGTATCAGGAATAATAACAAAATGAGTCCATGTACAGGGCAATGTTTTCCGACTATCTGCTAAAGAAGGCAACCAACATATCAGCACCGAGTCCATGTACAGGGCGATTTATTACGACCCATAAACTGCTGTTGTATTACTAATAGTCTATAATAGTCATTACAATCTGGTAAAGAAGGCAACCAACATATCAGCACTGAGTCCATGTACAGGGCGATTTATTACGACCCATACACAGCCTAATATACTGCTGTTGTATTACTAATAGTCTATAATAGTCATTACAATCTGGTAAAGAAGGCAACCAAAATAATAGCACTGAGTCCATGTACAGGGCGATTTATTACGACCCATACACTGCTGTTGTATTACTAATAGTCTATAATAGTCATTACCATCTGGTAAAGAAGGCAACCAAAATAATAGCACTGAGTCCATGTACAGGGCGATTTATTACGACCCATACACAGCCTAATATACTGCTGTTGTATTACTAATAGTCTATAATAGTCATTACAATCTGGTAAAGAAGGCAACCAAAACAATAGCACTGAGTCCATGTACAGGGCGATTTATTACGACCCATACACTGCTGTTGTATTACTAATAGTCTATAATAGTCATTACCATCTGGTAAAGAAGGCAACCAACATATCAGCACTGAGTCCATGTACAGGGCGATTTATTACGACCCATACACAGCCTAATATACTGCTGTTGTATTACTAATAGTCTATAATAGTCATTACAATCTGGTAAAGAAGGCAACCAAAATAATAGCACTGAGTCCATGTACAGGGCGATTTATTACGACCCATACACAGCCTAATATACTGCTGTTGTATTACTAATAGTCTATAATAGTCATTACAATCTGGTAAAGAAGGCAACCAACATATCAGCACTGAGTCCATGTACAGGGCGATTTATTACGACCCATACACAGCCTAATATACTGCTGTTGTATTACTAATAGTCTATAATAGTCATTACAATCTGGTAAAGAAGGCAACCAACATATCAGCACCGAGTCCATGTACAGGGCGATTTATTACGACCCATACACAGCCTAATATACTGCTGTTGTATTACTAATAGTCTATAATAGTCATTACAATCTGGTAAAGAAGGCAACCAACATATCAGCACCGAGTCCATGTACAGGGCGATTTATTACGACCCATAAACTGCTGCTGTATTACTTATAGTCTATAATAGTCATTACAATCTGGTAAAGAAGGCAACCAAAATAATAGCACTGAGTCCATGTACAGGGCGATTTATTACGACCCATAAACTGCTGTTGTATTACTTATAGTCTATAATAGTCATTACAATCTGGTAAAGAAGGCAACCAAAATAATAGCACTGAGTCCATGTACAGGGCGATTTATTACGACCCATAAACTGCTGTTGTATTACTAATAGTCTATAATAGTCATTACAATCTGGTAAAGAAGGCAACCAACATATCAGCACTGAGTCCATGTACAGGGCGATTTATTACGACCCATACACAGCGTAATACACTGCTGTTGTATTACTAATAGTCTATAATAGTCATTACAATCTGGTAAAGAAGGCAACCAACATATCAGCACTGAGTCCATGTACAGGGCGATTTATTACGACCCATACACAGCCTAATATACTGCTGTTGTATTACTAATAGTCTATAATAGTCATTACAATCTGGTAAAGAAGGCAACCAACATATCAGCACTGAGTCCATGTACAGGGCGATTTATTACGACCCATACACAGCCTAATATACTGCTGTTGTATTACTAATAGTCTATAATAGTCATTACAATCTGGTAAAGAAGGCAACCAAAATAATAGCACTGAGTCCATGTACAGGGCGATTTATTACGACCCATACACTGCTGTTGTATTACTAATAGTCTATAATAGTCATTACCATCTGGTAAAGAAGGCAACCAAAATAATAGCACTGAGTCCATGTACAGGGCGATTTATTACGACCCATACACTGCTGTTGTATTACTAATAGTCTATAATAGTCATTACAATCTGGTAAAGAAGGCAACCAAAATAATAGCACTGAGTCCATGTACAGGGCGATTTATTACGACCCATACACAGCGTAATACACTGCTGTTGTATTACTAATAGTCTATAATAGTCATAACCATCTGGTAAAGAAGGCAACCAAAATAATAGCACTTAGTCCATGTACAGGGCGATTTATTACGACCCATACACAGCCTAATATACTGCTGTTGTATTACTAATAGTCTATAATAGTCATTACAATCTGGTAAAGAAGGCAACCAAAATAATAGCACTTAGTCCATGTACAGGGCGATTTATTACGACCCATAAACTGCTGTTGTATTACTAATAGTCTATAATAGTCATTACAATCTGGTAAAGAAGGCAACCAACATATCAGCACCGAGTCCATGTACAGGGCGATTTATTACGACCCATACACAGCCTAATATACTGCTGTTGTATTACTAATAGTCTATAATAGTCATTACAATCTGGTAAAGAAGGCAACCAAAATAATAGCACTGAGTCCATGTACCGGGCGATTTATTACGACCCATACACTGCTGTTGTATTACTAATAGTCTATAATAGTCATTACAATCTGGTAAAGAAGGCAACCAAAATAATAGCACTGAGTCCATGTACAGGGTGATTTATTACGACCCATAAACTGCTGTTGTATTACTAATAGTCTATAATAGTCATTACAATCTGGTAAAGAAGGCAACCAACATATCAGCACCGAGTCCATGTACAGGGCGATTTATTACGACCCATACACAGCCTAATATACTGCTGTTGTATTACTAATAGTCTATAATAGTCATTACCATCTGGTAAAGAAGGCAACCAACATATCAGCACTGAGTCCATGTACAGGGCGATTTATTACGACCCATACACAGCGTAATACACTGCTGTTGTATTACTAATAAGTCTATAATAGTCATTACTATCTGGTAAAGAAGGCAACCAACATATCAGCACTGAGTCCATGTACAGGGCGATTTATTACGACCCATACACAGCGTAATACACTGCTGTTGTATTACTAATAGTCTATAATAGTCATTACAATCTGGTAAAGAAGGCAACCAACATATCAGCACTGAGTCCATGTACAGGGCGATTTATTACGACCCATACACAGCCTAATATACTGCTGTTGTATTACTAATAGTCTATAATAGTCATTACAATATTGTAAAGAAGGCAACCAAAATAATAGCACTGAGTCCATGTACAGGGCGATTTATTACGACCCATACACTGCTGTTGTATTACTAATAGTCTATAATAGTCATTACCATCTGGTAAAGAACGCAACCAAAATAAGGAAATAGCAGACTCGGTTTTACTGAACCTGTTGATGAGTGGTAATGATGTAATATGCAACACGCCTCACGCCGCCTCGTATCGGCTTAGATAGTTTTCTTTTTTCAAGCAGAACTGAACGAGCTTCAGGGTTCCGAGGCTGAAGTAGAAACAAAAACACTTCAGTATAAGAACTGGGCGATTAATGATGGCCGCAATACAGCACGCAGACTGGTGGTAAACCAAATTACAAAAATCTGATTACAAAATTGTGGTTTTTTTTAACATTTCAATTATTTGCACCTTAGAATTTCAATGAAAATCTGCTTGTGCTTTAATACACAGAAACTGGAATGACGGAATTACTAAGAAGGAAAGTTATAGCGGGAGGGTTTATAAGAATGAAAAATAACAATTTTATATAAAGTATTATAATTATGAAATCAGATTGCATGAGTATATTTGGAATGTCAGTGTGTTCCGGCCGTTCA
Organism: Panopea generosa; assembly: GCA_029582155.1. Taxonomy (NCBI): domain Eukaryota; kingdom Metazoa; phylum Mollusca; class Bivalvia; order Adapedonta; family Hiatellidae; genus Panopea; species Panopea generosa. The sequence continues at coordinate 28,805,591 of CM055901.1, read as the reverse complement.
CCCCCCTACTAAATCCGCCAATATAGTCTTAAAACGACATCAACAGTCGGAATTTTATTTTAACAATTCGGTAACAGTGTAATCAGTATTGTATTATCATTCTATTTATTATTTGCGCATGCGCAGTGATGTTACTGAATAAATAAAAAAGGGGAATCCCTAACACGTGTTTGGTGTCATTGTATAACTACCTGAGATATTGAAAAGGTATAGTGAATGGAAATTAGATATTGAGTATAATATAGATCGGATGATAAGAGTTGAACAAGTACAATATATATGCACACGAATATATATGTTTAATGGGGCTCAACGCCATTTTCAACACAGTTAAGGTTATATGTGGCATATCCGTTTTATTTATGAAGGAAGGTTCGAGTCCCGCTTTGTCCAAAAACTTGATGTGGGAAAATACGCCAGTTACATGCGGAAGGAGGGTGGTTCTACTCAGATTCATTCTAAAAAAATTGTTAAAAATTAAATAAAAGAAAGAAACTCGCGACCCTTGGCTGACGAAGAAGTGCCGGTTACCGACCGAGACAGCGGAACAAATAAACAGACACATATAAACGGTATCCACAAAGTTTTTGTCGGAACACTAACATATACATCTCAAAATATTTAGGAGAAATAAGAACGCAATGGCGGATAGAGGATTTCAGTTTAAAGGGGCCTTACTTAGGGGCTCAACACAAAATCTGAAGGGGCGCACATGTTTTTAGTAGAAATACAGCGCATTTCAACAATTGTTTTTATTTTTTAGGCGGGGTGGGGGCGGTTTGCGGTGCAGGGGGCGTGCGTAGAGTTTGATAAAGAGTAGATCCGCCATTGGAACGTACTAATCGCTGACCTGCAAATATAAACAAGTAGATCAATATATACAACGTTTTCTTTCATTTAAAAAATATATTTCTACACATTTCAAAAATGTATAGGTTATATATTATATAGAGATGTTTTAACAGATTCATTTTGGAATGAGGCAAGTTATAACGATGAGCAGCGCATGTTTGTCACTTTGCCTAATACAGGCACATGGTAGTTTTATCAGACATATCTAATGGGGCCACTGTTAATATAAACATTTGTCAAAACTTGACAAGTCTATTTGATATTCTTTTGCTAATGTTCTCTTCAATTTCAAACTATATTGTATTGTGCTGTTCAGATATAGAGCAAGCCTGGCATGGGCATATCTGCTGGTAGAAAACCTGAAAGATATGATGGCATGTTGGAGCATCTGAACACTTTTCAAGATAGCTGGAATAGATAAGGAATGGTGAAAGTCTGAATAGTGCGCGGTTTGTAGTACGTGTGTGTTAAAGTGTCACCCCCATTGAAAAGGTCAGCCACACTGGGCTTATGAGACACCAGAAAGTTCCAGAAAGCTATCCTAGTCAGGCCTCATGCTGCCAGAAATTTGGTACCCTTGGTAGATACTGGGTGAGCAACCGGCCGTATAAGAATAATCCAAATGCTACCAGCAGGATTCGAACCTTCGATCTCCCGCTTCCGAGGTGGACCACTGAACCTCTTGACCAATACAGACTGAATTAATATCGAAATTAATATCATGAAGTACTTTTTTTTATATAACTGCGCTGGAAACAAAGTATTTTAACCGAAGACATGACAAAAACCAAAGGCATCTAGAAAATGTGTGCCTGAATGGAACACCAAGCATTTTCAATTATATTAACGGAAAAGGGACCTACATTCAGAAATAATTTGACGTTGCAATAAGTGGTTATATGGTAAAACTGTTTAAGAATTCGGAAACAACCGACAGTTTCCAACAGAAAATAATGCATACAGGGCAAAACAATCCGGTGAAGATATAAACTAGCAAGTACGCACCTGCTGCGTTTATTGACATTTACTGATATATGATATTACACAACCGTACAAAACTTCCTTAATCGTTTTGAATGTATTCATACGCGGGTAGTCTTGCCAGGACTAAGATCACACACTACACAACACCAGGACTGCCTTCATTGTCAGCAATTGTTTTAATAATGTTTAACGCAGCTATGATTTTAACAAAATAATTCGTGACGACAAAAAATATTTTTAACAACGGGGAATATTATAGTCGTGTGGTTCTCTTTATAAACTAGTATCATAGAACATCGAACATTCATTATATAGAATACTATAATTGCAAAGGTATGAGTAACTTATTTTTGTGATTTATAGGTCTTTAGAATCGTGGATTATATGAACCAGAATAGTGCATAATAGTGCAGGAGTTACAGTTCGTTATAAAGTTCTTTAAGGTAAGTTCTTTTTAAATGGTTTTACTAGAACTCAATAATAGAAAATTTAATTAACGTATTGCTGTTAGAAATATCTGAACAGAAAATAAATATCCATAAATATGTTTATTTAAAACAAAATCAATGGCCACATCTGTATTTTTTCGGTTCTGGTTAGAAACGATGTTCGTTTATCTCTTATATTTTAATTTTATAGCAAATCGAACATTCATTTTATACAATACTTAAATTACAAAATATTGATTATGACAAAACCAGAATAGGATTTAAATCAATTATTATTTTATTTCGAGTTCAGGCAAGATCGTTGAAATGCGGGCCCGACATCAAATCAGACAACACGTGACAAAAAAGTATGCGTCATACGCTTGAACACTTCATTTGCTTATCATTGATTTGCACCATGTTGCCACTAGGTGGGGCTTATGCACAAACACTGACCTCTTGGTTATTCTTAATGGGACTATTTTATATTAAAATTTTCCATGACAAGTCGGGAGTACCGCCATAAAGTGTCTTTTCTCCAAAATAGTATTTAAACACTCAAGTTGCTTTGTGTATGATTTGGCAAATACAAGAGCTATTGCTGCCTCGTGTATAGTACGTGTTTATTGAGCTGAACGTAGCCTTGAGTAGGAATTTAGCAAAACAGATCATTGACGACAATAACTATTTTCATTTTTACAGCATGGAAATATTACAGCTGTGCGATCCGATTTGATAAATAGTGTTATATTCCATCGAACATTTATTTTATACTGTTCTATAATTGCAAACATATTCTTCGGATAGATCGTAATTAAAAGGTCTTTAGGTTCGTGAAATAGTTGAACCACTATAGTGCATAAAGAGTGCAGGAGTTGACACGGTATAAGTTTCTTTTTGGTAAGAGCTCTTATGTTTTATTTGAACCCAGTACTGCACTAACGCACTATTACAAATATCTATTCCTTTTATTCGTTTGTCTCTAAATTATTTCTTGCCAGTTGTAAATCACGGAATGAAGAAATATTTACGGAATCGATGTTTTATAAACAGTGTTCACCCATACATACTTTTTATCATGCAGTACATGGAAATGGGCCAACAATAATTTTGAACATTTCACCCAAAATAATGTACTTTCAATGGACAATGCTTTTCATTCGAAACAGATATCTCGACTTTCAATCTTTGCATACGTCGGCTTGTAGAAATTAACTGGAACAGGACCTTAATCAATCATTATTTTATTTCAAGTTCAGTCAAGAACGTGGAAAGGCGGGCCCGATATCAAACCAGGCAACACGTGACAAAAATATATGCGTCATTAACCCCAACAGTTCATTTGCATATCACTGATTTGCACCGTGTTGCCACTAGGTGGAGCTCATGCATTAACCAGTGTCTCGACCCTGACCTCTTGGATATTTTTTTAAATGGAACTATTTCATATGAAACGTTTTCTATTGACAAGTCGGTTGTACCGCCATTAAGTTTTTCTTTTCTCCAAAATGTCATTTAACACTCAATTTGTTTTGTTTTAAGTGGTTTGGCAAATCGAAGAGTTATTGCTGTTTCGTGTATAGTACATGATTGTGTATTTATTTGCTAACTGAACGTAGCCTTGAGTAGGAATTTAGCAAAACAGATCCTTGACAACAAGAACTATTTTTTTTCACAAAAGGAAGAAGTATAGCTGTGCGGTCCTGTTTTATAAATTAGTGTAATAGTCAATCGAACATTCAGTTGATACAGTACTATAATTGCAAACATTTTCTACGGATAGATCACAATTGAAAGATCTTTAGGTTCGTGGAATAGTTGAACCACTATAGTGCATACGAGTGCAGGAGTTGGCACGTTATAAGTTTCGTTTTGGTAAGAGCTCTTTTATGGTTTTTTAACTCTACACATTTTAGTAACGCACAGCTTTTACAAATATCTATTCATTTTATTTAAAACAAATTCAATGTTCACACATGCTTTGGAAAATGGCACTGTTGATGTTTTATTGATTTGGTTTAGGAATGACGTTCGTTTGCTCCTTAATTGTCTCTTAATTATCTTTTGGTCAGTTTTAATTCTATGAATTTCACGGAATGAGAAAAAAATATGTACGTAATCGATATGTTCGCCCATACACATTATGTAGTACATGAACTTGGTCCGACATTAATTTTAAACATTTCGCCCAAAATAGTCCACTTTCTATGGACTGATCTCATAAACAATACTTTTTCTTTCCAAACAGATATCTCGAGTTTCAAACTTTGCTAACGTCTGCTTGTATACTTTACCCGAAACAGGACTTTAGTAAATCATTATATTTCAAGTTCAGACAAGATTGCTTTATGATGGACCAGACACCAAACTAGATAAGACGTGACAAAACAAGCAATGCGTCATGAGCACGAACATTTCATTTGCATATCACTGAATATTACCGTGTTGCCACTAGGTGGGGCTTATGCACTAACCTATGTCTCAACACTGACCTCTTGGTTATTCTTAATGGGACTATTTTATATTAAAATTTTCCATGACAAGTCGGGAGTACCGCCATAAAGTGTCTTTTCTCCAAAAAAGTATTTAAACACTCAAGTTGCTTTGTGTGTGGTTTGGCCAATACTAAAGCTATTGCTGTCTCGTGTATAGTACGTGTTTATTTAGCTGAACGTAGCTTTGAGTAGGAATTTAACAAAACAGTTCATTGACGACAAGAACTATTTTCTTTTCACAGCACGGAAATATTACAGCTGTGCGATCCGATTTGATAAATAGTGTTATATTCCATCGAACATTTATTTTATACTGTTCTATAATTGCAAACATATTCTTCGGATAGATCGTAATTAAAAGGTCTTTAGGTTCGTGAAATAGTTGAACCACTATAGTGTATAAAGAGTGCAGGAGTTGACACGGTATAAGTTTCTTTTTGGTAAGAGCTCTTATGTTTTATTTGAACTCAGTACTGCACTAACGCACTATTACAAATATCTATTCCTTTTATTCGTATGTCTCTAAAATATTTCTTGCCAGTTGTAAATCACGGAATGAAGAAATATTTACGGAATCGATGTATTATAAACAGTGTTCACCCATACATACTTTTTATCATGCAGTACATGGAAATGGGCCAACAATAATTTTGAACATTTCACCCAAAATAATGTACTTTCTATGGACAATATTTTTCATTACAAACAGATATAGCGACTTTCAATTTTGCATATGTCGGCTTGTAGAAATTAACTGGAACAGGACCTTAATCAATCATTATTTTATTTCAAGTTCAGTCAAGAACGTGGAAAGGCGGGCCCGACATCAAACCAGGCAACACGTGACAAAATATATGCGTCATTAACCCGGACAGTTCATTTGCATATCACTGAATTGCACCGTGTTGCTACTAGGTGGAGCTTATGCACAAACCTTTGTCTCGACCCTGACCTCTTGGATATTTTTAATGGAACTATTTTATATGAAACGTTTTCTATTGACATGTCGGTTGTACCGCCATTAAGTTTTTCTTTTCTCCAAAATGTCATTTAAACACTCAATTTGTTTTTTTGCTTTAAGTGGTTTGGCGAAGCCAAGAGTTATTGCTGATTCTTTAATAGTACATGATTGTGTATTTATTGATTTGCTTGAGTAGGAATTTAACAAAACAGATCCTTGACATCAAGAACTATTTTTTCACAAAAGGAAGAAGTATAGCTGTGCGGTCCTGTTTTATAAATTAGTGTTATAGTCCATCGAACATTCATTTGATACAGTACTATAATTTCAAACATATTCTACGGATAGATCGCAATTGAAAGGTCTTTGAATTCGTGGAATAGTTGAACCACGAGTGCAGGAGTTGACACGCTATAAGTTTCGTTTTGGTAAGAGCTCTTTTATATTTTTTAACTACACACATTTTAGTAACGCAAAGCTTTTACAAATATCTATTCATTTTATTTGAAACAAATTCAATGTTCACACATGCTTTGGAAAACGACACTGTTGATTTTTTATTGATTCGGTTTAGGAATGACATTCGTTTGACTCTTTACTATCTCTAAATTATCATTTGGTCAATTTTAATTCTATGAATTTCACGGAATAATAAAAAAATATGTACGTAATCGATATATAATAGACATTGTTCGCCAATACACATTATGTAGTACATGAAATAGGTCCGACATTAATTTTAAACATTTCGCCAAAAATAGTGTACTTCTATTGACTGATCTCATCAAAATACTTTTCTTTCCAAACAGATATCTCGAGTTTCAAACTTTGCTTACGTCTGCTTGTAGAATTTACCCGGTACAGGACCTTAGTAAATCATTATTTTATTTTGAGGTATGACAATACAGCTGAAAGGTGGAACAGACACCAAACTAGAAAACACTAAAGCCTTCAATGACACGTGTGTCCTCACTACTTTCCTTAAACGGATTACATTTTTTTACATTGTGCTTTACAGTCCATCTTCATTTCATTTAATATAAACATAATCATGAAAATTAAGTTTTAAAGGACATCATGTCATAATGAAAGAAAAAAATCTACCTTGTATAACCATTGGAAATGATTTTGGCATGGGATAGTTTATATAGCGGGTCATTTAAGAAACCAGCATCTGAACAAACAACTTTCCAGTTATTCTAGTATTATCCAAGCGAGTCAAATATCAATAATACAAAGAAAAACACTTCACATGTTCTCTCGTAACTTGTATGGCACTTTGGATATCAGACATGGACACAGAAAATATCATGTGCATCTCTCATACATATACAAGTAGTAGGTTTCTGAAACAAAGGCAGTGATTTGGTACCTTGTAGAACTGATTTATCTTTGTTGTAAGAATTAAGATTTTATCCTAACTAGATTTAAAGGTTTATCCTATTATTCATATAACTACTGACAAAGGTTGAAAGCATAATTATGGGGGCATTTAAACAAAAAACAAAAACTTCACCTTAAATATAAGACATTATCTTTACCCTGCCAGGTCACCTATAATATTTGTAAAATAAATTTGCGAAGTGTTACTCTTCACTAGTTGGATAGTACAATGATTTATATAGAGAAGGAAAAGTAAATGATTTAGATGTTGTGAACACTCGTGTATTCACGCAAAATCTCACGAAATCTCATTTTTGAATATCCCAACTTCCATTCATCTCAAAAATACAAATTCTTTTTTTGCATAATGAAATTTTCTACAAAACGAGACCATTCCCATCAAATTGTGTTAAAAGTTGTTGACGTTCTTATGGCTACAAAATTTGTAAAATGCAACTAAAAAATCAAGGAAAGTACTTGAAATGTTACTTCAAACTGCAATAATTTAAATTCAAGATCATTTTTATGCCCCCGCCATTTTTATTGGGAGGGCAAATAGTATCACCGCTGTCCGTACGTACGTACGTCTCGTACGTACGAAAATGGTTTCCGAATTATATCTTTCAGGTATTACAGGTCAAGTTCGTATTTCGTTCTGGTCTGATGATTTTTTGATGGAGTTATGCCCCTTTTTGGACTTAGCTTATTGACAAATGTCAAAAAATTGGTTTCCGCTCGATATCTCTTGAAGGGTTAGTTTGATTTGATTCATATTTGGTAGAAAGATGTATGGTGAATAACTACAGCTCAAGTTCAATTTCCGTCCAAATCCCTGCATATTAATTAGGTGTTCTGGGCTCTGATTGGCTGATAGTTTCCGACCTGTAAAGTCTTTATTTATGGACCGACTTTGACGAAAGTTTATATTTGGCTTTATATCAACAAGACCCAGGTCAAGTTCGACAATGGATGGAATTGGCGCATATTAATTAGGTGATCTGGACTCTGATTGGCTGACGGTTTCCGACCTTTAAAATCTTTATTGATGGACCGATTTTGATGAAACTTGATATTTGGCTTTATTAAAATCTACAATGTAGTTACAAAGCGGGTGCATCTGTGTCCCATGGACGCATTTAAAGCATCGCAGATTGTTTATGTATTACAATAAAAATCACGATAGGTAGAGACATGTATAATAGAAACAAGAGCTGTTGGAGAAAAGCCAAGCTCCACATTTTTTGCATTGTCATAACAATTTAACATCATATCCAATATTTGACACAAGTTATCTTGACCTTTCTACTGACCCAAAACAAACATGTGTCTTCCTCTTTTATAAAGACGCAGTTACGGTGTGCAAGAAAAACTACCGCAAAAAAGTCATCTTTAAATCAACACTGATAACCAAAATTTGACACCTTGGCATAAATTCATCAATAATTTGAGTCTGAGAATCGGACTCAGACTCAAAATCTTACATTTTGTAAAACCCTGCAAACATACAAATATGGGGAATAAATGTGATCCTGCAACATTTTCTGTTAAATAATCATTAAAACTGACTGTTTCTGAAAATAAATATAGTAATTTGCTTGTTTTATAGATGTTATTTGAATCTTAAATTTTTGACAATTTCAGATTAAAATATTGATGAATTTATGTCCAGTGATCTTCATCTTTCAGTGGACCTATAAAAATACAACATGGGTAGAATCCTATAGCAAGAATATGTAGGCATAGTACCACTATTGCAAAAAGGAAGTGCTTCCGTGGGGTAGTCGCATAATGGCGGTTTTAAATGATCCTCATTTCTTCTTCTTTAAAAATGCATTTCCCTTATTTTAATGCTCATTTTTTTATTTGAATGGCATTATTGATGTATTTTGAACATTTTGATAGCATTATCATGTTTGAATTGTGAATTTAGAAAAAAAAATTGATGCTTGAAAATTGGGGTATGAATACATGATTTCGGAAGTCTACTTTCACTTTGTCACCAGTGTACACACTGAGCAGAAAAAAATCTCTTATATGACACATGACCCCTACTTTTCTCATCATATTTTGATAGTGCAGAGGTTGACAAACAGTAAAATGTAGGTTTCATTTCTTTCATTGGGTTTCTCTACGAATGACAAGCCTTCAAACTTTTATCATTTACTAAAGAATAAAGAACAAAAATCAATGGTGGGATGACACCTGTAAGAGAAAATCTTCTTGTTGTTTTTCAAATGAATACACACGAGTATGTGTTATCCATTTTCATTATGATGCTCGACTTTAAGATCAGTTCATACATATATTAAAATGATATCTTAAAGATAAAATATCGGGACAAAAAGCTATAAATGTTTTAAAAATTAAACTTATTTTTTAAATGGATACAAAGCATCTCATTATCACAAATAAATAAAATCCGAATCATTTGGACTTTCTTAAATAAAACAAATTCAACAAACAATGTAAACCAATTTGACGGACCAAATTGAAATACATTCTGTTACCACCAGATGGCACTTTGTCATTGACCTTTGTCCCAACCGTATGCCCTCTGAGATTTGTTTTCGTTAGAACTATTTTATATTGCAATTGTTTCGTAACAAGTTAGGAATATCGCCTCTTAAACAGCATACAAGCCCTAAATTGTTCTATTTTAAGTGGCTTGGTGAATACAAAAGATCCCACTATCTCTTGTATAAAACCTACCATGATCAGCACTATTTCCGGTACGAAAATTGTTCAGGGCGAAGGTTATATGTTCGTTAAAATTCATAAACTATATAATATTTAGAAGTAAATATTTTTATTAAAAACATTTACTTGAGGTTTATTAATACTTATTTCAAGGAAATGTGAAACAAGAGATAATTTATGAACATAATTATGTAAATATAGTCATAATAAGTAGCCAAAATTGGATATTGGTATGTCTTATCACTCAAGTGGAGCAAGTGGCGTCAATTGGGGGACACATTGATGAAATCACGTGATCCATTTGATGCGTCATAAAATGCATTGCAATTTTAAGCGGCAAATCTATTTTAGCGTAACCAGGGTGCGTATGCCTAGTTAGGAAATTCCCTTTCATTACATTATTTTAGCATGTTTTAATAGATACCATTACGGTAAAACGGGGTAAGTGAGCACATATAAGCATACTATATAGGGAAGAAAATTTTTTAGCCCGTTTTTACAATTTTGAAAATTCATTATAAACTTCCATTAATTACCTTATTTTTATCATCTTAAAAATTAAAGAACACTAAAACGATCGCGGCAACACATATGTTTCGTGATCATTCCGACAAAAAACATTATAATGAATATGGTTTTAAATTGAATTAAAAAATCTAATTATTTTCAGTTTACGAGCCAGCATCCTTAAGTGTAAAGCGCGACAAGTATGTATATACCCATCCTTACATACAGAAGACCGCGAAAGTAAAGTATTGCCAAATTTTAAACATCAATTACTCGCGAATTACATATAGTGGATAAAATTTTGTTAATGTCTGTGATACCAGACTTTGTGCGTTTTTTCGCGGATCGAATCAGTCCATCTTTTCTTCCTGTATTTCTTCTATGACCGTCAGTTTCCAACGAAAATGAAGTCATCATGGATTTGCACGACATCTCGCATGGTTATCGTCTGCTTTTTGGAATTTGTCGTTTGATGATGTTCTCGCAGAGCTGTCAAGTACTAGTATCATCTTTCCTGGTAGTGTTTGAGAAGCTTACTCTGGACCCTAGCCCGTTTCGTTATTCTGGAATGGCCGATGATCAGCTGTTCTAGGCGATAATGAAATAAGTAAGTGAGCACGAAAGAATTAATTTGATGTTGACTTACCTTAAAATGTGTTATAATCACAGGCTACAGTTGTTTCGAGCCGTTTTAGTCCTGTATTAACCCGTAAAATAATATGCCACTTTATTGTCGTTTAAGCGATTTAGCCGCTGAAGTTGCGACTTGAAAGGGTCTTATTCCTGAACGGCTGGCTCGATAGTTCTAATGTTAGGCTTATTTTGTCACGTAATACCTCCTCTAGCTTTCTGTGTATGCCGTGTAAGAATAGTTTTAATAGTTTTTGCCACAGCGGGTGTCTAAAGACAGTTGGGGGTATATGGGCCGTTCGTTGAAGTGAAAGGCCTTTACTCAAATATATGTTTTTCACTACATGTATTTTTTTAGTTAAATGGGTATTTTGGATGGATTGAACATAGATTTGACAAAAAAAAAAATTGAAAAAAATAATTGGGGTGTGGGGGTGGGGGTGGTAGGGAGAGACCAACCAAGGTCCATTAATCCCAGAAGTCACCGGAAGTCGTGTAAATATTGTACAAAATATAACACAAAATAATACAAAGAAATGAACAAGATAAAGGTACTAACAAACTAGAGTGTTTATTGGAAGAATACCCACTCTGGCTTAGATGACAATAGAAACGATAAGTCAGTTTTGCTCTTAAAAATGATATATTACATGCTTATTTTACCACTGAGAAAGTATCAAACGAACAAAATTATATAACGTACAATATTTTAAATAATTGTAACGGGTGTTTGTTTAAAAAAAATGGTCGTCTCATTCCGATAAACATCTTAGGCAGAAAACGGCGAGTCACGAAGCTTATCTGGAATTGCGTCATTCGGTAATTTATGCGCAGTATAAGTAGTTCTAGTTGTACAGCACGGGGGATTCGTGGGGGTGTGATTAAAAATTAGAAGCGATGCAGTTTTTGATCATTTCACTCAGTGTAATATTGAACTGGAACCCAAGAGCCGATTTATTGCACGGAAGCAACGATCATTTTAAAATTAAACTACTTATGCTAAGAAAATTCAATGCATAATATAACAATAATATCTTTAAAAAAGTTTTTGTGTGACTTTGAGTGATTCCTTATTGAAAAGCCACGTTTATGAAATGCTGAATATATTTATATAAAGCAAAATGTTTAAATGCAATGACCTTAACATGTCATCTCATAATTTTTTGAATAGTTTTACATTCAAGCGAATATTTTCCTCGATATTTAGCCAAAAACAATTCACATTATTTTTCGGAATCAAAATCATATACAGCAGTCGCGAAGCACTCACACCACTTTTATCTCCCCTGAGTACTCCGGACGAAGGAGGTAGAAATAAAACGTTAGTTCTCTTTTTCTTCATCTTTTCAGAGCTTTGTACTGCAGTGAATTATTTTTTCCAACATCGATTGTTTTCTGTTGTCGTCGCATTAAATTGTGCGTCGAATCATTGAATTTGGCTTAGTTTTTGTTTGTTCTCCATTTTTATAGAAAATCCTATAGATATGCAGAATTTTACATTGACTGTCATGTATGCATTATCTATTGGGCCTGTGTTGCCCTTTCTAAATTAGAAATTTATGTGTAGACAGGGTAATGGAGTACTTTTGTATGATAATAGCTTGAATTGTTTGTATCTAAAATATGTTATGTTTAATCAGATTTGTTCCACAATATCATTTTTTTGTAATCAAAATGTATGGTATTTTTATCCTATTTTCAGACACCTTTTCATTTTACCATGTAGTCGTGAAAGTTTCAGATCTTTTAAGACATAATTTGTCAAGTTTTAATTAAAACTTAGACTGTATGGTTGTGAATTTTTGCTTTTTTACAAGGAAAAGCAGCATTTTGACTTATTCTATGTGTCACTAAAATTTAGTTTATTTCGATTTAGTTCAGATATGGGGATGCATTTAGCTGTATTGAACTTGTATTGAGCATTATTACATAATATGTTAATATAGAATCTTAAAATTAAAAAAAACACCACTACTATCTTAAGTACTCCGGACATAAATATGAAGGAGGTAGAAATAAAACGTTAGTTCTCTTTTTCTTCTTTTTTTCAGGGTTTTGTACTGCAGTGATTTATTTTTTTCTAGCAGGAGTTAAATGGTTAGTATTTTAGAAATCACCACTGAAAATTTGATGCTGATACCAGCTTTCTGGACAATTCTGTGTCATTTCAAAATTGTTGGTTCGAATCGCATCGTTGGCGAATAGTTGACATATTATTATTATGGAAATTGATAGGTCTCACAAAAGCATTGAATTTCAAAAACCAACCTGGTCAAGGTGTGCCTTTTTCCTTTATAATTGCATATCCTGAACCAGTAAACATGCTGCAGATTTTGTTCACTGTGTTTTGGCCATAAATGTTACAATGGAGCCCTATGGGAAATGTAATTGTGGTGTGAGACGTTAACAGAAACTGACAGCTCTGCATGTTGCAAAATTAAAGGATGTGATTTCTTTAAATAGAAGGTATTAAACTACAATTTGGACATTTTATGAACACAATCTGAGTTTTTAAACATTTCAATATAACTGATGGTGCAAATTTGCAGTTTTTTCCCCATGCATTTATGATAGAGATTACACACAATTTCTTGATATTCATACTATCCATGTATGATTTATTATTCTGTTAAATGTGGAAACAAAAAGAGAGATACATCGTCTTATGCATGGCAGAATGCTTGTTTACTCTGTAGATTGTCATTTTAGTATTTCCATACCCATAGGTTTAGGTTTATAAGCAGTATTCATATTCCATGCGAACACCTGTCCTCATAGACAGATCCCATTTGTGACACTTTCTTCTTCATATGGTTTGGCCATATTTCTGTATAGCTACCATCCCTTGATTCAGGTTGAAATAACTGCAAGATCACACTAAATTCCCATGTGCATGTTTATTGCTCAGATTGTGAATTTTAAGCTGATTTTAACATGAATGTTTTACTCCATCCAGTTATTTCTGCATACAAAAATAGAATTGTCTGCAAAATGAAATAAATTGCATATTTATAGTGGACTGGTAGTTTGGTAGAATGTAATTGAGTAATTATATTTCAAGGTTGACGGACAAAACACTTCCCGGACACATTGTATTGTTATGCAAAGCGTTTCTGCGTATGTCACATTAACCTTGTACTTTACTGCAGTTAAGGAAGTCTTGATATTGATATGAGTGACTTTGCACATTGTATTGTTATGCAAAGCGTTTCTGTGTATGTCACATTAACCTTGTACTTTACTGCAGTTAGGGAAGTCTTGATATTGATATGAGTGACTTTGCACATTGAATTGTTAAATATCTATTTTAAAACATATCGCGTGTTTCAATAGAGTACTAACATGACATGATATGTAAGAAATATTTTGGGAATGTTTTAGTGTTTACTTTGTTAAACATGAAACAATAAAAGGAATATAAAGCTTTAGATAATTGCGGTATTACAAATCAAAGCAAAGAGATTTGTAAAACTGCTGCGTAATGCATCAGCTATTCACATTTATAAGCTTACTAAAATACGCTGCAATTTTCACTTAAAACTATTTCTGAAAAAATATATATACTTATTATGTAAAGTTACATTACCATAGCATATGTTACGACTAATTTTGTTCCTGTGTTGAAAAAAAGTGCATAACTCTTGTAAGTGGCTGAATGAAATCGGAATGATAGAACTTATTCCGAATGGTGGATATTTGCCACCGCGGTCATTCTCCCCCTCGCCAATAAGTGCATAGGCGGTCATTTCCCCCCGCATCTTTTTTACTTGGCGGACATTCTCTCCCTCACCAGTTTTTACATGGCGGACATTATCCACTGCACAAACGGACATTCCCCACCGCACAAAGGGACTTTCTCCCCTACTTAACAGTTTGCCTATACATATATTTTATTAACTGAACAATTATCGGATTTCCATTAAAAATATTTAATCCGCAATTGTTTTGTGTTTAACAGTTTACCCTTTAATCCCCACTTAACAGTTTGCCTATAATTACTGACGGTCTTTAACCAATTAAATACATTCATTTCATTGATGTATGGATTTAAAACAGATAGAGAATGTCGATGGTTTGGCCTTCCTTCCAGTCACTGACGTTAAATTAGGAATGGTTTTCCTACGCGAGATCGCCAGAGACGACTTATTGACTGTAGTAGATTACTTTGACACAACTTATGTGAATGGGGCCTTCAGGTAATGTGGTAAACTTTATCTGCTTTGATTATGTTAACACAATATATGTGTCACTGTAAAAATCACTCTTCCAAAATGTATCTGTTGTGAGATATAACTGATCCTCCTTTGAAAGTGTAAACGTCTTTTTTCTACTTATAGGTAATGTTATTAATGTAACATATGTCTCCACTGTAAAAATGACTCTTCCAAAAAATGTATCTGTCCACATATGTATGAAGCTTCCATCAATTAGATGTAGGTGCGGTGGAGAATTTCCGCCATGTAAAAACTGGTGAGGGGGAGAATGTCCTCATATGTATGAAGGGGAGAATGTCCGCTTCCATCAATTAGTTGCGGTGGATAATGTCCGCCATGTTAAAACTGGTGAGGGGGAGAATGTCCGCCAAGTAAAAAAGATGCGGCGGATAATGTCCGCCAATGCACTTATTGACGAGGGGGAAATGACCGCGGTGGCAAATGACCGGTTACCCTTATTCCAAGTATATAAAGATGAATACAGTAGAACTTCGATGGATCAAACCCGACGGGACTGAACAAAATAGCCAACGAAGTTCTACTGTATATCAAAGTGGTACGCGAAAAACATTAATCTGTTGTAACAATATAATCTTATGATATTATAACACGAGGTACTTTAAAGAAGTTGTTAAAAATAGATTTTGGTCAAATGCCGTTTTAGGCTTTATTAAAAACGCATGCGCTAATATAAAGATGTCTGTTTCAAACAACCATAATAATTATATTTTAAAAAACAACAACATGAAGTTTGAATATCATAGCACTTGTCCCGTTAACTCAGACAGTAATGCGTCCGACTATCGACCCTCGGGTCGTGAATTCGAATCCCCGACGGCATCAGTCTGTGATGATTGATTCACGACATTATGTTTTATTGTCATTCTGTCTCTTCAAATATAAGTTTATATAATCTAATAACCGTAATAAACTATTGTGGAGCGCGAGGTCCAGTGGTAGAGCAACGAACCCATGATCGGAGGGTCGTGGGTTCGATCCTCCGCCAAGGCTATGTGTGGTGTCCTTTAGCAAGACACTTTTCCGCATATGCTTAGTACTGGTTCTAACCAGAAAGACTTCGAGCGTGATTTGCCTAAGTTGAAAGAACTTGTTTCACAATCGAAGTAAAATAAATAAATTTAAACTAAATTTATCAATAACAGTAACACAAAATAATCAATCTTTATCTGTTGACTGATAATAAAATAAACTTTATCAAAGTATATTGAAATTTGTAATTAAAATCATTAATCTATGTTATAATTTTGCACATTAAATTTAATCAAATGACTTTAGCGTTTATTAATAAGTAAAATTCATTAATTTCTTTTTTATACTACACATCAAAATCACCAAAACTTGCTTATCAAAACGAATAGATATATCCCGAGGGCATATAACACGTCACGCCTACTTGATCTTAGTGTCAGAGCGGAACGATACCTGTATGTTTTATTACGGTCTAAGGGAAGTAATTGGAGTCATCTCCAATATCATCGAAATGCGCAGGGGCAATTATCGGATAACTCTTGGGAATTGTCTGAAATAGTCCAGTATGATCCTATAGATATGCAGAATTTTACATTGAATATCATGTATACATTATTTATTGGGCCTGTGTTGCCCTTTTTATATTGATATTGATGGGAAGACAGGATAATGGAGTACTTTAGCATAAAAATAGCTTGTATTGTTTGCTTTTGTGGCTGCCATATCATTCTGATATTGAAATTTTATCTAAAATGTGTCATGTTTAATAAGTTTTGTTCCGCCATATCATTTTTTTGTTATCAAAATGTATGTTTTTCTTCCTATTTTCAGACACCTTTTCATTTTACTATGTAGTTGTGAAAGTTTCAGACCTTCTTAGACACAATTGGTCAAGTTATCATGAATATTCGACTGTATGATTGTGAATTCTTGCTTTTTTACAAGAAATAGCAGCATTTTTACTGAAACCATGTGTCACTAAAACTTATTTCATTTCAGAAGTAGTTCAGATATGGGATGCATTTAGCTTTTAGTATTATTACACAATATGTAAATTTAGAATCTTAAAGTTAAAAAAAAAGATGAAGGAGGTAGAAATAAAACTTTGGTTCTCTTTTTATTCTTTTTTCATGGCTTTGTACTGCAATGGTTTGTTTTTTGCTAGCATGAGTAAAATGGGCAGTATTTTAGAAATCACCACTGAAAATTTGATGCTGATACCAGCTTTTTGGACAATTCTGTGTCATTTCAGAATTGTAGGTTCGAACCACATCTAGGGCGAATAGTTGACATATTATTACTCTGGAAATTGATATGTCTCACAAAAGCATTAAATTTTAAAAAACAAAACCTGGTCAAGGCATGCTTTTTTCCCTTTATAATATATCTCGAACCAGTGAAGAATTTGAGCCCAGACACTCGCTGCAGAATTTAATTTTTCACTCTGTTTTGGACATAAATGTTACAATGGAGCCCTATGGGAAATGTAATAGTGGTGTAAGACGTTAAGGTGTGTCACCATCATCATCATCAACAACATTATCAACATTATCATCATCAACAACATCATCATAATCATCATCATCATCATCAGTACCAATGAAACTTTTTATATAAAGATACTTAACAAATATTGGCATAAAATGACATTTCATCATCAGTGTTAACGATCACCATCCTTTAATCACCCCGTTGTACTGATGACGAATAATGGTGTGGGCACCTATATTACCGACAATCCGCCACACCTCACCTACACCTACTGACAAATTAAAAATATATATATCATTTAATTATAACAGTAAACTTTGAAGAGAGTCCACCGTAGCTGAGTGGTCTAAGGCGCCGTCTCAAGATCATCGCTAAGGTCGCAGGTTCGCGTCTAGCTCGCTCCAAACTATTTATGTGAGAAAGTTTGCCAGTTACTTTCGGAAGGACGGTGGTTCCACTCAGTTCATTCTGTCTTCCTCCACCAATACAACTGGAAATGCCATATATAACCTGAAATGTGTTGAAGATGGCGTTAAACCCCAACAACAAAAAATAATTTTGAAGAAAAACAAATCAACTTGGGGTATTTGGATTAGTGAAATAATAAGTAAATGCGATTTGCACTGTATATGAGCATGCGATAACAGTGTGATAACACAGTCAACAAAGGGAAACGATATAACTTTTAAACCCTCGATATTCTCAATATACTACAAGGTGACACAACACGTGTTTCTCAAATGCCCTCTTTACAAATATAGCTTCTACAACTGTAACTGAATATTTCGGACAAGGTAATGTGTTGTTAAACAAATTATTTCTCTGAACGATAATTTAAATATAACTTTATCATCGAGGTCGAAAAACAAAATTTTAATGTACTTTTTACAACTATCTGTACCCAAATAACCCGAACAAGGTAACGTTTTGTTAAATGAATTAATTCTCTGAACAATAATTTAAATATTACTTTATCATCGGGGTCGAAAAACAAATTTTTAATGTACTTCTTACAAATATCAGTACCCAAATATCTTGAACAAGATAACGTTTTGTTAAATGAAAAAATCACTTTTCTGAACGATATTTCTAAATATAACTTTTCCTTTTAGACATGCTCATACAAAAAATTTTTTCTTAAAATATAGTTGACACAACTGCGACCGAATTTTGCAATAGCTACTTGCACGTACACGTGTTTTGCAAATCAACATGACAGACAACCGATTTCCCTACCCCCACGTACGTACGTACACGCACTATCAAGTATTAAACACAGATGGGAAGGTGTTGTTCAAAGAGAGGAAGGCTGGATTTCTTTTTGCGGAAATTAATTTATCGTTCGATAAATGCTTGCAATGGTTAAACTTTAAGCATTGAACTAAAACGTGTTTTGATCACATGCTCTACCTTGAACTTAGCATATATTTTAACTCTGCTGTTGTCATAAACATGGTTTAATTGTTCAAGGTCGTTCTCTTCATGTTTACTTCTGTTTTTAATATATTCATACTAAACGGAGCAAAATTTGTCACGCTATCTCCGTCGTTATCGATACACCTCGATGGCGGCCTTCTAGACGAGCTAGAGATAAAAACTTGGTGTTTCTGAAATGGAAATGGTTTATACTAGATACTTAAGTGGTGCAATGAAACCCAAGTATTTGCCAACGGTAGGCATTTGGGCCGGGAACAGGGGCGGCTTTTGAACATGTGTGTGTGAGCGTGCGGGCTGGCTTTTTAAAACAGTAACTGTACACAACTAAAACATAATTTGTACAAAACTCATAGGCGGAGGCAGGTCCATCAGAATTCGAGGGAGCCAGACACACCCAAATGTTAAATATTACATTTTAAGTAATTTTTTAAACATTCAGCGGAGAAAGGCGATCCTGACCGCCTGGTCCATCCCGTCCTCTAGAACAGCCAGTGATTTTGTTTTAAATATCATTTTAAAACTTCATGTAGTTTCCTCTGCTATAATTCATAAACAAATTGTGGTAATATGTCTACATTTTGAAGTTGATGTGTTTTATGTATCCAAAAGCCATGTGTTTTGTGCATGCCACTGACTTCCAAAAAGAAGACCTACTATTTTCTATATCTAAGTTTATATCCCGCCTCTCCTTGTATTCCCGATAGTAATATTATTTGCATTTTTAATCACCATATGAAATCGGACCTTCTTATTTACTTCAAATTTAGTGCGCACTGGAGAAGAATGAGAAAAAGACAATGAGAGATAATCATCTAGTTCAGAATAAGGTCTTAATAACATTATAAGGACGCTCTTAGTCATGTTAGTGCATAACCTTGAAACGTCTGGGTCATATTAAACATGCGCTATTACACCGACAAAAGGTAAACATCTGATTCATTTTTAGAGATAAAATCCAATGCACGTTTAATAATAATACTTTTTATCACGGCAATGAGTTTATGCGGAGCCTCCGAAGGGACTTTTTTACGCATACAAAGCAAGCCGTGCGCACGAAATTGATATAAGTATATCATATGCAAACTTGCTGATTCGTGCGCAGGACTGAATCATACATTCCTATTGGATTATTGGAATTAATCCAAATTGACCGCCTTGGCTCTGTGTATTAATTTTAGAAAGCCTTTTTTTAAACAGGGTAAGAGCTGTGGGGGTATTTCAAGAATTTTGCAAAATAAACACAATATAGTTATTAGTGTTTGTTCATCGTGTTAGCGGTTTTGGACATAATGTGCAAAAGGTCAGTCCGCGTTTACAAGATTTGGACTGCTTAATATGTACTGCAAACTATGAAATGGCCAACGGTGAAGAGGATATAAGATACAAAGAACAAGCTTTACTAGCATGTACGCACATGCTGTGTTCATGCACAGTACGCACATGCTGTGTTCATGCACAGTACGCACATGCTGTGTTCATGCATAGTTATTGATACACGTTACGACTTCAACGCAAGACACTTCCTTAAATATACCTTACATGACAATTCCGTTTTCAGCTCGGCGTCGTTTGCAAAGATTGTATTACATGGTTGCACGACAGCAGGGCTGCGTTAGGTGGCAGCAGTTGTGCAAGTAACCGTGCAACCGATGCATCTGCAAACGTAAGCATCTATATATAAATTCTACTTGAGAAGGAGTTTTACAAAAGGACGACGACAAGAACTATTTTTCACAGAGAGGGTGAGACATAGAGCTGTACGGATCCTTTTTTAAAAACAATTTTATAACAATCGAACATACGTTTATACAAAACCATAAGTGTTAAACTCTTCTTACGATATATCGTGATTAACAGTATTTAGAGATATGTAGATTATTTGAACGATAATAGTGCATATATTAGTGCAGTAGTTGAAACAAGATTTTTTCGGTAAGTTTTCTTTTCTTATGTTTTAATGAATCTCAATAAAAGCACGTTTTATTAACGCATATACACCGCAGCGGTGGTGTAGATGTAGAGCGTCCGCCTTACATGCGGAAGGTATTGGGTTCAATCCCCAGCCGTTTCATACCAAAGACTAAAAATGGTTTATGATTTATGTCAGATACACACCCCTATTTTGGGTTCAGCATAGATGGTTTCTATTCCGGTTCATTATAGCATCTTCCTTTTCACAACAATAAAACTTCCTCCCATGGCGCTCACAATTTAGAGGAAACTTGATTTTTATCGATTCGGGCTTAAAATTACACTCTCTTCATTATTTCTTGACCCGACTGTTTTAAATATGCGATTTTCACGGAATGCGGAAACATGTACATTTCTTTTCACAAAATGTACATATCTATAGGCCGATCTCACAAACACTTTGTTCCCCAATCAGATTACCTTGATTTTCAAACTGTGTATATACCAGCTTGTGGAACGTAACCGGAATAGGATCTTTTTAAAAATAGTTCGGGTTAGATAGGCAACCCAGACATCACACCATATATCACGTAATAAATCAAAGCACTATGAGCGCCGAAGGGTGGGGCTGCATATGGCTTGGTGGAGAAGTTGGTTAGGAGCAGAATAAAGACATATTTTTCATTAGAAATATAAAGGTATAAAACAGAGAATTGTATTTTGATGTATTTAGTGCTAGTATCATGCAGAAAGTACCAAAATGCAATTATCAAAACGTGTCACACATATTGGCAAATATAAAGGTTTCAATACGTTTATAAAGACATTTCCCCCGATATTTTCTTATAAATATGCAAATGGAAATATATAATGACTGAGATTAATGCACTTGAACAACATTATGATACACGCCAGGGTTTCCTTTTCCCTGCAGCCGGAAAATGGCCGGTTTACCCGCAACCTGGTTGGGTTTTATTATCTCACCCTTAATCACGTGACACCTGATACTAATTTTAGAATATGACTGCATACTTCGTGACGTAATATAGTTGTTAAGTTTTAGGAGGCGGCGTCCGGTATGAATGATTCTGGATTTGAGCATTGAGTTGCGTATCCGTATTGGGGAGGCATTTGTACGAATTCTTTAACTTGGATATACAAAATGTAGTATTATAAGTTTGGTGGAAAATTTCCAAGTACATTAACTGTTTATTTTGTATTTTTCAGTTGTATGTAGGAAACCTTACTTTTTTAATTGTTTATTTTGAAGGGAGAATACTTTTTTGGAAGCAACCGATCAAAGGAGCTGACCGCGTCACGTTATGTTTATATTTATGCATACGGGTTGCACCAATCGTACATACTCGGCAAATTCCGTCATCTTCGGTATTAGACCTCGTAAATAATTGTAGGAATACACCAATTGGTAATTTACCCCGGCAAGTTACTTTCCGTTATTATCGTAAACAAAAATGGCTGACTTTTCGACGTGCATTCAGTATTCTTTGGACATAATGGAAATTAAACAATCTTTGAAAAAAGAGCAGCTTGAAGCGTTGCAGAATATCTTCAGTTTAATTGATACGTTATGTATATTACCATTTTGAATGTAGTCCGGCCATGTGTTAGTCTGGTACTCGGCAGAAAGGCCGGGTCACAGCAATATGGCGGCCCCCGTATTATTTCCGAGGTTATTACGTAGTAATAGCCAAGGTGTTCCGAGTGGGGTTGCACAACATACAGCAATTTTCAATCAGCAAATCAAATGTGCTTATCTTATCACGTGATAGTTGCATTAGTTGCATGCGGGTTCTTCTATACACGCTAGCAGGAAGACGCGTGGAAAAAAAGCAAAGATGGTTTTAGGCAATTTCCACCAAGCTTGTGAAATATTTGCGCCTTTTAATGGTTTGCATTGCATAACTATGTCGTTAATTGCGTTGCTTGCCTTTTTTCAGCTCCTAAATGTCGCTATAGCAGATTCGCCATTCAGTCTAGGTAGATTGAGACGTAATTTTTGCCGTAATTAATAAAGTTAGTGGTCAATGTCACAGGAATGTGATTTTACCGGAAAATGGGACTGAAATAGATGATAGACGTGTTTTACCTGAAATGTTGCTAGTAGAGTAACTGGTCGTGATAAAGTTGCACAATCAAATCATACTTACTTTGGATAAACTAAAAAAACGCAAAAAGGTGCACGTACGTAGAAGTAAATTTCCTGCATTGACATGTGAAATCGAGTAATCAAGTGAAAGTTAGTTAATACAAAAAATAGAATCTAAATATACTAATTCATTTGAGCTCGATTGCGATGAAAGCTCAGAACTTATATAAACCGCTCTCGATTCCGCTTCCTGGGTAGAACCAGTACTGAGTGTTGTTTTATGAGAGGTATCGAGTCGACCTGAGGATCGAACCTGCAACCTCGTGCGTGAGCGGCCAACACTCTATCGATTAGACTAACGCCCCATGTAGAAAGAATGTAAACTAGTGAAAATGCACATGTAACAATGAATATGATGATCAATGAAACCATGTTCAATGTTGGTTTAGTCTATAATTTACTCACATCCAATGATCTAAATTTCATCAATTGCACAAGTGACAAAAACTATGTACATGATTATAAAAATAGTATACGGAAGGAACCCAGCAGCGTTTGTCATTCATGCAACCGTTTTTTTATATATCCAGATCAGGTAAAAATTCTCTGTTCGACAAATATTTGTGTAATAAAATGGGCTTCTGAAATGCTTTGTTATGTATGTTCAACTTGTTCATCGTGTTTGAGAAAATTCTTGAAGTGGTGACCTAATTGTTGTTTTGTCTCTTAATAATATTTTACACTAAACGGTCATTCTCTGTTGGTAGATAGTCATTAAATAAACATACAAAGCAAACTCATTGTTGTTTCTTTAAAGCAAACTTGCGGCGCCATTGATGCCTTGCATCAATCTTTGTCTTGTTCTAATAGAGGAGTACTTCGCACTTTTGCGTTAGCAACCAGCCAAAAGTTGAGATTGTTAGCAATCCAGCATTGGTACTATGACCTTTGGAAAAGTCTAATGGTAAACATAACTGCGTCATGAGCTCAAACAAGTTACATTTGAAAAACATTAAATAGCACGATGTAGCCACTAGGTAGCGGTTATGTACTAACCTGTGTTCTAATCATGAACTCGGGGATATGTTGTCAATTGAACTATTTTTTATTAAAATGATCTCGTACAAATTGGGCGTATTCCCATCAAGTATTTCTGCTCCATAATAGCATTTAAAAACTCAATTTATATTGCCGCTTTAAGTGGTTAGGTGAAATACTGCCGTCTCTTGTATAATACCTGTATCATGTGTTTTTTAGCTGCTAAATGAACGTAGCCTTAAGTAGGAATTTTATGAAAAGTATCCATGCCGAAAACGAACTACTTTTTTCACAACGGGGAAGAACTATATAGCTGTGCAGTCTCCTTTTTATGACAAACTTTATAGCCAACCGAACATTCAATTACGCAGTACTACAATTGTAATATATTCTACATATATTTCGTGATTGATAGAATTCTAAATTCGTGTAATATTTGAAACACAATTGTGCAGGAGTTGTAACGTTATTCGTTTCTTTTCGGTAAGTTTTATTTTTATGTTTTTAAGCTCAATATTGCAATAAAAAAGATTATTAGCGCATAGCTGTTAGAAATACCTGATCCATTTATTCAACACAAAATATATGTCCACATATGCTTTGGAAACGACACTGTTAATTTTTATCGATTCTGGTTAGAATGACATAACATTCGTTTGTTCTCTTATAAGATTATTGATTATTTCCTGGCCAGTTTTAGTTTTGTGTATTTCACGGAATGAGTTAATATGTACGGAATTCGGTGTGTTTAGTTTAAACATATTTTATTTCCATAAATATACAATTGGGTCGGGTCACAAGTTTTTACAACGTTAGTTACGACCCTTCCCTAAATACAATGTTACATAAAATTAATACATGGCTAAAATGTTGTTAGAAAGTTATACTTTTATAAACAAATACAATGCTTAAGCGAAAACAAACATACAACACATTATGTAGTGCGTAAAAATGGCACAAAATCAATATGAATCTCACAAAATGCTTTTGTTTCCAATGAGATTTCCGCTGTTATCAAATTTTGTATTTGTCGGCTTGTCGCACCTAACCGGAACAGCTTTCAGCGGTTTAGTGAATAGTTGTCGTCTCTTTAGTCTAGTTCATCGGCGACGCTTAGTAAAGATCAGTAGATCATCGTCTCTTGCATAATACACGTCATGGTCAACTCTATTTCCAGTATGAACGATTGAGGCAGAAGCTTGCATACTAACTCGCTACCATTCATTCGCCTTTATCTACGTCACATGTTTTGTAAGTTTTTTGCAATATCAAAACTAACAACGCATTTGATAAAATTAAGATGGTGCTTTTCAGATAAAATCTGTTATTATAACCGTTGAGTTGCGTGCGTGCATATGGATTTTAAACAATGTCAAGTGTTTTTTTTTGCGCGCGGACGTATATGAAAGTAAACAGATAAAAACATAATTTTAAGTATAAATGCAAAACTAATTCGAATGAAATACTAATAATTTATACTTGCCATGTCTCGTTTTGTTCAATGTATGAGTGATAAACTTATACGTATTAAATAGTTTTGATATTGACAAAAAATCTGGCAAACCTGAGACGGTGTCCAGAGCGCAGCGTTGAAAATCCTCGGAGAGATTGGTTCGTTGACTGGTTACAAATATTTATTTACTTTTAAGAAACACATACATATTTAAGGATAAAAGTGCTTGTATTCAAATATCAAATCGTCTTGTTTTTATTTGCCTATTTCTGGATATAATACCAAATATATATGTGATCCAGATTATATATAAAAAAAGCTTTCTGTCCACGCCTTATCTAATCAGGCTGCAGTAAGAGTAACAATATGTAGACTGGATATTGCAAACAAGCCAGATGACACAGTAATGATAAGTGCCAATGATGATTTATCCCAATCAGAGTACTTTAAATAGAGACATATAAAAGTAACTGCTTTAAATAAAAAGCCGAGTTCTATATATTAAATGTATAATAATTATGATAAAACGCATTAAAATCGAAAATCACATACATGCATTATATAAAGATTTAGATAGTTACTGTTATAACAATAGAGCACATAACGATGATTAAAGCATATATACTGAACGGAACAGCAAACCTGCCACCTGACATTTTATGCTTTTTCTCAAAAAGTATCAAAGCAATTTTCTTGAAATTTGGACTTGGATAAGAAATTATATTTAGGCTATATGAAAATACATAGGTGTCTGTTAATGACATATATACATATATACATATGTATGATCAAGAACTTAGTATTTTTTTCAATAATTTATTCAGTGAACGCTCCTGTTTTAAGAGGCCTTACCTATGTAACCTATGTTTTTTCGATCTTAGCAGCAAAACTGCACATTTATATGAAACAAAATATATTATGGATATTTTGTTTAATAATTTATATTGTATTTTGTGTCTGTAGTGTAAAATTCTTTAATTAAGTCACGGACTTGTTTATAACTTCTTAATTTATGTGACAAAATACAAAATCTACACCCGCGATATTAAAGTCACTCATTGGCCAGTATCGGGTTATGCTAAAACATTGAGGAATAAAACAGAAAATGTCGGCTTGTGTATTAACGAATTTCTCATAAATAAGATAAACTACAAGGACGAAATCAACTCGTTTCTTCGAATGGGACATGTCCCTTTGTGATTTAATAATTTTTTATCATTAACTGAACTGAAAGTTATAGGTGATGCATCTTTAAGGTATAATATAAGAAAACTATTATCTACATGGTGTTCTGGGCATGTTATTAACCCATTTTCTTTATTAACTGCATTACAGAATAAATGTAGATTGATAAATAAATACAGATACTAAAGATTGCTTTGAACAAATTAACCTTATAAATATAGAAACCTATGTAAGCCTTTGTGGAAATAAAATAACACAGGGTGGTTATCAACTCCCTCTTTCTCTCTATATAAAATGTCTTCAAAAGTCTCGGATTTGTAACCCGCCTAGTATAAGGCAAATAAACATGTATATGTTATGCTGAATAAAATATTGAATTGAATTGAATCTGAAATCTACACTTTTTACATAATTATGCCCATAGACCCTTTTTGTGATGAATATTGTTCATTTGTAATAAATAGTTCATTTACATTGCAATTGGACTATTTACAGTAGCTTGAATCCATCTATGAAAGCCGGGCCCGATTAGCTCAGTCGGTTACGCGTCTGACTATCAATACAGGGGTCGTTAGTTCGAATCCCCGCTCGGCAACAGTCTCCGTGATGATATATATATATGACATTGTGTCTCATTGTCATTCGTCTTTCACCGCTGATTCAAGTGGGAAAGTTATAAGTTACTTGCGGAGATGGGGGTGTGCTTGAGTACTGGTTTACCTTTCAGGATCGTTCGTCTGTTAGCCCTTAATGGCATAAAAATGACGCTAAATATCCAATCAATCAATCAACCATCTATGAAAGGTTTAACTTAGTTATTTAATTTACTTATGTTAGGTTCCTTTTAATCTCTTAATTATTTTTACAAATACACACCTTTATAACCTGCAGTATAATGCAAAAAATAATAAAACTCCATCAGTGAAATATTATTTCCATTAGTTAATCAGTATATCAATTAACATTAAACATAAAATCCCGCTATCTGCAATGTGAAACAGCTGGCTGCAGAGCGATATGTTTATGTGACGAGTTTTGTCGATACGGTGTTAGATTTTGTTGCGTGCCTAAATATTCATATATGCAATGGAGCAAGTATTAGATTACTTGTTATTGCAATTTAAAAGGTATAATTATTATATTTATGCGACCAGCATGTTTACTGATTTCAAGGTTAATGGTTTGTTCCGCACGTGTGTAGGAACGGGGTGGGTGGAAAGAAAGAATGAAAGAATGAATGAATGAATGAATGAATGAATGAATGAATAAAGTTTTACGGCGTACCAACACATTTGTAAGGTACCTGCCAGTATAGGCTACCCTTTAGTGTAGAATGCCGAGGTTTCCGTCATCTCTACATTTGTCACGATGCAGGCCTAGTTAAAACATCTAAATAGGGCCTACTCACATACATCAGGATACATGTAGGAAGGTACTGGATGGAACAATCGAACACAGTTGTACATAATATATAAATGCTCTATTTTATCATGTTAATCTATTTACGTTTTGTAAATGATCGAAGTAAATGAAATAATATACTAGACCTACATTTATATTACTTGATCTGCGGGTATATATTGGTAGATTAAAAAGTCGAACTCCGTCTGTAATGGGATCTTCCCCATTTAAGTGTTTATACAAGTCTCAAAGTACATATATATCTAAATATCCGTATGCGTGTTTTCTCTTTAAGAGCAATGTACCGTCTTGGACTAGTAACCACTTGATAACGACTCCGGACTGACATTTTGGAAGGCCTACTGTTAACTTGACTTACTAGTATAAAAATAGTAGAATTATTATTGTATTATCGTATATCTACCTTCAAGTGTCTATAAGATGTATAGGTTCTCAAATAGAAATTGAAATCTGGTGAGTCAAATTAATTACTGTAACTTGAATGTCCGAATTAAATGGCATTTCACTGATTGTAAGATCAATGAGGAAGACGACGAAATGCTGATCTGCTTTTGTATATATACATTCCGTGAACATACCACGTGATTACAACGTCCAATCAATGCATTTGATTCCAACGACCCTAAGTGATTTGCCCATGCTTATAAATCACTGAGACAAGTTTAAAATAACATAATATAGTAGGCTCACATGTTCAAGTGAAGGCTTTTATGAAAAGCCTGAGAATTATATACTAACAAAATAATAAAGCACATACAAATTTAAAAGCCAGAGTCAAATTTAGTGTGCGCATGAATCTAGCAGACGAAATAAACTACGCGCTCAATATAAAGTCCATAATGTATTAAATATTTAATCAATTGTAATGACACTGGTTCTTATCTGGCTTTTCAGTCTTTTTACATATTTATAACATATTGACAGTTTAACAACCAGAAAAATACAAATTCATTAAAAGCCAGCCATAAAAATCATGAAAGTAGTTCGCGCATCAGGAAGTCGATGAACCGCCATATTTTGAACTGTGGAGATGAAGGTCAACACTTGTCACACGAATGTCCAATTATCTCTGTTGAATAATGTTCACTAGAAAAATCACTTGATCCAATCACTGTTCAGTAAGTCACTGTATTTAACTATTAGTGTAAACATACCAGTTATCTTCCACAAGAGTTACTGTTCCTGAGAGTATCACTCTGAAATTCGCGGAGGTTTTCTAAGAAGAATGTTTTCCATGTTTTGAATACAAAAATCATCAATAATACGGTAAATCTGAAGGTTCTATTCATAACATGGGTTCACACACTTTAGCTGAAGATTGTTGTATGTCCGTAATAATATAAAACATGTTTAATATATTTGCAATGTTTGATCGGTATCTCATGTGGACATTTCAGCTGATCAATGTTTATTTGATATGATGTAAGCACCATGTAGTTAAAATATATGTGGAACACAGTACGAATGTTTTACGTTGACACGACACTGGAGTTCATCTATTGATTTAATTTATGACATGATCAGTGTTTTAAATGTGTATGTTTCACAGTTATAAAGTTCAATGTTGATATCTAATTATTAACGTATTGAAGAAACAACTTTAGATAATTGTGAAAAAAGCATATTTCTACTAATTGGAATTAAATAGAATTCGTGAAATTGGTTTAAAGTAAAACAGACATAAAAAAAGATATCATATTTCGACCAGTATAATGTCCAGGGCTTCCGTACAATTATGTTTTAATATGTTTCTTCTGGTGTTAATAGAACTCAAATTGTATGTTCTTTCAAACTGATTAACTCGTTGTGAAGTACAGCAACATCAGCAACATTTGACAGCAACTATGTAAATGACATTTTTCGTGTTAATATGTCATGTATTTCAAGTACTGGAGGGTGGTTCGGCTAAGAATAGAGTCACTGTCGATCGCTGCAGAGGGGTAGGTATACTGCGAATGGGTGTCCTGTTCATTTTATCATTTTTGTCATGCTCACTATTGTGATTAAATTACCAACCACTGTGTGGTTCCAGGGAGCCATATGAGTGATGGCAAGAATAGGATCACTGTGGCTCATGCATGTCGTAAGAAACGACAATTTGAGTAATACAATATAATTTGCTGAAACTCTGCAGTTCTGCAGGTATCAAGATTCTAGGTTCATTCTGCTTATTCATTTGTTGTGATTTTAAATCTGTGTGTTAATATGTTGTTTTTGTACATGTATTGCGAGCCTGGAATCTTACTTCCTGTTGGCGTCGAAAATTTTACAATGTGTTGGTACGCCGTAAAGCCCCATTCATTCATTCGTTCATTCATTCATTCAATTTCAACGTACTGTCTGACTTTATCACTATAAACGCCAATTTCACACAGTTAAGGTTATATGTGGCATATCCGTTTTATTTATGAAGGAAGGTTCGTGTCCCGCTTTGTCCAAAACCTTGATGTGAGGAAATATGCCAGTTACATGCGGAAGGAGGGTGGTTCTACTCAGATTCATTCTAACGTCTTCCTCCACCAGTCAAACTGAATATGTGATATATACTCTGAAATGTGTTAAAAATGGAATAAAACCCCATTCAAAAAAAAAAAGGAAAAAAAAATGAAAAAAAAAAAAATGAAACTCGCGACCCTTGGCTGACGACAATAAGAAGTGCCGGTTACCGACCGAGACAGCGGAACAAATAAACAGACACATATAAACGGTATCCACAAAGTCTTGGGAGAGTGCGGCGGAGGGTGTGTGCATAGAGTTTTATAAAGAGTAGATCCGCCATTGGAACGTACTAATCGCTGACCTGCAAATATAAACAAGTAGATCAATATATATAACGTTTTCTTTCATTTGGAAAAAAATATGTTTCTACACATTTCAAAAATGTATAGGTTATATATTATATAGAGATGTTTTAACAGATTAATTTTGGAATGAGGCAAAAGTTATAACGATGAGCAGCGCATGTTTGTCACTTTGCCTAATACAGGCACATGGTAGTTTTATCAGACATATCTAATGGGGCCACTGTTAATATAAACATTTGTCAAAACTTGACAAGTCTATTTGATATTATTTTGCTAATGTTCTCTTCAATTTCAAACTATATTATATGGTGTTGTTCAGATATAGAGCAAGCCTGGCATGGGCATATCTGCTGGTAGAAAACCTGAAAGATATGATGGCACGTTGGAGCATCTGAACACTTTTCAAGATAGCTGGAAGAGATAAGTACATGAACTTGGTCCGACATTAATTTTAAACATTTCGCCCAAAATGGTCCACTTTCTATGGACTGATCTCATAAAATACTTTTCTTTCCAAACAGATATCTCGAGTTTCAAACTTTAAGATGGGCCAGACACCAAACTGGATAACACGTGACAAAAAAAAAAGAATTGCGTCATGAGCACGAACATTTCATTTGCATATCACTGAATATTATCGTGTTGCCACTAGGTGGAGCTTATGTACTATCC
Source organism: Panopea generosa (assembly GCA_029582155.1). Lineage (NCBI taxonomy): Eukaryota > Metazoa > Mollusca > Bivalvia > Adapedonta > Hiatellidae > Panopea > Panopea generosa. The sequence continues at coordinate 28,773,930 of CM055901.1, read as the reverse complement.
TGTGTCTCAACCATGAACTCTTGGATAATTTTTCAATAGGACTTTTTTATATCAAACTTTTGTTTCATTAACAAACCGGGAGTACCGCTATTAAGTTTTTCTTCTCCAAAATAACATCGATACACTCAATTTGTTTTGTGTGTGGTTTCGCAAATCAAAGAGTTATTATTATCTATTGTATTGTACATGTTATTTAGCTGCTAACTGCACGTAGCCTTGAGTAGGAATATAACAAAACAGGTCATTGGCAACAAGAACTATTTTTTTCACAACAAGGAAGAATTATATTTGTGCGGTCCGATTTTATAATACGTTATAAAGTCACAATAACATTCATTTTATAAAGAACTATAATTGTAAACATATCATCCTACGGATAGATCGTAATTTATAGGTCTTAAAATCCTTTAGAAAACGGCACTGTTTTTTTATTGAATCGGTTTAGAAATGACATTCGTTTGTCTTTTAATTATCACTTGGCCAGTTTTAATTCTGTGATTTCACGGAATGAGAAAATATGTACAGAACCTATGTATACTAGACATTGTTCACCCATACACATTATGTAGTACATGAAAATGGCCCAACTATAAATTTGCACATTTCGCCCAAAATGATGCACATTCTATGGACTAATCTTAACAAAATATTTTTCTTTCCAAACAAGTATCTCGATTTTCAAACTTTGCTAATCTCGACTTGTAGAATTCTATGTATTTCACGGAGTGAGAAAATAATTATGTACGTAACTGACATATAGTAGACATTGTTCACCCATACACGTTATGTAGTACATGACATTGGTCTAACATTAATTATGCACATTTTGCCCAAAATAGTGCACTTTCTATGGACTGATCTCATAAAAAATGCTTTCTTTTCAAACAGATTTTCGAGTTTCAAACTTTGCTAACGTCTGCTTGTAGAATTAACCCGGAACAAGACCTTAATTAATCAAGGTGGACCAGACACCAAACTAGAAAACACTCGAACCTTTAATGACACGTGTATCCTCACTACTTTCCTTAAACAGATTACTTTTATTTTACAGTGTATCACATGACTCCTTAAACAGCTTTATGAATTTTGACAGCACACTTTAACTAGTAAATGGTGACTGTGATCTGGCCATTTTTTATATGTTTTATATGATAGCATGTGCTATCTCTGATCCTGAGCCTACCCAAGACATTTGGTTATTTTGGTCAATAAGTTACTTGGATGACATAGGGAAAATAATGATGACATTTGTATAGTTTGAACTTTTCTTCACAAAAGGACCTATTAATTATCAATTCAATATTTATGAAATCAATATAGACTAGTATTAGAACTGCGGATTTTTGTGTATAAATGAATCACACATTGTTATCAATGAATCAGTATAAACAGTGTACTGAGGGCACTGGCAGTCACTTATTGTCAAGAACTCCATTTTCATGCAAAAATCAGCCATGGTACCGAATAGCCGCTATGTCATATCCGGTATGAAAACAGTGCGCTTGCAATTGACTTGCATGATTCAGACATAACCTATGCGGGTCTCTAGACCATGTCCACACTTTGACACGAACCTATGAATTCTGGAACACGTTTATAAGCATAACACCAGAATCACATATTCTTGCATGCGTTAGCCAACGCATTAACATACAATGAAACGTAACGAATATGCAGAAAAGTCCTATCCGTTTGTTATGAAAACTTCAATCTTGTCTGTTTTATAATGGCATTTGGGACACTCATTTCTATATGGAATTCTCAATACATAACACTATGATGTCTGGGCAATTCTATTGTTTGTTTCTAAGCAACCGCGTAAAGTAGTTTACATGGTTATTACTGGGGTATGTTCAGTTCAGTGTTATTATTATTTATAAATTGACGTAAAAAATATATTCTTTTTTGGTAATTTATTTTGAATTACCCCATTCGCTTGCAGTTCATGCTTGGTCAATCGGGGTGTATGTTTGTTAAAGCAAGATAAAAATTAACACACTTACCATTAAATAACAAGATCTAATTACTATGTTTTTTTTGCATCACTTTTTAGCATTTTTCATCATTGGACAGACACAATTTTCATAGTCTTAATGATTGGAGAAACCTCTATCAAGGGAATAACCTTTTTTTACCAAAAAAGGGTATGTGGCATGTGTACATAAACTAGTATGATATTTTTTATACATGTCAAGCAATTTTGTACACAACATAGCATCAAATTTGTCATAAATGGTTTATTTATCATTCGTTATTATCCACTTCCCAACATCCTGTGAACTTGAGTAGAAATTTATTTAAATAAGCAAAATGTTTTATAATTTAATAGCCAATGGAACATTCATCTAATACATATAATTGTAAAGTAGTCAAAGATGGATCTTTAGATTCTTGGATTGTGCATGAGTTGTAACGTTATTATATAAACGAAATCCCCATTTTAAAAATAGACAGCACTTAAATACTTCGATCAAACCATTTTTACTACGTGTAAACCTGTATAACGGATCAAATTGGAATCTTCTTCTTGAAATGGAATTGAGTGATAAACAAAATACACATTTGTTGTTTTCATAAAGCATCGTCGTACAGATCAACAACTTCCGCTTTTCAATACCGTACGCTCCTACACTGTAACAGCGATTATAGAATAAATCACGTAAAACAACTTTAAATCGCGTTCTATTCGAATGCACATATTGCCTTCGGAATTTGACCTTAGGAATTTGTCGCGTATAGATCTGGGTATTCAATATTAAAGGGAGCACGTATTAAATTACTTGTTATTGCAATTTTTTGAAGGTATATTATTATCATATTTATGCGACTAGCATGTTTCAAGGTTAATGGTGTGTCCCGTCAAGTGCGTAGGGACGGGGTGGGCGGAAAGGGCCAACTCCCTCCGGTAACTGAAAAACATGACATATTAACGAAAAATGTCATTTACATAATTTCTGTCATACGTTGCTAATGTTGCTGTACTTCACAACGGGTTAGTCAGTTTGAAAGAACATACAATTTAAGTTCTATGAACACCAGAAGAAACGTTTTATATTGTAAAGCCTTCTTGTTCAACATCAATTTCTATCGATTTATATTCTGTTGGTTTTCAATTTTGTGTCTTTTTTCTCCTTAATACACAGATTATTTATGTTTTCTATATGTTTCATTTATCATAACTTGCATACTTGGAAACACAATATACAACGAGGCGAGAGAGAAAAAAGGAAGTAAATATTTATCAATTCAATACAAAAACATAGCATTATATTTCTTAAAATATACAGTTATAACAAATATAATGAATATGTAATTCAAAATGACCTAGTTATCCTAATACTGTCCACTCCAATGTCTAAATTGTAACCTTTATACTAATGTCCAAACTTAACCCATGGTCCGTACTGGTGATTTGATAAAAGTCCAGATCAGTCCAAATTAAGTACCAATATAAACTATTATTTCTTAGTCACACTGTAATGATAATAATAATAATAATAATAATAATAATAATAATAATAATAATAATAATAATAATATTATTAATAATAATAATAATAATAATAATAGTAAGGATGATGATGATGATGATAATGATAATTATGATGGTGATGATGATGATAAATAATAAAAATAATAATAATAATTATAAAAAAAAATTAAAAAAAAATTTATAATAAAGAAAATAATGATGACAGTAATAATAATGGTTATAAATGTCAATAATGCAAATAATAAATACTACTAATAAATTAATTATAATGATAATATATGAATAATAATGATAATGCTGATGCTGATGATAATGATGGTGATGATGATGATGATGATGATGATGATGATGATGATGATGATGATGATGAAAATGATAATAATAATCATCATAATCATCATATTACTACTACTACTACTAATAATAATAATGATTAATAATAATAATAATAAAATATAATAAAACGAATACATATAAATAAATACTACGAATAAAATACTAATAATACTAATAATAATGATGATCAGGATGATGATGGTGATGATGATGATGATGAAGATGGTGGTGATTATAATGATGATGATGATGATGAAAATGATAATAATAATCATCATAATCATCATATTACTAATAATAATAAATAATAATAATTATAATGATTAATAATAATAGTAATAATAATAAAATATAATTAAACGAATACATATAAATAAATACTACGAATAAAATACTAATAATACTAATAATAATGATGATGATATGGTGATGATGATGGTGGTGGTGGTGGTGGTGATGATGATGATGATGATGATGATGATGATGATGATATAATAATATAATAATGATTAGAAAAATAGATGATAATAATTAATAATATCATGTCATATTAATACACTTTCAGGGTTTTCTGAGAGAAATACAAATTTAAAAGAAGAGGAATAAAAGACTTGTGCTCCGCCTAGAAATAATACAACATTTGTTAATAATCACAATTATGGATTGCACCTAATACATGGAATCAGCCTTTATACAAAACAGGTTAATTGTTTGTTTTTAATAACTGTTTCTGCATATAAATGTGTATATTTTGATTAAAATGTTACTTAAAGAAGTTCAACTGAAAAAAAATGTTGCTGACTCGCATTTTTAAACTAATAAATATGTGTTTAATATTTGTAAAACATAAAATATATATTTTGATTACGTCATTGTTTAATTTCGATTTTCTTCTTCTGCAGTAATCAATGGATTCCCATGGAAACAAAACAAGAGATATTTATATATAAATACAATTATTTACAATTGACAATATCATCATGGATGTGACATAGTTTGCACTCAAGAATATTCGACATGGTAAGTCGTGATTAAATTTTAAGTCACATTTATCAAAATCTCTATCCTCCATCGTCCTTCTGTTAAATATTTTAAGATTGTGTGCACCATGGCGCATGCATCTGTTTTCAGATCTTGACCAAAACCTACATGGTGTCATAGTTATATTATCATCAAATCTATGATAACTTCTTGAGCTGGCAACATTCCATAATTATTGTCTGGCTTATTATTCTTCATTGATAAAATTGCGTTATTATGACAACTGTGTGCGATAAAGCAAAAATAATATCTATAAGAACTTAACTAAAGTTATATAACTACATGATCAGGGACAATCACCTGAATTGGCCAAATCGGATAATTAATACCTGAACTTTATTAATAACATAGCATTTAGTTCTTTCGCATGTTATTTGATATGTGTATGTAAGATTGGAACATTATCATTAACATATGTAATGTTGGTCTTAAGTTTGTATTTATAACGTAAACCATTTATGGGAACATATACATTTAGACAATTTACATTTAGGACCTCTTTACATAAAGACTACTACCAATTAAATATTACTAGTACTAATCATTATTCAAGTTTCAGTCTCTCATTCAACCGTCATGATTATTTAGATTATTTAAAAAATCATCTGAATTTCTGTGTCGTTATCTTCAAAGTAAATAGATTATTCATTAAATCTTTTGGTAGTTTATTATTTTTGTTGTTGTCTTTAAATCATTTTTATTAATTTTGTCGTTGTCAATAAATAACATATGCAACAATTAATATAAAATATACAAGTTTTAAGTTTATATCTGATCTTCAGAGTATTGCCATGTAACTGTCAACGAGAACATTTGTGATGTTCTGATGTGAAGTATTCCAAATGGTGTTAGAAGATCAACTTCAGAATCCCCTTTACCGAAACTGGGTGAAATCTGGGCTTGCGTTGAAGTACTTAAAATGTGGTTTGCAGAACTTTGTAGACAATAAGGTGAAGACTTTACATAAAGCATTTCTTGCCGATATTGGCACAAATCTAGGTTTGACACCAATTAACTGTGGTCAATGTACGACAGAAAATGTATTATCGTGTCCAACAAAGGGTTTTTGTCACAAGAAGGGGAGACAATGTGCTTTTCATGATTCTACAAACCCTGCCAAAAAAACAACTGCTTGTCCAAACAATATCTGCGGACGCATTTATAAAAAAATCATTGGCCAGCATCGATATGGTTCACCTTGCTGGAAGAATACCGATGCGTTGAAATGGTGTACAGATCACTGGGAGATTGCGAAGTGCTTCATTGACTCGGCAGGTTATAAAGACAAAACAAGTGCTGCTGACAGTGATTGTTCTGGCATCCTCAATGTGGTCGTCAATGGACTTTTTATGCAGAATGCCCTTGATTCATATATCGATCCTCCACGTGATATCTTCAGCAAGGTAGCTGCTTATCAATATTATGCTAGTAACATTTAAATTATGTTGTGATTTAATGAAAATTACGTCATAACATGTAGCTTCATTTGTAAGAAACACACATGGCGATATCTTTTTCTCCAAATACCATCCAAGTACACTGTTATTCAATATTCAATCGATCTGAAAACACACATTTTTTACACTGACAGCCGAAAAAAATATATAGGGTGCTGGTTTGCATTTTAATCCCCTTTTATAATGTAATACATTTGATTCGGGGATATCAATTATTCGAAATAATCGATTCTAATCGAAAGGTGGCTAAATGAGCCACAGATACCTGCTACAAATGAACTTTCTCATAGCATTCGTGTTCATTTTAATTAATGTTTTTCCTGCAAAATAGAATTATAAAGTGATTACATTTTTAGTTTTTAAACTTATAGCTAATTTAAGTAAATTAAATGATATTATCAAATGTGTACTAATCTTAATTATTTCTAAGGATATACATTTTATTTTCATAGAATCGCCTTGCACGAAATTCCATCATGCATTCTGCTAAACTGGAAGTTACCGATGCCGATACGATAGATCATATTGACAACATGATTGATCTCCTTAAAGACAAAAAGTTGTTGTTTCTCCAGGATGCAATGGATGCAAGAAAGAATCTTGATGAGGTATTTATAATCAAAACTCATACTCAAACTATATACTAAAATAAAATAAAAAAACGAGTCTATTATTTTCTGTATTTTTCACAATCGTAGTTTCGACTTTTCACCATTGTTATTACGACTTGTTACCATCGTAGTGTCGTCGTTTCGACTTTTCTTAATTTAATAAACATGCCGCGATGACCCCAATGGGACACCGTACAGTCCCTAGCTCTGACTTTAGTAATGTTATATTTTCGAGCAACACTGAATAATGTTTATGAATTTACAGGACCGGAAATAACACAACACTAAGTCGAAGTACAGGGAATGTAGCACATTTTTTCTATTGCGTTGATATTAAACCCCGATGCCAACTCTTCCGTATGTATTTGTATTGCACGAGTGCTCATTATAATTATGATGTACGTATATTGATTATATTTATGGCAATTTAGGGGATGTGTAATACTTTTGCATAATTGATAAATATTAGAACATGCCATTGGCAATTGTATATTTCAGTGTGTGTGTTTTTAAGTTTCAAGATTATTGTATGTTTTTATTACAGTTATCAAAAACTAAAACTGTTACCATAACAACGGAAGATGAACTTGCAATTCGAGAAGAAGCATTGAATGCTTTAGATGAAAAAAAACAAGAAGCAATACAAAATTTAGATGACAAATATTTTGAGAGCATGGAAAATATAAACCAAAACAAAGATTCCGTAATGATTGATATAGATGAAAAACAAACAGAAGCAAGAGATGCTATAATTAAGCTCTGTGCCGAGCAAAGAGAACAGATGCAGCATATCCATGATGTAAATATTGACGAAATGGACAAACGTTTGGCAGAGTCAGAAAAAAGAATAGAAGATTATTTTCAAAGAAAGATTGATGAAATGCTTGATGGGTTTTGTCAACAAAAGTTCAAATGTTTACAGGATCAGATACATGAATTAAAACAGGTAAATACTTTGTGCCTCAGAACAAAACTGTCTACTTTATTTGAGTGACTCCAGGACCATCGCATTACAATTAACAATTAAATGATTAACATGTATCAATTAAATGTTTACTAGTTCTAATCATTATTTCATTTATAAAAAAAACCCATCTAAGTTATATCAATTTCGGTGTCTTTATCTTCAAAATAAATAATTTATTAATTAAATCTGTTTGTAGTTATGATTTTGTTGTCTTTGAAATGCATTATATTTATTGTTATATTAAATGACAATATTTTAGGAATTCATTGACTGTAAAGCTGTGGTTGAAAATATACGGTTGGAAGTGCAAACCTTGCAGCAGAAGCATTGTGGGAGAATAGAGCAACTAAAAGAATACCACGCCAGCAAAAAAAGTGAGTCTAGCACTTATTGGTTACAATTTGCGATGATGTATTACATAAACGGTTTTATACATGTACCATTTTTTGTCTACATAATTTCAACAATATACGCTGTTGGAATAAAGTCATTTTAGCTCCGTTCTCGCATACTGTTTTAGAATCACGAAACGTCGTCCATATTTATGTAATTGGTTGTGCAGCATACTTTAGGTGTTGACTCGACAGTGTTTTGTATTGTTTGTTAAGTGAGAGAATGATTTGTCAAAGAGAGAACACTCGATTGATGAAGATATATTAGTTTTGGTCTCGAGTTATCATTCTTATTGAATAATTTGTAAATATATTATATATATTGAAGAAAACGTTTTATTTATTTTTTCGGATAAGATTTTTGTAACACGTTGAAAATACTTTCCTTATTTCACAATACTTATCAACCGGGCGTTTCAATGTGTACATGATTGTATCGAGTTTTCCACATATACGGTATCAATACAAAGCAAAGTAAATTGGATAAATTTTAAACTATTTCATGATATTGCCAGCTATTGAAAATTAAACAAATATAAAGAAGCCAACTTTAGCCTTTCCCCCAACAACAATGGTGTCAACAATAAGCTTAGCCAAAACAATGAAGGTCGCTCAGAATAATGTGAGATTATTTTGATAGGTACTACTCTAACATGTATAATGCAATACACAATATTTCAAGAACAAGATAAGTTGCTCTGAGCAAAACCGATAAAGGAAAGATAATCAAAACACTTAAATGCCATCTAGAAAGAATGCTGCAAGGTTTTGAATAATTAATCCAAATTCCATAACCATGAACAAAGATTGGTGACTGTTAGTCAAACATTTTCAAAGAAAATGAAATATTCATAGAGGTCAAGATTGGTGCGTGGTCTGTCAAGAGTGGTTCAGCCAATTATACATCCATGAGTCATAATTGGTGACTCTAAGTCAAACAGTTTAAGCGAAATGGAGCCAGAAGCAAAAACTAAAAATTACCAGAACTTGAATAACACCACATTTTTTAATATGTATAACAACTTAATACTTCCTTAAATAGTATCTAGAAAGGGTCATTCGCGACCGAGCGGTCTCGTGCACTGTTGTCTAATGACCATTTATCTCTCATCGGTAAGGTCGTGGTACGATGTCAATCCAAAATCTGTGTGTCAGAAAGTTTGTCAGTTACTTGCGATAGGACGGTAGGTCAACTCAGAGGCTTTCTGAGGTCTTCCTCCGATAAAATTGGATATGCCATGTATAACTAGTTTTTGTGTTGCAAATTAAACCCTATTAAAATGTTATCTTCGCGATTACATTATTTGGAGATAATAATATCTCTGTTCGAAAGGCTACTTTGCGATAGGTTACTTTCCAATGTTTACACTGGTTTGGTTGAGATTCTTATCAAATATGCGGATCAGAAGCAGAAACCTGAGAGCTCTTCATCGAATGATATTAAAGAGAAATGACCTCTTGATTATTACAACGGTGTATGTGGTATAGGGAGATATATTATTTATAGAGGTCAAGATTGGTGCGTGGTCTGTCAAGAGTAGTACAGCCAATAACACAACCATGAGTCAAGTTTGGTGACTCCAAGTGAAACAGTTTTAGTAAAACGGAGCTAAAAGCAAAAACTAAAATTACCAGAACTGGAATGATATCACATTTTTTATATGTATAACAACTTAATAATTCCTTAAATGTTATCTAGAGAGGGTCCTTAGCGACTGAGTGGTCTCGGGTGCTGTTGTCTTATAACCACTTATCTGTCACCGGTGATGTCGTAGTATGAGTTCAGTCCAAAAACTATTTGTCAGAATGTTTGTCAATTACTTGTGGTAGGACGGTAGGTCAACTCGGAAGATTTCCGAGGTATTCCTCCGATAAAACTGAATATGCCATGTAGAGCCTGTTTTGTTTTCGTGTTGCAAATGTCGTTAAACCCTATTAAAATGATATATTTCCAATAGCATTATTTAGAGATAATAATATCTTTATTTAAAAGGTTAATAAATGTTAATAGATGTAAACCTTTATTAATACGCGAACATGAGAAGGATCAATTTTAACATTATCGTGTTTCCTTTCATTTTATGCCACCATGATAGTTTAGTTTAGTTTAAACTTATTGTTCACATGACTGTGAAACAAATTCTTACAGCTTGGACAAATCACGCTCGAAGTCTTCCTGGGTAGAACCATTACTAAGCATTTGTGGAAAATGTGTCTTTTTCAAGGACACCACACATAGTCGTGTTGGAGGATCGAACCCACAACTCTACCACTGAATCACGGGCTCCACTCTGATAACAGTTTTAACTGACTTATATTAAGCATACGATTAATCATATGATTATTTGTGCATGCAACCGTCTTTTTTAAATATTTACTAATAGCATTGTTATGAGTTTGAGATAATTTTAATAAGATACAAGTCTGTAAGTTTCAATGTTTGGTTGCCTTCAGTGCAACTTGACCATTTTATACATGCTGTGTGGCGCAGTAAAATTGACCCTCATATAATTTCTTACTAATGTTAGTTTCAATTCTGATTTCTAAATATTATGAAGCAATTCAGGTGCTCGAAAATAACATAAATATGTATGATATATAATAGCACTTTAGCCAGTGTTACGGGGTGTGAAGTATGTTTTATATTTCATTACATTTCAGAAAATATTCAATATAACCGAGTTTTCTATCTTCATTTTTGCTTGCTTTTTGTGAATTCAATGAATTCTTTAATCAGATAGTATGAAAATACAAAAAAAAAAAAAGAAATAAAGAAAACGAGAATCCAAATGAAAAACACACATTAGATAAAAGCCAAAACTTCAGACTGATATAATTGCTTTTGTGTATCAAAATTTACATTATCATAGTACATTGGCGTATTTAAATGTATTTCCTCTCAGTTAAACAATAGTGGATTCAAATTGGATTCACTATACTAAATTACCTCAAGCTATTCTATTGTTTCTGTTCTTTTTTAAGCAATCAGATTAACAAGGTATTATAAGCACACATATTCTAGTTATACTGCTTACACAATTTTAAATACTGTAAGTTGAGGCTATATTATGTGTTATATTAAGATTCACACAAATCGTGCTTTTGACTTTACATGTATATGTCTGTATATTCCTCTTCAGAACTTCAGGAAAGCCTGTGCCAGATGTACCAGAGACACCTGTCACAAATTCCTATATCACCACTACTAGAAGAGGTGACTGCTGATGTAAACGATGTATACACAGAACTTGTTATATGTGACGACTTAATAAATGACTCCAGAAAGCGTAAGCAGTTAAAAGTGAAAAAATCAGAAAATGAAAAACATGTGGAATCGTATAAAGATATTTTCAATAATGGTAACATACCATGTACGAAAATATTTATACTTGGAGATGCAGGAATGGGTAAGACTACTTGGTGTATGAAACTTGTGAAAACATGGTTAAGTAGCCTAACCAAGTTAATCAACAACGCAGATTTAGATGAAGATGAGCAAATAATGTCTAAATACGAATTCGTATTTTTCATTTCTTTGCGACACGCGAAATCTGATAGAAGCATATCAGACATGATACAAAATAAATTGTTTCATACTCAGCCTGACTTGATGGCCATTACTAACGCTGCTCTAGACATTGATTCTGATAAGTGTTTAGTAGTGATGGACGGTTTAGACGAATGGTCATGCCCAGACCAAGGAACAACCCTTGACAAAACTGGACTTCCGCTCAGAAACGAATTACATAAATGCACAATCTTAACCACATCAAGACCGTGGAAAATGGAGTCTCTTTGTCTGAATGATACAGAAATAGATAGAGCTGTAAAAATAAAAGGATTTACACGCAAAAACATTGATAAATTTACCACCACTATAATACAAAAACTTAACGAAAGGAATGGGAAAAACAAAAGTAGCAAGAAATGCATTGAGGATATGAAAAACACAAATCAAAATATTATGGAAATACCATTAATGCTTACATCAGTGGTATGTTTATGGTATGAAAATGATTTAATAGAAAGGTTACTTGCTAAAGTTTACAGTGGATTGGTTGAAATTCTTATTAAATATGCTGAAGGGGGTACTCGTAAAATAGGTCAGAAGCATAAGCTGAGTAATCGGTTATCCAATATAACTTCATTAGAAGATATTAAAAAGGAATGGGCTCACCACGAATGCAATCTTCCGCAATGCGTGTCAAGTCAACGTCTATGTTCCGTGTATGGGCCTCTTATGTTAGCACTTGGTAAATTAGCTTTTCATGGTCTTTTCTCGACTGACAAAGAAGCATGTCTTGTCTTCAATGACGAATCAATTGGTAAATACTTAAATGAGGATGAACAAGAGATAGCACTAGGAATTGGCATCTTGTCTCTATCAAAACGTGTAGGAAATATTATCGAAAGAGACTTTAGCTTTTCATTTTTACATAAAACAATGCAAGAATTCTTTGCAGCTATGTATATGGTTTCGGGAGACAATGATCATAAATCAAAATATATAGCTACATACAAATCATATTGTAAAAACGTACAAAATGTGTTTGAACTAGAACATTTATTTCTGTTTATATGTGGTATGTGTCCCTATATGGCGAGTGATATATCGAAACATATAACAACTGTATCTCCGGCTGTCATTAGACAAAGTTGGAGTGAAGACCATTATTCTTTTGTTCGAGCCGATATTGTGGCTAGCGAGTTAAACACATATTTACTAAGGTGTGATGAACAAAAATGTTTAGTATCTCCTGAAGAAAATCAAATTTACATTAAACGCCATTACTTGAATTGGCCAAAGAAAACAAACAGCCTATTTAAACAGGATGTACAGAAGCTTGCAAACACACTATCATATCTAAAAAAGTATGGACAAAAAGACACGTATTCAGTTATAGTTAAAAGATTTATACCAGTAGAATTTGACATACACTTTTTGTGTGAATACCTAAAACGTGAACATAATATAACCGAGATAGACATATCCTGTACTGATGGGTATCCTCTATTAAGCTTTTCCCGAGCCGTATTTGATGAAAATACATTCACAATTTTAAAGCATACTCTGCAAAATGTACAGTGTATAAGCAAATTGTGTTTGGAAGGAATGCAAATTGATTGTACTGACATAACCTCTAATATATTATTGGAAATGCTAAATCAAACTTCATTGAAAAGTATAAAGTACGTAAATTCAAATATACCTATAGTTTTCTCAGTTTCACATATTGAAGATGTTGATATCAAAAATGTATCCGAACATGTAACATGGCAGATGTTGAAGTGCTTGAAACATGCGTTGAACCTTAAATCGATGAAAATAGCTAACAAAATGGTTAAAGAATTAGATCATATAACAGGATCAACAAAGGTCTTTGATTGGACACATTATTTACCTATTGATTTGAGTTGTTCAGATAAGTTACACTCTCTTAAATTACGAGGTCAAATGGTTGCATTCATTCATATAAAGCCAACATCACTGTGCGAGATCAAACTAAAACAAATAAAATTTCTAAAACAAGCAGATGCATCAACAGCTTTGCAACAATGTAGAAAATTAACAAAGCTTCACCTTGAGGAAATGTCCTTTAGAGGATATCTTGATCTATCTGAACACACGGAGTTGACATTTCTGAAAATAGTAAATGTTACTGCAAACACAATCATTCTACCAAATAACTGCATACGGAAAATGGAGTTACGTAGAATGAAACTTGATATGGTAGAGAACCTACAAAACCAATCGCAAATAAAACAACTCACTGTGCCTGAATGTACAGGGAAGTTAGTTTTGTCCTGTTATGAAAGTTTAACAACACTAAATCTTGTCCACTCAAGTGATATTTATTTTCCGATGCAAAGTATATTACGACGGCAAGAACAACTACGAGAACAACTACAAGTCGAATTGCCACCTCCTGGACGTCTAAAGAATGTTAATATTGGTCAAGATTCTTTCAGATTAAAATTATTGCAAGATCTCAAAAATCACGCGCAGATTGAGAAACTAGCTGTGAGGAATGTTTCCATGGACTATTATCGAAGGTATGATAGTACACCCAGTTTTGTGCAGAAGCCACATCTTAGACACATTATGAATGCCACAAATGTTGAATACATGGTTAAAATATTGCCCACTTTTATAAGACTGGAAACGTTAAATCTTGAGAACATAGATTTTTCAACTCAAACTCTTGTTATATCGAAAAAGATGGAAAAGTTGAAAGAATTGAATATTCGACATTGTCAGATGACCACAGGCAGCTTTAAGTCTTTTGTGCTGAGTCTGAAGGATCTGAAACAGTCAGTGAAAGTGACGTATTTTCGTGGAGACAAATTTTGTAGTCACATGTCAGCCTTTATCATGAATTGCTTACATATAAAGATCAGATGGTTAGATAATGATGTGATCGGAAGCATTATGTTTTACACATGTTGACTCGTGTACCAATATAAGCAATAAATGTTGTACGTACCTGAAGATGATGACTAATTAGGATTGTATCATTTTCATGAAACATATATTGAACTCAGCAATATGACTCTGTAGAATTAATGTACACAGTGATAAAAATGAAAAGAGAAATGTTAGAAGAACCAAGTATAATAATTCTGAGTTGTCGGACAATGATGGATGTAAACCATAAATTTGCTTTACACATAAATATCGATATGAACTGTATGTGAAAATGAATGGTTTTATTATAATTAGACTATAATAATATATGCAGCTAAAGGAGGAGTAGGGTTAATTATTTTATTCAATGTATTCACATTTTCACACATTGCTAGGACACATGTTTGAGTCTTATGTTTCTTGCACTGTGGGGATCGTTTTAAGAAAAATAAATATCACAACTACATGTAGAGAGAGAGAGAGAGAGCAGTTGTAGATTACAATCTGAGCCTTCTCTGTTGGTAATAAAGGTTTGGCTACCGGTAAGTATGTATATTTCCCTCGTTGATGGACCAAACTCAATAAAGGGATACAATTTTCAACTCTTCCTTCAAGAACCAACCAATATTTGATATACAAGACCCCTAGAGTTTTAAGTTGAGACTGGGTCCTTTAAATGGGATTTGTATCCATGATGAGCCAGCAGGGGCATATTGGAATATTCTAATTTTATATTTGCATTGGGTAGAGATGTAATTTTCAGATATATATTTTATGTGATTTTTTTCTAAATACGAGAACATGCCGGAACATCTATAGAACATCAGTTTATTTAAAATGATTTTTTTTTGGAGATGTTATGTCATACGATGACTTACTGAAACTAATATGCCCATAATGTACCATTTTTTAGTTATTTAATAAAAAGAATCTTACATTCGTACTCATTTATTATTTTATTTATTAAACTCGGCAAAAACAATATATTGCTTAACAAAGCCTCACATATTATAGTTTTGCCAACTGTTTGAATAAACTCATTAGTAATTCCGCTATATATCATGCATCCACTGCTTGGTAACTTTCGCCTCATTCAGACTTCCTAAGATAAACGAATTTCAACTTTATGTAACAAACGAGACTGATCAAATTGAAACCAACTTAAAGCAACACATCCACGTTTAAACTTTTTTAAAAAGTTTTTCAATTGAGTTGTGAGCACATTTCCCATACATAAATATATGGTCAATGAGCTGTATATGTGCTAACAAACACTATCCAGAACGCTTTAGAATTTTAAAAAAAGATGTCCAAATTATAAAGCGTGACAAACGCTTTACAAATTATTTTTAAATTGCCGAGGATTCCAACTTGGCTTCAAATTGAATTATGCGAGTTGTATTAAAAAACTTCACGTTTTAGTGCTTAGTGTACTTTACCTGCCTTGAAAGTCATTTAGACAATTTTTTTTGACTCGGGTGAGTTACACGCTTGTTTTATAAAGTGTTAGTCACGTATTATAATTTGGGCACCATTTTGTTCCAGATTGTGTTTATATGCTCATATACAGCTAATTGATCGTATGTTTGTATGGGAAATGTGCTCATAACTCAACTAATTTTTTGTTTTTAAAAGTTCAAACGTGGATGTGTTGCTTTAAAGTCATATAATTTTATCAGTATATGTTCCAAAATTTATTTCAATTTTATGAAGGAATATTTTTTAAACTGTCATTGGCAGTGTATTATCTTTTTATAACATATTTTAGCATTTCGTAATGGCTATATTCATATGGCATTCAAGGCTCAGTGGGTATATCTAAACATCATGTATCAGTAAAAAAAGTTTGTCAATTCTTTTGTAAAAAATGGACATTCTGACTGCAAAAAAATGTTATTTTTTTGTTTTTTTTTGTTTGGGTTATTACAGAGGTAATCATTTCAGTTTAATTAATGAGTTTGACCATAGCATGCATATACAATTGTCTTGTATCTAATGTCATCATGGAGTACAATATGAGTAAACTTGTATAATGTTAAATAAAGTGTATCCATCTATATTTTACCATTTTTCTTATTTTATTTATTCCATGTAATAATACTTTGGCTATAGAGTGACTTTATATTGCATTGAAAAACTTTCAAAATGTTATACATTTTATGCAATTTTTAGACCTATAATATTTTACCCAACACTTTTAGAGATTAAAAAGATATATATGATGGTAAATTGAATTTTATGTAAGTACTTCTTCAATAATGTGTTGTAATTATTACTGCAAACTGATTAGTTTGTTGTATGCAGTGTAGAGCATCAGCCTCACATGTGAAAGGTCGTGGGTTCGATTACCGGCCCGTTATACCAAAGACTTGAAAAATGGTACTAGAAGCTTCCTCACTTGGCTCTCAGCATTTAGAGGAAAGTTCTGGGTCTGCTCTGCCATATGTCTTTATATTGTTACTGGGTGGGGTATCATACCATCTGCGGCATGATACTCCATGTGGCAGCGCTCAGAATACTGTCTCAAGTGGACACCGTGGCAATATAACTGAAAAATTGTTAAATGGACCCTTAACGCCATATAACAACTGTTGTCTGTCAACAACACATTTCAAGCCATTTTATGTCAAAGCTGATTTCTGTATGCTGGTAATACTGGTTATGAGCTCACCTGAGCCGAAGGCTCACAGGTAAGCTTTTGTGATTGTCCTGTGTCTGTCAATGGCATTAATCCTATGCTTCAAACGACTTCTACTCTGAAACCACTCGACATATTTTCACAAAATCTGATATGAAGCATTTTTACATGAATCTCTCTCAAAAGTGTTCAAATCATGCCACTTGGGTCAAATTTGAACCGGCCTCAGTTTTAAAAATCTTCTCCGAAAGTGCAAGTCTGGAGCTTTGATATCTTGCATGTAGTATCACCTAATTAGTTTCTCTCAGATTTGTTCAAGCTATGACCCTAGGGTCAAAATTGGATTCGTTCTGGGACTTATAAGTTTAACATATGGAAATTTTTATTTTAATTTTTTTTCTCAAGAAAAGACTAGCAGAATTTGTTTATATTTGGTATAAATGATCCATATGAGTAGGGTTTTTAAGTGTGTTAAAAAAGGGGATAGGGTCCATTGGGGCCAAAATGACTGGTTCAAAGCGTGAGGGTAAATAAAAACTTATACATACAATGGGGCCCAGTAAGGGGACTTTGATTTTTATATAGGAATAGTATCGGAGAACAGGAAATTATGTTTTTCCCATCCAATTTTGGTATTGTTCCAGTCATATTGATGTATGAAGCATTGTTTAGTCATAACAGTTCAGACCTTTAAAGGGGATTTAATATCCATAAGGGGCCAACAGGGGCCTAAAAAGGGATAAAATGATGAGATTTCAAAAACCTTCTCAAGAACTGATGAGCCAAATTCATTCATATTTGGCATAAATGATCCCTACAAATTTTGTTCAAATGAAGGGGTTATCAAGAACTGAAAAACCAAAACTGGGTATATTTGGTTATAATGATCTCTATGAAAAGGGGTTTCAAGTTTGTTCAAATAAAGGGAATTTTGATTTTTACATAGGAAAACATCTTGCTGTCTGGAGCATTATTTAGTCATAACAGTTGAGACTGGGTCTTTTAAAAGGAATTTAATACACATAAGGGTCAGCAGGGTAAAAAAGGAACAAAATTGTGGGATTTCTAAGATACTTTTTCTCAAGAACAAACCAGCCAAATTTGTTCATATTTAGTATAAATGGTCCCTATGAGTAGATGTTTGTTCAAATAAAGGAGCTAGTGTTCATTGGGGCCCAGTAAATGGACTTTAGATTTTAAATAATATTACTATGTGCATACAGATTATTCTCAAATTTCGAAAAGAAGTGAAATTAGGAGAGTGACTTAGGCCCTCTTGTATAAATGGTCAAAAACTGTAGTAAAATAACAAACTACATGTATGTCAAATGTGTTACTATAAAAAGGGCATAGGACATATTTTACATACAATACATAATGTTGAGGTCCATATGCAAGTTTACCCACTTGGCAGTTGGACCTAGAATGGTATATGGACTAAAACACCATTAATTGTTATAGATCTAGTGTACAGAATTTATACAAGCACAAAACAAATATTACAATTTAGGCATAATACACCCTTTGGCTATGCTAGCATATTAAAATAATTGCACATTGTATATATTAAACTGGATGATGTCATTCCTGTTCTTTATATTAGACTGGGTCCAGTCCATATACTTATATATAAGACTGGATGACATCATCCCCATTTTTTATATCAGACCGGGCCCAGTCCATATAATAATATATTAGACTGGACATTGTCTCCGTTTTTATATTAGACCAGGTCCAGTCCATATACTAATATATCAGACTGGATGACATCATCCCTGTTCTTTATATTAGACCGGGTTAAGTCCATAAACTAATATATTAGACTGGATGACAACATCCCTGTTTTTTATATTAGACCGGGTTAAGTCCATAAACTAATATATTAGACTGGATGACAACATCCCTGTTTTTTATATTAGACCGGGTTAAGTCCATAAACTAATATATTAGACTGGATGACAACATCCCTGTTTTTTATATTAGACCGGGTTAAGTCCATAAACTAATATATCAGACTGGATGACATCATCCCTGTTCTTTATATTAGACCGGGTTAAGTCCATAAACTAATATATTAGACTGGATGACAACATCCCTGTTTTTTTATATTAGAACGGGCCCAGTCCATATACTAATCTATTAGTTGTTGTTGTATGATGTTTAGCATCGCTTTCAACAATTTTTCAGTCATATCGCAACGGTGTCTACTTGAGACAGTATTCTAAGCGCTATCACACTGGAGTATCATGCCGCAGACACATGGTATGATACCCCACCTAGTCACATTATACTGACACCGGGCCGACCAGACCTAGAACTCTCCTCTTAATGCTGAGCATCAAGCGAGGAAGCTTCTACTACCATTTTTAAAGTCTTTGGTATGACCCGGCCGGGGATCGAACCCATGACCTTCCGCATGCGAGGCAGACGCTCTACCACTAGACCACGCCACGGTCTTCTAATCTATTAGACTGGATGACATCGTCTCCGTTTTTACATTAGACCGGGTCCAGTCCATATACGAATATATAAGACTGGATGATGTCATCCCCGTTTTTTATATCAGACCAGGCCCATTCCATAAACTAATATATGAGACTGGATGACATCCCCGTTTTTTAGTTTTTTTATATAAGACTGGAACCAGTCCATATTCTTATAAATTAGACTGGATGACGTCATCTCAATTTTTTATATTAGACTATTAACAGATATCGTTGTGCACTGTGCAAAAACGTTACACATCAACAGCATATTGTCGTCCTGGATTTCTGCATGGGACAAAATATAAAAATAGTAACAATATTTATGTTTTACTTTATATTTTTTATTTTCATATAATTTCATAAAGTTTACATGAAAACCTAATATTAACCAATATTATTTCAATTATTTCTATGCATTATTTCATGATAATGAGATATCTAACAAAAGATCTGTTTGAAGTAAGAGGGGAAGTAACTAATTAAGCACCTACATACTACAAACAAAGGTATTGGTAATTAAAACAATTTCTACACAAGTATATATCATACAACAGTGCTTTACAATCCATCTTACAACATGAAGATAAAGATTTTGAATCGTATTCCTATCAATTCCACGTAACAAGAGTTGTCATAAGACAACAAAGCTCGCTTATGGAGTAAAACTCCATGTAGAATAGAGAATTAATGGTCAGTTTCTATGTACATGCATGTTTATAGTTTCTATGTACATGCATGTTTATATAGATAACTCAGAATTTATAAAATGTTGCGGAATCGATCTTCATTTCATTTTATATAAACATAATCATGAAAATTAAGTGGTAAATGACATCATGTCATATTGAGAGAAAACAATCTACCTTGTACAACCATTAAAAATGATTTTGGCAAGGAATAGTTTGTATAGCGGGTATTTGAAGATACCAGCATCTGAACAAACATCTTTCCAGTAACTTATTCTAGTATTATCCAAGCAAGTCAAATATCAGTTACATAGTGAAACTCTTCATATGTTCTCCCATAACTTGTATGGCACTTTGGATATCATGCAAGGACACAGAAACTATCATGTGAATTTCTCATACACATACAATTAGTAGGCTTCTGAAACAAAGGCAGTGATTTTGTATCGACCTTTAGTTTGTAGATCTGTTTTATCTCTGTTTTAAGAATTAAGATTTTATCCGAACTATAATTAATTGTCTATCCTATCATTCATCTCATGTCTAACTACTGACGAAGGCTGAAAGCATTACCATGGGTGCATTTAAATTGAAGATACACAAACAACTTCACCTTATATAAAGGACATTATCTTTACCCTCCATGGTCACCTACAATATTTGTAAAAGTGCTGCACTTGTTGCAAAGTATTAGTTAAACTTTAGTTAAATCTATAAGAAAAGTACTTCTAACAATCGTAAAAACATGATAAACGTAAATATCACAGATTGTTTATGTATTACAATATATACAAATAAATAAAAATCATGATAGGTAGAAACATGTATCATAGAAACCAGAGTTCATCATTTCCAATATATGACACAAGAATCTATACCTTACCATTGATACAATACCGTGTGCAAAAAAAAATACCACAATCATCTTTTAACCAACACTGATACCAAAATTTGACACTAGTGATCTTCACCATTCAGTCATCGCAGGATACCCATGGGTGTCAGTTCCATAGTCTCCATCCATCCATCACCCCTGGGAAATTTTGCTAGCTCTGCGTCGTTTTATTTTAACAAAACAAATCAAAATACAGCTAACATTAACAACATGTTATCAAACGGCGTTTGCATGAAACAAGCATTGCGATTGGATAACTTTCCTTCATGAAATCATGAAGAAACCAATCAAATGGTTGCATTGTGGCTTGGTAGAAACGACACAAAGCTGGTGTAATATCCTACGGGTGATGAATGGAGAGTATCAGAATGAATACCGCGTGGGTAACCGATGATGCTTTCAGTGGACCTATCAAAAAAAAAAAACAGTATGAGTAAAATCATGCCCCTATATGGAGTTTTACAAATTCAATATTTAAACCGACATTCTATAGAAACTAGCCAGTCACAAAACTATAACGGCAATGCCGATGCCAGGGCTAGTACAATAGCCCCACCTTATTCAACAAAAGTAATCAAGCTAACAAAGTAAAACTCTGTAACAATAAATATTTATAGCTTAACCAAACTACCAGTAAATATATTAGTTAAACTCGCAGTTTCTTTGTCACAAATTCGAAAAAAAAAAATTACAGATATGATATAAAATCTGAAAATATGTATCTTTAACCTATACCTGATAATTGCGAACTACACAATGTAAACTTGACAGTCAGATAATATTGTAAGGTTCTTGCTGGATAAGACATTTTTGCTTACACACAATATGTTGCTAATATCAAATGGTAATGATGGGCTATGACATCATACATTACAAGGTTACTTTGCATCCAGTACAAAACAGGCTACTTGGATTACGCAAGCTGCTCTTTACGATTTAAAAGAAAGTGCCACTACGGTTGATGTAAGGCAAACTACAGATCCCAGAGACGCCATTCATAGTGCCAGGATGACAGTAAAAACCTGAATTTATATTGTATAAAGCCAGTACTGCACTACCGAAACATTCATGAACAAAGTGATCTCTATGTGTCAACCCAACTGCCTACAGTGACAAAATATGGGCTTTTCTTAATGGGGTTCAATGCCATTTTCAACATGTTACCAGTTTAATGGATTAATGAAGACATCAGTTGCATATATATATAAGAACTTGAGTGGAACTGTCATATTTCTGCAAGTAAACCTAACTGGCAAACTTTCTAAAATAAAGTGTTTGGATCAAGCTTGGTTCTAACCCAGGACCTCAGTAGTGAGTGGCTTGGGACCTTGAGAAGGCCCATTGGAACGCTTTGCCATGGAGGACCTTCACAGCAAATGTTACTGATATAATAAATGAAAAAAAAAATATTTGAAAAACATGTCAAATTCTGGACGGAATAGTGATCTTTATGTTTTTATGTAATTATATGTCAGCCGTGAAATAATTTTGCAACTGATGAAAATCTCACTTCGTGACTTCCTTGACAGAACCAGTAGTGAACAAATGTGGAAAAATGCCCAATGCAACATGTAGTCCAAGTGAATATCCTAGTTTAGATGTTTTAACCTTTAGACCACACAACATAGCAAATGTTTGCTGTTTGATACATTACTTCAGTGTAAGACTGACTATTTTAAAAAATTACGTAAAAATTAAGAATTCTAGTGAAAGTATTTGTTAATAGAAGCTACAATAAATTCATGTATAACGAAGCTTAATTGAAATATGTGACTATCAAACAAGCATTTTAATGTCCATCATTTTCGCAGTCATTTATATACTCTTGATAAATATGGGTCAAATATTTGATAAGACTCATTCAAGACTCAATCTTCCATTTCTTAAAAAAAACTTTAACAAAATCATATCTTGATAAATTTCCAAGCTTAAAGTCAATATAAACCGAGAAAAAAAATCTTATCACTGATACATCAACAATACTCACATTTACTTTAATTTACACCACTGAAAATATTTTGTCTGATTTGTATACTGATAAATACTTTAAAAAGAAGATGTTCAAAATAAGTATTTGGAAAAGCATGGTGACGGATCACTAACTAAAAATTATATGTGCACATATACATACACATATAAATGATAAATGGCATAGTTTTGACTTCACATTTATAAAATAATTAACAGTGATTAACATTATGCCACAACCATAATATCAGTTTAAGAAATATTTATACATTTATAATCATGGCTAAACAAGAAACTTAAGAAAATAGCAAGCTTATTTCGAAGTGGTCAAATTGTCAATTTGGCATCAAAACTATTATTTGAGACTTTCTATTTATAACATGTTTTGGTCAATATATTGATACAATATCCAAATCAAATCAGCACTAAAGACAAGAAAGATATGCATTCATTTATTGTTGTGGCATGAAAAATACAAGTATGCAAATAGGATGTCTATAATCTTCATGTCGTCACAGCATTAAATAAAATGCAGGTTGCATTGTTTTCAAGCTTGTACTGAGAAATATTCAGTTAATAAACTCGGGTCCTGTTATAACGTGGTAGCCAGGATCCATGGAATGAAACCGCGATATATGCGGAATCGTGTTATATAAAAAACCCAAGGTGCACTGCGTTACATTATTTGGCAATTCTTATTCCGGTCAAAGTACTGTAAACAAACACACAATAACTCGGGATAAATATGACAGACCATTGTTTGTCAGCCTAAATCAATTAAAAGCAATGTTGTTTATAACAATAAGAACTTGTTATCATTTCAGTTTGAATTATCACCATGTAATTGATGCACAAATACATGGTCACAGTTTGGAAAAACATAATGAGTTGCAAACACATAGTGATTTAGCTGAGATTTTCGATCAATTATTATACTGCTAATAGTTTTTAATGAATCTGGTTGCAAATATCAATTTTAAATTTGGGAGCCGTAGAAAAAATGCATTATAACGAGTTTTGCGTTATATCGGACCGTGTTATAACGGGACCCCAGTGCAATCATAACAGTTTTACAAATTAATCTCACTTCAATATAAACATCAGTGGAAGTAGTAAAAATAGTTATGTAATTTAATATGTATATCACTTTAGTAAAATCTGAAAAAGTATTACAGCAAATGGAACTTTCACAGTGAGACCATCAACTGAGCGGAAGTTTTTTCAACATAATTTCATCTTTGATAGTTAATTACAGTACAGAAACTGTAATTTGTGTTGGCTGTTAGCATTGAAGACCGCACTCTTTCTGGTATGATGATGACTGATGATTGATGAGTGATGATGAAGTTTATAATCATTTATGGATGGTCTCTGTACAGTTTACTGTCCAGTCATTCAGTTCACTCTTTGGCATCAGGTGGTGGGCAATCTAGAAAACAGTAACAAGAAGGTGTTTAAATCTGTGATACAGTGTATCAAGTCAAAATATTTATAAATACTTTTAAAAAAAACACTGCATATTGGCCCGAAAAAACAAAATTGAGTCATTGAATACTTTATTTTCTATATCAATATGTTTATTTTTGCTGTATCTCCAACTAGTTATGATTAGTTCTGTGACTTAATCTATAAGATAGCTCTAAATTTCGATCATTCCTTATGGTAGTGGTATAGAACAGATTTATATGCTCCTCTGAACACAAAATCAGTTCTTGGTTTAAAGGGCCCAATTTATGCTTTATTTTCACGTTCATTTTCAAAACTCATGAATAAAGCGGGATAGGGAAAACTGAAAAAATGCCGTTGCCCCGTTTTCACTGAACACCTCAACTTGAGACTTTTCTCAACTCCTTCACCACAGAATATACATTTGATCCGATTTCAATTCTGCGTGGTCATTTATGTGTAACCAGTTTAAGTTATCATTTAGATAAATTGAGATTTTTCAGATGAGGAGAATTTCAGCTTGAGCAGTTTTGTTAAATCTGGTAAGTTGGTCAGACACTCTCAGGATAGTTATCTATAAGAGACTGACCCCAGTTTCACTAAACATCTCAACTGGAGATTTCCCTCAACTCAAATTTTTTAAAATGCGATAACTTCATTTGGACTGATTATTTTGCATATTATCCTTTACCAATGAGTAAAGATTTGTTACGACTTTATTTCTATGTGGTCATTAAATGTGTGATGAGTTAAAGTAATCATTTTGAGAAATTGAAATTTTTTAGTTGAGATAAATCTCAGCTTTTAGTTTCACATGTCAGTCTGAAATTTTCCTCAACTAAAAATCTCAATTACTTGAATGTTTGACTACTATCATGGTTCAGAGATTTACATAGACATCATTTTATCATTAGTATGGATTCAAGTATTAACTATTTTACATGTACATATAGTTAGCGACAAATAGAGACAATAATACAGAGCTGCCACACTGGCATTTCATGCTGCTGACACACAAGATAATACCCCACCCAGTGACATTAAAAAATTCTGAGTGCTTGGGACCTGTTTTATTAACATTCATAAGCCTAAGATTATCATACAAACTTCATAGGCAACAAAATGCATTTTAATAACACAAAGTTAGTGCGAGTAATCTTTAACATATCCTTTTTATAAGCTTAAGAAGTTCTTGCAATGACATTAGGAAAACGTTAAATGAATTCTATAATGTTTGTCACTTCTTCAAATATAGCAGTTAAGACTTTTGTAAGCGTATTAAGTTATTAACGTTAGTGGAATGGGCTTCTGGTGAAAATGCTACAACGTATCAAACATTAAAGTACGACTTAGCGACAAGGGATCAAAAACCTCTAGCATGGAAGGCATGTGTGCTCTACCACAGAGCCGCCTCTGGAGTTTATGGCGACAATAAACAAATAACTTGACAAAACTTGAAGTTTTCTGCAATTTGTTTTGGAGATGTAAAATGTTAAAAATTTGATATATACATAATAAAATTATGCGGAAAAAGAAAAAAAAACAAGTAGAAAAGACTCTGTAAACATTGTACATACTGCTGTTTGCTGAGGGTCTATATCAAATGTGTGATCGAGGCCTTCTCTGTTGCTGGCAACATTTTTACTCTTGCTACAGTCCACCTCCATACTCACGGAACTGCGTGACTGAAACATGTAACAATAATTAAAACATGTAACAGTAATTAAAATGTGTAACAATAATTAAAATGTGTAACAGTAATTAAACTGTGTAACAATAATTAAACCCAACGTTGTGGAAAAGATTTCAGGTCTCCTTCATGAGCATCTAAACAGATTTGAATATTCTTGCAAAATATATATTAAATTTATTTTTGATCATAAATTAGGATTTGAATTATTCTATGATACTGCACAAATATCGACTTTCCAAATTTTTTATGACTGAATTTTTTTATTATCTGTGATATTGAGGGATTAATTTCCCAATATTTCATACCAAGTACCAAAAGCTGAAACTTTTCAATCTGTAATATCAAGGCTTGCCGGATTACGATATCTGCAATTTTACCGGGGTTTGATATTTCTATCTAACCAAAATATCTAACCCTAGGGACAAGATAAAATTATTGTTCTGTCCGGTTGGAACCAATTTTGAGGCGACATAACACTATATGATGTCAGTTATTTAATTTAACGTCTTAAAATGGATCATTGTAAAAATATAGTAATGAATTAAATTTAAATAAATAATTATTCAATGTGTTTGGTATGTAAGAAAAAGAATCACACAGCTTCTGAATAGAAAATTCCGTCCCTTTGGTTTATAAGAATCTTACATGGGTTTGAGGTTCAGATAGAATTTTTTTTATCCAAACAAAAAAAGCCATGACTGATTATTTTTCTTGCATTTCAAACATATTGAATAATTATTTAAACTCAATTTATCATTATAGATTTTTCAAGGGTCGCTTTTAGGATGTTTAATAGTATGATTTACGTCATGTATGTTTACTTTACATCATCTGGATGGTTTTATCGCCACAGTGCGAGAATTTCATCTCGGCCATAGCATACATGTGATAGCGCCTAGGGCGAGATAGAAGTATATAGCCCCAGTCAAAATGAAGATATCCATATCCGGTATGCAAGAAAATAGTTATCTCCCATGTTAGATTATTATAATCTGTGATAAGCAGAGTAGAAACATTCCAGTCTGTGTTACAATCTGTCAAGTCTTATCAAGGTACATGATATCAATGTTTTTTTTCTACCTTTTTAAATTCTGCTGTTGTTTTATAAACAAACAGATACATTGGCTTTTCCAAGGAAAATATCGTAAGCGCCACAAAAAGAGATTAGCGAAGTCTGACGTCATCTAACGAAGACCTTTGACATACACGTTGAAAATACAACACATGGTCCAGCTACAAGACATCAGCTTACAATCAAGTTTTATAGCCGAAAACAGTTCAACTCTTGAAGATATAATACCAATTTCTTTTCCATTTCACAAAATTTCCTTTATCAAAGCAACCTGCGATTTCATAAGCCAATGGTATGTTTTTATGTTCCTAATATCTGGTTAATTTCAGGAGTTCCCAAGTTCAGATGGGGTATAAGTACAAGTTTTCACTATTTTCAATTAAATAGGTACCATTTTTCAATATTTGGAAAATCTCGAGACTGGAGTCAGGATCGAGACCTTTGTCCCGCCTTAAAATTTGACAGTGAATTTATTACACTTACTGCTTCTGTCTTTTACTTGTTATATTACTCATGTAATTATAGACAGTCACCTACCTAAGATAGTGATGTATATTTCAGAACCATGACAAATGGCAAAATGATTTATTACTATTGTATTTGAAACTTACTCTGTTGTCAATGACAATGGTAGCTCTAAATTCACTCCTGTATGTATACATGTACAAATCCTTCATGTTGCGTATTTTCACGGGATCGCTCTTTTAAAATAAAGTAATGAACAAACAGCATTTACATTTAGAGCAAAATTTTAATAAAACATGCAATATAGATCGAGGATCTTACACAAGTTTTAATTCAATATTGAATTTATCAGACAAGTTGGCAAATGTATACTATGTCAGTCTCTTGCCAGTCATAATATTGTTTTTGCAACTGAGACTAATGAATCTAGTAATAAATGTAAGAGCATGAATATAAGATTCTTTTTATCACATTACACAGAAAAATGGTACATATACCATATATTTTTCAGGACCTCTCCATAAGAAACGAGAAAGAATCGGTATGACTAAGTTCTATAAATAACACTTTGTATCTTAGCTTCCTTCAGTCATCGTACAACATAAGATTCAAAATAAGATCATTTTAGCGTGACAATTTAATGTGATTTAGAAGTTCCAGCAAGTTTGAGAGTAGCATGGCATTTTACTTGAGAGACAATTGCTACCTAGATTCATATATGTCAAATGACCAGAAAACATGTTATAGACTTTTTTATACTTACAGCCTTTTCAATGGCAGAAAGGCATATTTCTTGTACAAATTCTTTTTTATCTAGAGATTCAATTCCTGTCACTTTCAAGCTAGGCTTCCTTCGCCCAGACTCTTCTACGTAAACGTCTAGACGGAAAGGACAGGCCTAAAATATAAGGACTTAAATTCATGTGTTTTATTTTTTAAAGATGGCCATGAAACACTAAATTGTCATATTTTACACTGATATAATTATGCAGTTTAAACTGTATTCTTTGAGAAAATTGTATTTTTAAACAACACAAAACACAACATAATTTGCATAATACAACTTCCCGTAAAATTGATTTTCCATCCTTAGAATTAATGTTGAAATTTAGATAAAATCAGAAACTATACTTGATTTGACAGAGGAAGAAGTTCGTGTCAACAAGGTGGACATCAACAAACTTGAAAGGACCTAAACAATCAATACGTGGCAATAATTGGTAATGACTAAAAGAACAAATTTATGAAATATATTTTGAAATTTATTTTTTTCTTGAAAAAAAATCATAATCTTGATCCATTGTTAGTTACAAATAATAAAAGACTTGAAAGGACACCATTCAAGAAACTTTTACAAAGACAGTTAAAGGGTAACACATATTTGTATAATTTTCCTTTTAAGGATTACTGAATTACTTCCCTTGTAGACAAAAGAGAATGTTTCATGAACCAGCCTAATAAGAGACAATGTGCATTTATCATTATGCAACAATTCTTCAAAAATTGGCAATATTTCTCACATTAACATGCAGGTCAAAAGATTGGTGAAATTCTCCTGAATTCTGCCAAAACTGGATGATGGTGAAAGATTTTAGACAAAAATATAAGATTTAAAGATATACTTATAGTAATTAATTATACTGGTTATTTTTTTTTTAAAAATAATTTTGAATGAGGTTTAACCATTTTCAACACACTTTAGGTGATATATGGCATATCCACTTTTACCGGCGGAGGAAGACCCCAGAATAAATCTGTGTTCTTCCACAAGTAAGTGATGTTAAGTGATATTGAGACGGCGCCTTAGACCACTTGGTCACCGAAGACCCCTAGACTGGATAAACAGATGGATTAAGAGTGAGATGAATATATGATAAAGCTACAGACATTTCTTTAAAATGTTTAACAAATGATGTTTACTCAAAACATACACTTTAATCAACCAAAAGACATAATTTCTACAATACAAAAACATATACCTACCTCGTCCATTATGAGAGCCTTATTGAGTCCCATACTGTTGAGTGTGATCCAGAGATCCTCTACATCTCCGTTGGCATCCTCTGCTTCCATCACATTCAGCTCTATAAACCCTGCCTTTGTTATCTCCCCATCCTCCAGAGACGTACGCTCTACAATCACATTGAGAGAATGATAATAATGTCAGTGACTGATAAATAACATCTGATGTACAGGCACTACAATCATAGTCTTTTTATCATTCCATTCTATATAGTTGTTATGATGTGGACTGTCAGCGACTGATAATTAGTTCCTGGGGTGGTATTCACCAACCATTCTTAAGAATATTCTTAGACTCGACCTCAAGAATGAATTTTGAAAAACACACTGAGATACCATTATTTGAGGCTAAAACTCTATAATTATATAGTTAAATAAACTCTCACAGTTATTCTATCTGTCATCGTAAACTATATATCTAAGGTTGAAATTAGAATATTCAAGCACTAAAATCGTAGTATTTTTATCATTTTATTCTATACGTTTATCAGGTATATTATCTACACATTGAATAACATTTTATGACATGATAAACGGCAAATAATGACATAATAAGATAATTTTGATGACATTCAATACACCACACACAGGTATCTTTTTAACCTTATATTTTATATGAACTACAGAATATTACAAAAAAACAACAAAAAAAACAATTATTTAATATTTAATTAAGAAACTGATTTCCTTGAATATTTCCAACTAATATAGAAAGTAATGTGTGCTATAAATGACATTTTATGAAACTATTTATAGAAAAAATATTTATCTAAGATGTGCTAAAACAATATATGAATGAATAAATGAATGAAAGAATGAATGAATGAATGAATGAATGAATAAATAAATGAATGAAAGAATGAATGAATGAATGAAAGAATGAATGAAAAAATGAATGAATGAATGAAAGAATGAATGAATGAAAGAATAAATGAATGAATGAATGAATGAATGAATGAATGAATGAATGAATGAATGAATGAATGAATGAATGAATGAATGAATGAATGAATGAATGAATGAATGAATGAATGAATGAATGGAAGGAATGAATGAAGGAATGAATGAATGGATATTGTTTTACAACATGTTGACACATAAATAGGTATTTTTGTGCCAGCAAAAATTAATGAATGTGATGATGACATTAATATATCAAATAAAAATGATTGATAATATTGTAAAACTATGTACAAATAAATAAATGAAGAAATGGATGAGATTCATTATTAAATGATATTAGATAATTGTAATAAACCCATCAACTGGCTTTCAACTAAAAATGATTAAAAAGTTCTTTTAAAAAAATAAAATATATGTTACATTAATTTGTCAAAGAGTTCCATCATAACACAGGCTCTGTAGCACTAAGTGGTGCAAATCAGGGCATACACTCTGGAATAAGTTTATGTTTTTTAAAAAAAATTTTTTTAACATTTTTAACACTTTTCAGGTTATATATGACACAACCAGTTTCATTGGTTGAGGACAACCTCAGAATGAATCTGAGTAGAACCACCGTCCTTCAGCAAGTAACTGGCAAACTTTCTCACATAAAGTTTTTGGAGTGAGCAGGTCTCGAACCTACGACCTTAGTGGTGATAGGTCAGTGATTTTTAGAAGGCACCTTAGGCTACTTGGCAGTGGAGGACCCCTTGGTTCGTGTTTTAATCTATGTTATTGGGTAAGTATGATATAAAGTAAGTGCCATGGCTCCTTGGTGACCCACCTTCCACTACCTCCCACTCATCTTCACCCAGCTCCTCTCCACTGGTGCGAAGGTTAAACCAGTTAAACTCATCTTTACTCATTGTACCATTGTTGTCAAGGTCACACAGGTCAAATATGTCCTCCAATGCCCGTCTGTTAAAACACAAGTTCATAATGTATTAATCGTATTTGTAATTCCTCCTTATATACAATCATACATTGTGACACTCTTATTGCAGTCATGATACGATTGCTGTTTGGAAATAAAGTACAGGTTTATATGGCAGTCATGATACAATTGCTGTTTGGAAATAAAGTACAGGTTTATATGGCAGTCATGATACAATTGCTGTTTGGAAATAAAGTACAGGTTTATATGGCAGTCATGATACGATTGCTGTTTGGAAATAAAGTACAGGTTTATATGGCAGTCATGATAGGATTGCTGTTTGGAAATAAAGTACAGGTTTATATGGCAGTCATGATAGGATTGCTGTTTGGAAATAAAGTACAGGTTTATATGGCAGTCATGATACGATTGCTGTTTGGAAATAAAGTACAGGTTTATATGGCAGTCATGATACGATTGCTGTTTGGAAATAAAGTACAGGTTTATATGGCAGTCATGATAGGATTGCTGTTTGGAAATAAAACACAGGTTTATATGGCAGTCATGATACGATTGCTGTTTGGAAATAAAATACAGGTTTATATGGCAGTCATGATACGATTGCTGTTTGGAAATAAAATACAGGTTTATATGGCAGTCATGATAGGATTGCTGTTTGGAAATAAAACACAGGTTTATATGGCAGTCATGATACGATTGCTGTTTGGAAATAAAACACAAGTTTATATGGCAGTCATGATACGATTGCTGTTTGGAAATAAAATACAGGTTTATATGGCAGTCATGATAGGATTGCTGTTTGGAAATAAAACACAGGTTTATATGGCAGTCATGATACGATTGCTGTTTGGAAATAAAACACAGGTTTATATGGCAGTCATGATACGATTGCTGTTTGGAAATAAAGTACAGGTTTATATGGCAGTCATGATACGATTGCTGTTTGGAAATAAAATACAGGTTTATATGGCAGTCATGATACGATTGCTGTTTGGAAATAAAATACAGGTTTATATGGCAGTCATGATAGGATTGCTGTTTGGAAATAAAACACAGGTTTATATGGCAGTCATGATACGATTGCTGTTTGGAAATAAAACACAAGTTTATATGGCAGTCATGATACGATTGCTGTTTGGAAATAAAATACAGGTTTATATGGCAGTCATGATAGGATTGCTGTTTGGAAATAAAACACAGGTTTATATGGCAGTCATGATACGATTGCTGTTTGGAAATAAAACACAGGTTTATATGGCAGTCATGATACGATTGCTGTTTGGAAATAAAACACAAGTTTATATGGCAGTCATGATAGGATTGCTGTTTGGAAATAAAACACAGGTTTATATGGCAGTCATGATACGACTGCTGTTTGGAAATAAAACACAGGTTTATATGGCAGTCATGATACGACTGCTGTTTGGAAATAAAACACAGGTTTATATGGCAGTCATGATACGACTGCTGTTTGGAAATAAAACACAGGTTTATATGGCGGTCATGATACGACTGCTGTTTGGAAATAAAACACAGGTTTATATGGCAGTCATGATACGATTGCTGTTTGGAAAAAAAACACAAGTTTATATGGCAGTCATGATACGACTGCTGTTTGGAAATAAAACACAAGTAGCAAGTAGAATTGTTAAGAACAAACAGTGATGTTAAAACTGTACAAACCATAGGAGCTAGTGACAATATATATTCTATATCCCTATATACATAGTTTATTAAGACTTTATTATAACATATATATAGGGATATAGAATATAGAGATATAGAATATACATTGTCATTAGCCCCTGTGGTACAAACTAGGTGCTGGCAATCTTAGACAAAAACATGCTGTCATCTTAAGTACAAATCCAAATAATGTCAAACTGATGTAAAAACAGTTACAATGGCAAATAAAAAATCCTGTTGACTTTTGCTATAATTTAAAAACAGTTTTAACATAAACTAATGAAACTTTGTATGCTGGTATATTTAAATAACTAAACAGGGAATTGAATTTTAACAGATGTTGACATATTTATGATTTTAATAGTAATTAGATCCCAAGAAACTCTACCTGGCCCAACTCAATAGGCAACTGTAACATGGATTCCTTAAACGAATGTATTTTCAGTTATGTGTGCTAAAATTTAAGTTATGGTGCATGCCGATGGAGTGATTTCATAACATAAAATTATGTTGTTATAAAATTTAAGTGTAGAAATAAACACATAAAATCCAGTTGCTACAGCAGAACACAGCACCATAATGACGACACCCGTGCAGAATGATAACCGGGTAATCATCAAGTTCTCTTCAAGGGTATGGAGTGAAAGGCAATTGTAAAAACCTGCACATTTGCAATAGTAAATATGATTGAACAAGAGTTGTCAGAAGACAACAAAGCTTGACTCTGGGTGTCTAAGTCAAAAAAGGACCATAACTGTGCCAAAATGCAATCCAGAGTTATGGTTCTTATCTGTGTGTGTTCCAATGATGATGGCGAACACACATGCGAAGTTTCACTCACATCCAATAAGTGGTTGCATATATATCTTAAACTTAAACGCAAAAGTTTAACCTGGATGTCTACATATGACGATGCCGACACTGCCACCGGAGTCATGGCAATAGCTCTCCTTGGACTTCGTCCCCGCGAGCTAAAAAGACAGCTGATCGACTCCAAATTAAGTTGGCGTAAACTATGGAACTGTACAGACTATTTTAATAAAAATTCTCAACATGACAAATGTACATGCTTAATGGGTTCCCAGGCTGCTAGAGGATCATGAAAAGGAAAGACGGTTGAACGATTCTCGTGCAGAAATGCATTGTCGTTAACGCCATTTATGTGCCCAACTGCAGGCATGGTTGCTGTTCATAAACAAATGCCATGGAACAGATTCAGTTATGATCATTCTGTAAACTGCAGGACTAGAAGCCTACTTCCCGCTGTATAATTTTTATAATTACGTAGATTGTAATAATGAATTTGTAATGAAAGTTCACATATTATTTTATTTGCACTTGTATTATTGCCTTAAATGCGAATCTAGATATTGCTAATACTTCATTAAAACCTAGCTATTTCCAACTGAAGCAACAACAAACAGGTTGCCTGTCATATGTACGTAACTGAAAAATGATTAATTAATTATAAAACAAGATGCTGGTGACTTTAACACATATATAAAAATATTTGGGTTTAATGCCATATTCAACATATTTCAGGTTATATATGGCATATCAAGTTTTATTGGTGGAGGAAAACCTCAGAATGAATCTGAGTAGAACCACCGTCCATCAACAAGTAACTGGCAATCTTTCTCACATGAAGTTTTTGGAGCGAGCAGGACTGGAGCCTACAACCTTAGCGGTGAGAGGTAGAGTGATCTTGAGACAGCACCTTAGACCACTCAGCCACAGAGGATCCATAAATAAAAAGACGTAATGTGTTGGAAAGTCTTGCAGAAATGAAGATGTTTGCAACCAATGATAGTTCCAATTGCTGGCTTCTTCAAGAAAATATCTTAAACACTGTCAGACTAAGGTACTTTCCTAAATATAATAAAGCTTATAAACCCTAAAATGATAAAGTCTAGCATTTATAGCACAAGTGAGTAGTCAGTCTAGGTAGTCAGTCTACTTAATAACATACCTGAAGGCTGATGTGATGGCGATCTTGTCTTCTTTGTCTCTCTTGACAAGTTTTGCCTCCTTGACATGGTCCTGTAAGTCTGCGGATCTTAGTTTGAACCTACAGCCAGTCGTGTATGGCAGGACCTGGTACTCCCCAGCAGACAGCTCACATTTTACACCGTATTTCTGAAAGGAGAGACAACAGTTTAACAGCAAAATGGAAATCAAATTCAATTCCTAAATTTGGCACAAATCTTCTTTTATTAAATATGTATTAAAGGCAAATTGTTCATTTGAATGTAGGACAAAAGCCCCTTTGACAAAAGCCCCTCGGTCAAAAAATGTACACATGGACAAAAGCCCCTTTGTCAAAAAATGTACACATGGACAAAAGCCCCTTGGTAAAAAAATGTACACATGGACAAAAGCCCCTTGGTCGAAAAATGTACACATGGACAACAGCCTCTTGGTAAAAAATGTACACATGGACAAAAGCCCCTTGGTCAAAAAATGTGCACATGGACAAAAGACCCTTGGTTAAAAAATGTACACATGGACAAAATGCCCATTGGTAGAATTTAGAAGTTGGACAAAAGCCCATTGGTCGATTTAAGAAGTTAGACAAAAGCACCTTGATTGATTTTAGAAGTTGGACAAAAGCCCATTGGTAGATTTAAGAAGGTGGACAAAAGCACCTTGGTACATTTTAGAAGTTGAATAAAAGCCCATCGGTAGATTTTAGAAGTTGGACAAAAGCACCTTGGTAGATTTGAGAAGTTGAACAAAAGCACCTTGGTAGATTTTAGATGGTGGACAAAAGCCCATTGGTAGATTTTAGAAGGTGGACAAAAGCCCATTGGTACATTTTAGAAGATGGACAAAAGCCCATTGGCACATTTTAAAAGTTGGACAAAAGCACCTTGGTACATTTTAGAAGTTGGACAAAAGCCCATTGGTAGATTTAAGAAGTTAGACAAAAGCACCTTGATAGATTTTAGAAGGTGGACAAAAGCCCATTGGTAGATTTTAGAAGCTGGACAAAAGCACCTTTGTAGATTTTAGAAGTTGGACAAAAGCACCTTGATAGATTTTAGAAGTTGGCCAAATGCCCATTGGTAGATTTTAGAAGATGGACAAAAGCCCATTGTTACATTTTAGAAGTTGGACAAAAGCCCATTGGTAGATTTTAGAAGTTGGACAAAAGCACCTTGTTACATTTTAGAAGTTGGACAAAAGCCCATTGGTCAATTTTAGAAGTTGTACAAAAAGCAACTTGATAGACTTTAGAAGGTGGACAAAAGCCCATTGGTAGATTTTAGAAGTTGGACAAAAGCACTTTGGTAGCTTTTAGAAGGTAGACAAAAGCCCAATGGCAGATTTTAGAAGTTGGACAAAAGCACCTTGGTACATTTTAGAAGGGAATCTATCAGGATTTTTCCAAAAATTTTGTTTTTACTTTATAGCTTTTTTTTAAATAAAATTAAGGGTTCATAACATGAATTGAAATAAATTCGGGACACTTAAAACTTTCATTAATTGCAATTAATAACTGATAAATCTCAAACAACAACATTTAATTGATCTCTTTCATTTTTTAAAATAAAGGGCAAGTAATATCAACTGAAATAAGTTGTGGGCAGACTTTAGTCTTTAATTACTTTTTAACTTCAAACAACAACATTCAGTTGATGCTATTGTACACTGTTTCAAAAGAATCAAGGGGCTTCTGTCCACCTTCTAAAATCAACCAAGAGGCTTTTGTCCAATTTCTAAAATCGACCAAGGAGCTTTTGTCCACTTCCTAAAATCGACCAAGGGGCTTTTGTCCACATTCTAAAATGTACCAAGGGGCTTTTGTCTATGTGTACTTTTTTTTGACCAAAGCACTTTTATCTGGATACTGTGCAGTTTTAATATAAAAAAGCTTTCACTTTATTGTGGATGAAGGTCTTAATATAGCAGCAATGTAGAAGGAAACTTAGGAACCAGTGGGTGAAAAACAAATATCAGACAGGACAATCGCAGCTAGGCGATGGGTTTGAATCCCGAAAATGACAAAAAATACTTCTGAAAGTGTCCTCGATCAGGTGAATAAGATGTCTCACTCCTCTCAATTGAGGCATAAAAGTAAGAAAAATACAATTGCAAAATAATAGTTAATTTAAAGATATGCAAAAATTGTCAATCTCATAGTATTTGTCAAGTTTAAAGTATAATCATAGTCCATGTTTTGAGATATTAATTCTGAACTATATATTTCTATAAGCCTACATTTCAAGGATTTATTTTTTAATTTGATTGGCTAATTGATAATTGAAAACTAAACAAAACATGAACCTGAACAACTAATACAACAATGTGAAACACTTGATCCAGCGGTATAGAACTGAGTCCTGAATCAGAGGGTTGTGGGTTCAATCCTCCCCCACGGCAAGACATTTTTTCGGCATATACTTAGTACCGGTTCTTCCCAGGAACTCTTCCAGGGTGATTTGTACAAGTTGTTATAATTTGTTTCAAAATCGAACTAAACTATCTAATACAACATACCCCCTTTATGTCCCTCTCTTCTGCAAATGTGACAAGTTTACCTCGGTTGTCAAATACATACAGAGCTGTATCTACTGGTTCCATGCCTGGCAAGCTTACTGAAATATTCATCATTCATAAAACATGTATTCATTGTAAACAAAGGTCAAACTCACTGTAGAAGATGTCTGTCATGAAATAGATTCATGATAAACAAATGTCAAGGTCACTAGAATATTTATCTGTCATAGAATAGATTCATGATAAAGAAATGTCATGGTCACTAGAGTATTTATCAATCATGATAAACAAATGTCAAGGTCACTAGAATATTTATCAATCATAGAATAGATTCATGATAAACAAATGTCAAGGTCACTAGAATATTTATCTGTCATAGAATAGATTCATGATAAACAAATGTCATGGTCACTAGAGTATTTATCAATCATGATAAACAAATGTCAATGTCACTGGAGTATTTATCAATCATGATAAACAAATGTCAAGGTCACAAGAGTATGTATCAATCATAGAATAGATTCATGATAAACAAATGTCAAGGACACTAGAGTATGTATCAATCATAGAATAGATTCATGATAAACAAATGTCAAGGACGCTAGAGTATCTATCAATCATAGAATAGATTCATGATAAACAAATGTCAAGGACACTAGAATATTGATCAATCATAACAAAATCTTATAAACATTCAGCAAGCTCAGTGCAGAAGTTGGTTTTTAATGATATAAACACCAAGAACTTAGAAGTATAGAAGGATAGGAAACTTGCATCCCCTGACTAAATGTTGACAAAATAGCACACAAAGGATTAATTATTTGCAAATAAATCATTCATAATTCACAGGCAACTGATCTATTGTACATAAACTGTCAGTTGTATGTAATCTTAGATATTTAAACATATTTTGTACATGCAAAATGATCTTGAATTAAAGATATTGAGGTTTGAAGGAAATTTTATCATAATCTGTCATTATTTTTAGCTGCAATATGCACATTTTATAATCAAAAGTACTTCACCAACTTTAAACACATATTTCTGGGAATGGTATTGTTTTGTGGAGAATTTCATTCTGCAATATACGAATTTTGATTTGTGTTCCCGAGATGAATGGAAGTTAAGATATTTGAAAACGAGATATTGCGCGTTAACAAGATTTCAATCAGTTGAGTTTCCTTCTCTATATAATTCCTTGTAAACACATATTAAGCTCATTCGAGTATTTATCTATCATATAATAGATTCATTGTAAACAAATGTAAAGCACACTGAAGTAGTTTTTATTTAAAAAACATTCCTACTCTTCACTATAAACAAATGGCACTATAAACAAACGGAAAGTAGTCATTCAGTAATATTTAAACAATACAAAATATGCATTATAAAACAACCAATCAGGTTCACTGATGTGTCACAAAATAAATCATTAATTTATACTTACAACATTGCTGGTTCCTATATGGGATATGCAGACAGGAACACAGTACTATGCTCTGTAAGTTTCAAGTTATACACATACAAAAGAAAACAAAGTATACTTACAACATGCTGGTTCCTGTATAATACAAAAGAAAACAAAGTATACTTACAACATGCTGGTCCCTGTATAGTACAAAAGAAAACAAAGTATACTTACAACATGCTGGTTCCTGTATAGGATATGCAGACAGGAATACATTACTATCCTCTGTAAGTTTCAAGTTATACACATACAAAAGAAACAAAGTATACTTACAACATGCTGGTTCCTGTATAGGATATGCAGACAGGAATACAGTACTATCATCTATAAGTTTCAAGTTACAGACATACAAAAGAAAACAAAGTATGCTTACCAAATGCTGGTTCCTGAATGGAACATGCAGACAGGGATACAGTACTATCCTCTGTACATTTCAAGTTACAGACATCCAAAAGAAAACAAAGTATACATACAACATGCTGGTTCCTGTATATGATATGCAGACAGGAATACAGTAGTATCCTCTGTAAGTTTCAAGTTATGCACATACAAAAGAAAACAAAGTATACTTACAACATGCTGGTTCCTGTATAAGATATACAGACAGGAATACAGTACTATTCTCTGTACTTTCAAGTTATGCACATACAAAAGAAAACAAAGTATACTTACAACATGCTGGTTCCTGTATAGGATATGCAGACAGGAAAACAGTACTATCCTCTGTTAGTTTCAAGTTATACACATGTGTAACAATTTCATCCTCCTCATAGAAGAAACATCCCTTACTCGTACAGTGTATCCAGTCCTGCATGTACACAACAAATATATATTAGCTGTCATTAAATATAAACAACTGTGACCACAATTTAAAAGCTGTTGAATTGTTTGTTACTATACACTGTACGTGTTGAATTGTTTGTCATTATACACTGTACATGTTGAATTGTTTGTCATTATACACTGTACATGTTGAATTGTTTGTCATTATACACAGTACATGTTGAATTTTTAAATATAATATGTAGTCATACATAACAAATCATACAATAATGAAATCTAAAATGAGCTACAAGATTGCAATAATGAGTTCCCATCTTACAATAATGGAATTTGAAAGGAGTTCTAACATTACAATGAAAGAATCTGAAACGAGTTTCTACATTACACTAATTAAAACTAAAATAAATTTAATTCCCGCATTTACAGTTAGGAAATTTGAAATGAAATAAGTTCCCACATTACAATAATAAATTTTGAAATTATATCCCACATTACAATAATGAAATTTTAAATAAGTTCCCATCATACAATAATAGAATCTGAAGCGAGTTCCTAGATTATACCAACTTAAAACTGAAAGGAATTTCTACATTGCAATACTTACATTAAAAATAAGTTTCCAAATTATAATAATGAAATCTAAAACAAATTATAACAATACAATTCATCCCCAAGCCAACTATTAAAAGTATAATAAAACATTTCAAATTCTTGTATATTTACTTGGACACTGGTGATATCTGAATTCCATCATACACGAAAGATATTAAGCTTTTTTTAAACAATATTTCATTTACATAATGCAGTCAGTGCCCCTAATCATCAGTGCTGGAAGGGATTCCTGGGATCAGCTAGATGGTTAACCAGTATTAGACACACCTTTCCTCTGTCAGTTATTGATCACTTCCTTACATATTCAGAGGTGGGAGATACATGGACATAATCAAAGTTCATGACCAACCATCACAGAGACCATGCAGCCGAGCAGTGCCATACATGGAAGAACTTTATCCAATAAACATAATGTGCCAAAATTTTGTTAAGTTCAATTTTGTGGTTTCAGTAAAACGATTGTTTTAGGAATGGTGGTCAACTACAAGAGAAAACCTGCTATGGTAATGACTCTGTAAAAAAACAACAATAAACAAACCTTAAGTGATTTTGGGTCAGGTAACTTGTCCTTGCTTTTTGTTGAGAGTGACTTCCCTTTGCTTCCATCCTTTCTCACTGTTACCCTGGGGGATGGTTTGGGCACATCATCTGAAATTCATATCAAAATGGTCTTACAAACGGTCAAAGTGAAAAAACTTTTCTTCTCAAAAATTTGTAAACAGTAAAATCCATATTTTTATTCCATGCAAGAAAATCTATTTTGTACATTACTTTAATGGGACACATTGCAAGTTTAATAAATTTTCACTTGCCTCTAATTATATTTGAAAATCATATATCTGCATGCAAGATGCATATATGAAATCAAAACACACCCATTTGTGGGCAGACCTTTAATTTTGTGTCTATTTTGGAAAGGAGCGTATCTTTTTCTTAAATGTATGAAAGGCATAAATTTTCACACATTTGCTGTCATATACAACAAAAAGTATAACAACCATTTTGTTTCCTTCAGTTTTATAAGCATGAAAGTAAAATTTGATTTCAACATTGCTGTGTGTCCCTTTAAATTACACTGAGAAATAATCAATAATAATGTAGTTGGTAATTATTTGCATTTACTATGCAATAACAGTCAGATCTTTCATTTTATTTCTAAACAATTTTATTTCTTTTTCTTTTTTTAACATTGTGAAAATATAGTAGTAGTAAATATCATATACATGTAATATAGTACAATAAAATTTTTTATGATGTGTGTTTGTAAGTGCATATATGTGTTTTATGTTATCCCAATCACCAAAACATTTATGTTAGTATCACCATTGATAAATATTAGACAACACTCAATCACTCTGGCAGTTGGTAAATAAATCTGTTTTAAATTTATCCTGTTTCCTCAAGTGATGAAGCATGTTAAGAAGCAAGCAATGTTAGTTAAGAACCACACATATAAATGTTTTGTAACATACTATCAATGTATGAAGACAGCATAATTTTCCAGGGAAGTTGGTTCTTGACAGACAGACAGACAGACAGACAGACAGACAGACAGACAGACAGACAGACAGACAGACAGACAGACAGACAGACAGACAGACAGACAGACAGACAGACAGACAGACAGACAGACAGACAGACAGACAGACAGACAGACAGACAGACAGACAGACAGACAGACAGACAGACAGACAGACAGACAGACAGACAGACAGACAGACAGACAGACAGACAGACAGACAGACAGACAGACAGACAGACAGACAGACAGACAGACAGACAGACAGACAGACAGACAGACAGACAGACAGACAGACAGACAGACAGACAGACAGACAGACAGACAGACAGACAGACAGACAGACAGACAGACAGACAGACAGACAGACAGACAGACAGACAGACAGACAGACAGACAGACAGACTCGAACCAGGACCAGTGGTTGTGTCCATGACCAAGGTATTTTATCTTTATTTTTGTACAATATCTTCCCAGGTAGAACCAGTACTAAGCATATGCAGTATCTTCCTCAAGAACAAAGCACATGGCCGCGGTGGGGATCAAACCCTGATCTCCTGTTTATGGGACCGATGCTCTACCGCTGAACCATGCACTCCAGCCTTGGATTTCAAAGACGATGGTATAAATATATATTAATCTACAATGCCAACATGAATGTCTCTACAGATAAGGTTAGTGCAGTATGTACAAACAGCAGACGGGAATGCATGAAGCCACTCGGTATGCGGCATGTGGTTGGTTACCTTCAGACAAACGTGACGAAGACTTTCTGGCAGAAGGGACTGGTGCACTTATTTCACCTGCAGAAATGAGAACCAGTCAGGTCATGTGACTTGAGTCTTTATTTAAAATACTATTGTTTTTATGCAGTATATGTATTTTTTTAATGGTTAGAGAGTGTTAAAAACCAAGAATTCCATAACATCAATTATGTGTCACTTTGCTATATCGCATAGTACATATTGCAAATATTAGATGTGGACAAGAAACATATAAAAAAAACAGTCTGGCGATTAAAACTGCAAATGTGACATATATTGTGATTTTTCTGAACACGGGATCAGTTACAAAAAAAAACAACACATGCCATGTCATGACTATAAGAACAGAATAATCAAACTTCTAAAAATAGGCTGAAAAACTACATAATTATGTTTAACTGCAGCAGCTGTGATAATGTATAGTAGTGACATTACACATACTCTATGTTAGTATAGATAGACATGTGATCTCGTTAAGGCCATAATAAAATAACTGCTAGATTATCATCCCCGCCACTCACCTCTAATTTTCATGCCGCCTCGACCCTTTTTATTTTTATAAAAAAAAAAACAACCAAAAATTAAAAAAAAAACCAAAAACCTAAAAAAAAATTAAGAATAAAAATTAAAAAATCCTCCCGTCCTCCCCGTTTTTAAGAAAAATTTGAATGATAATCTAGCAATACATTTATAATGACCTTATGACAGGCTACAACAGAAAGAAATATAGCTTATTATTCTTGCATACCAAACTATAAGTGTATTTATATCCCTAAAGATAAAGAAACCCCAGGTTGAATTTCACAACCACATCATCAAACTATTGTAAAGCAATATTTTCACTTTTATAGAATATGTATGTAAAAGTAATTCATAAATAATTTTATCAACATAAGCATTGTTATTTAACAAAATTATTAATGAAATATCTTTACATATTAGTATTATAAACTGTAGATTATATCGCTTCAATAGTTTGATAATGAGGCCCTTAAATTCATCTGTCATTTCTTTATCAACTTACCTTGGTAAAACAACACATTTCTATACTATTGTAATGCGTCATTTTACCAAGGTGATTTTTTTATTTTTTATTTATCTCATCTTGGAGTTGAGATTTAGTTCACCTATTTGTTTTGAAAAATACATAAAATGCATTGTGGTATAAATACATAAAATGCATAGTGGTATGCAAGAAAAAACAATCATGATAAACCAGTCAAGATGAGGATTTCTTAATGC
This sequence comes from Panopea generosa, assembly GCA_029582155.1. Taxonomy (NCBI): domain Eukaryota; kingdom Metazoa; phylum Mollusca; class Bivalvia; order Adapedonta; family Hiatellidae; genus Panopea; species Panopea generosa. Next base: position 28,729,442 of record CM055901.1, on the reverse strand, counting down.
TCTGCTCCTATCGCTATTTTGATAGAAATCTCTGAGTGAAACTTGAATTTGTAATTGCCTTATCTCGACCTGATACTCATGTGAGATGTTTTGAATCATTATGTGACGATATATTAGAGAGAGAAAATGTGAACAAACATAATATACTGAAACACTCTGGATTGTGCATTAGTTAGGAATCTGGGATATAGGAAGAAATAACTTCATAATATCAGTTTTCAACAGTGTTTGTTTGTTGTGTTTTTGTTGTTGTTTTTTTTGGAGGGGGAGGGAGGGGGTTGGGGTGGCTATATGGGTAAAAATGGCAAAAAAATGTGATGAAATATCACACAAATACAGCCAAGTTTAATTCTGAGGATCATTGTATTGATAACAGTCACAATAATTTCTTGATCTTAGGTATAATTTTGCAGTCTTAAATATGAATCTTACTAGGGGTACCGTGCCTTCCTCAGCAAGAAATGGGCAAATATTTTTCACCCAATATCTTAAAACTGAACTTAAAAGCCTCGACTTAAAACCGACTTGCATCACCTGGGTTAAATCATTAAACAACTAACCACCCTTAAATTTGAAATAACGGCATATAGCTCTGTACACATGGTACCCACATCAAATATCCCCTTGCGGATTTGATCCTATGCCTCTCAAAAACAACACTCAGTACTGGGTCTACTGAAAAAAGATGGACCTGAGAATGATCCAGATAAGCTATGTGCTAGCTTTCTTTGCAGGTGAGCTAAAAAATAAGTATACAGTAAGGTCCCTTAGAAATGGTGCCATTGTGTGGATGGCAGGGAAGCACCAGATTCAACCATCATGGCAAGTAGCGTGTTAACAACAAGTATGACAGGCAGATTACAGGTACTTCATTATACATTTAACAATTACATAACATTATAATTATGTGATTTCTAAGTGAAATGTTGAAAACTGATTTGTTAGAAGACTGAATCAACATAGTTGATCTGCATTTTGTACAGGCTGTATCAATGTACCACAGTGTAGACAAACTGTCATTCAAACTGTATTCTAAGTATCATTGTGAGTAAAACATCATTTCATTGGTCAAATAATTTCTTTGGTCCTTTCAATTTGTATTCAAAAGTACTGCATGGTATGTAACCTACTATTTGATTGGCCATTTCAATCTGTACTCTTAACACTTGCATGTTACACATTGTATCATTGATTTCTTTATCAGTATAATTTATTATATACCACACACCATTCTATTAAATTTTGGTCCTACATTATTGGTATATCTAATGTACTTATGTATACTATGAAACGCCACATTTATTTATCTACTCGCTATTTTTATGATTAAGTCATTAAGTTTTTAAAAGTAAATAATGAATGAAACCCAAATTGCGATATCTACATTGTAAACTTTTAGCAGATTTGAGATTTTATAATATCACTTACTTGCCATTTTTAGTAACTTTATATATTTAAAACTAAAAGTAAAGTTTCTAGGTAACCATGATTTGTTTCACACAAGCGTCACGTAACGGAATTATGGTACAGATCTACTGTTTGTGATACTTTGATACAGCCTAATCAGAGTCACTCAGGGGACTGATGTCTCACACAATACCTGATCTTAGGGAGGCTTGGGAGCCAAAACCATTCTCATCTGCAAACCAAAATAATCCATGCATAATTAGTCTAATTTTGTACATACTGGTACCCACTAATATTGTACACACTGGTACCCTGCTAATGAAATAAATATAAAGCAATAACAAAACAAAACCAAAACAACTAGCATAACGTGTCGTGTAATCTGGAAATTTTTACATGTCAAATATCCGGTCCAAATATAAGTAATTGCACGTATGCTTTAAGTTAGTTATAATTTCTTGTCATAATATACACTTAGTAAACATTATACAAACTCTGATGACATATTCATTGAAATACAAATGTCCCTTGCACCTATACCAAGTATACAAGGATTCTTTATATATGACCTTATTTCGGACGTAAGTTGCGATCATCTTCCAACCATTATTAAAATAGTATGACTGAGTAGGCAATGTGTAACGAACTACACCTGAATCCTGTGAATCTTAAAACAGAGTAACGATCGATTGCATTCATATTTGATTGCTCCTCATAATTATGTAATACACAGGTAGTTTTATTATACTAGTACTTAGCTCAGTACACAGGAATTTTATCACAACTCCTGGGTTGCATTCAGTACCATATAATCATTTGCTAACATATCCAAGTTATTTTCCTGGACATTGGCTCAACCTCGCAAACTGCAAGCATTACATAATAACTTCAGGGAACCAGACAGTATTCACTGTTTAAAGGTATTGAAGGCCATCCGATAATTACTGATAAATATAACCCAGAGAAGAGGTTTGAAATACGTTGTCATATAATGTATAGGGGTATAGCTGTTCATATTTTAATCAATCTATTTTTGTAGTTTATAGCAAAGAGGTGATTTTGCTGCTGTTAGAATTGACTGTTTTTCATGATATCTGCCACGTTGTACAAGCTTAAATATATCCCAAAAATAATAAACAACCAATCAAAGTACTTATATTATCTCAGATAATTACATAGGACCACAAATAACCCGGCTTCAGCACCAACGATATAGGAAAAAAAGTCTGTCACGAGTCCTAGTAGGAATTCAAGTCAAGAGTATAGAGGGCAAATGCACTACCATGCCACCATCAAAGCTGACTCTAAGGGTATGACAAGACATTAGAAAGATAGTAATAAAGCCAACATGACCCTGATTGTGAATTCAGACAAAAACGTAAATTTAAAAAGACATTCAATTTTTTTTTTTTAAGAACACATAAATAGCTTTACCTAAAAGACGTTGCCTCCAAACAAGAGAACAGATACCGTATGTAGTAAAGCATTCCTTTTTTATATACATGGTTAAAATGCTTTATATTCTGTTAATTTTTATAGAAAGTTGAGATACAAAACTAGGCCAAACTAGAAAGATGTTATAAGTGTGATGTGAATGAATGCTGTAATAAATGTGGCATGTCTGGCAATGAACATAAAAAAACCCACAGCAACCTGCAACAAGATGTATTATCGTACAGTGGTGTACCGAAGCACTCATGTCCAAACCTTATACATGTCCTGTTGAAAAAGCAAAAGCACATGGTCTCAATAAATACAAGAATTAGATTTACAAATCTGATTTTCTTTTCATAAGGATTACAATTTTTTTCTTTATTTTATGCATAATGTAAAAACTGTCCAACTGAATGAAGTCTACATGTCATGAATATTTTAAAACACAAATTCAACGTTCTTGACACAAGCATAAAAGTCATGAGAAACATCAAGAATTAACTGAAACGCACAGAAAACTGATTTGTAAATCCATTTCTTAGTGAGATATTCAAATTTTCAATTTCTCCAAACATATTGTTTTCGTTGCTCTGTGTTGCAATAAACCTATTTTAAAAAGAAATGTTACATATTTTTTAAAACTTGTCTTCCGAAAACAGAAACACCTAAAATCTATTGTCTTACTATTCCTTAGGAGTGAACCTCTTGCACTCTTTTTAACTTCAGTATGACTGGAGCCAAACTGTTCCACTCTTTTTAAATTCAGTGCTCTTTTCATTAATTTCATGATTATTCTTACCCCTAATCATTCACCAAATGTCAATCAAATACCAATGCATCAATCAAATTGTTGCTTTTTCCTTGTGAATATAATAGAGTACCGAAAACAATCTAAGACTAGCATGTGCTCCAATGAATTAAATAGGCATAGCACAAGTATATGGGTGAATTGTAGGCATGGTTGCCATAGAAATATACAAAATTCTGTGAGAGTAAAAAAAAGGCTAAGGTTTTGCAAGGCGAAAATGAAAAAAGCACTTCAATAAACAATCCCTACTGTGACAATCGCAAGCAAATCACTCATGCCCCAGGTGGCCAACTCAACACAGCACCAACCAGCTTACTAGATCTTGTTGATGTATTTAATTTTGATTCTACCTCCCCTTGTAGAACACTCTTTTGTCCTTGCTGTATATTTCTTGGTGTAACTTGTGGTGTGATGTCCTTCCCTGTCGGTGGTTTCTGTTCCTTTGCTGTGGTACTCTTCCCTTGTGTGTTGTTCCTATCTTGTTCCTCTGATAAATACTTGGCCTCGTCTGATAGCCTGCTAGTACTGCTGCCATCTTTGTCTGATCTAGCTGATGTAGTGAAAATCTCATTTAAAAGACTACCAGACTTCATTGATGTATCTTCTCTTGGTGTGACACTTGAACTGGTAGACTTAGATTTGGCTTTGTCTTCTTTATCACATTTACCCTCTTCCACATTGTCTTTTTTACTTCCTTCTGTTCTAAAGCTTAACTGTTGTTCCTCTTTGGTAACATTATCGAAACCATTCTTTGCAGTACTTGGCATTGCTGGACTACCTACAGATATCGCACTTGAATTACCTTTAACATCTTTCCTTGGTGTTTGATTTACTGCTGTTTTGAGGTCGATCCTCGGAGTTGGTCTCCCAGTATTGACTACATCAAAGTCATCATCATATTCAATCTCCTCTCCAACTGACCGTGCTGAATCTTCAAGGAACAAAACAAGTTCACAATAATATCACATTTTGAAATTATGTTAGATTTTCTTAAATAATTAAATAATTATATCCTTTGCAGATTTACAGGACAATTAAATCCAGTTTTATATTTAAAGGACAAAATTATGAAATCTGTACTAGCAGTCATAAAATACTTTCATTTATTTTATCAAGTTGACCATATCTAGTAAAATGTGTTTTGAAAATCATGATACCACAGTCAATTTCAGATTATATGTTATACCAATAAAATTAAAGCAATTATTAAATTAGTTCATCAATTTGAAACCTTTCAAAGTCACTATAATCTATAAATTTCTTTGGGAAAAAAACCTAACAATCATCTAACAAATACATGAAATGCTTCCCCTCAAAAATATAACTTATATATATATATATATATATCATTTTCAATCAAATGGCACAAACCAAAGCATACTATGACTGTTAGACAAAGCTTACTAATTGCTTTATTCTATTCATGTAAATTTTTTTTTACTTAAAATGCATCACAAACTTTCATCACAATAATTATGGCAAGTAATAAGATTTGATTTCCCTTCATGTTGAATGGATAAAATTTTTAACAATTACCCAAATTACTTTTTATACAGCATACAGGTGTTAACTAACTGGTGTTAAATATTTTTTATTAGAATAAAAATGGTAACATTTCAAGTAGTTATCGATAAATGAAAGGTATGAAATTGATTTATGGTTTGCATTTTTTTATATAAAATATTTTTTTTTTTTAAGTAATTCTAGAAACAGTGACCTCTACTGTGACCTGATTTATCTCAAAACCAATCCCTGGAAGTTACATTGTTTTGCTTGTAATTAAACTTAATCATGTGCACAAAATTTCATCAAAATATCTTTAAATATCAAAATTATATAATTATATTGAATGGAAACCATTGACAAATACATGAACAAACAAGGACAGGCAGACAGGATCCCACTGTTCGAATAAAAAACCTATTTCCATTTACATGCATACAGTAAATACAGTTGAAACTCGTTATCTCGATATCGCTTGAGTCGATATTCCGGTCGTGTAGATATTTTTTGCCATCCCCAACTGTTCTTATTCTTTGTGCATGTAAATATATTTCTTTTTACTTGATATTATCTGTATCGATATTTCGGATATCTCATTCCCAGATTTAGTTCCCGATTAATCATTTCACACCTTTAATTAAATGTTTGTCTCAATAAAATTATTGTTGACTAAATATTGTGTGATTTTGCATGTCGTGTCAAAATCTACACGTGCCATTTTTCACAGTTTGTTATAGTACCAGTCAATGACAAATGTGTCAGTTTTAATGACTGACAGAATGTCGCGAACATTGTCATTGAATTAGGTGATTGCATGCAAATTGTTGAAATATCATTTGATTCATTCAATCAGCCTATAGCTCACCCTGCCGAGAAATTCAAAGAAAGACCTGGATATCAGCATTTATCACGACTGTAATTCTACTGCACGGATGGTAATATGAAAATACAATTGACAGGCGACAATTATCAGGTGATGAAAATAATATTGAAATTGAGACAAAATCTATGTTGATATTCCGATATCTCAAGTTTTTTTGGCAGTCCCTCCAATATCGAGATAACGGGTTTCAACTGTATTAATCTTGCCGTCACCATGACTATGCATAAAAGCACAGTCAGAAAATAAATGGTTTCCACAATGCAAACACCGAAACAGCTAATGCATACCAATAATCAAATCTAACACATAAAGATACAATGTATACAAATCATCCAATACAAAAACTAGCATTCATATACCAAATTAAGCAAAGCAATATTTGTTTACAAGTTTAATGTAACTCCCTGCTGTAGTTACTGTTTTGGAGGTCATACCAGGAAAACAACAATTCAACCTTGAAAGTACAGTAGAACCTAGTTGTCTCGAACACAGATGTCTTCAGCACCACCTATAACTCAAACCACTTATCTGGTATGTATGTACATGTATGGTATGGTGTTGAAAATTATTTGGCCCAAACATCCCTTAAATCCAACTATTTTGTTCCGCCCCATCAGGTTCGAGTCATCGAAGTTCCACTGTATCATCATTTTTTTTATAATTCTGATATTTGAGAATTTGCAATATTAGGCTAAATTAAAGGAAAGGTCAAACATCTGTGAGAAGTCAACAGATTATATACTTTAAAGCAAACTGCTCAATATTGTATGCTATATTATGCCATTTGTCTCTTACATAAACATGGAGTCATTCATTAAAGAATGATTTGTGGGGGAAAAATCCCCCCAAAATGGTATAAAAACCACTGAACTTTTTGTGAACCTCAAGAGTAACCAGACATTTAGAGCTTTCATCTTATAATCCTCAAAATATTATACAAACCTCAGAAAATGAACACACGGGTATTCTGAACAGAGTGGGTCTTAACAGTCAGTAAAATGCATTCATATACATGTATATCTTTTTTTTCTAAGCTTGATAACTAAAATAATTCATTAAATTTCATTCTCCATGCCCGACCCCGAGACCAGGGGTCATATGAAATAACCATTCTTGAGAATATTCTAATACTTGGGCTTGAAAATCCAAATTTCAATCTTAGACATCTAGTTTACCATGACTGAGTAATTGTGAGACTTAATTTGATCTATATTAGGTGTCACAATATGCTTTTAGATTTAAATCTCAAAAAATGGTCTCTAAGCGTGTTTTTCAAAATTCATTCTTGAGTTCGAGTATTAAGATATTTTTAAGAATAGTTTGCGAACAAAACCCCTGATTTTTTCCTTGTAATCAGTTTTCCTTAAACCTCACAGTCATGAATTTGATCTGCATCATACAAGTCTTTCTGGGTAGAACCAGTACTTAGCATATGTGAATAAAGTGTCTTGCAGCTTACGGACACCACACATAGCTGTGGGGGAGGAGTAAACCTGCAATGACCCTCTGATCCTGGGTTCAATGCTCTACCACTGCTCAATGCACTCCACTAAGGCTAAGTTTATGTTGTTGTTTTTGGTAGAACTTGCAAAAAAATAGCCAATTTCACCAACACAATTTTCTGAGTATAGAAATAAAAAAATAAATAAGTAACAAAGCACTGAGTGTGGTTAGCAAACAAGCATTACTTAGCAAACAGGTTTTGAAAATCGACAAAACAGATTGACAACAAATCTGAAGAATTTGAATTTTCAACATTATTGTCAACTTCCTTTTAAAGGATATTTGCATCAGTGTCAGATACAACATTATTGATAATTTTGAGTTCCTACGAATGTTTTTTATTTGAGGATGTGGGAAAGTGCACCTTTTGACCTTTTCATTTTTTAAAACAAAATTTTACTGATTCATTTTTGTTATAATCAATGTACATGACTGTGTGTGTTTAAATGAAGACAATTTAATTTGACATTACTGAGATTAATAAAAAAAATCAATTTATAAACAACAGAAAGAAATATCAATAAAAATATAAATATACCAATCATTGCAAATTTGTCATGACACAAATATTGACTATTTATTATCATATTCACCTCATATTTTTCAAACAACAAATTCCAGTATCTGCTATTGAACAAACTATTTCTCAACTTTCCAAGTGCTGATAATGCATTTTAATACATCTCTATGCCAAGCATGTTGTTGGAGAATATACAGTTAAAAATATTATCAGTATACTGAATTATATTTACACTAGATCCAGTTCAGTATTACCTTATTATTACCATGTATGGAGCGTACAAAGTTTCATTTACATCGGGGAAAAAAAGCTTTACAGCAAAAAAACAAGATGCCTATTTCACAGAAGACCCATTTAGTCGCTAACCTGATTTCACTTGTTACACCAATGTCTAATTTCGATAATAAAATGAGAATTATCTGTTTTCCCATAGCCTTCCCATGTAAATATTGAAGTCCCCTTACTGGGCCACAATAATAATACACAACAAACTAATTCTTAAGAAGAACTTTTTTGAAAAGTGACAATTTTATCCTTCTTTGATAATTTGCTGGCCCCTTATATAATGGACATAAATCGCTTTCTTTAAAGATTGAAAAAAAAAAGAAAGCGCTTCACATAAGAATGTTTCACATCACATTTGGCGAATATTTGTGATGAAGCTTCAGATGGATGACAGACACAGGGCAATTACAAAAGCTCACCTGTGTGCCTTCAGCTCAAGTGAGTTATCAAAAAAAAACCTGTTTATTTAAACTTATGTTTCTATTTTTTATGTTTCTATTTTCAGAAGCAATTAACACTGCACCAGAGCTTTGGGAGACAAATCTAAATAATTCACAATGTAGGGTTTAAGTCTGTTCCAGTTACAGCTGCTATTTCATTAAATACCACAGGAAGAGTAGAATGGAATACAAGTCCAAGAGAAACACATTAAAACTTTTGTGATACCTTTGTGTGCATTAAATTATCCTGCAGCACCCTCACACAAAATCGTATTCAAACATATTTTTGTGCAATATTTTTTCCTTCAAATTTACCTAACAAACATTCGCAACAACAACAGATTTAGTTTTTCTGATGTTGCCATTACCAAAATTTAAAAAAGTCACAAGTGAAGAACTTTACCTTGCGGTATATTAAGTTTGAAAAGACCGCCTTTATCTGGCTCTGAAAATTCATAATTACACTGTTTGTATTATTTTTATAATTGTTATTACATTTAATTATTACTTGTTCATTATCATCATTATTTATTATCATCACTTATTGTTATTATTATGTTATCATTATTATTTTTTTGTGGGGATGCATTGATTCTAATGTTAAAACTAAATCAATTGACATTTTCTTGACAAGATTTCTTGTGCCATATTTAATTAGTTCATCTCATGTAAAATTATCTTTTAGACTAAGCGTTGCCGCAATCACTGTTGCGATGAGACTAAAAGCCATGCTTACACACCATACAATACACAAGATCTGAAATAACTGCTTAACAATCTTATTGTGCAATCATCACACATGTACATATTAAACTGGTAACCAGGGGTCTTTGTATTAACTTTTTTTAACGTGGTTTATCACCAATTTTGCCACATTGCAGGTTACATAATGGCATCCATTGTTATTGATGGGGGACAATCTCAGTAAAACCAATTTGCTTCACTTACAACTGGGAAACTTTCTCACAAGAAGTTTTGGGACTGAGCTGGACTCAAGCCCATGACTTTAGAGGTGAGAGATTGAGCTGGACACAAGCCATGATGACTTGAGAGGTGAGGGACTGAGCTGGACTCAAGCCCATGACTTTAGAGGTGAAAGACTAAGCTGGACTCAAGTCCATGACTTTAGAGATGAGGGACTGAGCTGGACTCAAGCCCATGACTTAATAGATAAAGGACTGAGCTGGACTCAAGCCCGTGACTTTAGAGGTGAGGGACTGAGCTGGACTAAAGCCCATGACTTTAGAGATGAGGGACTGAGCTGAACTCAAGCCCATGACATTAGAGGTGAAGGACTGAGCTGGACTTAAGCCCATGACTTTAGAGGTGGGCAGATAATTATGGACTGTAGGTTTAATCCTTCAACAACAGGTTTAGGAGAGAAAAAAAAACTTTTGGAAACTGACTATGTGTGGCTTTTGAGTTTGGAAGAGTCCAGTTAACATGCACATGGAGTAAAGAGTTAAACAAAAATAATTGCCATTTCAAGCAATAGCATATTATCCTATACTCAACAAATGGTTTATTTTCCTCACATTAGTATACTAATTTCTCTATCAATCAGATCATTGCCCTTCTAAAAGTAACATGCTAAGAATCCAGAATGATACACAAAATGCAGACTGCAAGTAATCCCCCTACCATGCAATTAATAATCTTTCACTCAATAATTAGAAATTTAGTAATAAAAGTAACTTATCCCTGTTATAAATTAAGATATCAGTACATTATTACAAAGGCCCACTAAGCCTGACTGATATAAACAATACGGTCATGCACACCCTTACTACTTCCTGTCTTTGCCTTCTGGGAGGAATCTTTAGGGGTCTGTGGCCTGGAACTCTTTGGGGACTGTGGTATATCTGGTCTGATGTCTTTTGCTTTAGGGGTTTCTGGTTTGGGGTTTGAGTCCATTTTGGCACTACTTTCTTTCCTACTAGTATCTTTGGACTTTAAAAGTGATAAGTCTGGAGAAAAATAAAATCATTTGCCTTTTCATGAAAAGTTCAACCTAGCCAATCAATCTAAAAAATTGTTTTCCCTTTAAATTATATCATCAGAAGAGAGTACCTCTATAGTGAACATGGTCACTTATAAAAGGCTTCCATCCGTAAATTATTTGAAATCTAACTTATTAAACACCTTAGTTTATCGGGGTACTGAATCAGTCAATGGGCTATTTTACATCAAAATTCTAAAAAAAATAGTTTTACTGGCATCTTTACTACATTAATTCTATTAGGCCATTTTAATGACACAGTCGTTGTTTAATTTTTATTATATTCTACAGAAATCAACACTATACAATAGCTTGCATTCATGAAAAGGGAAGTAATCTATATAATTAGATTTCAGTTTATCTGTTTAAATGCTGTTTAAAAGTGACATAGAATATGACAAAACTATATGCATCTCAGGCACTGCTGATATAAATAAATTATGCCGATATTAAAGTTTTAAACTATTGACAGATAAGTTTTAACACAATAAACTTAAGCAAATACTGTAAAAATTATGAAAATATCAGTTATATCTCATAATTATACAACAAATATATACCAGTACAACTGATACTGTTAATTCAATGTGGTTAGCAAGCTGATACCATACCTTTGATTACATGAGATATCATCGAATATTAGCAAATGGTATAAAATTTAATATTGGGCTGTTTATTTAACAACTTGTCTAAAGCAGTCACCAAACCTGTCTTAAGCAGCCATTCAAGGGATTCATCAAAATTGGTCATTTAAGTCAGGTTGTTGCTGAATACAGGTTAATATAATGCGCTGAAAGCATAAAAATGGGAAATAGCAAATATAGCTGATGAAGACAATTGGCTGCTTAATAGAGGTGACCGCTTACAAAGGTTTGATATAGACTGTATAAACAATTAAACTGAATATAAATATAAAATATTTTCTCTTATCCTTGTTTCTGGATATTTCCATTGACAGCATTTAGAAGCAAAGTAAATGACTGAGAACCAAACAACATAGACCCAAATGATAGATTACAATCATGTCACTACATCATTCTGGTCTACATTGTTTGTAAATGGCAATTTATTAACATGCACAGCAAGCCAAGAGTTAAGATTTGATGAAATGTATTATTATTTTAAAATCTAATTAAGAACTGCAATTTGGAAGTTTAGCTGACTTAATTAATATATATAAATAAACAGAAGAATATATTATTGAAACTTGAATTCTTAAAGCTCATGTATTTACGAATTATGTTAATAACTGAATTATAATAGTTTAGTAGTTATACCAACAAATCATTTCTTGCATACCAGGTTGGTGCAGTGTAGCCTAATGGTAGAGTGCCGCCTCACAGACGGAAGGTCGTGGGTTCGATCCCTGGTCGGGTCATACCAAATACTTGAAAAGTGCTACTTCAAGCTTTCTTGCTTCAAGCACTCAGCATTTAGATGATAGATTCAGGTCTGGTCAGCAAGGTGTCAGTATAATGTGACTAGGTGGGGTACCACTTGTCTGCGGCATGATACTCCAGTGTGGCAGCCCTCAGAATACTGTCTGAAGAAGACACCATTGTGATATGACTAAAAATCCTGTAGAAAATGACTCTAAACACCATATAACAACAGCATACAAGATATGGTTTTCTGTATTTTTACTGGGGTTAGATAGTTCTATGTTACTCTATAGGTTCAAGATAAACTCTTTCGCTGTGCCACTGGATCCATCTATGAAGTGACATATAGAAATATGACACAAGTTATATAATGTAATAATTTAAAGCGATCGTGATAAAAATTAAATAATTTCTTAAATGTATTTGGTATGCAAGAAAAAGAATAATGCATGGCTTTTTCAGTTTGGATACAAAAGTCCACCCTTGGGATAACTGTTTCCATGGGAACAAGGCAGTTCCTGCTAAAATAGTCATTATCCCTCAGTATTTTTTTTTTATCAGAACATCAAACCCAAGTTAGAGTCTTATACTATCAATCTACAAAAAATCAATGACAATAAAAACAAACCTTCAAAAAATACAAAAGAAGAACACCATTTTCATAGACAGATACAAAACTAACTAAATATTTTAATTAAATATTATGGTATAACAAGAATGTACAAGACCTGAGCACATGTAGATTAAACTGGTAGAGTGTAACTGCACCTGACTATGTTTCCGTAATCAATAAAAGTTAAACATTCAACAGTTCCCAAACACAAGACAAGCATTAAATGTTATAATCAATGTTATTGTTAAATAGCCAGCACACACCACACATTAGTACATCTTACTTTTTTCGTCTTTCTGAGACCGCTGTGATGAGGCGGAACCCGGCCGCTGCTGTTTTGTTGATTCACAACCTATAAGTTTACCCATAGCAATGTTCCGTTATTGTAAAAGTTTAAAAAAAACAACAACAAAAAAACAAAAAAAATCAAGTTTAATGTGCATTTTTTTTTATGCGATCAACATCCATATCCAAGATTAAAAAAAATTGGTCCATGCTCGGCTGAAGAATTCATGTTCAACTCAAGATTTCATGCTCAGACACTAAATGACTCATTATAACAAAATAAATGTATGTACCGTGTCAAGTGTTGGGCTTTAATTTGTGTTTTTATATAATTCCTTGAAAGTGTGTTTTGCGTACGTGTTTGAGTTTGAACATGAAAGACGTTCTATCCTCAGACACTGCTTTAAACAGGGTTAGAGATTATAAACTTTATCCCATGCTCAACTCAAGAATTCATGCCCAACTAAACAACAAAATGACACACTTAACAAAATAGATGTAAATACCTCAAATCACTAAATCACAATTAATGCTTTTGAATTGGAGGCCAATTTACATGTTTGTGCTTTAATTTGTGTTTTGTATAAGAATCTTGGAAATTGTGGTCAAGAACAAATTTGAGTTAAGCACAAAAAATGTTTCATAACCTCAGGACAAGACATGTAATGGTAACAGCAAAGCAAAGGTTCAAAGCAGAACTGACATATCTACAATGGTTTTGCTTTAAATTTGCAAAATATGATACCTCAATGTACATTTTCTTCAACCATTCATACGACAAGTATAAAACGAGTCGTCTTAACACAGGTGCCTGCTTAATTGAGGTGAGCACTAACACAAGTAATGTCTGTAATATATTCTACTAAAGTATTACGGCAATTCCACTGAGGCGAATGATTCAGGCTTTTTAAAGGGACTTAAATAAAATTTCACACAAAGTCAGGCATCAAACCAATCGTTACAACTCGTGGAGTTAAGCTGGTTTTAGTTTAAACAATGTTTTATTCATATAAATACATATGTTTAGTATACATCTAATAATAAAGCAATAAAGTCATACATTCAATATTAATTATGTGAAGAGACAGAAAAAAAGCTTTTAAGCTGGCAGTATTCTGCATCTGTAACAGTTATTTTACATTCCATTATAGACATCTTCATTTTGTTCCATAATAATTTCAATTTTGCCAAATATCCACAGAATAAAAAATAAAATCACAATAGCTTATTTTAGAATATATAAAGCAAAACAATGAAATAAAATATTTGAAGAAGAGAATGAGAGAAAGAGATTTCACTGTTTTCTTTTTTACTGGTTTATTCTGATGATGGGGACAAGGCAATGCTTTGCATGTTCATGTTTATTTATACAATCCATTCAATAGCCATTATTTTCACAATTTAAGATCATATAGAGTCGTGCCATCATAAGTGTGTGAATAAGCATAACATTGAATATGACAAAATCATGGTCTATTTAATAGTGAATAGAACTCAAAACGTTTGTTTATACTGATATAATTTTGCATTACCATGAAAATCGAGTTAAGTTGTCAGTTAACTAGCAAGGATTCGCTTTCCATACAGAAAGTTATTTAAAGAGGATCATGTGGGACAATTAATTTTTATTTCAGTTATCATACTTTGTCTAATTAGTGGTGAATAGCAACTGAATAAATAATGATATGTATCCTCAACTCCTTGGATTTGCAACGGTGTTTTTATCAAATAAATGTTGATTCAGAATACAGTAGTATAGCTAGTACAAAGTGGTGAATGATAGATTTGGGCAATTAGGTTACCTGTATAACAGTAATTTGGAATATTTTGTTTGTAGCATTAAATTTTTTCTTTGAATAAATTGCAAGCTGGCTCTCTTATATTTTGTGCAAGATTTTTTAACAATGTAGGTATAAGAAAGCAAATATCAACAAGAAGAACCAGTCTTGACTATCATAAACAATGTAGGTATAAGAAAGCAAATATCAACAAGAAGAACCAGTCTGGACTATCATAAACAATGAAGGTATGATAAAGCAGATATCAACAAGAAGAACCAGTCTGGACTATCATAAACAATTAAGGTATGATAAAGCAAATATCAACAAGAAGAACCAGTCTGGACTATCATAAACAATGAAGGTATGATAAAGCAGATATCAACAAGAAGAACCAGTCTGGACTATCATAAACAATTAAGGTATGATAAAGCAGATATCAACAAGTAGAACCAGTCTGGAATATCATAAACAATGTAGGTATGAGAAAGCAGATATCAACAAGAAGAACCAGTCTGGACTATCATAAACAATTGTAGGTATGAGACAGCAGATATCAACAAGAAGGACCAGTCTGGACTATCATAAACAATGTAGGTATGAGACAGCAGATATCAACAAGAAAGACCAGTCTAGGCTATCATAAACAATGTAGGTATGAGATAGCAGATATTAACAAGAAAGACCATTCTAGGCTATCATAAACAATGTAGGTATGAGAAACCAGATTTCAACAAGAAGGATCAGTCTGGACTATCATGAACAATGTAGGTATGAGACAGCAGATATCAACAAGAAGGATCAGTCTGAACTTTTATAAACAATGTAAATTTGTGGAAGCAGATTTCAACAAAGAAGCACCAGTCTGGACTATCATAAACAATTTAAGTATGAGACAGCAGATATCAACAAGAAGCACCAGTCTGGACTATCATAAACAATTTAAGTATGAGACAGCATATATCAACAAGAACAAACAGTCTGGACTATCATAAACAATGAAGGTTGACCAGAAACTGAAAACTGACTTTGGGTAAAGTGATCATGAATTTACATATTGAATTATACAAAAAGTAATCAAGCTGAGGAACCATGCATTACTCCAGGAAGCAGTTTTACCACTGGAAACCAATATTATGAAAGCAAAGAAGTTTGAAAGTTAAAAGCAGGAACAATTTCTAGCTCATCAAAAGTAAAGAAGAACTTGAGCCAATAACTGCAACACAAATAGCTGAATTTGTCTGTATAGGTGACACATATATCACAGACGAGTAGAAAATATCACTTCTAGAAGCTGAAGAAAAGCAGAAGGTTCTCCTGTTAAGTTGGATGGCATCAAAGCTGGATCCCTGTTACACAGAAACTGCTAATGAAAACATAATGCATACCATCATCCTTGGTGTCTGGGGAGCCATCCTCTAGGGTCTCATTAGGTTTTAAACTTCTCATGGAAATAACTGATCCCATACGTGTCCCTTCTGATTGAGATCTCAGAGAGATCCTCGATCCTTTTGCCTCCTTTAAGGACAATTTCGACCCAAACACGTTTTTGTCGCCTGGTTCAGGATCAGCCGACTCATCATTGAATTTTGTTAATTGGTGCGCAGAAATTAACGATGCTTTCGACCCAAATTCTTTATTTTCAACAGAACTGGAATCTTTGAAGGATTCATTTAATTGTTTTGTTTCTTTCGGTTTACTTTCTAACTCCTTTCGTAAGGACCTAAGAGAAGTATGTGAACCCATATCAGCTATGCTAGTGGAATCAGGACTGACCAATTCCTTTGTAGGTGGAGCTGAAACTTTGTAAGAAATATTTACCTTTAAAAAAAAAACTATGATCTTTTTTTCATCTGATTTTAATAATAAATTATTCTCAAAAAATCATCTTGAAATATTCTTAAATAACTCGTTGAATGTTTTAATATAGTTGATGGTTTAGTTAATTAATTGACAAATTAATTTAAGCTTGGTTGTGAAGAAAGCTCCAAGTTTATAAATCTCTCTCAAGTTCCTTTCCTGGGTAGAACCAGCACTGAGTCTTGTGTTTTAGAGACCATCTAGTTGAGACTCTGATCCAACCTGTGACCTATGGTATGAGCACCGTCACTCTATCTGCTATATTATTACCCTGTTGCTGGTTTACAACAGCGGCTCATTTACATAGAAAGGTTGCAGGTATGCAGGAATATGGGGTTCCTGCTCTTCTACTCAATGGCATATTAACTATTTATAACACTCTTGTGTTCCTTTGAAGTTCTTAAGGATATATCATTTAACATTGGACTGCCTAGTTTACATATCATTCATGGTAATTTTAAAAACTCTATTAAACACAATTATCTAATGAATGGCATTTTCCCTTTCACAGGAGCATCCACTACCACAACATATTTCATCTGAAATGTATGAATGATCTATAAAAATTAAATTCAAAATCAAATTATGTGTTACTACATTAATAATTCGACTGACCTGAGGTTTGACCCTTCGCCCCTCTTTTCTTTCTTCTTTCCTTCTTCTCCATGACTTTCATTGAAAACTTCTTTGAATCTTCATTAGTCTTCATGATCATATTAGTAAACTGTAACAACAATGGTTAACTTTATCATATCAGCCCTGTCATCAAGAACTGCTTAGGCCACAATAAATTAATTGCTAGATTATCATCCCCGTCCGTTCATTAATTTTCATGCCACTCCGACCCTTTTTATTTTCATAAAAAAAAATCAAAAAATCAAATCAAATCCTTACCAACACCCAACCACCCTTTTAAAGACAAATCTAG
The DNA here is from genome assembly GCA_029582155.1 of Panopea generosa. Taxonomy (NCBI): domain Eukaryota; kingdom Metazoa; phylum Mollusca; class Bivalvia; order Adapedonta; family Hiatellidae; genus Panopea; species Panopea generosa. The sequence continues at coordinate 28,711,814 of CM055901.1, read as the reverse complement.
CAGTTAATTTATAATATAGCCTTACTTTAACTGGCACAAACTATGCATTTATTAACAGAACAATTAGAAATCTCCATTATAAGGATTTGGATGCTTCCGCTATATGTTAGTCAATTTTACCAAAAAAAAAAAACAAGTCGAAAACGGATGGACATTGATAAATATACAACCTGACTTGCATTTTATGATTATACAGCATAAAAGCAAATATTAATTACACACACACACACACCCTTTCAGAAGTTGATCAGAAACTAATTTGAGAGAACTTGAGTTATGAAGAGGTGAAAAAAATCACTGATATACTACCAGGTATAAATGAGATATTATGAGCTTACAATTTTAACAAAAAAGCGATGCCTTCTGAATCTAGTCTATATATAGAACCTGGTATCTTCAGAATCAGGTCTATTATCTGCCATTGAAAAAAAGCAGGGAATTCTATATCTGTCCCACAATTCATATCAACTGAACACTTATTAAACTATGATGTCATTCAAACTTTCCCTGAAGCAATTGACCAATTAACATGTTCAAATGTACTGCTATTTAACGGACCCAATCGGAAGAGCTGGGTACATTCTACAGACTACTTCTAAATCTAAAAAAAAGCCTATAATTCTCCCTAAATCAAAACAGAGTTATCTCTCCCTAAATCAAAACAGAGTTATCTTTCCCTAAATCAAAACAGAGTTATCCCACTTGTCTCCCTGGGTGGCCAAGGTGGTAGTGGTAGCATGTTCAATATATCATTGTTGTACGACCAATAGCTACTGAAATAAGAGTTTGCTACAAAATTTAAACCAAAAACTGATGCTTGGTTGAATACAATAGCTTCCCTTACTCTCCACATTGCCGAGCTAAAAAAACAACCCACTATAAAATTTCTATGCATGAACGCTTCATATCAAAATCTGGCAGAGATGGTTTAAAAACGAAATGCTTTTTAACAACTTAACAAAAATCAAAGTAAGCTATAAAACATAAATTGCATTTGTAAAAGCAATACAGGGATTATATAACAGGGGGTGCTTAACAAAAGGACATATATTAAAACTGGTGAAAAACAACAGTGGATACGAAAATAAGTTAGGTATTGGATAAGACTACTAAAACGGAGTTGTTAAAACTTCCAATGAGACCTTTAAGTATGTGGTATGTTTTTGCTTAATATTCACGATGTTAAGCTGTTAAATGCAGTGCAGTTTGACCAAAGACTATTTTGAAATTCTTTTCACGTGCATTCACTCTTATAGAGGAGTACTTTTCACTTTTGGGTTGGCAACTAGCCAAAATAGTAGGCCATCCAAAAAGCAAAATGACCCTTATCTTAACTTTTGATGGCAATTTTTAGTAGAATTGTTTTAGTACCATAACATTATTCCCCAATATGTATAGCATCGTGTGATGATGGATGCCACTCATGGAATTGCGTTTTAAGGTCACAGTTGAGGTCAAAGGTCAATCTGAAGCAAAAATTAACAAAACGGTATTGTATATAAATTATTGTCACTAATGTTACAATTATGTTATTTTATATATTTTTTCTGTAATGACATGTTGTTAATAGTCTAATAGACAATATAGACAAATATACAATATTTTATTTGAGTAATGTAGGCCTCCGGCCCATAATACATTTTTAAACACATGGTAAACGTGGAATCTAACAAATAAACATTCATAATACGAACATTATAATTTCAATACAGTTTTGATAAAATGAATGCAATATATTTATTTATATAGATATATATATATATATATTTTTTAACGTATTGACTGTTTTTTTGTTTTGCTCATGATCAATGTTTGTGTCTATCTTATTTCAAATTCTGAAAAAAAGAAAAAAGTATTACACAATTTCGAGATTTAATTCAAGTCATTATGTTATACGTCATTTTGTTTTAAATTTGGAGGTAAAGAGTTATTTTATTAAACATCTCAAATACAAACTTTGCCAGTTTGATTATCTTGTCAGAATTGGCTGTGCTCATCAAACTGTAGAATTCATATACATTATGATAGTTGTGATTGTTATAGTTAATAATGAAACAGTGTAAAGGACAATGGAGCATCTATTTAAAAGATATTGAAACATGCCTGTCTTTCTGCTTGTTTTTATACGAGTCGAAAGTTCAATAAGTAAATTTAAAATGTAGACAATTTCAGTAGTTGTTGTTTATTGCAAATCTCCAATTTGTTATTAACCTTGAATTTTATGCATATCTTTGAAGATAAATACTAAACTTAACTCTAAAAGTTAAGTGTTCGCTTGAACATCCGTATGTTTTACACAATACGATAATACACTGGTGCATATCTTTTTATCATGTATTATTTTCCAATTGAAATGCGATTCAAGGAGAAATAACAATTACGAATACATATACCTTAGATTAAAAGTAAATGTAAAAGAAAGAGAGTTTATGGTATGATGTAATCAAATTACCTTAATTGTACGTAAAACAAGTAAAACTTGTCCTACCATATATAAAGATGCCACACAAAGAATCTGAGATCCAAAGAAAATTACTTGTTACCTCCAGTATAGAAGTTCTTGACAGAAATGACAGTTTTGATCGCGACACTTGATTGAAACTTTTTATGGCATAAAATTTGTTATAGTGTATTCACTTCCAAAAAAAAAATTAATAAACTCAAAAGAAAAATGGGATCTCCTGGACCTTCTACTAGTAGTGTCGAAGAAGTGTTGAAAGATGCTCCTGTCCATTCAGCAACTTATGCAAAATATTACAAACTGATTCGAGTTGTTGTATTTTATTTCCGTCGGAAGATGTAAAAACAGTTACACCGTTTATGAGTGATATTTTTCAAGAATATATATTGCAGCTGTAAATGATCTTATTGCGTCCGAAGTAAAATACATTCTAACATGTCTGTCTAAGTTTAAAAAACAAATTGTGAAGTATGAAGATACTATCGAAGATGATACAGTAATGACAGAATTATGAGGATTGAGCTCCGGTGATTGTTGGTGGCGACTGGAGTAGCTATTTTACAAGGAAGCGGGTATTAAATCAGACTGTTCCAAGCAAATATGAAGATCGTTCTAAGAAAACGTCAAAAAAGCTACTGACCCAAAGCACAGTTTATTAGACCATCATATATGCGTCTGATTTTGGGTCAAATACTGATTTATCTGATAATGTTTCAAGTAGTCTAGAACCATATGAAAGTATACTTATACAGGAAAGTGTTTACTGCTGCTCAACATTAACAGGTGAGACAGACATTGATTATGTATGTTCCAATACTACAATCCTATTTAGATGAACTGAACACATTTACTACTGTTATCAATATATTTGAAGAAATTTCAAATCATATTGGTCAAAGCAACACCGTTATCACAGCAGATCAGCCATCCTTTCTAAAAAGAAATAACTTGTATGCGGCAATCAAGACCTGTTTACTTAGATGATAATTATGAAGTCTCTCAAAAGACAGCACCAGATATGTGTGGGGAATTTAAAGATAGGATTTTTATAGTCAAAAGGAGCAAAATCACTGAACACTGATCAAGCAACAAGCTGGATGAAAACATTTGTAACATGAACAATAGGAAAAAAGGAATCACACAAAATGACCAAGCCAGAGACAAATTCTGTGTCACTTTGACAACTCAGTCGGATGTGTTAGAGAAGTCACTATAAAGGGAAAGTGGTGCAGAGGAAGACCATATCTACACCAGATATGATTGTCTGCCTTTTGGAACTGATCTTAACGAGTCTGATGTTCAAGTTCTGATCAAACAAATGGATACTTTTGACATTTTCTGAGTATGATCCTTTGAAGAAAAAAAAACATAACATTTGCGTTGATATATGATGTTTCAAACATGCAGAAAGTTCAGGTTGTTAAAGATGACAGAAAACTAGAGTCTATCAAACATTTAAATGTTTAAACATATCTTTGTCAGCTGTAAATGCTTGCTGAAATGTAGAAATTGGTTCTGTGCTGAAACACAAGTTTTTTTTATTACCTCTGACAGTTGCTAGGGTTGTATGATTTAGGAACTCTACCACAAAGACTGAATTATTGAATGTCTCTGAATATGAAGTGATTTTAACTTGATGACTTTCCCAATTCGTCACTGCAATGATACATAATCATTGATAGTCACACTATGATTCAGGCTTTTGGAATGCATGCTATCCGAATAGTTACTATCTGCATTCTAACAAATATCCTTATTATATAACAACGTATTAACTTGTATACTAGTGTATATTAAAATGACTATAGATCATTAGCTTTCTTTGTTGAGCAATATCAGAGAATATTGACTATTTCTATACCGCATTTAGTTTTATCCGACTTCTATTGTGACCTCATGAAGCTCTTTCCTTCTATTTTACTATGCTTAATTTCTCATAATGTTTGTTTATGTATTCACTTCATTTGATTTAAAACACTTGCCTGTTCTTATTTATTGGAAGCTTGCATTTCACAAGAAATTCAAAATTCATAAATTTTACCCACTTTCTGACCTTTGACCTCAATTTGACAACACAATTTTTAACATATTTTATTCGTTTTCCTAGTAGTTGCTTACAACAGACATATTTCAATAGTTTTCAGTTCATTAAATAAACAAATATTTTAACAAGACAGTTTCCTTAATTCTATATATCAATTACTGAACCCAATTGACCTTTGACCTTATTTTGAGATTATGAGGCGATTTCATGATTGGCATCCACCCTCACAGGTTTGTATACATACCAAGGAAGACTTTTAGCATGGATGCCAAATTCTACTCAAATTTGCCATCAAAAGTTTTTTTCCTGTGTTTGGATGGCCTACTAAAAGTTGAGATCGTTAGAAATCCAACATTGGAACAATGACCTTTGGGGCAAGCCCCAGGCCAAAAACTAACACAATAGTATAAAACAGTTTTTAAGTAATTGTTCTTTTATGTTGTAATACAAGTATGTGGATATTAAAGTGACAGCAAATCACAATTAACCTTGCAAACAGCGCGAGTATGTAAAATTTATCTATCTTTGTTACATAGTTTTTAAATTATTCATTTCCAGTATAAATGTAGATAAGATATACAAATACATGTAATTTAAAATGTTCTGAATGTCAAATGCTTATAGCTTTTATACTGGTCAATATCAGCTTGGCAAAAAAAAAAGCCATGAAAAAATTCATGAAAAAAAATTGACATTTGGAGTAGTAAATTTGTTTTTAACAAGCCAATATTTTATGGTTGTACAACAATATGATCTATTCTTTATTTTTTAACTGCGAGTTTTTCTAAATTTAAATTATAAAATAATTTTAGGTATTCAACTGTGCATGAGAATTTAATGCCATTATTTTATATATATATACACAACATAAAGACATTCTTTTTTTTATAATGGTACATTTCACAATTTGGCTACTTTTGCATAATATATAAATATAAATGTTTTTTATATGACTGTACATGATCAGTCTTATCCAATAACCATTTTATATTAATGTATGATAACAAACCAAAAAAACATGCTATCCTTTAATATGTCCCACATCCCAACAAAATGTGAATTCATGCCGAGGCTTTACAAATTAGCATTCTTTTCTACCATGCTTGTACCTCATCATAATACACTTTGTCCCTCCACAAGACAGAACTTGTCAGGTATTTCTGGTATTAGATAAAAAATCACATTTTAAAAGGCATAAAAAAAAAAACACAACAATTATCAGTATATACTTTCGTTATTGAAAGATTATTATGCATATTGTGTACTGTTTATCAGGATTTTTTTAAATTTTAAAATTGGCTAAAACATTTTCTTCAATATGCCATACCTATATATGATCACTTACCCCATATTGCAGAAAGGATATGTATTCAAACATGCAAAAATGATGACTTGAAAAGTGATTTTCTAACTTGGGCTACGTGCCTAGGTTAGACTTATATAAAATGAGAAAGAGTGCTGGTTACTTGTGAAAGAAGATGGTTCTACTCAGATTCATTCTCCATCAATGAAACAAGATACACCATATATAATCTTTCATATGTTTGAAATGGTGTTAAACTCCAGCAATCAGAAATTATGTTATGTTGCTGTTACACTGACATTGTAATATGTCAAAGACATGACAGGATTTCCACTCCAGTTTCATTCACTGTGTGGATCAGTCCTACAGCTTACTTGAGCATAAAACAATTCAGCTACTTATAATCTCTGAACCTGTATTCACCAACCGTTCTTAAGAATATTCTTAGACTTCAACTCAAGAATGAATTTTGAACAAAATGATACAATTAGCAACCAATTTGTGAGACCAAAATTTGCAAGCATGTAGTGACACCTATTAAATATAATATGATAGTTAAACTAACAGTCTATGAATATTCTAAAGAATGGGTGGTGAACACGACCCCTGGTGACTGCAGAGGATCAAACCTATAGTCTTTTACACAAGTGATGAGCACTGCATCCTTGAGTCACAGCAGTTAACCATCTTTGTAAAATTCTTCACGTCAGGGTCTTGAATAACAGTAAATTAAACAAACTTTACTATCACTTGATTCTTGAGCATTGGGGTTTGTTTAGTTTTAGAAATACCAGTAGCTATGTCAAAAAGATTTAAGATTAGACCTAAAATGAAAAAATATTACTACGAAAACAGAAATATAGCCATTTTCAACAAATACATGTGTATTAAGAAATGGAATTATATATGATGTATTGGTATTGTTTCCACCTGACCGTGTCCATTTTATGATTCATGACAGAGTGGGGATGGGGGAATGAACAAATTGTTTTCAATTTTGGTGTTATAAGAACAACTATTGTGGGTGTTGCTGTGAATCTTTTGAAATCTTTTCAAAGGCCAATACAAACTTACTCTTTTTTATAAAATGAACCACGGAATGGTCCCACCATATCTATGTGCATTGGTTCCTTCTCTTACAAATGCAAGTTCCACATACAACCTCAGAAATAATAATAATATTCAAATTCCTTCTTCAAGAACAGCTCTGTACTCAAATTCATTTATTCCTTCCGTTGTCCGTGACTGGTACACTCTCCCACTTGAAACAAGACAAGCCTCTTCTCTGAATGCTTTTAAACATAAACTCGAAGGTAATGAACCAAAAGTACCTAAATTCTATTACATAGGTAAAAGGAAATGCCAATTATTGCATGCCCGCCTCCGAACGAGTTGTAGTGCACTTAAGCAACATCTATTTCTCAAACACATTGAAGACTCCCCCGTGTACATGTGGACAAATAGAAAGCACAGCTCACTTCTTTCTCAATTGTCACCTTTACCAGCATCAACGCATACCACTCCTCACATCTGTCAGTGAGTTATGTACAGTTTCTTTAAATATACTTCTTTTTGGTGAACCACAACTCTCTTATGACAGTAATGTTAAAATATTTGAAGCAGTTCACAAATACATTTTATCCACTAATCGTTTCTCCTGAACATGTAAGTCTGAAGAAATAACAAAGCTAGTTCTATTTACGTGGTGAGGTCAGCCCGTCTCCCAATTTTGTTCATGCCATTCAGAACTTGTCCAAAAATGTTAACCATTATTATTATGTGAATTCACATAATTATCCATTACTTTAATAATTTTAATCACCTTTCTTTTTTTTTCTAATTACTCACTTCATTTTCTAAGTTTCTTAAATATATCAGAAACAATATTGCTTAAAGTATGTTTAACGTTTTTATTAAATATATTTTGAACTTTGTTATATTCGTAATGCTAAGAGCATAAATCATATTGTTAATAATCTGCCAAATTTGTTCACAATTGATATATGTCATGGAAAAGAACTTTATAAGATTTTATCTTCCGTTCTAATCCATATTTATACCTAAACTTATGTGTATATATGTACATTTGAATGAATAAAATATGTTTAAATCAAAGGCCAATACCAATAAAGTTTATGTATTAAGTTAAACATTGAACATGTCATTAGTATAGCTGTTAGCAGTTTTATAATGTATATCTATTTTTCTCACATACCGGATAAAATCATATTATTTTATTGGTGCGAGATATGATATAATTCTCACACTTGTGACCTTGGAACTATCATCTATTGCATGACCTATAAAAAGTGTATGTTATGAAGTATATGATTTAACATTTTAAAGTGATTGTGGACAAGACGACGGTGATGAATCATACAATAACTATTCAATATATTTGGTATTCAAGAAGCAAATCATTCATGGCTTTTTTGATTCAGATAGAAAATTTCATTCCTTGGAATAATTGTTTTTCGCAACATAACCCGTTCCCACTTAAAAAGTTATCCCTCAAAGTGAAATATTCTATCTGAATATCAAACACATGAAAGATTATAAGAATCTTACATGGGTTTGAGGTTTGGATATAAAATTCTGTCCCGAGGGATAACTGTTTTGTCGGGAATGAGGCTATGAGGTTATCCCATGGAACGGAATTTTCTATCTAAACCGAAACAGCCATGAATGACTCTTTTTCTTGCATACCAAACACATTGAATAATTATTCTAACTAAATTTATCATTATAGATTTTACAATGGTCACTTTTAAGATGTTTAATTGTATGATTTATGTCATATATTTTATAAGTTACGTCATCTGGATTGTATTAACGTCAGCCTGAGAATTTTATCTCGGCCCTAGGGTGATATAGAAATATCTTACCCCGGTAAAAATACAGATATCTTATCCATTATAAAAGAAATCTCCCAAAGGAACTTATAATCAATTTTATCTTGAATTTAGAACCAATATGAATGCAAACCTCTCCATAATCCAGTCTGCCATCCTTGTTGTCATCCACGTCATCAATCATCTTCCTCACATCGTCACGCGACATCTTCTCTCCTTGCTGAAATACCAATGTACTGATAATTTACTAAATACCTGCAACCTGAATAGCTACTTTTCCACATCAATACCACCATTTTAGGGCCTCCCTGATACCTTGCATCACATACAATCAGTACTTATCACATACAGTAAAACCTGTGTAAATGATCACCTCTTTTAAGCAGCCACCTGTCTTAAACAACCATACTTGCTATTTCACATTTTTATGCATTTAGGGTAAATTAACCTGTATTTAGCAAAAAAATACTAAGTTTTTTACTCCCTTGACTGGTTGCTTAAGACAGGTTTGAGTGTACTTTACTGAATGCTTCATTTATTACATCCAGTTTGTTCAACTGCACTTTAAACATTTCAACAACAGATATGAAACTTAAAGAAATAGGCACATTTCTCTGAAAGATCTATAAATGGTACAGAGATTATAATCTAATCTTGCTTTTGGTACAGAGTCTGGGTATAACAGACCAATCCAAATATAGTCTACAATGGAGGCATCGCTGTGACTGCAGGAAAAATGCCATCATCAATTTTGTGTAAATTTGGTGTTTGGTGTAAGATGTGTTTAAACCAGCACAAAAAAAACATGACAAAAAACAATGCAGTTTCAATTCAATATTTCAAGGGCAAATAACTCATCCAATATTTGTCTGAATGAAGTTTGAATCACAATAGCATGTTCATGGATTGTTACTGAAAGGATGATCAAAATCAAACAAACAATAATGGCTACTGTAATGACCAAAAAAAATTGTACAATTTTTTGACAATTAAATGGCCACAACTCGGACAAATTATCCGAAATGGCCAGTTGTTGAAACTCTTATGGTTATGTAATGGTCAATATCTTTTAAAAGACAAATGGGACATGGCAGTGTACACAATTTTAAAGTTGATATGAACAGAATAGCCAACAGATACAAGGTAATCAGTTAAGGTCACTATTAGTGTTCGGCTCATGTAAGCTGAACATGTCCAAACAAACACAATGTGGTGCAGTGGATAATGTGTTAATCGCTCACATCACAGGTCACAGATTCGATCAGCTGGACGGTAGTGCATTGGATAGAGTGTTGATCATTCATGTCAGTGGTCATCGGTTGGATCCCAGACTTAGCCTTATGGCTTCACATAAACGTAACTCAGTACCAATTCCAGGAATCACATCTATTCAAAATGATGCACAAAATGTTCCAATCTAGCTAAATGAAACTAGTATAAATCAAATACAAAAAGTTACAAAAAAAAACTTACAGAATTCATGATCTTGTACAGCTCATCCAGAGAAATATAACCATCTCCGTTGATGTCTATCTTTCGGAAAGCTTTCATCAGGTCATCAACCGATGTAACAGGCTCTTTATGACAGATGTCAACAAAGTCACTGAATAAAATCTCCTCTGCAAAACAAGAATATAGACAACATATTACAATGTTAGAATACAGAGCTGGCATCAGAGGTCAGGAAAAACTATTAAAAGCACTCGTCCATCAGGCAAGTGGATTGGTAAAAAGTACTTGTTCAAAATTGTATACTAAAATGTTGTCTATATAATACATAGATTAGATTAGTACACAGATTACTACACGCACTGTGCAATCTTTCAAAGTGATGATTCAATAAAAAGTCTGTCATCCATCCAGTACTGATTGATCACTATTATGAAAATGGCAAAAGCTTTACCAACTCTTGACTCATGGCAACTTTAAACAGCGTTATATACGGTGTTCGATTGTACAATATTATTCAATAAACTAATATTTGATAACTACACATTACGATAGATGAACAGTTAATTTTAATTTCGTTGTGCATACTTTCTCTGTCAATGTCAACTTCAGCTGTCTCTTGATAATTTTCATTCGTTTTTGCCAAAAAAGAAATCCAACTTTCGTTGAGACATTTTCATTTGAATAGCCTTGTTTCTTTTCCCATTATAACAAGTACAGTCTCACCGGAACACTCGGGCGTTATCTAATCGTAATGGTGTCAATTAAATGCTTGTTTCTGCGAGTCGGGCGTGGCTTGTACTTACAAGTGTAAATAACAGTAGATGATAACAATAAGAACAATGATATTTCCTTCAATGTTTACTCCTCCGATGGACTAGTTACTGGTAAAAGTCACTTGTCGGCTGGCAAAAAACACTCATCAGGATGAGCAGGCGAGTGCTTTTGCCTTCCCCTGTGCATTCACAAAAATATGTCAGTCTAAGTAATGGGGTAAAACTAGTCTATGCACTTCAGCTGAAATTTTAAACTTGGTTCATTAGAAAACGTATAAGAAATATTTGCATTTAAGATGGATCTTAAGATAAAGCTTTAGTTTGTACACATAGTAATTGACAGTGATATTGAAACAGATGATGTAAACTAATAAAATGAGTTTGAGAGCACTCTCAGGTTGAGATGTTTCATGAATACAGAGCAAGGTCTTTCATTCAGGGAAAATATCTCGATATTGTGACTTACTTGCATTGTTTTGTAGTATTATGTTTGTCTCAAACTTCACAAAACTCTTGAATTAGTATTATTAAACCAAATGTATGATTAAAAAATCTTATTTGATTAAATTGTTGGGACAAAAAACAAAATACAGCAAAAAAAATGTTTTCTACTGTTGTTAAAAATACGGTAGAACTTTGATGGCTTGAACTTGATGGGACTAAGACATAATAGTTTGAGTTAAGGGTTGTTCAAGCTAAGTATTGTTCATCATCATACCATGCATGTACATGTATATACACTGAAACTGGAATTCAGCCATGACCAGATAAGTGGTTTGAACAACATGTGGTGTTCCAGCCATCCTTAATCAGGCCAACAGAGTTCAATTGTAGTTTGTTTTAAATTTATTTATTTTACAGACGTTACTGATGAGTATTACATAGACAAAACATCTAGTTGACCATCGCTAATTGCTTATTTATTTTACAATGATTGTGACACAATTCTGAAAACTTAGACAAGTTACGTTCAAAGATTTCCCAGGTAGACCCAGTATTAAGCATCCAAATCTTACTCAAGGAAAAAACACATGGCAGTGGCAGAGGACCAACCCCAAGACCTTTCATCAAATGCTCTGATGTTAGACCATGCGTTACACACAAAAACAGTTACAAGTTTCGAATCTTTTACAAAAAAAGTAGATTGGTATGATAATACTAATTTTTGCAATTTATGGTACTTAAAAACTTTACATTTTTTTGTAGTATTGATATTTATATGAAAACCATTTTGTAGCCCAACTCATTCTTGATTTGTCTATACAGATAATAATAAAAGTAATATATTATTATGAACAGTTGTAGAAGAATGAATGTATTAGCAAAAATATTACAGGATATCACATCATGAACACAATAAAACTGTTCATTCCTTATTGTGTTTGATCAAGTGATGCATGAAACTACCGTATATTCCCTAATTAACGCCCCCGGGGGAGTTACATTTTACAAGGTGGGGGCGTTTATAAAAGATAAAAAAAGCAAATTTAACATCAGTTAAAAATACAATAAAACCAATGCAACCATGGAAAAAAACCTTAAATCCGGTTTAAATCCCCGAAAAAGTATTTCAGAATTATTTAGAGTGAATGAAATAATCGACATAGGATGAACAAAAGCTGAAAATCTCTATGAAATTACTAGTCTGCGTACTGGAATATCCGGATTTATGGTCATTGTAGGACTCACACCACTATTATCTCCCTTGAGTACTCCGGACCTACAGATGAAGGAGGTAGAAATAAAACTTTAGTTCTCTTTTTCTTCTTTTTTCAGGCTTTGTACTGCAATGTTTTGTTTTTTGCTAGTATGAGTTAAATGGTAAGTATTTTAGAAATCACCACTGAAAATTTGATGCTGACACCAGCTTTCTGGACAATTCTGTGTCATTTCAGAATGGTTGGTTCGAACCGCATCTAGGGCGAATAGTTGACATATTATTACTCTGGAAATTGAAAGGTCTCACAAAAGCATTGGATTTAAAAAAAATCAACCTGGTCAAGGTATACTTTTATTTCTTTATAATTGCAAATCTTGAACCAGTGAAGGATTTGAGCCCAGACACATGCTGCAGAATTTAATTTTTCACTCTGTTTTGGACATAAATGTTACAATGGAGCCCTATGGGAAATGTAATAGTGGTGTGAGACATGTACTCTTCACTTTAAATCACTTGGATGCTTGCTCTTATCAACGTCGAACAATGAGCTTTCAGAGTACACAGACAAACCCCATTTTCCGACGTTTTGGAATGTTTTAATCGGCAGACGGGATTTTTACTAGTATTAAACAGCAAATATGGGGAAGTATTTGCTCAACCAAAAGTGGTTAAGTGGTCACCCATATAAACAATGGATTAAAGAGTTGTTGTTGTATGGTGTTTAGCGTCGCTTTCAACAATTTTTCAGTCATATCGCGACGGTGTCTACTTGAGACAGTATTCTGAGCGCTGTCACACTGCAGTATCATGCCGTAGACACATGGTATGATACCCCACCCAGTCACATTATACTGACATCGGGCCGACCAGACCTAGAACTCTCCTCTAAATGCTGAGCGTCAAGCGAGGAAGCTTCTAGTACCATTTTTAAAGTCTTTGGTATGACCCGGCCGGGGATCGAACCCACGACCTTCCGCCTGCAAGGCGGATGCTCTACCACTAGACCACGCCGCGGTGGGTTAAAGAGTCCAAAGGTAAGAAATACTTCGCTAATTGTTGACTGTGTAACAAAATAATCGATCAGGGAAAGATGGGCGAATATGCACTTAAATGGCATATACGTTTTGTTTTTTAATTTTCCAGAAAAATAGGTGAGGGGGTGTTTATTAGAGTGGGGGCGTTTATAAGGGAATATACGGTATATATATGTTTACCAGTTTCTGCTGTCCAGTATTTATTCAAGGCTGCTCTCGATGGATTTCTGCCTGTCTGCTGCAACACTGTAAGTAGATAAAAACAAACCTGCATTAATGACAATTTCAACTGGCAGCTCTCCACTATTACGGTCTGTTTAAGTCATGTTGCAATGTTATCTACTCGAAACAGTATTCTAAAGTATAAAGACACAGGATATGATACCCCACCCAGACCTAGAACTATCCTCTCAATGCTGAGTGCCAAGCCAGAAAGCTTCTAGAACCATTTTTCAAGTTGCTTAGTATGACTCGACCAAGGATCAAACCAATGACCTTTTGCTTGCGATGCAGACACTCTACCCCAAGATCACTGCTGTGATCATGTTAAAAGTTATGTATGGACAATAATGGACTAAAACATTGAGGTTGTACGTGCCCTGGTACCACCAGTTTGGTATAACAGTATTTCAAAAGATTGAAAATTAACTGTGAATTTTTACACTTTCCTAAGTCTATCTTACTATTTTGTTTATGAGTTTCTTGTCAGTATTTACATAAGTTGTATTTATATTATTATGCCAATGTAATCTCCTTATTAATTATTCTTCTCCCGATCATTTCTATAATTCAATTTTAATTTTCTTCACCTTTAGAGTTGTTGAACTCTGCTAAATTAGTGTGAAGTATGACAGATCAATGTGCGGAGAAGGACCTCCATAACTTACATCCACAAATATACAAGTAAATGGCAAGCTTTCTCAAATAAAGTGCTTGGCGAGCACTCCGTAAATGATCTTGAGGCAGCCCCTTTGAACTGGCCCACATCATAAAACAACAAATTAATTGAGAACATGTTGACATCTCATTGCAGTAACAGGTCTTGTTATACTCGCCAGGCATTATACGTGTCAGTATGTAGTTAGGATGGAACATTCCTTTGTTTGTAGACATCATGATTTGATACATTCTATTTTGTTCAGCAGAACAAAATTTCATTCTTAAAAAATATTGACAGACAGTGTCAATATAATCGAGCTATATCTGGTGTCTTCTTTATTGATTGAATGTTTAATTTCATTTTTATGTCATCAAGGGCTCACCGACGATTAGTAAATATAATAGCTCTTTCCTGGGACCCTGGAAGATTAACGAGTACTCGAGCACATAAAAGTGTGGTTTAAATATGATTTCTTAATTTAGAGGATGCAAATGAACAGAAGGACTATCTGGGCGAAGAAAAAAAACGATACTGAAATGAAATTTAATATAAACAATGGCAAATTAAAATGATAGAAGATCTAACAAAATTGTATTTCACCTACTCCTAAGGTTATTTTTTTAATGGAATAGCTTTATATTATACAGACTGTCAGTTTATCATTAAACAATAATAAATTAATTGCTAGATTATCATCCCTGCCCGCCCCTAATTTTTATTCCACCCTGACCCTTTTTATTTTCATAAAAAAATAAAATAAAATAAAACCCATCCCCCCTTTTAAGAAAAATTTGGATGATAATCTAGCAATTAATTTATAATGGCCTTATTAATTTACAACACAGTTGTAATAAGAATAAATTAACAAGAATAAATGTTTCATATATACTGAACATGTTAATCACAGGCGATGCCTCTATCAAAAATACCTATCTTTTTATCAATGATGGGCAATCAGTTAACCTTTACAAATAAACATTAGTTATAATGATTGGTATCAATTGAACAATCATCAATTATAACTGGTGGGTCCTAAAATATAGCTTGAAATAATTTACAAATTAACAACTTTAATAACTGGACAATATTTAATGATTATTGACAACACAATTTATATCCAAATTATTTATGAGAATGGAACAACAGAATGTCCTTCACCAGCTAAACAGCTGGTAACTGTAACAAAGGACTGAATGATTTTTTTATACAGTAAAACCTGTCTTAAACAGCCAGTCAAGGGAATGAGTAAAAGTTACTTTTTAAGACAGGTTGTTGCTTAATACAGGTTAATTTACTTTGACAGCATAGAAATGGGAAATAAAAAATATGGCTGCTTAATAGAAGTGACCACTTACACAGGTTAAACTGTAATAGACTGTCACCGACTTTGGCCAAACCAAGCAACTTTTAATTATAACCGATCATCATCACATCACTAGTTTTTGTTATTTCTAGTCAGCATGGCAGTTATCCGATCAGACCTGGTTCCTGTTTCACGATCATATACTTAAACACTTAAATCTAAAAGGCAGTCAGGTGATCATGATTTTAGACAGGTTCCGGTAAAATTGCATATCGTTTCGTTGATATTAATTATGTAACAGATAACGAACCAGTCAAAACTTAGTTAGTTTTTAACTATTTCAGTAAATTGTTGGTGAAACTGAAGCCAGGGGTAGTTTAATAGTATAATATTATCATAATTAGCATAAAAATACATTTAAGTAGTTTCTGTTTTTTTCTGCTAGTATGCTCTCTTACCAGTATTTAAAGCTTTCTTGGACTCTATTCTATCAGAAATATCATCGTATATTGACAGAAATGCAGCTTTACACTCCAGAGAGAACTCCCCATCATCATTCTGTTTGCTCATTCTTCTTGAGGACATCATCAATTATCTGATTACCCTGAGAATATACAAATTTACATAAAAAATAAATATCATCCTAACAATCCATGCTGATGATCATCTGAAATCATCTCATAATTATAATTTTAACCTTAACACAAATTATCAACACAACTCCTATTTCTCAAGGACTTTACAGTATTGGGTTGAACTCCCAGTGTAAACATACCAGTATGCTCCATTCTAAAGTCTGGCTTCCAGCCACCTATCTTAAGGCCATTATAAATTAATTGCCAGATTATCGTCCAAATTTTTCTTAAAAACGGGGAGAGCGGGAGGATTTTATTATTTTTTTTATAAAATTTATGGTTTTTTTTACTATTTTTTTATATGAAAATAAAAAAATGGTTGGTGCGGTAGAAAATTAGATATTAATTTATTATGGCCTTATCTTCATGCAATTATTGTTAACCTTTTATTTTTAATATCTTATCAAATTGTTATTTCTGACCTGTACCTCCAAATTAACTTCTTTTAAACTTTTAGACGAGGATCCTGCAGATATTCTGTTTTCTAAAATGTGTTTGTTAACCTGGTACTGGTATATATCACTGTATCTCTGCATTGAGTGTTTGTGTTTGATAGCCACTTCAGTGTTCAGAGATATTTAATTTTAAGGAACATGGATTGATTTTTATTACCAGTACACTGTGGTCCCGTTATAACGTGGTGCAATATAACGCCATAGAAATGTCATGATATAAAACATGAAAATCTGTGTGAACTTATAACCAAAATGACAACCTATTAATATATTGTTGCCATGTTTTGATTTGATCATCGCTCATGGCTGCCAATTTTAGTTTTATCAAAACACGAAAAACGTTTTTATTTTTATTTTTTATTAATTATATACATGTACATATCTAAGTGTATCAGATCTGTTGTAACCAAAATATCTACTGGTCATACCTATTACTGCATGTCTAAAACTTTTTCAACCATGTAAATAATGGCATTGATAATAAACTGTAATAAAGTAACTTAAGTGTGCTGAGTAATAAACAGTTGTCAGTATGAAATGTAAACAAATGCTGATGCTAACAAAAGCTGGAGCTTTACGCATGTCTGGAATATTGTTATTATATGGGCATTCATGGTAAAAAGTATATCGCGGGATAAATGCGTTTATATCACATTACAATGCAAACAATACCATTCACTTAGAATCGAACCAGCACAATAGATGTGAATAACCAACACCATTTGAATCAAACGAGGGTCAAAGTAAACAGAAAGAAAGAAAACAACAACATATGAGGCATACTTTAACTGAAAATAAATCGTTACCCCTCCCACTTCTGTTTCCACTAAAATGTTTGTTTACAGCGGCAAACATGTTTCAGCATGCGATGAGATGACAAAAAAAATTAAACAGACGAATAACATTCTACAGAGAATTTATAAATACCAATAACTTGAGTGAACACTTCTAGTAATGTTGACGTGATGAGTGTTTGTCCTTAATTTTTCTGACACTATTCGGTTTCGGAAACTATGTACGCCATTTGTTAGCTACTGCACATGCGCAAACGGTAGCTCGTGCTAAACTTCCGGTGCGGCTGTGAGAAAAAAATAAAGGGAAGGCAGACAAGGGTGTCGGGTTATTGGAATAACGCTGGAGTAGTATTTAAAGATAAACAATGGACACAATAGGAGTTTGAAGAAAAATAGCTAAGTAACACACAAGTGCAACATACTGCACGCCCCTGCACAGGAACCTGAATTTCTATGTTCGATAATTATTATTAGATCTATATTCCGGGGTGTGGATTTCCCCTTAGAATAGTGTTTGATACCATAGGTTTCTCTTTATAATTCTATAGAGACACTTATGGTATAGCACAAACAACAAATTATAATAGAACATAGAACTTCTGCCGTTTAATTGTTCCGCATAGCAGAGACTGGCAGATTATTATCAATGTAATATACACGGCTGAAATTTCGGGTGACACTTTTGGGACTACTTTATTAGCTCTTTGTCTGAATCAAGGAATTATATATAGAGAGAAGGAAAGGCAAATGATTGAGATTTTGTGAACGCTCGCATATTCACGCAAAGTCTCGCAATATCTCGTTTTCAATTATCTTAACTTCCATTCACCTCAGGAACACAAATCAAAGTTCTTACATTGCAGAATGAAATTCTCATCAAAACAATAGGGCCTACCATTCCCAGCAATTTATGTTTAAAATTGTTGATGTACTTTTGATTACAAAATGTGTATACTGCAGCTAAAATAACGACAAATTATGAAAAAAAATCCTTCAAACCTCAATATCTTTAATTCAAGATCATTTTGCGTGGTCGAATCATATTTAAACATATAATATTAGATGGAAAAGAAATCTGTTGCTTGTGAATTATGAACGATTAATTGCCAAATAATTGATCGTTCATATGCTATTTTATCAACATTTAACCAGGAGATGCAAGTTTCCTATCCTTCTATACAGGCCATTGTCTGAATTAAATAATTTTGGTACCAAAGTAAAGCTGATCAAAGATTAATTGAGACTATTTCCAATTATCAATTATTTAATATTTTTCTTTTAAATTGCAATCATTACGGGTTGAAAACGAAAAATGTTGGAATTTTTACGAAATATTTATTTTTAACAAAAAAAAAAAAAAAGACAAAAAAGACAGTGTACTTGATTTAACAAATACACTTTAACAACCCACCATAGCAATAGAAATTTTATGTAGAAAGATGCAGTAGTATAGGTGGTGAAAATTTCGTATAGATATTTAAAGATTTTTTTTTCCTTACTTTAAAAATGGGCTTAAATGAGAAAATGATCACAAAATGACTGTAAACGTAAAAGTTATTTTTTAAATTTAAAGATCACCATCCCAAGTTATTATCAAGCCTTTTCTTTTGATACCAAAATCTCAAGAATATATTGGTTGGTTCAGGAGTTGTGTTTCCAAGATTTAGAAAACACCAAATGTGCCACCTGAAATTTAGAAAAGTGTCTGTAGTTGCCCATCTCTGTTTGTATGTCTCTGCTGAAAGTAAGCAAAGTCGAAAGAACGAATGCTGAAAAGTCAGAGGCGCAGCGTACACTTTTTCTGAAAAATCGAAAAAATAAAAATGCAATAAAACTATAAACTGTGCAACACCTGTTGTATGAAAATAGCCAATTGAAACATTGAGACAAGGCTACTTCATTTCCCCCTTTAAAGCGAACAAACCTTCAAACATTACATTTATTATCAATTTATTTGGTTATACAACAGTGAATTCCTGGTTAATATTGAGGATAGAAAGGCCCCTTAAAACAGAAATATACGCTAAAAACGCACCTAAAACAATCTTACTGGTATTTTTCGGAGGAACATGCCCTGGACCCTTACAGTTGTGCCTACACATCCTGTTTAGCAAAACGAGGCCCCCCTAATAGACGAAACTACGAGTATGAAAAGTCGAAACAACGATGTGAAAAAATTCAATTGTTTTCCAACATCGTTATTTCGACTTTTCACAATCGTAGAATTGACAGTGTTCCCAAACACTATAGATCAGTCTAAAAACAAACATTTAACAATTCTAAATTGTTATAGTATTAAATGAATCATGAATGTCACATAGAACAGAAAAATAGAGCATTAAAGTTGATTTTCTACTGCTTCAAAAATTATTTTATATGTACATCAATATAGCAAACATGGCCAATGTTGATCATTTTTCATATTAATTAAAATCAATATGCGAAATCTGAATTCTAATATGTCTGTGACAAGACATTCACCGTAAGCAAAATTTATAAATCTGTAAAAATGGGTTATAGCATGTCAGATGTACGAGGCAACCAATCTGTGGTTGAAATATTTCGCGGATCAACACTTTATGTCCGTACCTCACATTAAGCAGAATCAATACTCTGCAAGTACAGTTCATGAGCATTCAAAAGTCCACATAGTCTAACAGTGCTTTCGTTGAATAAACTTTGAGAGTTTCAACTTTTGGATTGCTTTTCACGCATCTTACAGTGTAGACCTACTGATTGCTCGGCCTGCGAGTAACTCCCAGACTGGACAGGGCCTACAATGTTTGGCTCTCAGTTCTAGTAAGTTGGTTGTTACTATTTACAGTTATATTATCTTCAGCCGCGATTTTTTGACTATTTACAATTTAAATATAGTTATATACACACCAAGCTAGTGTTACTTTACCATATCCATAGCTTTGATAAATGAAAGTTTTCGTTTTTATCATCCCATCAACATTGGAAAGGTACTGAATGGTTGACAGTATCTTTACTTTTTAACGTTGTTAAGGCAGACTCACGTCGATGTTGAATACATTTCATGGGGTTGTTTCTATCATACAGGGCTGGGTCCAGTAATGCGCCTGACTGTCAATATAGAAACGCCGTACACACATACACGCACGCACGTACACTTATATACAAAGACAAACACAACGTTGTATGTGCGTCTAACATCTGG
The DNA here is from genome assembly GCA_029582155.1 of Panopea generosa. Taxonomy (NCBI): domain Eukaryota; kingdom Metazoa; phylum Mollusca; class Bivalvia; order Adapedonta; family Hiatellidae; genus Panopea; species Panopea generosa. Next base: position 28,690,987 of record CM055901.1, on the reverse strand, counting down.
AATGTAAGTTACGATGTGCTGTTATGGGATGTTATTCATTATGACCACTGTTTCAATATATTGTTTTTTATTGTTATATAATTTATTTTGTTATCCAAGGAAACAAAAAACATAAATCAAAAAGAAAAAAGCATACAAAAGAAATCAATGAAAAAAACATAACAACAACAAACAACACAAACTGATTAACAATTAAGTAATTAATTCAAATTTCAACAGCAACCTTGCGTCCATCTTTTATCAATACAATTCTCTGAATGTTATTAGGTATGTGTAACGTCAGAGTTCCTTCGCTGGCAGGTTGATTAGGTTTTGCAGGTTTCTCCCCCAAGTCCTCTAAGTTTATACCTTCATTTGCACCTACAGCTAAAGAATCGACGCCATGGACAATTTGTCTTTTGGGAGTATTGTTATTAATATCTTTCAACTCTGTCCCTAAGAACTGCTTCTCGACTCTGTGTCCATCTCTCTTTGATATATTATTTTCGTCATCTTCTTCAACACATTCTTCTAAAACTGTTTTGTTTTCCGGTGATTTTTCTTTTTTCAACAATCTAGTTATAACACGAAGTATACTTTGTTTCTTTTTCAGTTTTGTTTGGACGTTAGTTTTACCCTTGAGCGTGCGTGTATTTTGTTCTTCGTAAGTCTTGCCAACGTGAAACATCTCATCATATTCTGCCTTATCATCAATATTTCTCTTTGTTGAACTTCCATCTGAATATTTTATTTTTTCATCATACATGTCCAAATTTCTTTGAGAACCGATTCGTTGCATCAAATCGCGCTCGTCTATTTTTTGTTCCAAGCACAAACTCTCGTCTGCTCTTCGGATAATGTCGTCTGCTCAGCTGCGTGATTCAATATGTCGTTCCATATTAACGCTGGAAGCAAATGTTTGTAGCAGGAACTTTCGCTGTACTTAACTCTAAATTGTGGTTTACTCCATTCGTATTTATTCAGAATCGATCTGTCAACTTTGAAGCCGACGTTTCTGTTTCCATTTATCAAAGCGTGTTCTGCAATGTGTTCCAAAACTGCTGCTAGCGTTCTTGTATCTGGGTACGGTTTAAGATCAATACAAAGCTCGTTTCTAAATCTGTAACTATACTTTTGAATAGCAGATACAACCTTTAAATACGCGTTGTCTTCAATGCCGAGCATTCTTGCAGACGACAACATAGACTGGGTAGCATGCCTTCCGACAACATCTGAGATACGCCTTGCCAAACCTACTGTCTTATTCCCATATTGTGCGACGCGCTGTTTAACAGCATACATAAACTCGGCATCCATGCTATTTCCTTTACATTCCAAACATTGCTATTCTTAACCAGGTTGTCGCACGTTGCTATTAAGTACGGACGTATTTGTAACGTAATGCAAACGTCACTTAAACTCAATTTAACGCTGTACCGTGTTTTTCACAGTAACGAATTCTTCACACGTATGAAGACATGGGAGAATTCGTTCATACTTTTATTACAAATTCGGCCGTGAATATCACAAATCGAAAATGTGACAAATTATGCCTACGTTTGACTTATTTTCATCTTTTTGTACAAGCGTATATTTCACAGCAGACGTGGGCTACTAGATATAGATTATCACGTATCAAATCAAAGTACTTAAAGTACTAGTAGCCAGGCTTTAATAAATATCTATACGCCTTATTAATTTGATTGGTATTATTGAAGCGATTGGTTTATTCTATGCAACATCTTAAATATGACATAATATGATGTCTACAATTAATTTTTATTGCTTGATTTGTTTCTGCTTGCTTATATTAAATACATGACAAAATGAAATTCGAGGAATAAAAAATAGCCCCTGTCACGTATGATCATTTTGGCGGTGATCAACACTGCAAAGATTATTTGATATTTTGGACCTCTGGACATTTTATTTTAAGACTGATCTCAACCATTTTTTTATCAAACTGTGTTAGACTATAAAATCAGTTATTTTTTTTTTTTTTTTTTTAATTTTTTATTATTTCATAATACATACATTTTACAAATATATTTGATATAATACATACAGTTTAACATGAATGTATTCTATGAAATATTGCTATACTAAGAAGAGACGGGGAAATAAAAGGAAAAGGGAAAAAAGAAGTAGATAGAAGAAGGAAAAGAGACAGTTGCAGACATATATTATCCCATAGAAAGTCAAACATGCTTTTATTTATAATATTAAAATGTTCTGTTGATGGATTTTCTAAAACAGTTAAATAATATATAAGTTTTGGTAATGCGAAGGTTTTAATCACTGCAATTTTACCAATCATAGATAATTTATGTTTTCTCCATTTATTAAGACAGTGGCAAAATTCCTTAATTTTTGGGAGAAGATTTAATTCATGATACATTTGTTTATCATTTGTAAAGACAACTCCAAGAGTAGCTGCACTCTCAGATGTCCATATAAATTTTTTATCTGTACTAGGAGTGTCATTTGAAGTTTTTAAGGAACCTGATCTTAAAATAATAGATTTTTTCGAATTAAGCTTAAGTCCGGATATTTTACTAAAATTATCAATTTTCTTTATTAAGATTGAAAAAGTTTTTTTTTTATCCATCCATCATAAACGTTGCATCATCTGCAAATGCTGTGTTTTTTATTTCTCTATTGTAAATAGTAATACCTTTAATGTTTTTATCCCTTTGTACCGATTTGTATAACAATTCGATAGTTAATATAAACAAATAAGGCGATAATGGGCGTCCTTGTCTTACACCTCTTTCTACTTTGAAAAAATCTGACATATATCCGTTATTAACTACACAACTTTTAGCATCGTTATGAAATAGTTTGATCCAATTAATAAAAGAATTACCGAAGTTAAAATATTTAAGAGTTTTTGAAATAAAACCGTGATCAATGCTATCAAAGGCTTTTTCGAAATCAGCAAAAAAGATTAACCCAGGTTTATTTTCGTTATTTATATTTTCGATTACTTCAAAAATAGTGCGAATATTTTCACCTATGTACCGTCCTTTTAAAAAAACCAGTTTGACTATCATTAATAAGTGTAGATAAAACTTTCTTAATTCTATTTGCAATTGCTTTGGTTGCAATTTTATAATCAATATTCAATAAACTTATTGGTCTCCAGTTATTTAAAGACGTTAGTTCTTTATCTTTCTTGGGAAGAAGAGATATTATACCTTGTTTTTGCATTTCTGTTAAATTTCCATTTACAAAAGAATAGTTTATAGAGTTAATATAGAATTTCTTGATCGTGTTCCAAAATATTTTATAGAAATCTGTTGTAAGTCCATCAGATCCTGGAGATTTTCCATTATTCATTTATTTTAAAGCGAGTGCACATTCCTCTTCATTTAAAATACCTTCACATGATTGCTTTTGCTCTTCATTTAATATAGTCTCTCTAATGTTTGGGAAAAAATCTTCATTATCATTTATCATTGTTTCTACTTTACTGTATAACTTTTCATAGTATCCTTTTGTTTCCTTTAAAATGTCTTCAGATTATGTTATTTCTCTATCATTTTTAATAAGTCTATTAATAGTTTTACTCTCAGATCTTTTTTTCTCCAAATTACTAAAGTATTTTGTATTTCTTTCGGCTCCTTCAACCCATTCTGCTTTTGCTCTTATTATAATTCCATTCGTTTGTGTTTCAATAATTTGATTTAACTCAGATTTTTTTTCACTAATAATATCTATGATTGTTTTATCATTTGGATGTTCAGTTAATTCTTTTTCTAAATTATCGATTTCATTTTTCAATTTTATTTCATTTTTTAATGTATTCTTTTTTTTATTTGACGTGTATTTAATAGACTCATTCCTTATAGTACCTTTAATAAGTTGCCATAATGTATTTGGATTAGATTCTTTATTTATTTCTACTACCTCTTTTATAGCTTGTTTGACTTTATCCTGATAATCGTTATCTAATATAACACTATTGTTGAGTTTAAAATATCCTGGCCCACGTGGTTGTTTGTCAATAATAAGATTAAAATATACGAGAGAATGGTCCGAACGAAAACCTGTTGTAATTTTACAAACCGTTATTGCATTTACTAAGTTATTTGACACTAAAAAATAATCAAGTCTACAAAATATTGTTGGTTTGTTGTTTGAATGCCAGGTATAGTGTTTAGTGCTTGGATTTAATATTCTCCATATGTCATTTATATCATTATTTTGTATTATATTGTTTATTTTATCCCTGTTTTTTTTTTTATTATTATTAACATTGCCATGTTTTTATCTAACTCAACATTTATTACTGTATTAAAGTCCCCTCCTACTATCATGGTTTCACTATCATTTAAATTTATGAAATCTTCAATTTTTGTAAGAAAGTTTAAATTATATGTTGTATTATTTGGTGCATAGATATTTAAAAATATATATTCTTTTTCATTAATTATTATTTTTAATGATTGCATTCTGCCTTCGAATCAATCATTATATTCTTGGACTAAATACATAAAATTAGGATTAACAAGGATGCCCACACCAATACTATTACTACTATTTCCGCTTAAAAATATATCCCCACCCCATTCTTTTCTCCAAATATCATAAGTTTGTTCCTGACAATGTAGTTCCTGTAGTAAGCAAATTGGGTATTTATTTAATTTAAGCCAGTAAAATAATTGTTTTCTTTTTGATGAATCACTTAAACCTTTTACATTAAAAGTACATACTTTAATACTCATTTAACGTTGAAGTAAAAACAAAGTTTGCAGATTGCTTTATAAATATCCAAAGATTGACAGTGAGTGAGATTAAGTATTTGAAAGTAGAGGAAAGAGGGACAAGTAGTACGAGTTTGCATGCCAAAAACAATAAAAGAAGAGAAGCTAAATTATAATTTAGCTATAACCAAAATCTATACAAAGGTACATCGCCACTGTTAACACATGTTTTGCATCATATTTATAAAGTGTTTAAATACCATATTATAATACACGTAAACACCCTTTTCAAACAATTATTTGCTGTCCATATAAAATACAATAGTTATTGTTTAAATAAATAATATTTAAATTATGTTTAAATTAGATACTTATACAATTATAAAATGTGTCATATCTAACTCGGGAACACATATACAGACATTTCTATCATGATATACCATATTATAATACACGTAAACACCCTTTTCAAACAATTATTTGCTGTCCATATAAAATACAATAGTTATTGTTTAAATAAATAATATTCAAATTATGTTTAAATTAGATACTTATACAATTATAAAATGTGTCATATCTAACTCGGGAACACATATACAGACATTTCTATCATGATATATCAAATAAGAAAAAAAAAAATATGAATACAGATATCAGTAGCTACTCACTGTTAACGTCCTGATATAAAATAAATCGTAGGCATCAATAATCAATCACCTTATACATTTTTATATCTGATAAATACTTAACGCCAATAGATGTTTCCATCTTAGCATTTGATATAGTGTAATGACATTTTATCCAAATCCTTCATTTTTAATAACATAATTCGTATATATTAATTAAAAGCATTAACCTCTTAAATTTTGATACACTATCCATCCTCACCTTTTATCACCATTCACATTTTATATTTCCTGTTGCCTCCGTCGTAAATTAAATAATCATCCATATTTTACTTCTCAATAACAATCTAGTCAATCTGTCCCAATATCTGCCATTAAGCATTTATATTTTAAATTTTGGTGTAACAAACGACCATATTTAATGGTTCTTTTTTACTCGTCACTGTAATCTAAAGTATAAGTTATTACATATTACATTTTTATGTTTTGATATAACATACACCTTGAAATATCAACTATCGTTCACCTTTCCCATTGTTGTACATCATAAGTTGTAAACATAAATAATCGTTGAGCCTTTTCATCTCCATACAGCCTACTCGAAATAATAATCAATAAGCATAGGTTGTAAAAAGTTTGAATATACATGTAATGTGGTAACGATCAATAACTGTAGCCTTTTAACATTTTCTTATAACATTAGTGGTAAACATTAAGATTCGTTGACGTTTTACATTTTGATTTAACATACGGTGTAAACATCAATATACAGTTTTCTGATATAACCTTAATCATAAATATCAATAACCAGTCACCATTTACACATATATATATATCTCGCAAAATTTAGTGTACATCAATACTTTTTAATATTTTTCAAAATTGAAATGACAGGTATCGTTAACATCAATAATCATATTTCTACACTTTTGCTAAAACCATTTATGATCATTCACAATTTATAACATAAACATAGGCATCAACCGCCGTAGAAAAGTATCGTAAACATCAATACTCAATCTTCATTTACATTTTGATATAAACATTGTTAACTGTGTACACATTTCCTTTCCAAGAACAGACACCCAATTACTTTATATATATATACATATACACATACCTACCTACATACATATACATACATATATATATACATATACACATATACATATACGTATACATACACACACATACATATATACATATTATACATACACACATAAATACATACATATACACATACATACACACATACATACCTATACATATACACACATATATATATATATACGCACGCACGCACGCACGCACGCACGCACGCACGCACACACCCATATACACATACATATATAGTCGATGTCGCAATCCCATCGTACTATCCTTATATTCGAAAATCTAACGAAATTAATATAAGAAATAAAATGGGAGCAGCTGTATCTTAATTGTATATTATTATATATAAATAACTATTTTCATCATCTTATTATATTAATAGTATCCAAAAACTTATATATAATCGATGTCAGAAACCCTTTGTACCGCCCTTATATTCGAAACAAAAAACGAAATTAATATAAGAAATCAAAGGGGAGCATCTATATTTTAATTGCGACAATGCAACATTATTTATTCTCTCATGCACACATTTTTACTAACCTGTGGTATGGAAGTAAAATTATATAATGCTTAAAGTAAATAAAATAGATTTCACATACGCGCCTGCGCCCGTAGACTCACACACACTTATACACATTATAAATATGCTTTCACTTATGTAGGTAACTATTGTCCGTTAGGTTCCAACTGACTATCACAAATATTCCGTGTATATCCGTAATTTTCGTAGTCCAAGCGTAATTAGTTGTAAACCTGAATTAAATCGGCCTCATACCGTGTTTACGAATAGCTGCACTGGGACGCCGAACATGTTGATACTAGGTAAAACTCACGAGCAATATAGCACGTTGTATTTATTTCTTGAAATAGCAAAGTCTAGAATGGATACCCAAACTCCCAATTTTCACGAATTCTCAATGCACAACGAGCCTTGATCTCGGCGTACATTGTAGGATAGGTGTGTTAGGACGCTATGACTGACCACGGCTAGCATGTGATTGGACAATTGGCTATTTTGCATATTTATCTACCAGCATGTGATTGGACGATTGGTTATTTTGCATATCTGTCTACTAATCGATAGATAAGTCGAGTATAACCTCTGAATGAATGAGCATGTGTAAAATTTGTTGTGAATGGGGGAAAGATTACGCTTTTTTTCGTGTGTTATTAATTATTTTTTTAGTGCCAAATGCTGGATATATAAAACTAGGTAAGTGTAACTTATTTCTTGGACATATAACATAGTATGTGCAATAATACATTTCATAGATTTTATATAGTTCCAATCTTTAGAATATGCGTAAATAAGTACGTAGCATTTGATTCAATACATTCATTTTACATGTTAGTAAACGCTTTTATCTCCATCAACTCTTGTCATCTGGAGTGTTGGTCTCATCACTCTGAAAACAGCTCAGTAGAAAACACATATCAAAACTATTTCTGTAAAGATGGGTCAGTCTTTTCCAAAGGTTTATGTGTAGAATTTGTCTTTGAACTGTTGATTCAATGGTATTTGTAAATTAGTAAAATATGGTCCAAATGTTCAACTTTATTATAAAGAAAATTAAGGAATCAATTGTATGGATTTATTATTTTAAAAGTTTGTTAATCTACAATGTTTACACTTTATATGCTTTATATGATTCACTCTGCACTGGATCTATACATGTACACTGATAATAAAAGCTCAGGCATCAAAACGATTTAATATTGATATTATCACTGCTATATTGCTGTTACTTTTTTGGCCACGGTAAATCCAACCACGCTTGGTATCCAGAGTACGGAACCATTTCTATTTTGTCATTTTTATGTTTAAGGTAAAGTTTGCCTTCAAAAGACTAAGCTTTAATCACTTTGTCTCTCGCCTTCAGTCTCATTGATGATAAAACTTGCTGATTGAGTTTTGTCAAGTCCTCGTTTACAGATAGGTGTGTGCACTTTAGGTGTTTTGTGTTTTTCATTACAGTATACTTTGTCTGTCTTGACACAAACTTTACGATAACTGGACGTATTTGTTTCTCTTCATATTTGCCCAATCTATGCGCAATATCTATATCGTATGTAGTCAGCTCTAGCCCCATTTTGTCATTAATGAGTCTAACTATACCATCTGCTGTGTCATGCGAACTTTCGTATTTATTGTCGAAGTCCAATCCAGATATACGAATATTATTTCTTCGCCCATACTGTTCTAAATTATTTATTTGTTCTTTCCTCGATTCGCTTTCATTTTTCAGTTCTTGGCGTAGTGCCTGGTTTTCTTCTGTTAAATCGTCGCTTTTTGTTTTACATTGTTGTATTTCTTTTTTCAAACTTGTCTGTTCAGTGATGTTGTTGTGTATTTCACCTTCAAGAATTTCTACCCTGTGCAAAACATGTCCTATTATTTTGTCCTTTATCTCTTCAAGGGTATCAATTAAAATATTCTTAATGAAGTCTTTGTCACTTTTTGTAAGCATATCACTGAGTTTTTTATTGATTTCTTCAATTTTTTTTCTAATGACGAAGACATTTCTGAGTCTGTTGAATCTGTTGAGTCTATTTTAGGTTTTTTGTTACTTTTTTTATCTTTCTTTTTCCCCTTTTTTTGCTCTTTTTTATATTGTGTTTGTTCAAGTGCTGATTTATCTACACTGTTGTTCAAACTCGTTTCTAAATCACTAAATGTGCTATTATTTGACAGCTGTCTTTTTTTTTTATTCATTGTAACGCATCCTTTTATTTTTTGTGCAGTATAGTTTTAAAATATTACTGCGTCGATCCTTTACCTGATCGATTTTCAGCACACAGGTAAAACTCAGGTAAATATACAGTGTTTATGTACCGGTATAACAATGGCGACGCCCTCCGCTATTTCAACAACCCATTGTCGTTTTATTTTTACCTCACAATTATATGTGCATACATTTTTATTAACTCTGTATGCTACGGATTGCTTTAGATAAAGTTAAAGTTTATAATGGCTATAAAAAACCTGCCTTTTATATCCTTTTATATTAAATAAAACCACATTTTTCTCACAGAAAATAATTCACGTCTCGTACTACTTGACCGGAAGTCCTAGTTATGGATGAGATCAACTATATACACAAATTGTTACTGTCCTCGATCTAGCAAAAATGGCATATTGTATTTTGTCAAGTTAAACTTTTGCTTAGGTAGGATCATCAACATCAGTTATGTGCCCTTGATTTAGTTATAACTTAACTATCGGGTTTCCGAGCAATAACACATACATTGTAATAAAGCACATACACGTACCAAATTTTGTACATGGATACATATTGGGGTGTTTAGATGTTGGGTGCCAAAACTGGATCACTGTGATCTTAATATTCAATGTTTATCGAGAAATAGCTTGTCCGGCCTATAACTACTATTGCATTAAAAAGTACCAAAAGTTGTTGAACGTTTGAGTTCAGTGGACCGATTGATGTCCATCATTTATGGTCCTGGAGAAATTTGGATTATAACTGTTTGTTAAAGTTTAGGTAGATGTTGTATTTATAGACTTTACGTTCACTTGTGTATTGTGATTCTTGGTCTAATGTCTTATATTGATTTCCGAAATGTTATTAATGTGTACCATATAGAACATTACAACGTTTGATTTCAGTATTTTATTCACGACCATTCCCGGCCGCATTTTCGCATATTTACTTGGGTACTGGCATGACCACCACTCCACTCCCATTATTTTAAAAAAAACAACAGTTTGTATTTAATGAAATACTCTCCCGCACGGAACTATTGTTTCTCCATTGATTTTATATTGAATGAAATACTCTGTCACACTTCAACTTTGTTACCTACCGCAAGTCTCCCCCACACCCTCACCGCACTCCCATTTTTTTTTCATTTTTAATATTTATTGTTCTTAAACACTCATTCATGTTTAAACTTTTAACTTTAGTAGCTGCTGGAAGCGTATTTTTTCACACACTATCTTTTCCAGATTACAGTCGAAATTACCCCAAAATGTCAGATGCCCCGAAATCGCTTCTCAGATTTTTTTCTGGGTAATGCGGGTAACGAACGTCGTCTCTGCTGGGTTCTACAGTGCCCGATTTGGCACTAAAAACATCCTTTGAATTCATTTTTTCAGATTTGATCTTAATTCTTATGTATTTTATAGCATTCTAGTATTTAAAACGTTGGACCGGAAAAATGGGTGCTGCAATGTACATGATTTCACGATTTGGCACATAGAAAAACAAAATTTCCCGGGAAAGACTCCCCGTGACTCCTGGTGGGAAGTAAGACCTCTTCCTCAAACCTCTCATTGCCATTCCCCCAAACCAAACGGTTTTGCATCGGTATGAAATCCTTTCTGGCTACGTCCCTGCTCTTTAATATACTTTGTATTAAGACCACAATATAACACTTCATTGAGGCTCCTACATGTCAGTAATCAATTATATTTATAATTGCCGCAAGCGGATGCAACTTTGAATAAAAAATAAATGTATGAGTAGCCATGCAGAAGCTGTACCAAAATCAAAGAGGCGGAAACGTTGACAGAAAGTACATGGTATTTTACGTTGTTGTAATGCATGTCGGCCTAATACACGTAGAACATTTACATTTAAAACATGTCTAATTGATCAATTATACAAATACAATTAACAGATAACTTATTAGGTATAAAACAGCACTTGTGTGTTTTTAGCCATAACAAATATTACAACAGTGAAAACATGAAAATAAATATTGGTTTATCATAGTTATGTTATTAATTTATTAATTTACTGCAAATACAAGTCTGATGTTACATTTGTAAGTATGCATTTAAGGTTGGAAGGCAAAATATGTAAAGTGAAGTGCTGGTTTACCAAATAATTAAGATGAATATTTCATTCAAATGGACGTGTTATATTATTTGGACGCTATTGCTATTATCAGGTAAGATAAACATTTTGTATTGTTTTTCACTTTCTCAAATTTCTCTCTCTCAAACTTTGGACCTATTATACATTATGTGTTATAAATAGACAGCACGAGTTATAGTTTTGCTTGAGGCGCATATATGACGATTAATAAAACATTATAGACTTCAGGGGCGTAGCTTCCTATAGGCACTGAAGGCACGTGCCTACACTTTTTTCTGGGAAATCGAAAAAATAAAAATGCCAAATATGCAATAAATATCGGATCCCTATGTGGGTAGGGGATAAACTATAAACATTATTACACCTGTTGTATGAAAACAGTAGCCACATGCAACTTTGAGACAGAAAGCTACTTAATGTTCACCTTTATTAAAGTGAACAACCCTGAAAACATAACATTTATTTTCAATTTATTTGGTTATAAAACAGAGAATTCAAGGTTAATTTTAAGGATAACCAGGCCCCTAAAATCATAAGAAATATACGCCAAACCGCACCTACGATAGTCGAGCTGAAAATGTTTTCGGGGGAGCGTCCCTCGAACCCTCAAAAACTGTGCACACACATCGTTTTCAGCCAAGCTACGTCCCTGACAGTTATTCATGTAAATCAGGGATTTACCACTAACACAAACTGTATAAGTGGTCCAGCGTAATGCGAGTTCGATCAACTGGTTTTCCACTTTCAGCTCTGGGTGACACTTTAAACTGAGGATCCTATGAATCGGTGCATAAAATCGAGGCACTTGGTATCGAGGCATAAAACCGAGTTCCTGTGCATTAAACTAAGACCCCATGTATCAGTACATAAAGTGAGATCCCGTGTATCGGTGTATAAATCTGAGTTGTCGTGTATCGTTGCATAAAACTGAGGTGTCGTGTATCGTTGCATAAATCTGAGCTTCCGTGGATCGGTGTATAAAACCGAGGAACCTAGTATCGTTGCACAAAACTGAGACATCTAGTATCGTTGCATAAAACCAAGGTCATGTATGTCGTTGCATAAAAACCGAGGCACCTAGTATCGATGCATAAAACCGAAGCACCTAGTATCGATGCATAAAAGCGAGGCACCTAGTATCGTTGTATAAAAGCGAGACACCTTATATCGTTGGATAAAAGTGAGACATCTAGTATCGTTGTATAAAGCGGAGGTCCTGTGTATAGTTTCATAAAACTAAGGTCCAGTGTATCGGTGCATAAACCTAAGGTCCCGTGTATCGATGCATAAATCTTAAGTCCCTTTTATCGTTGCATAAAACAGAGGTTCCGTGTGTCGTTGCATAAAACCGAGATTCCATGTATCGTTGCATAAAACTGAGGTTCCGTGCATCGGTGTATAAAACCGAGGTTCCATGTATCGTTGCATAAAACTGAACTGAGGTTCCGTGTATCGTTGCATAAAACCGAGGTTCCGTGTATCGGTGTATACAACTGAGGTTCCGTGTATCGTTGCATAAAGCCGATGTTCCGTGTATCGTTGCATAAAACCGATGTTCCGTGTATCGTTGCATAAAACTGACGTTCCGTGTATCGTTGCATAAAACGTACGTATCGCTTTCAGTACTTTAAGTACGTATTGCTGTACATGTAGATATGCCAAACTTTGCTCTCTTCAACTGTTTTTTGAAATATTCCAAACCAAAATAATTCAGGGAAAGAATTGCCCTACCGTCACTTAAAAGGGGAGTTGCTCCACATACTGAGGTGCACACATGCATATCAAGCAGGGGTATAAACAGTTATATACAGCAGTTTATGATAACAAATTAGTTTTAATGCATTGTAAAATGAGCAGCAAAGGCTATTAGTTGCTATTTAATCAATTGCTATATCGAGCTTCAAAATAAGAGATAAAATTTAAAAAGTTTTAAAAATAGTAGTTTTAGCTGACAAATGAGCCCGTAGCGAGAAGTTATCTCCCTTTTAAACGTTACTTATCTAGCATATGAATAGTAATATGATAGATTCAAACCTACGGAGCCACTGTGAAAATATATATGTGGATTTTTGACCAATTAATAGTGGATGGATCCAAGGACTTACATAGAAGGATAGGAAATTTGTTTCTCCTGACTAAATGTTGATAACATAGCACATGAAAGATTAATTATTTGATAAATAATCATTCATAATTTACAGGAAAACTGATTTCTTGTACCTAAAATGTAGGTTGTATGTAATTTACCACTATTTCTGTTGCTGCTGCTACTACTACTACTACCACTACTTATGTTGCTGCTGATAATACCACAAACACTCCTTCAGCTGCTGTTATTACTACTACTTCTGCTGCTGATACTAATGATTACTACTTCTGTTACTGGTACTACTACTACTTTGGTTGCTGGTTATAAAACGACTACTTCTACGCATGCACATGTACACATACACATTATATTATACTATTTACTTGTTTATCATGAATTCCAATTGGACAATTGCATTTAAATATTTAATCTATAAAGATAATTTTCCAATTGACATTTTTATATTCCAGTTGGAAACCTGATCTATAAATAGAATATATAAATCCAATTGGACTTTTTATATTCCAATTGGAAACCTGATCTATAAATGGAAGAATTATATTATATAAGAATTCCAATTGGACGGGGTGTTTTTTTTTACTTCTTAAATCCATTTATCTCAGTAGTTTACGGACATTTTGAGCTGATATTTTGATGGTAATTATATTATAGTTATCATTATCCAAAAACACTAAGTTTGTATCATTAAAGTTCATAATGTTTATTACAGAAATTCACTATGCTGTATTTGATTTATAATGTTTCGATCACGAAAAGAATCTTGAATTAAAGACATTGCGATTTGAAGTAAAACATCTCAATTTGTTGTTAGCTTAGCTGCAGTATACACAATTTGAAATCAGAAGTACTTCAACAATTTTAAACACAAATATCTAACTTAGTTGCCTTTCTTTCTCTATATAATTCCTTGATGGATCGTATTTAAATTGAGTTAAAAGTATTTCTTGTAATGAAACAATGTATTTTATTAGAGAAAATGCACCTCGGGAACTGCTTTAAAAGATCTACCAATGAAATTTGAATTGGACTGCGTAAACTCACGGAAAATCATACTATCTGTTCTCATTTCTCTACATATATTGCCTCAGAATGTCAATTTAAGGCTGAAATGTGTGAAAAAATAATTACTAGAATTTTGCCAACGGAGCAGCAGAATGATTTTTTTTTTCATTTTACCAGCAGAATAGCAGAATGAAAATTGTTTTATTTTGCCAACACAACAGCAGAATAGAATAGTGAAAATATTGAATTCTACTATTCTGTTAGTAAAATGAAAAACGATCATTCTACTATTATGCTATTCTACTAACTTGACCAACGTATATTGTACATGTATATATAAATGGTGGACAGAACATAATCGTCAAATGAATAACATACAGAGAATATAGATATTGTTTTAAAGATGAAATAATACACTGTTATAAATATCATACGTGTGTCTTAAAAAGATTTTTTTGCGGCAAGCAAGTAATTTACTATGATTATTACTTTCACTACCCTTTTAAGCGAAAGCGTCGAGGGTCAAAATAGCCTCGGTCTCTCCCATTTATCCGTTCCTGTTTATGATCAAGTCAGTCTAACTCGTCTTACACTTTTGATACACGTAAACTTGATGATTATCACTAACATTAATGGGACATGCGCATATTCTTACGACAACCTGTTTATTTTCTTCATAATTTACACCCCTTTCCATATATATAGCAATTCATTGCATCCTTACCGTGTCAGCCAAAAGCCTAGGTCCCAAATACATTTCTTTATGTAACTCCAATGACACATATTAAGATAAAACAGAATGAATAAATGTAGGTAAAACCGTAGATAAAACGGCCATAGCTCTCACGATATATATCGAGTTCTCTCATTGGGAGGTATCAAGTACTGGGATATACCAAAAAAGAGGAATGTACTTTGATTAAATTTAAAAATATTCGAGCCGTTGTCATAGTGATTCGATTTTATTTTCATTCAGTTATTGACACTGTGGCCATTGGATAGATGTACAATAAAAAGCAATTATATAAATGAATTATTTGAAGAAAAAAGTTGTTGACCATTTCCTGTCCTCAAAGAGTCTCTAATAAACGTTGAAATCACCTTTTTACTCATGTTTACGTATCCAATGATGAATCTATCGTTACACCTCAGGAAGTATAAACACATGGAAATGTTAATCTCAGAGTATTACTTTCTGGAAATTCTTATTTACTTATTTACATTTTTGATAAAAATTAGTGAAGATAAGCTTATTTTGAAAGTATGAGTAAAAATTATCTTGTAGAACGAACCCAGCTATCCCGATTGGGTCCGTTAAATAGCAATGTTAGGAAAGCCGCATTTGAGCACGTTGATTGGTCAGTTGCTTCCACCGAAAGTGTGAATTACGTCACAGTTTAGTAAACGTTTAATTGCTCTGAATTGTTGAACATGCATAACATTCCCATCTTTTTTTATTGATATACCTGATTCCAGAGACATCAGGTTTTGGGACTAAATAAATATTTTTAAAATATACAAATTGATATATTTCTTTAAAAATTTGTTAAACATACCAATACACCTTGATAGAAATAAATTGTACGGTGTTTGCTCCATAAATAGCAACGAACACGCGAAATATAAAGCTTTTCATCAATTTATAGAAGTTATGTTCCTTTATGAAATAGTAACCAAATTAAGAGACATTGTGATCTGCAGAACTGACCCAGGTAAAAAGTTGAAACGTTAAAGAAAGTCAAGTGAGGAGCACACCATTTGTTCACAAGTAAACATATAAAGCATTCAATAAATTGTTACATGATTAAAGAATTTGCGGTAAAACATACTTGCGTTGCAAATTGTAGATTGTAAACTATTTTAATTTTCAACTTAAATGATCTATTAATTTTCATTAATGCGACAAAAACTGTTGTGCAGTGTTTAGCTTTGTCTCAGCAGTCACTTCTTACTGGACTGGTTAATTTTGACTGGTTAATTATCTATCATATAATCAAATTCAAGGAAACCATGTGTAGCTTTACTGGAAGCAGTCTTAAATCAGGTGAGAGTCCTTAAAGCACAGCCTTTGCATCATCATTGACACAAATGTATTGTACCTAATCCTGTTTATAAGCAAACTTTGATCTTCCGAACGTAGTTTATATGTTCTTTTTCAGAATATTCTGACAAGGCAGCAGGAAGCGCAGATACCATTAAAGAGATCGCAGACAATATCGTCATATCTGCAGAGGTTCTAGATAATTTACGAAATAATGCCGCTTTCCACACGGTCCGAATAACTATACACAATTCTGGTTCTCAGCCAATCCGTTCATTCGGATGGATTCTTTATTTCCACAGCATGTATCACGTGTTTCCAAAAGATTTGTCTAGATCAAAAGCTAAAGATTTGGAAGTTGAAAAAATGCGAATTAGAACGCTTCAGGGAGATCTTTACGCTATGGAACCAATAGAAGGTTTTGTTGCTATACAACCAGGTGAGAGCAGAGACTACGACCTCCAAGTTCAGTATTGGTCAGTCGGGCGTACAGACTTTATGCCGAATTGGTACATTACTTCTAGCAATCCCCAGATGGCCAGAATCACAGCGTTTCCCGTAAAGACAATGTCCGTAAAGTTTCAGCAGTCTGATAATTTGAACTATGTTCAACCATTCAAAACAATTCGTCAGTGGAAGCGAACAACGGACGATGTATACAATCCATATATTGGACAGGCTAGAATGGAACGTCTATTTGTGAGGAACACCGGTCAGGTACGTTAGCATACACTTTATTGATTCTCTCGTCTTTGTGGGTGTTTAGGATTTTATTTCACAATCGCATAGTAAATACAAGCAACGGAAATTTCGCCACGTATTTGAACTCAGTGTTGTTGCCGGTGTTGCCGGTGCAACATTAAATTTTGACCCCGTCGAAAAATGAGCCCATGGGTCATTTTTCAACGGATGAGTGATCAATTTTTAACGTTGAAAACTGACCCCGACCGTTATTTTAATGACCCACCCATACGTGTTGTTTCCCAAGTTAAGAATGCGATGAAGCACTCCTACATCACCCCCCCCCCCCCTTCTCTCTCTCTCTCTCTCTCTCTCTCTCTCTCTCTCTCTCTCTTTGTTACCCGGGTATCACACTTTCGGTTAAACTTTTGCATGGAAGATACTATCATGCAAATATATCAGTAACCACGAACTGGATTGCTTTGAAACTTCGCTAAGTCTTCAGGGTTATCAAACTATCAAGTTAATTAACTCTTGGTTGAATTTAATGCAAATTATGGCAATTGTTCGACTTAAAAATGCTGGTTTAAGTTTTCCGTGCAACTTGATATCATGCACATATTATCTCAGTAACCTCATATGCGTTTGACTTGAAACTACACTAACGCCCTCGTGTTATCAAACATAGTCTCCCAACTATGTCCCATACCTCTGATGGCGATTTTGACAATTTCTGTATTATAAATAGAAAAAAAAAATGTTTAAACCACAAACAAACATCTTGGTTAAACTTCTTTACTCACTTAAAACGTTTAATAACTCAGAAACAGATATAGAACCCAAAACTTAATAACTCTCACTTTAGTGTGAAAAGTGTGTGTGTATGTAACAAATAATATAACGTGGTCAAGTCTGTAGTATTTATTGACAAAGCAGCGTTCTATCTTACGGATATGTCTTGTTTTTATACTAATACCTTCCTAGTTTCGATACAATTCATTACCTTTTTTGTGATATGTAAATATATTTTAACAGCATAAACATAAGCAAGAATGTAGATTGTACATCGCTGTTAAAGGGAGTTGCCTTGCATTACATAATGATATGATCAAATTAAATGATTCGCATGGATTTTGTTAATGTCAGTTTGAAAAGGAACTGTTTGTTTTTTGTTATTATTACTAACTGCTATAGCAACCATTTGTAACCATAGCAACCGATCGTAGCAATCATGGATAATTATATAATCAATTAAGCATTTGGCCAATATGGCCCGCTTGTTTCTAGTCAAGATCACTGAAAAACTAAATATTTGGCCCTTAAAATCTACATGGGGCACTGCAGATGCAATGCCATATTACAAAATGTTTAGATACCCATCTAGATTTTCTGAAAAAAAGTAACTCAGGACGGGCGGTCACATTTTTTTATTTATAGGTGACATTGACTTCTCAAGGGTTTCGGACAGGTATGAGTAGGGAAGAAAACTTTTTTCTCTGACCTAAAAACCAACAATTCCACAAAGCTTAAGGACTGAAAGGACATCTTGTATAAACGTTGAATACATTTTAATCAGGCCTGGGTTATCTTTAACAAAGGTTAACAAGAGACATGTTGGACATGACCAATCCCCCGCCGGAGCAAATTATTTTACTGTCCACTTCCTGTCAATGCTCTCTATCATTGTATGCAGTTTCAAAGCATTCACTCCAAAATTTTCAAGGCGTGCTCCAAACAAGGGAAAATAACAAAGGGGAATAATTCTGCGAAGACAGAAGAAAGAGTTATGCTTCCTGCACACTGTACCTCTTCTCAATGTCATCTATAATTGTGTGAAATTCAAACTAAATCCCTTAAACATATTTTGAGTTATGTTCTGGACTAGCATAATAAAATATAATAACAAAGGGAATAATTATGTAAAGACAGAAGAAAGAGTTATGGTTCCTGCATACTGCACCTCCTTTTAACGTCCTCTATAATTGTGTGAAATATCAACTATATCCCTTGAACACTTTTGAGTTATATTCCGGACTAGCATAATAAAATATAATAACAAAAGAAATAATTATGTAAAGACAGAAAAAAAGAATTATGGTTCTTGCACACTGTACTTCCTCTCAATGTCCTCTGTCATTGTGTCAAGATTCAACAAAATCCCTTGAATAGATTTGGAGTTATGCTCCGGACAAAAGTGTTACGGTCGGCCGCACGCACGCACGCACGCAAGCACGCACGCACGCACGCACTCACTCACGAAGACCATTACCATACCCCACTTCAGCTTCGGCGGGGGATAAAAAGCACTAATAAAAATAATATCTGGTATTTAAATTTTAGTTATTTTAAGACTTGGGATAAAGATAACCAAGAGTTAAAATTAAACCAACGTCGGCTGCTTGAGTCCAAACCATTACACAGTTATACAGTCGGGTGAAATGAAATAGCATTGTACCTTTTTCCGACTTATACTTCTAACTGTGAATGCGAACCCGCCCGGGTAGCGCAATGGTAGCATACATGTTTGTCAATCCGGAGGTCCCGGGTTCGATTCCCGACGGGCACATTCTTGTGACAAAATGTCCTCCGCCTCTGTTTCAAGTGGGGAAGTTGTCAGGTACTTGCAAAGATCGGTTAGTACTGGTACAGAATTCCTTGAAAACCGTTAGGATACATGACCGCCATTATATACCTGAAAACTGTTGAAATGGCGTTAAACCCATCACAGTCAACTTGTAAATATGACCTTGAACTTCGACCTATTGATATTTTTCTCTTTCTTGCGAACGTCACATTTTCGTCTCGTCATGGTGAACTCATATGTACTTATTTGTAGCTTTTTTTTAATTCGCCGAGGGAAAACATAGATTTGATAAAATAATACACGATGTTGATTGAGTTGACTTAATACATACATATACATTTTTGTTACTTCAGGGGCTCATTTTTGTTTATTACAAACACAGAAAACAGAGTCAACAAAGTCAAATCCCCGATATTTGTCCTTCTTTATAAAAATAAGATTATAAAGAATTCAGTTATAATGAATTGTCAGATACAGGCTTGTTTTTGTTAAATAAATTTACATTAATGACTATACTGTTTTAAGTTTATATACTTAACTGTAACATGCATTTTGTGTGTAATAAATGGATAATAGATGGAGGTTGTGTATTTAATGTTGATTGACAAGCTTACCGGGGCTTATGTTTGATTGTTGCAACATGCAACATCAGTCATGTGATGTTTTGCTTATATTTAACAAACCGTTAAAAGAGGACCCCATGTCTGATCAAATTTCAACACTGATCAGTTTTCAACGACTGTTTTGATCAAAATTTAATATTGAATTGTCCCCCGAGTCAATTTTCAACGGGGTCAAAATGTTACAGGTGGTTTTACCAAGGAAAAACATGATTTGCCTAAGTTCTAAAAACTTTGGTTTAAACATATTTTATTTCGGATATCTTACAATATAACAT
Source organism: Panopea generosa (assembly GCA_029582155.1). Lineage (NCBI taxonomy): Eukaryota > Metazoa > Mollusca > Bivalvia > Adapedonta > Hiatellidae > Panopea > Panopea generosa. Next base: position 28,670,406 of record CM055901.1, on the reverse strand, counting down.
ATTTACAAATGATTTTATCAAAATGGGTGGAATGAAAGACAAGCTTGTAGAATTCCTCTCCTAAATACAATACAATTACACAAACTTGTGATGACAAATGTGGATTGCAAATTAATATTATAATTAATGTTCATATTTCTAACCTATGTTTGCAAATTTTATAGACATTCTATACAAATCGAAACAAAAAAAAATCTTTTAGGCCGACAAATTGATTATTCCAACGCCCAAACACATAACAATTGTTGACGACGAAAGCAGCCCAACAATGAACGTAGTTGCCACTTGGACGATTCTCAAAGCTTCTGCAGGAACCGAAGATGCTGCGACGGAGCTATCGTGTAAGTATAAAAAAAACGCGAGCACCTTAGCAGGAACCGAATATTCTGCGACATAGTTATCGTGTAAGAATAAAAATACATGAACACTTCAATAGGAACCGAATATTCTGCGAGAGAGTTATCTTGTAAGTACAATAAAACACAAACACTTTAACAGGAACCGAAGATTCTGTGACAGAATGATCGTGTAAGAATAGTAATACACGAACTCTTCAATAGGAAACGGATATTCTGCGATGGAGTTATCTTGTAAGTACAATAAATCGAGAACACTTCAGTAGGAACCGAAGATTCTGTGACAGAATGATCGTGTAAGAATAATAATACACAAACTCTTCAATAGGAACCGGATATTCTGCGACGGAGTTATCTTGTAAGTACAATAAATTGAGAACACTTCAGTAGGAACCGAAGATTCTGTGACAGAATGGTCGTGTAAGAATAATAATACACGAACTCTTCAATAGGAACCCGATATTCTGCGACGGAGTTATCTTGTAAGTATAATAAATCGAGAACACTTCAGTAGGAACCGAAGATTCTGTGACAGAATGGTCGTGTAAGAATAATAATACACAAACTCTTCAATAGGAACCGGATATTCTGCGACGGAGTTATCTTGTTAGTACAATAAAACGAGAACACTTCAGTAGGAACCGAAGATTCTGTGACAGAATGATCGTGTAAGAATAATAATACACGAACTCTTCAATAGGAAACAGATATTCTGCGATGGAGTTATCTTGTAAGTTCAATAAATCGAGAACACTTCAGTAGGAACTGAAGATTCTATGACAGAATGATCGTGTAAGAATAATAATACATGAACTCTTCAATAGGAACTGGATATTCTGCGACGGAGTTATCTTGTAAGTACAATAAATCGAGAACACTTCAGTAGGAACCGAAGATTCTGTGACAGAATGGTCGTGTAAGAATAATAATACACGAACTCTTCAATAGGAACCGGATTTTCTGCGACGGAGTTATCTTGTAAGTACAATAAATCGAGAACACTTCAGTAGGAACCGAAGATTCTGTGACAGAATGGTCGTGTAAGAAAAATAATACACAAACTCTTCGATAGGAACCGGATATTCTGCGACGAAGTTATCTTGTAAGTACAATAAAACGAGAACACTTCAGTAGGAACCGAAGATTCTGTGGCGGAGCTATCGTGTAAGTATAATTAAACACGGACACTTTAGTAGGAAACGAAAATGCTGTGGCGGAGACACGGAAAGATGTCCCAAAGGATTAACTGGGTATCATTATTAAAATAAAATTATTTTCACTTGGATTGTATGAGGTTTGGTTAACTCAAAATATTGCAGACTTTCGTTTTCAACTTTCATTAAATACTTTTAACACTAAATATTTGCTCGCCTTTTTCAAAGCTAAGAGTTTCATCGCATAGGCTACAGATAGAGACTGGAAGGTGGAATAGACGAAAAAGTTTACCATTGTATGGTTGAACATGTAAACACTGTAATGCTATAGAAGATGAGTTTCATTTTCATTTTAGAATGCGAATTATTTCATGAGAAGAAAATATATCAAAAGGTATGATTGGAACAGGCCGAACATGTTAAAACTAGTAAAGCTCATCAAATTCATTCACGTCTCACACCACTTTTACATTTTGCATGGGCTCCATTGTAACATTTATGTTCAAAACACAGCGAAAAAGCAAAATCTGCACCATGTGTCTGGGTTCAAGATCTGCAATTATAAAGGAAACAAAATTGTACCTTGACCATAAATTTATGTAAACTTTTCGCCCACGATGCGGTTCGAACAAACAATTTTAAAATGACACGGAATTGCCTAGAATTCTGGTATCAGCATCTATTATTCAGTGTTATTTCTAAAATACTGACCATTTAACACATGGTAGGAAAACACAAATCACTGCAATACAAAGACCTGAAAAAAAAGAAGAAAAAGAGAACTAAAGTTTTAATTCTACCTCCTTCATCTGTCCAAAGGCCCGTATTACTCAAAGGAGATAATAGTGGTGTGAGTCCTTCACAAGAGTATAATTATCAAATCAGGTTTATATATGTACTGAACGGAACAGCTAACCCGCCACTTTTGTATTCCAATGTCTTCATCAAAATATTAACATTATTAAAATTGGTATACGACATTAAGCATTATGTATCGATTGTACATATCCTGAATGTTCTTTCTTATGCAAGTTCAAATTTGTAGGGAATTTCTTTAATTGTTCTTGAGGATATACATACAATGGCAGATGGCGGGTTATCTGTTCTTTTCTGTATATATATTAAGCATTTTGAGAACAGAAATTCTGTTCTTTATATCGAGTAATGAAATGGTTATTGCTGCCTTCTCCGGGACAACACAAACAACGTTACAATCTGTTTGAAGTTGTTTTTAAACTAGTTTATGGCACCGTTTATCTTGATTTATATTTAAGCCTTTTATTTATAACGTGTTCTGTTAAATGCTTTTGCAAATAAATTAATTGTATAAACTTTTATGAATAAGTATGTCCACAGCCTGACATAGCGATTACCTCTTTTTTGTTAAACATTGATCATATTTGAAAATGTTATTGTCATATTATTATATAAGTTTGTGTCCTTATGGGCTTTTAAACCCTTTGTATTATTTGAATAAAACGTTAACAAGTTATTGTCATACTTATATCGCATATTGAAGTCATCTATGACAAATGTGTAACATATTAGTTTTTATCAAATTGAAATGGTCTCCATGGTCATATTAGGGACAATACCAGCCTCAGTCAGTTTACTACTGGTCTGGAACAAGTGATACCAAGCCCGTTAATAATGTAAGTTAAGTCGTTGTTTTAAATGACAATATCAGTATACCTTTGATTTTTTACCTTTATTTTGCTTTGTTGCTTCCAGACAGCGCTCCCAGTTATAATCAGCAATTGATTGTTGGGAATACAATGTATATGTATAATTAGTCGCATAAGTGCAATAAGGTACAAAGTGTATATGAAATAAGAAGGCACTTGGTACCTTTTTGCACCAAAGGAGCGAATTATTAGATGTATTTTCGAAATTGATACACATTTGATATTAGCAGAAAGGTAAATGTCAGGTATTTTAAACTACTTTAATATTTCAAGAAGTTTGTTTTTATTTCAGCGTTAACCAATCTACCAGAGCAATCACGAAACGGAAAGAATACAATCACCCTAACTCTGTCACAAGTAGGAAATGTTTCCGAAGCTTATACCATTGAAATCAAACCCGATGAGAACATAATTGAATTAACCGGTCGTAACAAGGCCGGACTGTACTATGCCGTCAAGTCTTTGTACAGTATATTGCTCAGCTACAAGTTCAAGAATATTCCGAAAATTTCAGTCTTCGACGAACCTCGTTTCCCTTTCCGGGGAATGCATTTAGACGTTGCGCGTAACTTCCACACCGAACAAGATGTTAAAAGGCTGATGGATGTGATGTCTATGTATAAACTGAATATATTACATCTACATTTATCTGACGATGAAGGATGGAGGCTGCATATACCTAGTTTACCAGAACTATCCAGGGTTTGTATTTGCAAACTTTATTCTTGCAAACGACAGTATATCAAACATATTACAGTTATTTAGTAAATACTTTTTGATAAAAAAGTCCATTGGAAGCACAGAGCGCACAGAATCCCAGTGACTTGATCTGGATGAAGTAGTTAGAAAACTTAGCCTGGAATACTTGAGTCATGCGTGAAATATGTTTACCTGTCCTTTTATCTTATCAATTTTGACACTTTTCTCACGTAGGGCAACATACCCTCGATTCCCTTCTCTTTCTCTCACCATTTCTCATTTAGTATATCCCAGAATATAATATCTTCCGAATCGGGTTTATTTACCCTCAATAAAAAAGTTGCGAATTCCATGCCTGTGCCATCATTCATAGCTATCGAATGTTTACTAAACTGTGATTTTATTCAAACTTTCTCTAAGCACATGATCAAATCAACGTGCTCAAACTCATTACTTTGTAACGAACCATATGGGTAAAGGCTAATTTCTCCTTGTACTCACTTTAAACCTATGTGTTTTTACAACTATATATAATTATAGTTATTATTGTAATTGTTATTTAAAAAATGTAATACTCTTTAGTTAGGTTTGTCGTTTAAATTTTAATCAGCGCATGGTTTTGCAACTTTTACAACAGAAGAGTATTGTTATGTGTTAAAAAATGTATCAATGCTATTAAAAGCATTGAGTGATATGATGCTAACATTTTTATCAGAGATTTTTTATCTTTCAGATTGTAATACCTAGACTGTCTAATACATAATACAGTTTCTTAAAAAATAGGTGTCGCCGTTAAAAGATTGCGACCATTAAAAACCTAATTAACGGTCACACATGTCAAAATTAGGGCGTATTTAGCCCTGTTTTAACGCACTTGAACATTTTATCATTACCGACGGCACACTCTGCAAATCTAAGAGTACCAAACAATGAAATCACAGGAAATTTATGAAGGGTGTTAGAATCTTTCTTTCATCCATTTTACATAATGTTTTAATTATACGTAATGTTATGTTTGGAGGTTGGTTGTTTTTTGCCCAATGTTTTTAATAATTTGTTGTTACATATTTCTTATATTAGTTTTACTTCAGAACGGTTTTGAATTATCTGAAGAAAAAAAAAAAAACAACAACAATTCGGACAATTTTAGTTATTCTATTTTGTAAGCATGTCTTAAATTTGCCAAATCCAAAAATAAAAATAAAAATAAAAAATATAACCAAGAGAAGCATAGCAATTCGTGTAATTCCTCGATCCTGCTCACTCGTACCATGACATTTATATAGACTAGTTTATAACTTTATACTGTATGAATTATTAAAGTTGTATCCTGTCGTATTGAATTCAAACACGATCCTGTGTTTTAAGTTGATGGTGTCATAGCTTAACACCCATAGTGCGTTACTATGCATTCTTATTTGTATCTATCATATTTAAGGTTGGTGGTGTTCGATGTCATGATCTGGAAGAAAATGAGTGCGTCATTCCGCAGTTTGGCTCCGGACCACACCGAAACACGGCCGGAAGTGGTTTCTTCCCACACTATGGTTACAAACGACTGCTGAAGTATGCAGTAGCACACCATATAGAGGTTATTCCAGAGTTTGACATGCCTGGACATGCCCACGCAGCCATTGTCGCAATGGGAAGGCGTTTTCGTGATACACTGAATGAGAATGCAGCCAACAAGTTCCGTCTGAAAGATCCCGATGACAGTCAGTCTATATGTCCGTCCAACAATGGTCGGATAACGCAGTAAATCCGTGCCGACCCTCCACATACGACTTTCTAGGAAAGGTGCTAGATGAAGTTATAGAGCTACTAAGGACATTCAACCACTGAAAACGTACCATTTTGGCGGTGACGAGGTTGCCAAGGGAGCATGGAAACGATCTCCACTCTGCAAAAGTTTCCTCCGAAACCATCCTCAATACAATGGTGAAAAGGGTAAGATTAACAAACTTGGTAAAACAGAAACTATATTTTAGAATGCATTTTTCTTCTTCCGAGTATTTATAATATCAAGTATAAAGGGGCTTTCATACAACTAACATGAACAATTCTTCACTATATCTAATGGACGAATCAAGAGAAAATATTAAAATTGTTTGTTCAACAGAGGTATTAGCGGGAAATTCCTCGGACACCACCCTTCCCCGTCCCGAAAAAAAAAAGAACAACAAAAAAAGCCAATGTTTATTTTTTTCTATGATTCAATTATGCACACGTGGGAACCTAATACAGAAGGGCATCTGATTTCAATATTTCTCTTGCAATATGTAGCAGTATTTACGTTGATTAGTCGAAAACAAATGTTTTAATAATATGATGAAAACATATTTAACCGCTTTTGTGATGGCTCCAACAGCTGTTACCATAGAATTCATTTGGGTTATTCATGTCCAGGCTTAAAATGAAGGATTCAGTTGGAATATAGTAACACTAATCTGATATATGTCATAGCTTTATATGTTTGTTTGGTTAAAAGTGTCAATCAGTAGATACCTGTTTCATTATACTTTTTTTTCAATTTTTTAATTAATTCATTAAAAAAACTATTGATGAAATTATATCATTTCAATATTTATTTGTTAAGGATTGAAAAAGTACTTTATCCAACAAGTTGCTAATATGACAGCCACACGAGGGGTTGCTTTAGGGGGATGGAATGACGGTATGGTGGACAAAGCCGGTACACCATTGCCATTGGACATGTTTGATAATAAAAACATGGTTGTCAACGCTTGGAGCAACATTTGGGAGTGGGGAACGGGACAAAGGGCCTACCAGTTTGCAAACGCTGGATATAAGGTAAGTTATATCTCTATAAAACTTTAACATATAAATAAATGAGAAAACCATGAAGAGATGTCGATTTTGATGTCGAGACTCCTCCTATAAAACGTTCACATACAGCGTGTAAATCAATCAATGTATCCTTGAATTTCTTTAATCTAATATCCCGATGAGAAATAATGCAACAAAAATAGATTTTAATTGTTATTCAAAGATGAAAACAAAATCGATGAAAATCTACACTTTTCAACCTTTTGCCAGAATCAGTCCCTTTCCCAAAAATAGAAAAGAAATAAGCGTCATTATTGGTATCACTACACTGTTGAATATTCTTACTTCTTCTATATGAATAAGGTCTGGGATTTAAGGGTAAAAAAGTCCACTTAGAAAATATATTAAATATTTTTTCTATAACAGAAATGCATCTGCATAGAAAACTGCATTGTAACTGTTGGATTGATCGACTTTTGTTTTTGTAAAGACAGTGAGGTGACACCCCTTTTTTAAAAAGAAAAGAAAACAAAGAAGTCCCCAAATGCTCATAAATACATCCATCTGTTAAAATCCTATAAAAGTCAATTGTTTAAACATAAGTTATGTGTTATTGCAGTATATACTATAACAGCGTTTGTGATGTGTAAAAATAATAACTAAAATAGCGATATTGGACAGCCAGTTATTCTAGAAGAATTTGAATAGGTCGGCATCAGATCTTACATTAAGGAAGATCCTGTACTTCAGTCGTATTGCCATATTTTAAGATTTTTATCGTACGATAAAAACCGTTGAGTCGGATTACTTTTTAAAGTTACTGTTTATATCTTCCTACGCGCTTAATATGCAGCGGACAGTACACAACTAGTATTTTTCTAAGGAAAACGACTATTTACTTAAAGCAGAGAGCTATTGACTGAGACTGCTTTGGATTTGTGGTGATTCGTACGTGATTCGACATTCTTTACACTTGTACAAAACAGAAAAAAAACGAATTTAATCCTTTAATAAGATTCTATTTTCTTATCTCTACATTACATGTAGTTAATGATTAGTAAAGCGTGGTTAAAGCACTGCGTATATTAAGTTAGAGTAGGAATATGAGCGTGTTTAAAACAGTCGAAATCAAAGAAAAACAGTATGTTTTGCACTTTCTGAGCCAGTGAATGGATACCGGCCTTTCACTCAAAACATCAAATCTCTAGCTGCCGGTCAGTCATTCGAAATATTTTTCATTGATTACATTTTTGCAAGATGTGGTGTTAAATGTAGTATACATTTGTATATACTTATTTGATATAATGTTTTGTGATACTGTTACAGGTTATAATGTCACAAGCTACACATCTTTATTTTGACCATCCGTATGAACCGGATCCGGAAGAACGTGGATTGTACTGGGCAACACGGTTTACGGATACTCTGAAAACGTTCACCTTCCTTCCAGACTCGCTGTATGATAATATACACGAACTACGAAGTGGAAACCTTCTGAAAAAGACAGATGTCTGTGGGGAAGATATGTCTAAATGTCCTCACTTAAATAAGAAGGAGAACATTATAGGTAATTGATTCAATTAGGCCATTTGTCTTCACATAACTGATTGAGCCGATTTGCGTTTGTCTAATGTTTTTATTTCCTTTTACTTTCTTCAATCAATTTCTGATTATTACAGGAAATCTCGTTTCCGATGGGAGGTTTTCAGACATTTGAATCATAGTGAGATTTTACGTGTACTTGGTATGACTCTCCCTGTACACGAGACTGACTGTTTTAAATCTCATCGAAAGAAGTACATGCTTTCGCAGTGCCTTGCCCCGAATAAGACACTATGGGAGTGCGTTTGAAAAATCCCGGATGAAACCCCACAGGAAATCGAACCAGGAACCTCTAGGTCTTAGAGTAAGCATGTTGAACATTAGACCACCGCAACTCCATAATTTTTAATGGCTTAAAACTCCGTTAGCTCTATAATAACACATTGATCAATCGTCCAAGTTTTAACAACTATAACTTATTCATATTCTAATTATCCTCTGAATACTGCATACTATAAAACTACAAAACTATATACATTACTATTACAAGACTTTGTACGCACCAAAACTATATACATTTCTATATACATTACTATTACAAGACTTTGTACACACCAAAACTATAAATACATTTATCTCGGCAAGATTCTTCTCTTACACATACGGTATCAAGTACATGTTTATGGTGTTAAATAAAGACAAACAAATAGATGTACTAGATGACTTTGTAAGCCAGAACAGCGAGATAATAATTATTAAAGGTTTCACAAGACGGAGAGAAGGACAAATGTCTGTTTAACGCTTTAAATAATAGGAGGAACTTAAACTTTTTTAAAACATTAACTTTTTGCGGGCCATTCTTTGACGGTTTAAAGTTAACTTGATGCGCCCTGTACTTTAACTCAGTGTTGTTATTATTGCTTTGAATGTTAATTACACCGGTGATAGGGGGCGTGATTGAGCTCAAACAGTGTTGCACGAATTCAGAATATTAATTACACCGGTGATAGGGGCGTGGTGGAGCTCATACAGTGTTGCACGAATTCAGAATATTAATTACACCGGTGATAGGGGGCGTGATTGAGCTCATACAGTGTTGCACGAATTCAGAATATTAATTACACCGGTGAAAGGGGCGTGGTGGAGCTCATACAGTGTTGCACGAATTCAAAATATTAATTACACCGGTGATAGGGGCGTGGTGGAGCTCATACAGTGTTGCACGAATTCAGAATATTAATTACACCGGTGATAGGGGGCGTGGTTGAGCTCATACAGTGTTGCACGAATTCAAAATATTAATTACACCGGTGATAGGGGCGTGGTGGAGCTCATACAGTGTTGCACGAATTCAGAATATTAATTACACCGGTAATAGGGGGCGTGGTTGAGCTCATACAGTGTTGCACGAATTCAGAATATTAATAACACCGGTGATACGGGGCGTGGTTGAGCTCATACAGTGTTGCACGAATTCAGAATATTAATTGCACCGGTGATATGGGGCGTAGTGGAGCTCATACAGTGTTGCACAAATTCAGATTATTGATTTCAACGGTGAAAGGGGGCGTGGTTGAACTCATACAGTGTTGCATGAATTCAGAATATTAATTACACCGGTAATAGGGGGCGTGGAGGTGTTCATAGTTCATTAACCCTGATGGACAGACACATATAAACCGAGTCTGTTATTTTCTTTTATTGGTTGTTTGGGCTTAATTATTTATCAAATATGTCTAAATCGGTTTAACGATATTTTGAATATCCAATTAGGAATGCAAGGCCATTTGTGGAGCGAAACCGTGAGAAACAGCGCACAAATGGATTTTATGATATTTCCAAGGCTGCTGGCACTTGCCGAAAGAGCTTGGCATAAAGCCGATTTTGAAGAAACAAGTATTACAGAACTTGAACGAGAAAAACGTATTGAACGAGATTGGGAGGCGTTTGCAAACACACTTGGCCACAAAGAACTACTGCGTCTTGATGAAATAGGTGTGAAATACAGAGTACCTCCTCCGTACGCTAGGTAATGGGATGTTTTCCTTAATGAAGTGTAACCTCATTTTACATTGCTGGTTTATATATGTATGACATATCCAGTTTTATTGGTGTTGGAGAAAATCACTGTCCTTCCGAAAGTGACTGACAATCTTTCTCACTAAATGTTGTTGGACTAAACTAGATCACTCAAACGTGGAGGCTGTATGTAAAGGATTTTACATATGTGCTCATCTATTATTGAGTTTAAACGATTTGACTGCGAAAAAAATATGCGAGACAACCCCTTATCAACGAGTTTAATGTATTAATGATAAATGAGCACGTGCATGATATTCTTTTTATCATATACAATGTTACTCAGAAAAATGGCACATTTATCATTTACTTTACATCTTATCTCTATAAGAAACAAACAAAAATCAGTTTTCCCAGATTCTATAAATACTATACGTTGTATATCAGTTTCCGCCAGTCCTCAAATGACGTAACATCTCCAAATAGCGCCATTTTTTCATTTTTACTATAAACGAGTCATATTTGTAAAATGGTTTCATTGATGGGCCGGTAACCTAGTGTGCCTAAAAGAATGGATATCGTCATTGCCATAAAATATATTTCGTTGATATATTTTATTATATTTCTGTTATTACAATAAATATTAAAGGCATACAAAAGAGTATATTTTGGAAATTGCATTTATTTCAGTCAAAGCAATAATACGAAGAAATATATTTAGAATACAATCATATGTATTAACGTATGTTATTTGGATTTAGTGCGGTCAAAGACGCATGGGCCAAACTTAATACTACAGACGACCCTCTGATGTTGGATACAATATGGCGGAGACGAAAAGACAATGTTCAGAAGAGATTCATGGTGCCAAGGTATTATTTAATAGATACTAACAATATAAAATGTATAAATCTACAGAGAAAACATCGCAATCGCAATGCCAGGCATATTTGGAATGGAGATGCTTTTTTAACTATAGAAATGTGACATGTTGTCTCAGTCTTTAAGCATGGTTTCAAATTAAATGTTTTCACGACTGTCAAGAAACATTGGCTGCAAAAATCGATCATCTCAGCCGCGTTTGAATCGAACGAAACATAAATCACATGACTCGCGTTGCAACCTAAATTGACCGCTTCGACTTATTAACACTCTTCTGCGTGTCTTGCAGATAAGGTAGTGGCTGTATTGTACTAGTTGAAGGAACATGACAACTCTTTATTGATGAAAAATTGACATTTGCATTTCAGTTGTTAGATTTCTTTAACCCGAATTGATTACATTAAATTAAAGCATTTAATCCCCCGGAGGATACTTGACCTAAAAATACATATATGCCATGTAAACTTTAAAACATTGGCACAGACTCTACATTGCAGCCTCAAAACTCTACATTCAAACAAATGATAAGGGTCGAAACTCTACATTCAAACAAATTATATAGGGGTAAAAACTCTACATTTAGTCTAATTAAAACTTTGTCGACACAATGGTATAAGCTCTGGAGTTCCTAGGCAGGAGGGGACTGAGCACCGCATTGAACAAGGGGTCAAAAGTCTACATTATTTGTCAAGAAAAGAGGGTCAAAGCTCTACATATTAAATCCGAAAAGAGGGATCAAAAAGGTGTCACATATGTACAACATGCAACCAAGATATAGGGAGTGCTCCCATCCCCGGGCATTTCCAGGTGTGTTTAAACAGCGTCTTATCGATACCAAAACAAAACTGGTGGTCAGCAGGCTTGGTCAAAATTCAAGCTTCTGAGTCTAAGAAACGGTCCCAAGTTTGATTTTTTTAGCAAACCCTGTAAACATACAATTATGGGCAGGAAATGTGATTTTCTGTTAAATTATTGTTTAAATTACTTGATCTGTAAATAAATATAGTCATTGGCCTATTTAATTAAATTTTAATTGGATTCAATATTTTTTTTTACACCGACTCACAGACTCAGAACTTTGAAGAAACAACTGATGTTCGAACTTCAAATCAGTAAATGGTAACTTTGAATAATATGGAAATTATCTCAACGTAAATTTGTTTTAAATTCATGAGGTGACTAATGACGAGGTCGGAGTTGTCGGCCAATAACCTACAAATCCAAACTAGAAGCTATATATGGTAGAGACTAGTCTTTAGAACGGACTCAGTTCTCCCGATTGGGTCCCTTAAATAGCAATATTGGGAAAGCCACATTTGAGCACTTTGATTGGTCATTTGCTTCAACTGAAAGTTGGAATGACATCACAGTTTATTAAGCGTTCCATTGCTATGAGTTGTGGGACAAGCATAGCATTGCCTGCTTTTTCATTTTGGGTTAATAGACCAGGTTCTAGGATAGACTTTGGTAGAGATATAATTGAAAGTTATGCACCTATTTGCTTTTTTGTAATAGGGACATTGAAGACGAATATCATTTTATTTTAATATACTTGTATTAAATATACATAGTTACTAGAAATATGTTCTATAATCAACAACCAATCTTCTTCTTCTACTCTTCTTCTTCTTCTACAAGTGAGTAGATTTTCTTCGACATTAACTTGTAAGCGCATTGCTAAACAAAGCCTAAGGCTGATCTGAAGATAACTAAATTCTTACTGCAATGTTAAATAAACATTACCACAGAACAACAATATACTGCTATACGATTTCAGCATACTGATGTACTGCTTAGCTGGTACCCCTCCCCACATACACACTTTTTATAGGTAAAAATGCAGTGTGTATTTGTTTTGGCATCAGGTTTGTATAAGGATTGTATAATAACAAACTTTATTTTTGTCTGAATATCATATCAATGATACTGTTGATATTGTATCTTGTTTGAGTCTTACTAATATTAACCATATCATATCCATAATACTGTTGATACTGTATCATGTTAGATTCTTGCCTGACTTCACCATACCATATCCATAATACTACTGATATTGTATCATGCTAGATTCTTACAATGAATTCATTATTTCATATCCATAATACAAGTGATATTGTGTCATATTAGATTCTTACAATGAATTCATTATTTCATATCCATAATATTATTATCATTGTATCGTGTTAGATTCTTACAATAAATTCATCATTTCATATCCATAATACTGTTGACATTGTATTATGTTAGATTCTTACCTGAATTCACCATAACATATCCATAATACTGTTGATATTGTATCATGTTAGATCTTACCTGAATTCATCATATCATATCCATAATACTGTTGATATTGTATCATGTTAGATCTTACCTGAATTCATCATATCATATCCTTAATACTCTTGATATTGTATTATGTTAGATTCTTACCTGAATTCACCATATCATATCCATAATAGTGGCTATTGCATCATGTTTGCTATACTTTTGTCAGTGTTAGTGGTGACCAATACGGTATATACGTATCTACGGCATTTCCGGGCCTACAAGTTCAGTACAAGACAAAAGATGGTAGCTGGGAAAACATACCAGAGGGTTTTAACAACTGGAAGAACATGGACCGGAAACTGACGATGAGAACACGGTATGTCTGACTTACCTAAGTATATTGAAATAAGTTATACCATGTTTGATTGCCATATAATTGTACATATCAATATGTATTATTTCACTTGTTTGCATACATATACATATACATACACGGTGGTGACTTAGAAGGCAGTACAAAGTACATACGGAATATTTATAAGTTGCAAGTGAAGTTTATAATACATAATTTATACACTTATTTATTGCATTAATGTCCAATCAACACACACACTACAAATATGTCGTGGTTAAACATTAAGATGACGTATTATTGTAGATAGTGTGACGTCTACATACATGTTCGTAAGTATCTTTTATGTTTCTATACAACACGTGGCATCTGTATTTTATTTTTCAGCTCGGCAAATGGATTACGCTCCAGTAGAAAAGTCATAATAAATGTTGATGAAGGTTAGTTATAAATAAAAATTCTCTTATTTACAACGTCTCGTTTTATGATGTGACGGTGGAGGCAAGAGGGAGGTTAAGTACACCCTTGGTAAACCATATTTAAAGATCCCTAGTTGGGGTTTGTTGCTGAAAGTTCCTAGACGGTAAGCCATGTTTTCACATCCTCAGAACCACATTTTCAAACTATTGTAAGCGATAGTAACACGTTTAAAATATTACTGAAAAGTGATTTCAGTAATATTTTTGTCAATGCGATCCTTATTGTTAACTAAATAATTAATGCAATACCTGTATTTCAACCAATATTTATATTTTATTTCTGGGACGACGGTTACATTACCGATTCAATTTACTATTTATATGTTATTTCAGGGACGCATGATACATTACCGGCCCAGCCTACTATTGACTACATCGCAGATAATCTGACAGTTAAAGTAAAAACGATCGATAACATTGACAAATATATGAAAGAATATGTCAAAATCGGTCTACTTCTATCCAATACTGGAAATAAGAACATTGAATGGGGCCAATGGAAACTCTACTTTTACAGGTATTGGTCATAATATTATTGTTAAAAGAATATTTGTCACTGAATAAATATGATTCAAGACACATTTTAGTTGTTTTCTGAAGTCTATTGTGCAGGTGGTAATCGGAATTGAACAATCCATTAAGTCGTTTCGTGAATGAGTTTAGTGATAAGATATGTTTGGAAATGAAAGTGCAACTCCTTGAGTAATTGAGTGTTTGCAGGTTGGTTATGTAAGTAACAATATTGATGCGTAAATCAACCAGTCGATCGGTTGTTAGTGGAAGAGTCGTGTGAAAGAGGCAAACTTACATTTGTTTTTGTAATAAAACTATTATAGAAAATGTTCATTGCCCGATTTTTATTGAGATAATCTCACTTGCTTATAAAACACTTTTGAAACAATATGCGGATGGAAGAATAAATAGTAACGTCCAACGTGCAAAGAAATCCGTCCAAAATCATGGATAACTATACGCACAACATTAAAATAACCATTTCCTCAAGTTCAGGTTCGGTATACATGTATTAGTTGGTAGTTTTATGGAAAATCCATACATATTTGTATATAAGATACGTTTTTGCATAGACTATGCATTTGTCCAGACTTTATTAATGTCGTATTATTGCAGCTAGTGTGACAAAATTAAACAAGTTCAATGACAATTGAATTAATGGCATATATAAAGGAAGTATAGTCCAAATACACATAAGAGTCTTTGCCTAATTAAAAGCAAATCAAATACTTAATTAAAAATTATGCATTGTAGCATTGTACGAGTATATTATCTATTTTAACAGTGTGAATGGGGTTCGATATCAAAATTTAACATGTGGATTGACCGTTTACCATGAGAACGGCGGGCTGTACTACTTCGCCCCAAGCGACGCTAGTAAAGGAACAACGGTAATAGAAGCTGGAAAAAACTTATGGTGTACGTATTACAATAGGAGATGGCTTGTTTCGCGGACAGACCACATGCCTAACTGGTATGTGAGCGCAACAGGTATGAAAGCTAAAGTCATAAAGAACACTGCTGGTGAAGATCTATCGTTTGTTGAAGCCTTTAATGAGCCGAGACAATGGAAAAGGAGCAAGGATGACAGATACAATCCGTACACCGGAGAACAAAGATATGACATGTACAGGATGAATGATACTGGTCCGAAGAAAACATCAGTAGTCCCTACACCAATGGATGTGTCCTTAGATGAAACATCAACCCTAATGTTTTCCAACAAAGATGGATGGGTCATTGTAACTAGCACGTTTGAGTTTGGCCCCACATATCTCGCAGGTAAGATATGTGGCACCTGTTTGACCAACATTTTCTTATTTACTTATAAACTTTAAAACTTAATTTTGATTGGTTACGTAAATATTTACTTAATATAAATGAAACCAAATGCAGTTGTTCTGGAACCCGTCTAAAATCATAATCACATAGTTGCTTTTCTTTGATTTAAGTAGTTTAAGTAATTAAGCACGTGTTTGTGAACCAAGTACCTGATGTGTTGAACCTTTGTTTCCAATTTCTTCAGACATGAGACACAATAACGTAACATAGTTAATATTTTCTGGCAAGGTTTGTAAGTACGAGAACTGAGTTGTACGGACAGCCTCGAGCGATGAATTGGTGGGGATATTCACAAGATATGGCACAAGATTAATATAAAATAAATGTGTCACAAGTTAATGACACATTTGCTTCGGAAGATGATGTGATAAAATATGTTTATGTAGTCTTTTCTGAATGTTTACTTTCATAACATAGTGTGCATAAATTTTGTTTGTATTTACCCCTAAATCCACACAACATTATTAAAATTAAAGAATTTTGCATATAACTTGTAAAATAATGTATTTACAGAGAAACTGAATGTAAAATTAAACGGGATATCAAAGCTACCAAAAGATAAATATATACTATTTACAAAAGTTGATCATGGAAGACAAAGGCCGGAGGCTTACACTCTGGATATCAACCCAAGTAAACAAATTATAACGATATCTGCCGAGTACCCAGCAGGTGCTCTTCATGGTGCTCAAACGCTCATAAGTCTCATAGAAACTAGTGGAGGATTGCTTGCCAGTATGACCATAAATGACAAGCCACGGTAAGGAATACTAGTGTATGTTTTTATTTCACAATATAATAAATATTATGATCTGTTAATACTCGTTGTTTAATAACAATTTGACTATTTGGTAACTACGATATACTTTGTCGACGCAATGGCAATTTTTTTACTGGTAGTCTTTGTCCACTTTCAATGCGCAACCATCTCAGATCGAACTTATCATTCATGGTAAAGACGATTTGCAAATGGTTTTGGCAATTAAGGAAAATTTCTTCTGGTACATGGTTTCGGCAATTACGGAAACTTTCTTCTGGCACATCATTTAAGTAATTACAGAATTTTTTTTCTGGCAAATGGTTTGGGCAATTACGGAAAATTTCTTCTGGAACATGGTTTAAGTAATTATGGAAAATTTCTTCTGGCACATGTTTTAAGTAATAACAGCTATATTTCCTTGAGAATGACTAGTATAATGACCTAGTTATGATCCTAGATGTGATCCCTTGTTATGATCCTAGATGTGATCCCTTGATCGGTCCGATGGCATGGAAACACAAAACTCACTACTGGTTCTACCCTTGAGGATGACTAGTATAATGAACTTGTTATGATCCTAAATGTGACCCCTTGGTCGGTCCGATGGCCTGGAAACACAACACTCACTACTGGTTCTACCCTAGAGAATGACTAGTATAATGACTTTGTTATGATCCTAGATGTGATCCCTTGATCGGTCCGATAGCCTGGAAAAACAACATTCACTACTGGTTCTACCCTAGAGAATGACTAGTATATACCTTGTTATGATCCTAGATGTGATCCCTTGATCGGTCCGATGGCCTGGAAACACAACACTCACTACTTGTTTTACCCTTGAGAAGGACTAGTATAATGACCTTGTTATGATCCTAAGTTTGATCCCTTGATCGGTCCGATGGCCTAGAAACACAACACTCACTACTGGTTCTACCCTTGAGAATGACTAGTATAATGACCTTGTTATGATCCTAGATGTGATCCCGTGATCGGTCCGATAGCCTGGAAACACAACACTCACTACTGGTTCTACCTTAGAAATTATCTATAATTTTATAATGATTCATAGAAGCTATGAGCTTACTTTGAAATTGAGTTAAAATAAATAAGAATAAAATATAGTCCTCAAGTTCATGCAACAAGCCCAGCATGAAACAAAAGCTTGATTTCAAAGTTGTGACTCTATTAAATAAAACAACACACCATGTATTCACGTTATAAAGGACGCTTGTCTGTAGCACATTCTGGAAAAAAAGTGAATTCATTTAGTTTGTTAATGATATCAAAAGAGTTTCATGTTGGAGTGTGTCCTATACATTGATTGTTTTAAAATATGACACACCCACAGGCGCTCGCGAGCGCATTCACATACGCACGCACGCGCACTAAACCTCGTCTCCCCTCTATATGATGAAATGTAATGATCGATGAAGTTTTCTCACAAAATGTATGCCAAAATAACGTCTGTTCAGCAGTGATGCCGACGTTCGAATGTTCCTATTACAAACAAACAAACAAACAAACAAAATTTAATACACTTATTAAGTAACATGTCTATTTTACAGTGGGTAGATAATTTCAAAGGTTTGTTTGCAATTTTCTCGAAATTTGAAACATGTTGCGTTTAATTTTATGATAGAATACAACTTCCATAAACAAGGTATCGATTGGTAATGTTGAAATATGCGTGTATAAACCCACAACGACGGAGATAGCATGACAAAATTGTAGTCCGTTCTTTAGTATAACCGATTGTATACCAGAAATATAAGCGAGAGGTAAAGACGGTCACTCAGAAGGACCGTTGTGTTTTCCCCGTGCTCTCCAGCAAACCATCATCTGCTCCACCGTGAGTAATAAGTAACTGTTACAGAATGAAATAGTTTATATACATTGTATATACTACTTTTACTGCGACGTTGTTTTATTAGATTCAGTTATCGAGGCGTGATGCTGGATGTGGCGAGGAACTTCAAACCTGTAAAATGGATATTGAAATTCTTGGATCTGATGTCAATGTACAAACTTAATAAACTCCACCTTCACCTGAGCGACGACGAATCTTGGAGATTAGAAATTCCTGACATACCGGAACTTATAGAGGTAGTGTATACAGGGTGTTAACAAATATTTAAATTAAAAAAAGTCATTTAGTAACCAAAATGTGTTCCATTGAAAAAATGTCTTCTAACTTTTTTAACATCTTGTGTATTATTTATAGAGGTATTCAGACAACAATACCAAATGTTACAGTCCAATTATTATTTAAGAATAATATTATGTGAAATGTTCACAAAATTATATATTCGCTTAATTGATGCCTAGAAAAGCTTTGGTGTTATAAAGAAACACAACTGAATGTTCCCAACTGCTTTTGGACATGTTGATCATTGTTCACGAATAAAGATGGTATATTAGCATTTAAGGTAGTCAGCAGCGTCCCTATCTGCTTTTTTGACAGCTGGCGTAAATTCAGAAGCTAAATCATTTGAATTGTTTACCTTTCCATCTTGAAAGAACTGTTATTCCGATCAACCATCGTAAACCGCTGTAGCAAAATGACCAAGGGCCGACAACTCACGAGAGTAAAATACAAGTATACTCAAAAGAAAATTTACAATTTTTATTTTACATGAATAATATTACGAATATACAATTATACAATATATACAATACAAAGATAATTACTCAACAAAAAAACCACAGCTGGTTTAAAAAGGTCCTATGATGGAATAAACACTTTTTTTACACAGTTCTATCTCCTACATATTCCGTAAATCTATATCGCGATTCAAACTGCCTACATCATATGAATGTTAATTGTTTTTAAAATGCACTAATATGGTATTTAAGATACTACTACCGCGTCCGGATTATCGTAGATTTAGCAACAATCGTCCCTTTGGGCGATGGCTATATAAACTGGGTTATCTTCCCTCGGACTCTATACTGAGTTTCTGGCTTTACGTCGCCTCGTACCGGCTATCGACCGTACAACGACGTCAGGATCGTCACGCCGTCCATATGACGAGTATGTGGGTTGCTGTCCTTATGACGGTACTACCACCAGCTGACTTTCTGTCACGTCTACACGTCGTTAACGTAGCGGACACATGTCTCGCTTTCGTCTAAAAACGGTCATCTGCCGTTATGTACTGGAATTGTAACATGCTCAATCCTTTTCGTCACAACCACTCCAAAGATGGTTTTGCCAAACAAGTAAATTTGGTGTCGACCATGACTTATATACTATGGAATTACATGCAACACATCTGGACAGGGTGGACAAATTTACATACATGAAGTGATAGCTTTATATGAAAAGGATCCAGTTAAGGATTCATGACTACTCACATGATATATAAAGGACATATTTATAAACCCGTTGGATCATATAGATACAGTGAATTCGTATATATTTAATTTCATAAAGGGAGATAATTAAATTCACAACAACGGAATTTACGATTTTTGGGATCTTTTCAAATGCTCATTCTCAATGCATGATATATATATGGAAATAATTATTTGTGAATAACCAAGACATAAATGTACAGACCAGACTACGGCGAGTGCGCCTAGCTACAATGCAAACCATAGATACAATATCAAGGTCTCTGTCAAACCAATAAATTTGGTGTCGACCATGACTTATATACTATGGAATTACATGCAACACATCTGGACAGGGTGGACAAATTTACATACATGAAGTGATAGTGTTGCATGTAGTTCCATAGTATATATATATATATATATATATATATATATATATATATATATATATATATATATATATATATATATATATATATAAAATACGACTGCATGTCATTTATATATTTAGGTCGCCAGTAATAGGAAACAAAATGATTTTACAGACTCGTGTGTAATTCCACAGCTCGGATCCGGACCGGATACAGAATCTACCGGTTCAGGTTATTATACTATTAAAGATTATCAAGAGCGCAATATAACTGTCATACCAGAAATTAATATGCCGGGTCATTCTGCAGCCGCGGTAAGTGCAATGGCCTATCGCGAGACAAAAATAAGAAAATTGAAAAGTCACAAATCCAGAAACTTACTAGAATCGTACCTTCTTCATGATGATGATGATACCACAGGGGAGCGGAGTGGTCATGGTTGGAAAATAAACAGTATAAATCCATGCCGAGCTTCAAGCTACAAATTTGTAGAAAAAGTTGTGGAAGAAGTGCAAAAAATTCATAAAGACATAATGCCTCTGGAGATATTTCACTTGGGAGGCGACGAAGTACCTGAAGGTGTGTGGACGCAGTCGGCATCCTGTCAAAATGATCCCGATAAGAGGAATATGAGGTGTGTATGATCGATGATCGTCGTTTGATATTCATATTGAACTTGCTTTTTAACAAAAACAAATTTACAATTAATTTCTTTATGAAAAAGAACATGGCGGCGGTTCATGAAGCGAGAATGTTTGCCATTTACTTAGGCAAGAACTATCTTAGTGTTTTGGATCCATGTAGGGATTTCCTTCACCATTAAAACTTGTTGCCATGTTAAAAATGACTTTAAATCACATTCAAACAAATCAATTCTAGTAAAAATTACGAATGTTCAAATTCCTGTGTCTATGGTTGTATATAAATGGTTCTTGTATTATATTCAACAGTTGTGGATAGTGTTTACATTTAAGCATAATCGTCAGTTTCTAATTGGAAACTTGTTCAAATTACTCTGCCAATATAATACAGTGTAGGAATGTTCTGAAATTATATATTCTACCGCGACTCAATAATTAGTCATCGATTCTTCATCGCCGGACACAGATGCAATTCTTAACTTTGCCATTAATTGTTTCCCGATGATAAGTCAATTGGAGCAGTTTGAAAAAAGGCCAATTCTAACTTACTTAAAGAAAAAACTAGTATCTGTGCTCTTTTAGACGTATTATTGTATATTTTGTAGTTTAAATCCCAACAAAGTTTTGCATTTGATTTTTTTTTTCAGCACGGTATCTTTACAACATATGTTTGTTAAGAAGGTTGCTGATATTCCGACACACCGAAAGCTTAATGTAGCTACTTGGGACGATGGCGTATACACAAACAATAAACCAAATCCTAGATCGGATTACAAAACAAGGTTAGGGTATATGTATCCAACATTTTGTGTTGGTTTTAACCAGCGTTAGACTTTATGTATGAAGGTAAATATACTGACGGTCAATGAAAACGCACCATGAAACATGTTCATTATATAATCTGATGATGCCATACATAATTTTGCAAATATGGAACATAAATTAAAGTTATAGAGCTGAAAATCAAAGTTCACAAATCAGTACCGTGTGTGACCACCGTTTGCGTTCACTACCGCATGGCACCTGAGACTCGCATTGCAGATATTTGGTGTGTGTGTGTGTGGAGGGGTGTGGGAGGGTTCAATAAGTGCTAGCACAAGTTATTGATTAAGAGGACCACAGGGAAGATTGGAGATTGTTCCAGCTGTGTTGCCTCTTTAAATAAAGACTTTATTATTATTATTATCATGTGAAGCCCGTTATATAACTGACGTCCACGCTGGTACCATCGATGCTCGATTGAGTTTAAATGTGCCGAACACGTTGGCCGAGACAAAAGTTAGCCGCTATATTCATTCAGAATGTAATTTTGAGCATGTTGACGGGTGAAATACCATCACCCAATACCGAATACAATATTCGCAGTAAGTTATAAATAACTGTATGAAACCTCTGATCTGATAGTTTGAAACGTGCTATTGCTGAGCATTGTGAGATTATATTTTTACCAGTTCACACTATTGACTGAAGCCTTTAAAATAGACAAGTAAATTTCAGTGGCCAAGATAAGCTACGACCTGTGTTATTTACTGCTTAGATACGCAAGAAAATTATTTTCTATGCGTTATCAGTACATACATACTTGTCGTACCGGAAATAATTAAAATGTAAAATTAAAACCTTCTGTTCGTAATGTATGTGCAAAATAACTTTCATCAATCTACACTTGATAGTCAGAGTACGTACGTCAGCACGTGCGGGTCCAGCAAAACCATAGTCCACCGCTGACAAGGACGTGTATATCCAAATCGACACTAATCCAACGATATACAATAATACTCGGAAGTACTATTTACACTTTCTAGATGTTTATTTAGAAGTGTTTCTTCTTTTCTGTGACAGAGAGGTTTATATTTATCCCTGGGATAACCGATGGGAGACGGGCAAGGTAAAAAGAAGTTATGAATTCGCTGACGAATATTACAAGGTATTTTGAAATGAATTACGTGGCAGCCACGTACAGCTTTCTCGCTGCATGATATGATTAGTGTCGTCATATATATTTAAGAACTTGTTTTTTTTATATTATCGGTCAAAATTGGTTCTGGGTGCAGAGATCCTACAATCATTTAGGCAAAGGTTACTATGGCAATAATCTCTGATAAAACGATACATTTGGAAGCAAGCTAAAAGAAACGAAGAAAAAATAGCAGACTTAGTTTTATTGAGTTTGTTCATGAGAGTAATACACTATGTAACACCCCTCACTTCCTCTAGCACCGGGGTAGGATGTATTCTAGTTTGTAGCAACATTGATTGAGCTCCACCATTCCAAGGTACCAAAAATAATTATAACGCAGAGTCAAAGTACGGCATGGAACAGTACGCTACACGTAGTTATAGTTATGGCACGGTCGGTAGTCACAGGAAGGCCAATTGCTTGTGTTCCTTTCTCTCGATCGGTACACACTATACGGCATGGGACAGAACGCTACACTTAGTTATAGTTATGGCACGGTCTATAGTCACAGGATGGTAAATTGGTTGTGGTCCTTTCTCTCGATCGGTACACACTATACGGCATGGGACAGAACGCTACACGTAGTTATAGTTATGGCACGGTCTATAGTCACAGGATGGTAAATTGGTTGTGGTCCTTTCTCTCGATCGGTACATGCAATACGGCATGGGACAGAACGCTATACGTAGTTATAGTTATGGCACGGTCTATAGTCACAGGATGGTCAATTGCTTGTGTTCCTTTCTCTCGATCGGTACACACAATACGGCATGGGACAGAATGTTACTCGTAGCTATAGTTATGGCACGGTCTATAGTCACAGGATGGTCAATTGGTTGTGTTTCTTTCTCTCGATCGGTACACGCAATACGGCACGGGACATAACGCTAAACGTAGTTATAGTGATGGCACGGTCTATAGTCACAGGATGGTCAATTGGTTGTGTTCCTTTCTCTCGATCGGTACATAAAATTTAGCTTGGGATAGAACGTTACACGTATTTATAGTCATGGCACGGTCTAAAGTCACAGCATGGTCAATTGGTTGTATTCCTTTCTCTCGATCGTTACACATAATACAGCCTTGGACAGAACGCTACACGTAGTTATAGTTATGGCACGGTCTATAGTCACAGGATGGTAAATTGGTTGTGTTCCTTTCTCTCGATCGGAACACGCAATACAGCATGGGACAGAACGCTAAACGTAGTTATAGTTATGGCACGGTCTATAGTCACAGGATGGTCTATTGATTGTGTTCCTTTCTCTCGATCATTACACACTATACGGCATGGGACAGAACGCTACACGTAGTTATAGTGATGGCACGGTCTATAGTCACAGGTTGATCAATTGGTTGTGTTCCTTTCTCTAGATCGGTACACATAATACAGCATGGGACAGAACGCTACACGTAGTTATAACTACGGCACAGTCTATAGTCACAGGATGACCAATTGGTTGTGTTCCTTTCCCTCGATCGGTACACATAATACAGCATGGGACAGAATACTACACGTAGTTATAACTACGGCACGGTCTATATTCACAGGATGACCAATTGGTTGTGTTCCTTTCCCTCGATCGGTACATACAATACAGCATGGGACAGAACGCTACATGTAGTTATAGTTACGGCACGGTTTATTGTTACAGGATGACCAATTAATTGTGTTCCACTCTCTCGATCTGTAGTCAAAATATGATATAGGCTATAATTCATCAATCATGGTATTCTAGTACGTTCTATAGTAAATTACTCAATTAAGACAAATGTGAAAAATAATATTCTGAATACTGAAGTGATTGAGAAGTACTTTATCATCATGACTAGCATGTCAGTTATGGTAAATCAATGTTAAATTTTCTAAGAAAGTTAATTTTCCTCGTGTACATTCACTGTTGGCAATGTAAATGTCATCCGAGCCAAACACTAAAAGCAGCTGTATTTTTTTTTCTTTTTGCATTTAAAGATTTCCTATGATCAGATTTAGATGTTCTGTAAATGCTGCTTCAATGATGAAATCCTTAAAACACTTAAAATACCAGATATAAAATACACAAAAAAGAAAGAAATACATTCAAATACATTAGGCAACCTATCTTGTAAGTAAATATTATTAGACCCACCAATATACACAGGAGCTACGGTAGTACGAGACGTAAAAGCTTTAAGTCTGTAACGGGCTATTTTGGGCTATATGGAAAGCTTTTGGAAATATGCATGTATATGTCGGTTCATTACTATGTGTACATATCAACATATTTTGTTGTTATTTTTTATTACTACATTTTATATTATTTTTTATTAAAATGGTATATTGGAATTATGCATGTATATGTCGGTTCATTACTATGTGTACATTTAAAAAAAAAATTTCTTTTTTCATTATAACATTTTATTTCATTCTTATTGAATTGGTATCAATTTTATAATAATTTGTACACTTGAGATTTCAAATATGATATTGTTTAAGCACTGTTGAATTTGTGATGCAGGTTATACTCCCTTTGTCCACGCATCTCTACTTTGATCAGCAGTATGAACCGGATCCGGAAGAGAGGGGTCTCTACTGGGCGTCTCGAAATACGGACACGCGAAAAGTGTTTGGCCTTATGCCAGATAATATATACGCAAACGCTGACGTCACAAGACTGGGCGTGCCTGTAGATTTGAACTCAATTTGCGATTATAAAGCGTGTCCAATGACAACCAAACCAGAGAACATTTTGGGTAAATGAATGTTTTGACTTTTTGAAAAATAACCGTTTAAAGTGGCACCCTTTATCTCAGCATCACTAAAACAATAAGGGTCCTTCATGTCCAAGTGGTCTGAGGCGCTGTCGTATAACGGTCCCTGACCTCTCACCGCTGAGGATTTGGGTTCGTGCCCAGCTATGTTCAAAATCTTTATATGATAAATGTGCCAGTTACTTGCGAAAGGGTGGTGGTTCTACTAAAATTCATTGTGTGTTCATCCACCTGTTAAACTGATATGCCATATATAAACCGCCATGTGTTGAAAATGGCGTAAAACCACAATAAGATGACTAAAACATAGACGTTATACACCGGCCATGACTGTTCACTTGTAGGTGCATATACATGCTTTTACATTTGACTCTTACAAGCTATACATTTGAGATTAAAAATATTTTGAAAACGTGTACGTTTAACATAATGTTATGTAGGCTAATGCTTTTTTTCCAAAATCATTGCTTGCGATATTTGAATCTATATAAAGGAAAAATTACATATTCTGTTAAAAAGCTGGCCACTATGAAATAGATTATCTTCATTTTATTCTATTTTTAATATATAAAGATGTCCATTTGGACGTTAATTTCACTAGATGAATAATTTGGACCTAGAAATTGTGATAACAAATATATGCTTTGTTTCTGAAATTAATGATGATAATATATTGTGCTAGGTATGTTTTTCAGTAGTCTCATCAGACATTGTATATCAAATACAGTAGAACTTCGTTGGCTCGAACACGGATGGTTGGAACACCACATATAGCTCGAACAACTTATCTGGTTTCGGCCGAATTCTTATTTCGATGTAACTATATACATGAATGATGTGATGTTGAACAATACTTGGCTCGAACAGCCCCTAACTCGAACTATTTTGTCAAGTCCCGTCGGGTTCGAGCTATCGAAGTTCTACTGTATTGCCCATATATTTAGGTTTACAGGCTTGTTTCTGGAGTGAAACAATTAGGACTGAAGAGCAGTTAACCTTTATGGCCTTCCCTAAGCTTCTCGGGTTGGCAGAACGAGCGTGGCATAAAGCATCCTGGGAAGACATAAGTAACGTTGATCAACGTAATAGAGCACTTGCTAAAGATTGGGAAGCATTTGCCAACACAATAGGGTATAACGAACTCCCTAGACTGGAACAACTTGAAGTTAAATACAGAATCCCACCTCCGGGAGCAAAGTAAGTTTAATTGTGCGACAAGCGGAAATATTTGAGAGGCAATGACGGCGAATTTCTCCTAATGTCTCACTTCACAATGAATTTTGTCTGTATTCTATATAGAAATACATCCTCGTGTTTAACTTAAATAACATTGTTACACCAGTGCTCTCTAATTGCATGTCAGTCTTTGCTCTATTCATCTGCAGCAATACACCACAGTCACTGTAGACTGTTTTGAAAAACAAATAACTTTTAAGCACAAGAATTGTGTTATTGTCACTAAAAAGGGACACAACTCTCTGGTGAGACTTTAAGCCTTAATCGTACAGAATCGGCAACTCTCTGGTGAGACGTTAAGCCTTAATCGTGAGGAAAAGGCAACTCTCTGGTGAGACATGTAGCCTTAACCGTGCGGAAGCGGCAACTCTCTGGTGAGACATTAAGCCTTAATCGTGCGGAGGGGAACTCTCTGGTGAGATGTTAAGCCTTAATCGTGCGGAAGCGGAAACTCTCTGGTGAGACGTTAAGCCTTAATTGTGCGGAAGCGGCAACTCTCTGGTGAGACTTTAAGCCTTAATCATGCAGAAGCGGCAACTCTCTGGTGAGATGTTAAGCCTTAATCGTGTGGTTAGACATTAAACTTTAATCGTGCAGAAGTGCTGGATATTTGTCCTTAGCTCTGTCTTTTCGTACCGTTAATTATATATATTGGAGTCACCCTGTGGTCGGTCTGTCGGTCTGTCGGTCTGTTGGTCGGTCTGTCCGTTGCAATTTTCCTTGTCCGGAGCATCACTTGAAAAGTACTGGATGGAATTTCATCAAACGTCATACAATGGTAGAATATAATGAAAGGAAGTGCAGGGTACAAGAAACATAACTATATTCTTGCTAATTACAGAGTTATTGCCCTTTGATATTTTTTCTTGTCCGGAGCATAACTTGAAAAGTACCGGATGGAATTTCATCAAGCTTCATACAATGGTAGAATATAATTAGAGGAAGTGCAGTGTACAAGAAACATAACTCTATTCTTGCTAATTACAGAGTTATTGCCCTTTGATATATTTCCCTTGTCCGGAGCATTACCTTTAAAGTACTGGTTTTTGTCTGGAGCATAACTTTAAAACTATTGGATATAATTTAATAAAACTTCATACAATGGTAAACCATTTTCTGTCATGGCGGCGTTCGGGGGTATTCATCACCTTCAGTGATAGCTCTAGTTAGTTTTCTCTTGCTGCTGTGACTTCTGCAAGTCACCGAGTCCATCTGCACTAGTTCCTTATCATAATTTATACATATTTACGTGAGCATGTCTGTAATTTATACCATACGTATGTACATGCTGTCGCCTAGCGGTGAGACTTGCACTGTTTTCTGTCTCCAACATGTAATTTCTTAGTTTAGAACTAACTTTAAATATTGGGTCACTATTCTGAATAGCCCACAAGAGAGAGAAAAAAATATTTGAATATATTAGTGACAGACATGTCACATTTTTGTGTTTGCTTTTAATATACTTTAATGGTATGAATATCATGTCTATATATTGCATGTGTTTGAGCGGCTGTGTCTCTTGAACATGTGAACATTTAAAAGCATTGATTATTATTCTTTTAATACTGTGTTTAGAGCACACGTACACTCAAAAAAGAAAGCATATGTCTAACGGGAAACTTTACATTCACTGAACACAGCCACCATAAATTATAAAGTTGCAGTTAAATAATAATGGCACCTGTTTGTAGACGACGCTGCAATTTTGAGCTCAGACATGGTTGACTGGTACACTTATACAATTTTTACACTTTAATATGCAGTCCATTTAAATACTGATAGCAAGTGTTAAATGCATCGTACAACAGACTGCTCAAATGTCTACCATCTTTCTATATTTTTACTAAAATGTAACAGAAACAACTTTAAAAATATATATGTTCAACTTGGGATGCAGCATTTAAAGGAATCAGTCAACACACCAGCACAAACACAATCGATATGGAATAATCATAATAGGTACAACGGTACATCAAACAGTTCTTGGTCTTGCACATTTTTATTACGTAAAGTGTTGGTCATGGAGCAATTTTAACTACATGTATTATCTACTTTAAGTATATGCAAATGGTAATTTGGTTTATACAATATTTATTTGTTATCAACATATTAAATATAAATATACATATAGTTGTACTCAACACACAGCGATACATAACAACATAATTGAGAAGAAAGCTATTCTTAGTTTGAACAACGTCTCTCTTCTGTCATGATTACTGGTGTTATAGCTGTAGAGTTTTCGATATAAATATGATAAAATGAGTCAGTGAAGGGAGCAGTGATGAAGTATGTGCACAAAAATGAATGTCACCCAAGGAAATTCATGAAGACATGAAAACTACGTTTGGTAATAACTGTCCTTCAGATTTAACAGTAAGGAACTGGAGTAGTGAATTTAAGCGTGGAAGAATCAGCACTTAAGATGGTCCACAGTCTCCCAAAAGATGCCACTATTCAAGTTGAAGTTGTCCATCGTATTGTAATGCACTATAAAAGAGTGACCATTCAGCATGTTGCACCACAATAATGCGTTTTCGTTCAGTCCAATTAAGTCAGAAGTGATTATATTTAAAAATGTGAATAACATTTTGAATTAATAATGTTTATTACAATACGCCAGGGAATTATTGATGTAGCCCCGTACAACACATGCGTACATGACAACATAGGTCATCGCTTCGGGACGGCCAATAGAAAATCCGCAACTGATGGGAACTTAAACATTGTTTAACTTAACATCGCTCTTTCACAAACAAAACAAGACCGTATAAATATAATGCCGAAACGTGCACATGTGCCAAAATGGAATAGCAATTTTGTCAGCATTATGGACGGAAGTAAAATCAATGCATTTGCGTTCTAAAATTGCCAATACATTAACAGCTCTGTGCTTCTGAGAGGGTGATGGTTTGCACATTACGTTTAGTACAATAACGATCCTGTGTTGTTTCCAGGAGTTGTACACAAACACAGCTTTGTATTTATAAGCTTATAAAATTGCTGCATGATATGTTAATGAGTAACCACAAAAAAGACTTAATTTCTATAGGAAATGTATCTACACTAATTTAAATGCGGTTGTAAAATTGTTACAAATGAAATATGGTCTGGAGCCTCAAGTTCGTATCTGTTTCAGATACAACGGGAGCAGTTTACAGGTCAACACGCAGTTTCCAAATCTCAATGTCGAACTAAGCAAAGATGGCGGCAAGACTTGGTCTGTAGTGGATAGAAACGTCTCACTAAAAACGTTTGGGACATACCACCTACGGTCAAGGTAGTTTAAACTCTCATTCCTTCGTTCTGTTGTTGTTGTTGTTGATCAATATTTGTGTCTCGTCTTTCGTAACGAATATGTGTAGCTCTTCAATATTGGAGGCGGCAGCTTAAGGTTAGGGTTAGTTTAAAATGATATATGAAAAACAAATACGTCTTTTGATGTGTTTTTAAAATATATCGCAGAGCAACTGAATAGTCATACAATGTACAAACGTCCAGTTAACTTAGAGGAATTATGTCTATAAATAGCATTTAAATGTTATAATTTCTTTTGAAAAGACGATTCTCGTTTGTACTTCCTGTTGTAGATTGTCTATATGTTGAAACTGGCAGATCTGAAATCTTGTAATGCGAAACTGTATTGTAAAATGGCCGGACAAACTAGTCGTCAGACCGAAAGGTTTTTATCGAAGTAAAACGAATGTGAAAATAATGTTATAAGCCAATAGCATTGTGTTAAATTATGAAAGCATTGCTAAAGTAATATTCTTGTAAAATAAACAAATTCAGACTGTTTATGTTATAATAATGACAACCTACAAAATATTCCCCAATAGCCCATTGGCAGCGTATATACATGTAATAAAACACTTCTAAAGGGTTTTGACACTAGAAAAAAATAGTGCCGAATATTTAACACGTGTTTGCTAACATAGCTTTGACATTTAAATGTATTGTCGCAAATGTGTCTGTTCTGACATGCAGTTTTTAATGAGAAAGATATATCCGACAAATCAGAAGAAATTCAGGGTGCGGCAGTAATGCAGTTGATAGTATTGGTCTCTCACGCCAGAGACCTCAGGCTCGACCCCGATGCCCAGAAAACGGACTCGAAAATGATTCATATTCTGAGCTTACTTCGTAATCGAGCTTAAATAAGTTGATATAACCAAAGTATAGTCTCATACAATTTCAACGATTCCTATTTTGTAGAGTTTTTTTTTTCAGGTTAACGCATCCAAATCATACAAGTAGAGTTATTACGCTAACACTTGAAAAGGAGAAGAAGAAGAAGAAGCCAACCTCAGCCGCCATCATTATGCATATATCACCCTGTGCTGTTATCATAACTTGTTTTACTATTTTACTTTTGTAACTTAATGTATCAACACTTTACATTAATTAATATATAAATAGTGCATACATTTAATCACAAACATATTCTGAAGCTTTTAATATATTGTTTGATTTTTCAATTTTCATTATTAACACATATATTTATGTTATACTGTATCATTAAAAAGAGCTGCATTCATTAAAACAAACGTTTTAGAAATAAAGTCATTCGAAAATGAAAGCCATGTAAGGGGTGTTCCATTTAAACATACCGTGGGATGGGGAAGGGTTGGACGTCATTTTAAAAACATATATGGTTGGCTGATGGTGGTGGTAAATTGCTTCTGCTTGGGATGGTATTGTGTGGATAAATCTTTCTGTGGGTCGGTGGCCTTTTAAATCTTTTGTTATTTTTTATTATACAGTATTAAATAGTGTTCATCCACGTTGTTGGTAAGGATAGGCTCGTCTGACGATTTACCTTGCATGTGAAAGAATTCTTAAATTTCTCACAAGGGAGGCAAGTCTGTAATTACCTGTATTAAGTCGTAACCGGGGCTATGCGAATTGTTTTCCCTAACACCGATCCATTCTACATTTAATCGATATACCCCGGGCAGCGTTAAGAATGTGTTATAGTGTTTTTTATAATCTGTACATATTTCTGGGTACCGTGATATTGCCAATATACATGTATGTTTTCCCAAGTGTAATATTCACAATAAATTGTGTTTGCTTTAAGTGATTTCAATCTAAATGGTATTTCGGTGGCAATATGAATTTAAAAAAAAGTGTAAACTTCGTCAGATGTAAATTAATAACTAAAATTTTAATATTTGATTACTTTTTATAGGTCTTATTTAGCACTATTAATGTAGTTATTACTATTAATTGTATAAATACAAACACGGATGACGGCATTATTATTCAGAATATATCTAATCCCATTCATCGTATTATTTACTGCTCTTTTCTCCCTCCTCTTCTCCCTCTTAAAACAAATAAAAGAACAGAACCCAGGCAAACCACATACCCAACTTTTGAAGTTATAAAGCAATTTAAATTGTGGTATGGGGTAAATACGTACATGCACATACAATTGCTTAAAATTTATTATTTTTAAAAAAATGCTACGGTCAATGTATTTATATGTGTGACAAATGTTGCATCGGTCACATTTAGCAATATTCATACTGAACGGAAAGTGTCGGTCATGAAGGTTACCTACTATGTTGTTATCTGTAGTGTCTCTCTAGTCTCTGTCTAGCATATATGATCAAATGTGATACTCGTTTTTTTTTAAAAATAATTTTCTAAATTGGCGCGGTAGTGCCTATAATATAATTTCAGTTTCTCAATAAATTACAGTTTTAGTGCACATTTTTTAAATAGAATTACAAGAGACTATTATTTTAATTATACTTTTTTTTATTTTTTTTTCTAATTTATAAATGATTTTAATCCAATTGCAATTGAAGTAAATTGTTCATCTAATCCTTTTAATCCTTTGTAGTAAATGCTGGCTGATAGTGTGTACATATGTGAATTAAAGGGAAGCGGCAATTGTCCTAGGGGTGTTGGCGATAAAGTGTACCTAAATAATATATATTGTGATAGTTTATTCCATGACAATATATATGAATTATAAACATTTGCCATGATATAAATCGTACCTTGTTATATTGTAAAGAATTGTGTTTGCATGGTAAATGTATATAAGTGAGTCAAATATGCATTATTATATACTATGTTGTACTTCTTTCTGTAATCCCATATAGGAGGTAAGTTTACATATACATGTATTATCACACCGACACATGCTTGATAATAGAATAGAAACAGAAAAAGAAACAGAAACAGAACAGAACAGAATTTTATTCAATATAACTTGAACATATACAGTTCATCGTTATTTACACAAACAATACAATACATGCATGCAACAATACGAGAGTGAACATAATTATTTACATACATGAAGTAAATAATAAATCATCTAGTTACAATGTTCATTTGCAAATCAGTCGTTTGAATTTAAAGCATATGATCTTTGCTTAAATGCCTTAATACAAAATACAGCTAATTTATTAAATTTTTTTAGTTAAGACGCGTTTATAATGTCAATATATTTATACATACTCGGACGATGGTAAAACATTTAGGTACGTACTGATTTCTTAATAATTCATAGAAGGGACATATCATCACAAAATGATAATCATTTAAAGAACTTGGCTGTATTTTGTATCAAGGCATGTATGATCATATGAGAGAGAAAGATAGATAGATAGAGAGAGAGAGAGAGAGAGAGAGAGAGAGAGAGAGAGAGGATTATGCTAAGTTCATGTATTTCATTAATGTAACGGTTGCAGAATATAACATAATAATGTCGTGTTATTACATCTCTTAATCTCCTCACTCTCCCCAACAAAAATTTCCCCGGTTATACACATATGTGTCACGAAAAAGTTTTAATTGAAGTAATTATTCATTCAGTGAAATTCTGTATTTAACAGTAACTGCATTCGCAGTTTAATTTGGTCATCCTAAAACTAGACACCGTCTTAATCTTCTGAATGAGACAATAAGAGAATACCCTTGTATCTCCAAGCTTAGCCTCCTCCAATGTCTCTCTCCAGGCGTGATCCACAAACCACTTTCCTATCTATGAATTTTACTTTTGAAGGAAATCATTTTGCTTCCTGGCTGAATTCAGTCAGTATTAGACATCTCACAATACATCATTTGCACCTATAGTCAACGAGTCGACGTCATGGACATTCTGTCTGTTTGATGTATTGACAACAAAATAGATTTGGTAGCATGATTTCCAACAATATCCGGGATACGCTTTGCCAATTCTTCTGTCTTGTCTCCATAGTTTGCGAGGCGCTGTTTAACAGAATCCATGAAATCGGCTTGCATGTTATTTTCATCTATATTCAATTTACCCAGCCATCGTACGTTGCTAAGCTTTAAAATAAGAAATAGATTCTTGATATGTGGATTAATTAAGTGACAAAACATTGAACACAGAATTAGAGTGTCTTGCGTTCGATCAGTCATTTGTTGTGTCAATGAACAAGACATTTATCTATATATGTTTGTACTGGTTTATTCATTAACACATCGAGCGAAATGCGTATTTTTATCATATACGACCACGGCTATGCAACATAAGATGCATTTCAACCATTAACACGAGTTATGCCCCTTTCCAACGAAAGAAGGGGTTTATACATATATATTGGCATAATTTTGGTTTCAACATATTTTATTTCTATTAATATATACAGAAATGGAGTCGGACCATTAGTTCTTTCAACATTAGATTCGGCCCTCTCCCTACAGTTTAACAAATAACATATAGAGTACAGCATATCTATTTTCTTATTTACATCATGAAAATATATAATTTTCAGTTAAATGAACATATATCAAAATCACTGCGTGTCCCTTTAACATACTACGTTTGCATGCATGTTGTTTAGTTTAAACAATATATTATTTACAATAAACATGGTAGTAATACAGTTAATATATACATTATTTAATTAAGTGAAAGGGGTCCAGATATAAGACCACGTGATAATACTTCATTCTTATCTGTATGAGAGGGCAATATGCTGTGTATTAATGCTAATTAAGTAATCAGTTAAAATTGTAATTACCGCAAGCTGATATAACTTTAAAAAAAAAACAAAGTAGGTTGTGTGAATAGCTGTGCAGAAACCGTATCAAAGTCAAATGAGCAGCGTCGGCCGAAACACCGAAAACTTTTGCTTTTAAACATGTGTTAAATTGATTAGTCAAGTAAATGAAGTAAATATTGCTTGTATACCAAAAAGTAAGGATGAATATTTCATTCAAATGGACGTGTTTTATGATTTGGACGACATTATTAGGTAAGCTAAACATTTGTACAATATATTACTCTTCATTTTCCCCTCAAGTTTTACATACACACAAAACGTACAGTGATATTATACAATATGTGTTATAACAGACATCTTCAGTTATAATTTTGCCTGAGGCGAATACATGACAATTAACAAAACGTTATACATATCCATGTAATTCGTCACCTACACAACAGGATAAGTGGTTTAGTGGTAATAGGTTGGTTTCATTATCAAGGTGATGTGAGTTCGATCAACTGGTTTTCCACTTTTAACTCTAGGTGAAACTTTAAACTGAAGATCTGTGTAGCGTTGCATAACCGAGGCATCTGGTATTGTTGCATAAAACTGATGCACAAGAAATCGTTGCATAAAACCGGGACACCCTGAATCGTTGCATAAAACTGATGCACCAGGAATCGTTGCATAACCGAGGCATCTGGTATTGTTGCATAAAACTGATGCACAAGAAATCGTTGCATAAAACCGGGACACCCTGAATCGTTGCATAAAACTGATGCACCAGGAATCGTTGCATGAAACCGGGACACCTTGTATGGTTGCATGAAATTAATGCACCAGGAATCGTTGCATAACCGAGGCATCTGGTATTGTTGAATAAAACTGATGCACCATGAATCGTTGCATAACCGAAGCACCTGGTATTGTTGCATAAAACTGATGCACCAGGAATCGTTGAAAAAACGGAAGCACCAGGTATTGTTGCATAAAACCGATGCACCACGAAATGTTGCATTACCGAGGCACCTGGTACTGTTGAATAAAACTTATGCACCAGGAATCGTTGCATAACCGAGGCACCTGGTATTGTTGCATAAAACTTATGCACCAGGAATCGTTGCATAAACTCGAGGCATCTGGAATTGTTGAATAAAACTGATCAGGAATCGTTGCATAACCAAGGCACCTGGTATTGTTGCATAAAACTAATGCACCAGGAATCGTTGCATAACCAAGGCACGTGGTATTGTTGAATAAAACTGATGCACCAGGAATCGTTGCATAATCGAGGCACCTGATATTGTTGAATAAAACTGATGCACCAGGAATTGTTGCATAAAACCGAGGCATCTTGTACTGTTGAATAAAACTGATGTACCAATATTCGTTGCATAACCGAGGCACCTGGTATTGTTGCATAAAACTTATGCACCAGGAATTGTTGCATAAACTCGAGGCATCTGGAATTCTTGAATAAAACTAATGCACCAGGAATCGTTGCATAACCGAGACACCTGGTATTGTTGAATAAAACTGATACACCAGGAGTCGTTGCATAACCGAGTCGCCTGATATTGTTGAATAAAACCGATGCACCAGGAATTGTTGCATAAAACCGAGGCATCTTGTATTGTTTAATAAAACTAATGTACCAATATTCGTTGCATAACCGAGGCACCTGGTATTGTTGCATAAAACTTATACACCAGGAATCGTTGCATAAACTCGAGGCATCTGGAATTGTTGAATAAAACTGATCAGGAATCGTTGCATAACCGAGGCACCTGGTATTGTTGAATAAAACTAATGCACCAGGAATCGTTGCATAACCGAGGCACCTGGTATTGTTGAATAAAACTGATGCACCAGGAATCGTTGCATAAAACCGAGGCATCTGGTATTGATTAATAAAACTGATGCACCAGGAATCGTTGCATAACCGAGGC
Organism: Panopea generosa; assembly: GCA_029582155.1. Lineage (NCBI taxonomy): Eukaryota > Metazoa > Mollusca > Bivalvia > Adapedonta > Hiatellidae > Panopea > Panopea generosa. The sequence continues at coordinate 28,633,349 of CM055901.1, read as the reverse complement.
ACCTGGTATTGTTGAATAAAACTGATGTATCATAATGTTCGGATTGTAATTAAATTTTGTTTAACACCACACCACTTCCACTACCTGTTAGATGAGTACATGCACTAAGGTCCATATATGCGCCCGGGGGTACTCATTAATAAAATCAGAAATGGATCCGCTAAAGCATACCAAAATAAACAACTCTGAATAAACACGTAAAAGTGACTCCTAGTTATAGCTGATCCACTTTTACACGGGATGGTATATTTTATGTAAATTGTGATCAAGAAATCAAAATAAATGTTTATATTCAATCGTATAGACTCATATAGCAAAGAAATATTATTTCTAAAGACAAAATAACACAATGGTGTCAATATTGCGAATGAAAACAAAATAATTTACTATGGTTATTACTGTCCATCGCCCTTTTGAGGGAAAACGGAGGAACAAAATACTTCCCGTCCGTCCGTTTGTCCGTTCGTTCTTTATAAATTAGTCAAGCTAACAACTTGAGGTTCTACACTTTTGATTTAAGCGAACGAGGTAACAATACATGTTCACCTTTACACATATGTATTGTAATACATCACCGTGTCAATCTTAATCTGCCTAAGTTTTGATACTTGAAGATAAATATTCACATGGACATGTTGGCTTGGCATCCTAATCGAGGAAATGTGTCTGATGAATGGCCCAAATACATTTTCTAGAAGAATAACATACTGTAGAAACCATCCTTACTTTCCTGTTAGAGACCGTTACATGGCAGTGACATACGCTTACGCTGATTTGTCAGTTGCTTCAACGGAAGTTGAATTACGTAACTGTTTGATAACCGGCTTAGAGGATCAGACAGGTAAGATAGAAGCTGGCCCACCATTAATTTCACATAGACCATAATATTAGCACAGTAGACTGTCACACTTACAGTTGTGCTCCAAACTCCATGAGAATTTCCAGAATTAATATTCAATTCAAGCAAAACACAAAAAAAAACCAGATAAAAACATGGGCATCAACTGCTTCCAATTTCACAATTTTGCTCAAAGCGAAAGTAGGTGTCCCTATTTCACATACAGGGGTCAAATCAGCCATCTTATACAAAATTCTTACCTTCTAAGAAATAGTTCCATCTGTGTATTATAGCTACCAGTCCACTCAATTCTGCACCATTCTCTGGGAAAATATATTCCCTTCACAATTTCACATTTCAATAGTACCTGTCAAGTGCATTTTCACACTTACACCATCTTGAACGAACACTGTCAATTTTCTATGGAACTACTTTCCATTTTGACCCCCTGGTTCCTGGTCTAAGTCCTATATAGCAGACCTGCATCGGGAGATATCAGGTACCGGGATGGATGTAATGCATTTAAAACAATAGTTTGTGACCATTTACTGTCCTTAAATGGTCTTTGGTTTATTTTATGCAATTTTTTTTAAAAAATGTCCACAATATATTTTTATGGTTTGATTTGTTACTTCTTGCATATCGAATACATAAAACAATGAAATTCGAGGACTAAAAAGTAGTCCCTGTCGCGTATGATCATTTTGGCGGTGATTAACCCTGCACATATTGATCACGACGACATAAGTAGTGCTATGCCTTTGATAAAATCAATTTCTAGGAAAAGCAAGAATAAATATGTTAATTGTCAATTTCATATTATCAATAAAGACATAATTTTCAGCAGTTTACTTGATTGATCCAACGTTAGCTTAAACGTAATTTGATCTGCAGCATTGGTGTACATTTTTAAAGAATGTTTCAATTCTGTATTTTATATAAATTATGTTTGGAAATTTGCGTATCGATTCTTTATTTTTAAAGTCTACTTTCACATTGTCAACCGTGTACACACTGAACAGAAAAAACTTTGGATGAAACATGATACCTACTTTTCTAATGGTATTCTGTCCCTTCAGATGTCAATAAACAATACAATGTAAGTTTCCTTTCTTTAATTTAGGTCTAGCAAGCCTTCAAACTGTTTTATAGAATGTAAGAATTTCAATTTGGTAACAATGCTAAACAATAACATGTGATAATGACAGAAAAGTGCCTTTTTTAAACAAACATTTTTAATTCTGACCGCAAGAACATTGTTGTGCAGGTGAACGCGGGTTTTTTAATTAAGATACGCTTGCATATTAATCCCAAGCGTTGTTATTGAACTTTGTAAACACAAAAACCATTAATTAAAGCGGTAAATCAAGTCTTGAAACGTGTTTTTTTTTTCTATTTTTATTTCATGTCTTAAGTTTAGCTCAACAGCTATTTTTTGTCGCAAAGTGTCGCCGATCATCGGTCATTAGGTTTAAGGCACAATGGACGAGAAGTGACTTTACCTGTGATTGTATGCATGGCCAACGTGACACATTTGGTTCTATATTTGCTAGTCTATTCCAGAATCTGATATCTCCTGAATCACCGTAAAAACAGCGAACTATATGCCTGTCCCACAATTCATAGCAAGTGAACGCTTACCAAACTGTGACCTCATTCAACTTTAAAGTTGAAGCAACTGACCAATCAACGTGCTCAAATGTTGCTTTTCCAACATTGCTCTAAAACGAACCAAATCGGGAGAGTGGATCCGCTCTACAGACTAAAGATATGAACGCTGAAATGTTGCCAAGTGATCAAGAACTTGGCCGGGTTTTCTTATCAGCCTAAAAAAATCGAAAAACCAAAAACAGTTTTCGCCATTTTGACCAAGAAGCATTTACACATGTGCTTTTCACGTTTGAGTACGTACTCTTATTCGTGGCATCAGAATTGACAAAACATACTTTTGATCTCTTTAATGTAATATAATATTTCTATTTCAGAATATTCTGACAGTGCAGCAGGAAGCGCAGATACCATTAAAGAGATCGCAGACAATATCGTCATATCTGCAGAGGTTCTAGACAATCTACGAAATAATGCTGCCCTCCACACAGTCCGGATAACTCTACACAATTCTGGTTCTCAGCCAATCCGTTCATTTGGATGGACTCTTTATTTCCACAGCATGTATCACGTGTTTCCAAAAGATTTATCCAGATCAAAAGCTAAAGATTTGGAAGTTGAAAAAATGCGAATTAAAATGCTTCAGGGAGATCTTTACTCCATTGAACCAATCGAAGGTTTTTTTGCTATACAACCAGGCGAGAGCAGAGACTACGACCTCGAAGTTCAGTATTGGTCAGTCGGGCGCACCGACTTCATGCCGAATTGGTACATTGCTTCTAACAGTACTCAATTGGCCAGATTAACAGCTTTTCCCGTAAAGACAATGTCCGTAAAGTTTCAACAGTCTGATAATTTGAACTATGTTAAACCGTTCAAAACAATTCGTCAGTGGAAGCGAACAACGGACGATGTATACAACCCATTTACTGGACAGGCTAGAATGGAACGTCTATTTGTGAGAAACACCGATCAGGTACGTTATCATATATGTTATCAATTATCTCGTCTCTTTGAAGCATACAAATTGGTAGGAGTTTATTTCACAGTCACATAGTAAATACAAGCATCTAAAATTTCGCCCTGCACATAAACTCAGTGTTGTTATCATTTCTGATTTCTTGAACTCAGTGTTATTATTATTTTTGATTCATTGAACTCAGTGTTGTTATAATTATTTTTGATTCATTGAACTCAGTGTTGTTATCATTTCTGATTCCTTGAACTCAATATTATTATCATTGCGAACGAATGTTGTTGAAACCGGTGCTAGGGGGGCCTGAGACATTATATTATAACCGGTGCTAGGGGACTTGAGGCATGTCATGTAAACCAGTGCTAGGGGGCGCGAGGCGTGTTGTTTAAACCGATACTTGGGAGTGTGAGGCATGTTGTTTAAACCGGTGCTTTGAAGCGTGAGCCGTGTTGTTTAAACCAGTGCTATAGAGCGTGGGCGTGTTATTTAAACCGGTGCTAGGGGGTGTGAGACCTGTTATTTAAAACGATCCTAAGGAGGTGTGAGGTGTGTTGTTTAAAACGATGCTAGGGGGGGGGGGGGGGGGGGGGCGTGAGGCATGTTGTTTAAACCGGTGCTAGGGGGATTGAATCGTGTCGTTTAAACTAGTACTAGGGGACGTGAGAGTGTTGTTTAAACCGGTGCTAGGGAGCGTGTTATTCAAACAGTTGCTAGTGAGCACGATGCCTGCGGTTTAAACCGGTGTTAAGGTGCATGAGGCGTGTTGTTTAAACCGGTACTAGGAGACGTGAGGCATATTGTTTAAACTGGTGCTAGGGCGGGAGATGTGTTGTTTAAACTGGTGCTAGGGCGGGAGGTGTGTTGTTTAAACCGGTGCAAGGGTGCATGAAACGTGTTCTAATATCAATACCCCTCACAAACAGATTCAACAAAATCGTGTCTGTTTTCTTTGATGTGGGTATAATAGGCCTGATTTGGAAGAAATCCAATTCTGGAATAGATTGATACACTATGTGACTCCTGGGGATTCTTTAATCACATACTAGTATCATTGATAAAGATCTTTGTAGGATCGGTGCGTTAGTGTTTAAGAGAGCTAATGACAGACAAAACGTAATCAACAGGTTTGTTTGTTGCTGTAAAATACAGATTTCAGTTTTAATTATATTCCTATTCCTATATACCTTAATCTTTATTTAAATATAATGATTCTATACAAAACGGAACAATGAATTGCTGTTTTAGGCTGACAACTTAATCATTCCAACGCCCAAACACATAACTATTGATGACGACGAAATCAGTTCAACAATGAACGTAGATGCCACTTGGACGATTCTCAAAATTTCAGCGGGAACTGAAGATGCTGCGACGGAGCTTTCGTGTAAGTTTACAATAAAAACACGAACATTTCAGCAGAAACCGAAGATGATGTGACGGAGTTATCGTGTAAGTATATAATAAAACACGAACATTTCAGCAGAAACCGAAGATGATGTGACGGAGTTATCGTGTAAGTATGTTAAAACACGAGCATTTCAGCAGTAACCAAATATTCTGCGACGGAATTATCGTGTACGTATAATTAAACACGAGCATCAACAGGAACCGAATATTCTGCGTTATCGTGTAAGTATATAATAAAACTCGAACATTTCAACACGAACCGAACATTCTGCGACAGAGTTATCGCATAAGTATAAAATAAAACACGAACATTTCAGCAAGAACCGAATATTCTGTGACGGAGCTATGGTGTAAGTATAATAAAACATGCGTTGTAAGCAGACAATCCCAATCTCACGGTATGCATAATGGTGTAACAGTTTACTGGAAGCAGTGTGTGAGGTAATGGATAGTCCTATATCGGATTGGTCGAGATCAGTTTAATGTGACTGCGGCATGATACACCAGTGTCAGTATAATGTGACTGCGGCATGATACTCCAGTGTGACAGAATTTAGAATACTGCCTCAAGTAGACACCTGTGTGACATGACTAAGCAATTGTATAAAGCAACGCTGAACACAATACAACAACACAAACATAAATTTTATTTCAACTCTTTTTTAAAAGAACACATTGACAACAGTTAATGTTGACGTATATAGAAATAGTTTACAAATTTTGTGTATCTACATTGTGCACATGTGAATTATGAGTGCTCCACTATATACAATTTATTTTAGATTGTCAAGATGTTGCATCAATATCAAGAACTTAAAAAGAATCTTCATTAAGGCGACCCTCTGGATTAAGTGTTAGTTGGTCAGTTCAGTTTGTTAGATACAATTTATTGTCCTCTGGTGGATATAATCTACTTTCCGTCTGCTGAAATTTCAATACAATTGTCTGCAAGGTACTGGAATAGTTCTGTTATGTTTTCATTTACTCTGAGAAAAGTTTCCCAGTTGCCTGGAATTCGTAAGTCAGGTAGACGTTTTCCTTGTTTTAATCTTGTAGATTGTTTCAGGCTATCAGAAACAGAACATGCGATGTCCTCTCCAGGTAAGGTTTGAATACATCATCAGCATGGTCTGTGAATGTCAAACAATATGCCGATTTCAATATATTGACAAGGACGGTTCCATCAGCAATCAAGTAGGTCAGATTTTGTACCCAAATCATAGGCTCCAAAGATAGGATAGGAAAATTGGAAAGCTGGTGATTTCGTGAGAAAAAAAATTCTTCTAGGTCACCCTCTCGTACTTGGCATGAGATATACAGCTTTGTAAAGAGTGACCAATTTAAACACGAAGTTTCCGTTTTCGCATAGGGGCTGCCTACTAAATACAGGCAATTTATTCTTCTTGGTAGATATCTTTAAAGGGAGTATATCATGACTTTTCAAAATATTCTTATATATCATGTCCATGTATACTCTTTGAGCCCGTATTGTCCAAAGGATATCTATATAATCATCCACAAATAATATATTGAAATGGGCTTTCCTAACTTGGGCTACGCGTCTAGATTAGACTTAAAGAGATTTCTAAGTAAAAAATGCGATCTATTTTGTGACGTATTAACTGTGTTACGTTCATGATTTCAATTTGATCGGTCATAAGGTTTACGCGTTATATAAAAAAAAAATTGTCCTAAAAATAGTCCAAATGAAGATATGAAAGTCGTCGAGCAGTATTTAAGCGATATTTATTTATGATAATGAGATGCCTTTCATACTTTAAAAATAAGTTTATTTTTTAAAGACATGTATAGCGTTTTTCCTGATATACTCCCTTTAAGAGGTTTGTTTTGTGGCTCAATCATTTCAGCAACAAAGTTTTGTACTTCTTAATTCCAACATGTTTAATCTTTTTTTACCGACTTTCATCTTTTTCATCTACAATGTATCTCGTGTCAAGTATCAGTAAATCGTTTGATTTCTCTTTGAATGGATTGACCATATTCTGCACAATAACAACTAAGACTGAATTTTGATTGGACGCCCTTTACTTTTTCGTGATGACGCAGACCATGTCCCTTACTTTGTATGTGGATGATGCGTACAAGTGAAGGTTTAAATTCATTTACCACCCTAGCAACCTCCTGGCCACACACCATCCAACGAAGAAGCTGCATGAGTTGTCGGTAAGGCCGACTGCTCCACCACCACCTTTTACAAGCTTGTTGTTTTGTTTGTGAGCACTATCTATAGGTAATCCTGAGATCAGATGTCGTGTTTTTTCTTGCGAAAAGGTAACCTTTATGAAATTGCTCAGCTACGTCTGAGTTCTTTTTTTCTAATAGAACCATGTCACGGATATGAACGCGAAGCCAACGTGCATACTTTGGATTGTCAAGCGCAAAGAACCCGGGTACAAGACTAACGAAAGACTCAATGCTAAGTTTGAACTCGCCTTCTCTCAGAGATTTAACAAAGATTAGAATCGCCGACTGAAACCTCAGCCTAATCGACCAAAACAGAAACTGTGGTGATTCAAACTCAGTCTGCGCACGCCAATTTCCAAAAATTCCCTCATTAGCATTGCCATGTATTGCATAAAATGAATTATGCAGTAGTATATGCAGTGCACATGCTGTAACCTGGTGGGCATGGCGAGTCGTGCCTACATGAGAGGCCTTCAAAAATGATACAGCTGTACCAGACGAGGCAATATTTCAAGGGCAAGTGCCCAACTGCAATTTTCAAGTCAATCACCAATAGTCTTCATGGCTGCAATTTCAATATGAAGGCCAGCAAACATGACAACACATTTTGGTTCTCCATGATTGTTTGGTCAAATCCATTGTATTTGTTTACCCAGTACATAAAAGGGCTGATGATTTTTATTATGTTGGTTTACCGTTATTATGTTTTTTAATATTTTCACATCATTCTATTTTATATTGAGCATTTAATGATAACAGACCATGCATTTTCATTTTAAATGGCGAATGTTCAACAAAGGGAAGCAACTTGTATTCAATTATAATTATGGTAATTGAATCAATTAATGGCAGAATTTCATTCTAATAAGTTGTTATATTTAGCTGAGGACTTCAATCCTTATATGCTTTTTTCATGTATGTCAAGTTTCCTGCTTTTTCTCACAAATTGCCTGACATTTTCACCAAATGACTTTATTTATTGTATCTCTTTCATATATTGCGGTCAATTTAAATTTTTCGGCCATTTTGAATTTTTCACCCCTTTCTTCTGATATGTAGTTCGGGTCAGTCACCATACTTACTACCTGCCAAGTTTCATGTCTTTTTTCGCAAAATGCACGAAGTTTTTACCATGTGACATATATTTAATATATATTTTTCATGTATGGCGGCCATTTTGAATTTTTCGGCAATTTTGATATTTTTGCCCGCTTTCTTTTGCTATGTCGTTTGGGTCTCCACTACCTGTCAAGTGTCATGTTTTTCCCGTATTTTTTCAACATATGACAGAACTACATCATTTATGTACATTTTGAAAATTTTAAACATATGTTAACTGTTGTTCAACACTATTTTATTGGTGACACCAGGTGTTGCCTGAACATAATATGTTCTGAGAACTGTTTCAAACTTAAAACTTCGAATCTAAACTGATGCGCATGAACCAATGCCAAGTTCCAGTACATGTAAAATTTTAAAATACAGACCTTCACAAAGTCTTCAGCTAGATAAAAACTTTGTCGCAATTTACTTAAAATACACCAAACATCGCATATTTAAGGTCATCTATGACAAATGCTTTAAATATTATTTGTTATCCGTCCGTTTTTTTTTCATAAATAATGTCGTTGTTTTAAAAGAAAATATATGTTAACCTTTGATTTTAAACATTTTTTGCGTTGTTGCTCCATGACAGCGCCATCCATTTATAATCAGTAATTGATTGTTGAAGTACCATGCATATTATGTATATGTAGATTTTTTTTTATAAGATTTTAAACGACTTCATACTTTTCAAAAAGATACATATTTGATATTACAAGAATGGTTCTTTTCAGGTATTTTAAGCTAATTCAATATCTAGTGAAGGTTTTATTTATTCCAGCGTTAACCAATCTGCCAGAGCAATCACGAAACGGAAAAAATACAATCACCTTAACTCTGTCACAAGTTGGAAATGTTTCCGAAGCTTATACCATTGAAATCAAACCCGATGATGACGCTATAGAACTAACCGGTCGTGACAAGGCCGGACTTTACTATGCCGTCAAGTCGTTGTACAGTATATTGCTCGGTTACAAGTTCAAGGATATTCCGAAAATTTCAGTCTTTGACGAACCTCGTTTCCCTTTTCGGGGAATGCATTTAGACGTTGCGCGTAACTTCCACACAGAACAAGATGTTATGAGGCTGATGGATGCAATGTCTATGTATAAACTGAATAAATTGCATTTACATTTATCTGACGATGAAGGATGGAGGTTGCATATACCTAGTTTACCAGAACTATCCATGGTTTGTTTTTGCAGTCTTTATTCTTGTGAATACAGTATAAATAAAATATTAAGTATTACTCAATTTATTTTGGTAAACAACGTCCATTGAAAGTATAACATGTACAGAGTGTATAAAAGAAGAAGTTAAAATGCTTCATTATAAATACTGTTTTAATTGTACATAATGGGATGTTTTAGGGTTGGTTGTTATTAAATAAATTGTTTTATAGTTTTGATATTGTTAGCAGATGATGTTTAGATTAATTCAAGAACACAATTCGGGATGTTAATGCTGTAAAAGTATATATATATATGTCCCGTCTGATAAAGTTCTAGAGAACTATATACTAACTTTAACAAAAACAAGACTAAATCAGCAAGTAGTGAAATCTAACTATCCAAAAGGATTAGATAAACAAATCTTCTCCTACTGTCTAATAATTTTGTAGTTGTTGTCTATGTAACTGTCAGAAGAGAAGTGCCAAGATGGGAAGTTTGGCGGGAATAAGAAATTTTTTATTCATTCATCATGCAACATTGCTCACTCAATCACTCATTCACTCAGTGTATAACTACGTGCATTATATACATGTGTGTACACTGTGCTGATACAACAACACAAACAATTGTCTCTGACTAGAGAGTGTATCCAGGAGGTTTGAAACTTTAAATACAATATACAATGACTGAAAAAATAAGCCTTGGTCACATAAGCTTGACTTTAGAAATGATTTGATTGTCTGACAAAATAGTTGGACACTTTCAACAGTCATTTTATTTTGAAACTTATTATTAAATTGGCCGGTACAAAAAATCAAAATATAACCAAGAGCAGAGATGCAATTTGTGAAAACTTTTGTTCGAATTATCAATGGTCAATGGAAGTAATATAAATACTTAAAGCTGCCTCATGTCGAATTGCATTCAAACATGATCCAGTGATTTTAAGTTTATGGTATCCTAGCTACGCACGGATAGAACGTTAGAATGTGTTTAAATATTGTATCCATTTTATTTTAGGTTGGTGGTGTTCGATGTCATGATCTAGAAGAAAATGAGTGCATCATTCCGCAGTTTGGCTCCGGACCACACCGAAACACGGCCGGAAGTGGTTTCTTCACACAATTTGGCTACAAACGACTCCTGAAGTATGCAGTAGCACACCATATAGAGGTTATTCCAGAGTTTGACATGCCTGGACATGCCCACGCAGCAATTGTCGCAATGGAAAGGCGTTATCGTGATACACAGAATGAGACTGCAGCCAACATGTTCCGTCTGAAAGATCCCGATGATACCTCAGTCTATATGTCCGTCCAACAATGGTCGGATAATGCAGTAAATCCTTGTCGACCCTCCACATACGACTTTATAGGAAAGGTGCTAGATGAAGTTATAGAGCTACATAAGGACATTCAACCACTGAAAACGTACCATTTTGGCGGTGACGAGGTTGCCAAGGGAGCATGGAAACGATCTCCACTCTGCAAAAGTTTCCTCCGAAACCATCCTCAATACAATGGTGAAAAGGGTAAGATTAACAAACTTGGTAAAACAGAAACTATATTTTTAGAATGCATTTTTCTTCTTCCGAGTATTTATAATATAAAGTATGAAGGGGCTTGTATAGAACTAATATGATTTTTCCCCACTATATCTCGCGGACGAATCAATGTTAAAAAGGGTAGGACTTCGGATTGATTAAGTGTGTTGTTGTGAGATATCTTGATAATAAATTTCATGATAATTAGTTGCTAAACGATTTTCTTCCTAACAATACGTTTCCTGAAAATTAGTTGTTAGCAGATTTCGATCGTTTTCATGTTTTCAATCGTATTGAGTATTACCCACTTGGGCATATCATATGTTAAATAAATGAACTTGAAAGTTTAGACATGGTGTATACGCAAATGGTTTCAGAAGAGTAATGCGATAAGGTATCTTTTCGACTTAGAAAACATAGGCAAAATAATACATCACAAGAGTTTGTGTCTCCGCGACTCCTCCGCTAATTTTCAAGGTACATGTTCGCGTTACGTTTAACTACACAGATTTGTTTAAGACTAAATATAAACTGTGCCTAAAGGTTGCGGATGTTGCATGCAGAGCGTGAGATTACCGCCACAACAATAAGCTGCTATACAAACCTCTTAACATCTAACACTAGTTGCCAAAGGCACTAAACGTATCGTGTTTCCATAGATGGTCCTCTGTTGGTCAAACTATGCAGAAAAAAACATGGGGAGGATCGGATTGCTTTTTCTCAATTTCGATGATTTGATGACACCCCTTCATTTTGGTCAATTCTGCCATTTTGTTACCACAGTGTAATACTACGCATCTTAAACTGTTATATATTCATTCAACAGTACATCCAAACTTGGCAGAACTCAAGAAAATCTTCCAATTTTCTCATATGCACAAGGAAATATAACAATTTAAGCATTTCCAATCAAATTAATGTCCAATCGATTTACAAAGCACTACTTTCTTGGCGCAAGAATCATCACTTAGTGGAGGTTATTTGTAAGCGATGCCTGAATATGTATAACTGTCATTCCGTAGTTACCTGTTTCAATATACTTATTTCGTTTTTGTAACTATCTATTAAAATAACAATTAATGAAATTATCTCATTTCAATATAACTTTTCAAAGGGTTGAAAAAGTACTTTATCCAGCAAGTTGCTAACCTGACAGCTGCAAGAGGGGTTGCTTTAGGGGGATGGGAGGATGGAATGGTGGACAAAGATGGTAAACCATTCTCATTGGACACGTTGGATAATAAAAACATGGTAGCCAACCCTTGGGACAACATTTGGGAGTGGGGAACTGGACAAAGAGCCTACCTGTTTGCAAACGCTGGATATAAGGTAGGTTATGTCTCTTTTGAGCATATCACTAAAACTTTAACAGATAAATAAATGAGGAGACCAGGAAGAGATGTCGGTTTTGATGTCAAAGCTCCTTCTATAAACCGTTCACAAGTTACACGTACGTAAGTCAACACTAAGAGCGTGAATCTCGAGAACCATTATGTACAGACAACTTGAGTTTATCTGTGTGAAGCATGTAACACCTTCAAGTTGATGTCACACGTTAACAGTTACTGACATGTAAGAAAGAGAATGCTTTAGATATGGGACACGCATCAATGCTAAAATTAATTTTAGGCAGCATACTGTTCAGGCATCAAACCAACCTTTGCCTGTATGAACGATCAACAGTATGTAGTTACCAATTATGACGTATTTCTAACTGAAACGTTTTATTTAATTTTGATTTTACAATTTTGATAAAACAAATGATGGCATTATATTCTAGGAAATACGCGTTTAAAAATTTAATTCAATATGTTAATTTTTTTATTCTATGCTCCCGATAAAAACTTATGCAAATAAATGCGGTTAAACTGTTTTGTCAAAGATGACAACACAATGTACGAATTATGACGCCTTTTAACTTTTTACCAGAAGTACCCATTTCCCCAAAAAAAAAAGAAGTAAGCGCCTATATACATACTTGTGTACCTTTGCATCAAATATTTTCAGATATATTTTTCAGTGACTTATCAAAACTGCATCATTTTAGCTATTGTATCAAATATCAAACCGCAGTCTTTGTTGAAATGACCTGTCAGTGCGTGAAGTTGCTGTGGAGAAATGATTCATTTACATGTCAAATAAAATTCTATAACAATCGATGGTAACTTTTTAACTTAGGACGAATCTGAGCTGATAAAATAAACGTAACAAAATATATTTTTAAATAAGTCATTGTTTCGTTATTTTACTTAAACGTTAAATGTAATCTTAGACTAAAATTGTAAAAAGTGAAGAAAAATTAATATTGCAAATGATTTTTAGCGATTATTTTGTTTTTACTTTTATAAGCATCAACCATAACTTTTGTCTTTAGAGAAGTATAATACTATCGCAAGTTTTCGAAAAGTTATAATTACTAAAATATATTTTTCATTTATTAGACACAATAATTGAATGGCTTTAATATCGTCATTACATTAAAAGCAAACACCGTAATCAATTAATAATATCAATCTAACTTTGCTATATGATGTATGCATTTTTATTTCACAACGGAAATTTTTGTTTTTTCGATGAAAACCGTTGAGTCAGATTACTTTTTTAGAGTATCTATTTATGTCTTCCAACGTGTTTAAAATAAAACGAATGGTTTACAACCATCTACCGTTTAAGTGGTCAGTGGATAAAATTTTCCTTCCAGGGAAAAAATAAACACTTAAAGCAGAGTACTTTTAACTGAGATTAAGTCCTTGAGAGTTCTACTGATTCGTGCGTGATTCGACAGTCTTGACATTTACACTTACATAAACACAGATAAGAGTGTAGTTTCTTTTCTCCTCATTGCCGTTAAGTGATTAGTAAGGCTTATATAAGTACCGCGGCATATAAAGTTACAGTATGAATATTTGCGTTTTTTTAAACTGTCGAAATCAAAGAAAAACGGTTTTCTTTTCAACCTTTCACTCAAAGGATCACCACTCTAGCTGTCAGTCAGATTTGAAGCATTTACAATAATAAGTTTACTCTAAGGTATGGATTAAATTAGATAATCTTTTATATATGCACTTGTTTAATAAACTGTATTGTAATATTACTGCAGGTTATAATGTCACAAGCTACAAATCTTTATTTTGACCATCCGTATGAACCGGATCCGGAAGAACGTGGATTGTACTGGGCAACACGGTTTACGGATACTCTGAAAGCGTTCAGGTTTCTTCCAGACTCGCTGTATGATAATATTCACGAACGACGAAGTGGACATATTCTGAAAAAGACAGATGTCTGTGGGGAAGATATGTCTAAATGCCCTGAATTAAATAACAAGGAAAACATCATAGGTAATTGACTCAATTTGTCTTCATATTATTGATTCAGCAGCTTTGTGTTTATTTACTGGTTTTTTTTTCTTTCTTCCTTTTACTCCCAACAAATCAAGTTCTGATTATTATAGAGAACCTCGGTTCCGAGGAAAGTTTTCGGACATTTGAATCACTGACGTGCATACAAGTTCAGTGAGATATTTAACGTGCACTATGCATGACTCTCCTTGTACACGGGATCGACTGTTTAAATCCACTGCGAAGAATTGCCAGGATATTTACACAGTAAATTGCCCGAAAAAGGCATTGTGGGAATGTGTTTGTAAAGTTCCGGCAATCTATCCGGGCACCTCTGAGCTTGGAGCAAACATGTTAACCAATAGACCACCGCAACTCCACAATTTTAGATAGCTTAAATCTCCGTTAGTTCTAATAACACGTCGATCAATCGTCGTTTTTTGTAATCAAGTTTAACAATTATAACTTATTCATATTCTGATTAGCCACTGAATACTGCCAGCAACTTGTTGATTGCTTCGTGGTTAGAGAAAGTAGTTAGCAAATATAAATAAAGTTCCTTGCTTAATTTTACTTGTATTATCGAATCGAACTCATAACCTCCATATTATAGGTATGACGTTCACTACTATATCACATGTACCAATAATATATATACTATTCGCAAAATATAACTTTAAAATGTTTCTTGTGTACTGAGTGTTTTCAACGCCTAAATAATGTAGTGGAATATTGATATTATTTATAAGGATTTCATACTTCCAAATGATTGTACAAACCAACAATTAAGCAAAAATATAGAAAATATTTGCGTTGGAAGTGGTTTTTCATGGCGCCCACATACACACGAAGGGGAAAATAAACAGTATCGAAAGTGACTAAAGTCGGGGGTGAAAACCAATACTTCTGAAATATAACCAATACGTAGAATTCTCATGATACGTATAATACATGTACATGTACAGGAGAAATGGCAAGAAGAGCCACATGTATGTATAATGAAAAATGAAATATTTAAAGACAAAAAAACAAAAAAACAAAGAAGAACCACAGTAAAATTTATCTTTAGGGAGCTTAAGCTGGGAGCACCCGACCTCACTCTTCCCCCGCCGTCACATCAAAACACGAGGCGGCGTAATAACGATCATCTCGGCAAGACTATTCTTTAACACATACGGTATCGTGTATATGTTTATGGTTAAAACAGAGAAAAACAAGCACGATGCTATATACATATGCACTCGATAACTTTACAAGCCAGAGCAGCAAGAGAATATACAAAATTATTAAAGGTTTAACACGACGGAGATCAGGACAAAATAACATATTCACTTTTTGTGGGTCATTCTTTGACAGTTTAAAGTTAACTCGATGCGCCCTGCACTCAGTGTTGTTATTATTTCTTCGGAATCATGGAGCTCTTACAGTGTAGCTCGAAAATAGAATATTGTTTATGTCGGTTATAGGGGGCGTGGTGGAGCTTTTACAGTGTAGCTCGAAAAATAGAATATTGATTATGTCGGTTATAGGGGGCGTGGTGGAGCTTATACAGTGTAGCTCGAAAATAGAATATTGATTATGTCGGTGATAGGGGGCGTGGTGGAGCTCAAACAGTGTAGCTAAAAATAGAATAATAATTATGCCGGTGAAAGGGGGGGTAGGGGAACTCATTTAATGTTGCTCGAAAATAGAATATTGATTATGCCGGTGATAGGAGGCGTGGTGGTGCTCATTCAGTGTTGCTGGAAAGTAGAATAATGTTTATGCCGGTGATAGGGGGCGTGTTGTTATTCAGTGTTGCTGGAAAATAGAATATTGTTTATGCCGGTGATAGGGGGCGTGGTGGAGCTCATTCAGTGTTGTTTGATTAATTTAATTGATTGAATATTTAGCGTCATTTTTATGCCATCGAGGGCTAACAGACGATCAGTTAACCTAACCACTGTTTCCTGGGATTAACCAGTACTCGAGCTAACCCCGTCTCCAGAAGAAACTGATAACTTTTCCACTTGAATCAGTGGTGAGAGACGAAAGATAATGAGACACAAAGTCGTATATCAATCATCACGGAGACTGTTGCCGGGCGGGGGATTCGAACTCAAGACTCCTGGATTGCTAGTCAGACGCGTATATATGCACTGATGATATGGGACGTGGAGGTGTTTCATAGCTCATTAACCCTGATGAACAAGCCGAGAATGTTCTTTTCATTTGCATGTTGTTTTGTGCTTTCAAGAATTTTTTATCAATATTTTTTAAATATCCAATTAGGTATACAAGGCCATTTGTGGAGCGAAACCGTAAGAAACAGCGCACAAATGGATTTCATGATATTTCCAAGATTGTTGGCACTTGCAGAAAGAGCTTGGCATAAAGCCGATTTTGAAGAAACAAACATCACAGAAATTGAAAGAGAAAAACGTATTGAACAAGATTGGGAGGCGTTTGCAAACACCCTTGGTCACAAAGAATTACTGCGTCTTGATGAAATGGGTGTGAAGTACAGAGTGCCTCCTCCGTACGCCAGGTAATGAGATTTTTTTTAATGAAGTATATTGCCATTTTCAGCACATTGCAAATTATAGATTGCATGTCCAGTTTTTGTAATGATGGCAAAAACTAGTGCCCTTCCTCAGGTAGCTAACAAGCTTTCACAAAAAGTTTTTGGACCCATGCTAAGCTCGAACCGAGAACCTCAGCGGTGACAGGTAAGTAAAATCGAGACGGTGCAATAGACCACACCGACGTTGAAGCCCACAGGTGAAAGTGCACCTATATGTCTTAAAAGCTCAGTATAATTATAGGCATATACACCAGCAGAACAATAACTCATTTTTAATACAGATTTTGTTTTATTTTGTTCGGGATGGCCGGTAATTATTGTTTTATTAATTGCATCGCTGCTATTCAAAATGGTGTTCATGATATTATTATAGTTATACAAATAAACTATGAAATTATATATAACTATGTTGAAGAAAATTCATATTAAAATAATAACAGTTATTATATGAAAGTAAATATCGTGAATTTAAAGATCCTATATCAGTGTTCATTTATTATTGAATTAAAACGATTTGGCTGAAACTTATTATGCGAGACTCTCGTACGAGTTTAATATTTTAATAACAAAAGAGCGCGTACGTGATAATGTCTTTATCAAATAACCCTGAGAAAATGACACAATTGCCATTTACTTTACATGTTATCTCTATTATAAACGAGAACAGTTAGTTTTCACCGATTCTATAAATTTCATTTTTATCATTTGCTTCCGTTAATCTTCAGTCACGTCTCAAAATAGCGCCACTTTTATAATTATATAAAATATATGCCTAAATTAGAAAAATTGATATGTTATATTTTGATGTTTTCATGGTCAATTAATCATGCGAAGGAGTATATTTCGAAAACGCATTAATTTCAAAGAAATTAACATATCTAGAATAAAACCATTTCATTTTGCCGTATGCAATTTCGAATTTTTAGTGTGGTCGATAATGCCTGGGCCAAACTGAACACCAAAGAAGAAGTTGACCAAACACGAGTGAAAAGGTCACGTAGCAGATCATCTAGAACGCGTTCATCTCGTAGCAGATCATCTAGAATAAGTTCATCTCGTAGCAGATCATCTAGAATAAGTTCATCTCGTAGCAGATCACCCGTAAGTCGTTCATCTCGAAGAAGACCTTCTCTAACAAGAAACATTAAGATCATCTCATCGCGGAGACGAAAATTTCGACGCCCATCACATCAGAGGAAGTTGCGCCCTTATCTTCCATGGGGAAGAAAAATATGGCGTAGACGACGTTACGATGTTAGGAAGAGATACATGGTCCCTAGGTAGTTATTTATTGAATAAATATTAGCAGTAAAAAGTCTTTAAAGGAAACATACACATTATGTTTGTATGGAGAGGATATATCTGAGCCATAAAATATCACAATACAATGCATATATGGAAGGGGGACGTTTGATTTAAATATAGAAACATGGCATTTTCTTTGCACTTTCTCATTTTTTTAATAGCATGGTTTCAAATTTAATGAAAAAAATGATACTTTTCGCGACCATCAAGACGCATCGACCACAAACTCGCTCATTTTAGCCGCGCCAGAATCAAACAAAATATGGCGCACATCGCTGGCGTTGCAAATTTTCAATTTTGAAATTGATCACTTTTCATAGTTTGCAGTATTAACATTCTTTTGCTCGTCATGCCGAAAACGTATTGGCTGTGTTCGTACTAGTTGCAAAGCAACCACATCACCTTAATGATACAATGCATAAAGATGCAGTCGGATAACCCATGTGCATTTATTCAACAAAGATCGGTTACCAATTTTCTTTTTGTATTTGTCTTGGTACATGTTTGTATCTTAATTATATTCCAACAAACTTGATAAATTATGATTTAATTTGTAATACTACGATTCTTATCTGAATTCATCATACCATATCCATATTACTGTTGATATTGTATTATCTTAAATTATTATCTGAATTTACCATATCATACCCATAATACTGTTAATACTGTGTCATGTTGGTTCGTAATTGAATTCACCATATCATATTAATAATACTCTTGATATTGTATCATGCTAGATTCTATATATGAATTCATCATTACATATCCATATTACTCTTGATATTGTATCATGTTAGATTTTTATCTAAATTCACCATATCATATCCATACTACTGTTGATATTGTATCATGTTAGATTCTTATCTGAATTCACCATATCATATCCATACTACTGTTGATATTGTATAGCGTTAGATTCTTACCTGAATTCACCATATCATATCCATGATACTGTTGATATTGTATATTGTTAGATTCTTACCTGAATTCAAAGTATCATATCTATACTACTGTTGATATTGTATGATGTTAGATTCTTACCTGTATTCACCATATCATATCCATGATACTGTTGATATTGTATAGCGTTAGATTATTACCTGAATTCACCATATCATATCCATGATACTGTTGATATTGTATAGCGTTAGATTCTTACATGAATTCAAAGTATCATATCCATACTACTGTTGATATTGTATAGCGTTAGATTCTTACCTGTATTCACCATATCATATCCATGATACTGTTGATATTGTATAGCGTTAGATTATTACCTGAATTCACCATATCATATCCATGATACTGTTGATATTGTATAGCGTTAGATTCTTACCTGAATTCAAAGTATCATATCTATACTACTGTTGATATTGTATCATGTTACACTATTACCTGAATTCAACATATCATATCCATGATACTGTTGATATTGTATAGCGTTAGATTCTTACCTGAATGCAAAGTATCATATCTATACTACTGTTGATATTGTATCATGTTAGATTATTACCTGAATTCACCATATCATATCCATGATACTGTTGATATTGTATAGCGTTAGATTCTTACCTGAATTCACCATATCATATCCATACTACTGTTGATATTGTATAGCGTTAGATTCTTACCTGAATTCACCATATCATATCCATACTACTGTTGATATTGTATAGCGTTAGATTCTTACCTGAATTCACCATATCATATCCATGATACTGTTGATATTGTATAGCGTTAGATTCTTACCTGAATTCACCATATCATATCCATTATACTGTTGATATTGTATAGCGTTAGATTCTTACCTGAATTCACCATATCATATCCATACTTCTGTTGATATTGTATAGTGTTAGATTCTAACTTGAATTCACCATATCATATCCATTATACTGTTGATATTGTTTCATGTTAGATTAGTTCTTAAATTCATCATATCATCCATAATACTGTTGTTAGTGTATAATGTTTGTTATACTTTTGTCACAGTGTTAATGGTGATCGATATGGTGTATACGTATCCACGGCGTTCCCTGGCCTACAAATTCAGTACAAGACAAAAGATGGTATCTGGAAAACCATACCAGAGGGTTTTAACAACTGGAAGAACATGGACCGGAAACTGACGATGAGAACACGGTTTGGCTGACTTACCAATTACATATACTGGAATAAGTTTAAACTGATTCAATTGACATATAATTTAAATTATATTTTACATTTCACATGTTTATTTACAAATACAATCAAACCTGTCTTAAGCAGAGAGCCACGTGCCTTTTTTAAGACAGGTTGTTGTTTAATACAGGATAATTTGCTCTAACAGCAATGGGAAATATGAAATAAGGCTAATCAAGACTAGTGGGTGCTCAGTTTTGATTGTACCTACAAGGGATTATTTAGAAGGACAAATGGAGTACTTATATTTTTCAATGAAGTTTACAGTGCATTAAAGGTACAATAAAAAATTACTGAATAGAACAGAACAGAACATAATTTTATTGTCTTAAACTGTATACAGTTTCTCATTAGGTAGGTACAATTACAATTAACATACATATACTTAAGCGTGTGATAGGTGTCTCAAATAATATGATCTTTACATTGTTGTCCTTTGCAAACTCAATACATAAACTACACTATGTAACGGCTAAACCTAAATTACAAGCACTATTCCAGCTAATGTGACGTATACAAATTGTGCGTTCAGTATTTTCTATGCTACTAAAATAAATGGTATGTATATTTTACTTTTCAGCTCGGCAAATGGATTACGCTCCAGTAGGGAAGTTGTTATAGATGTTGATGAAGGTAAAATTAAGGCAATATTCTGTCAGATAATATGGTGGGAAACACATTGTTTTCTATGATGTGACGGTGAAGGGAAGAGGGAGGTTAGGTGCGCCTAGGTTAACCATATTTAAGATGCTCGGTGGTGGTTTGCTACTGATTTACTCTTAGGCATGATTTTACTGTGTATTGAACTTGTGATGGTTACGCAATGGATGTATTGTAATCTTTAGAACGGACCCAGCTTTTCTCGATTAGGTCCGTTACATAGCAATGAGTTGGAACACGTTGATTGGTCAGTTGCTTCAAGGAAAGTTTCAATAGCTATGAATTGTGGAACAGGCATGAAATACCCGGCTTTATTATTAGGGATAAACAGAACTGATTCTGGAGATATCAGGTTCTGGGATGGAATATATTTATGTGTGTGCGCTCTTGTGTTGGTAGTTCACGTCGAAAGCTACGTTTCCTGCTAGATATATATTTTCTGTTATCCTATAAGATACATTATTGAACATATTAAAGTGGTGATCCAATACCTTTAAGTTTAATCTGCAGGTAGTGAAATAAACTATCATTTAGATAACTTAGATATTTACCTTTAAAATTAATGTCAAAGATATTACGAAACCTTTACCATGAAACCTTGACTACAACGTATCTTTGGTCAAAAGTATAAATAGAATTATAGACTGGTGCCTTTCGTTACTTATTTCTATTATCTGTGAAGTTCTTATTCTCACAGTTAATTATTTGTGTATTAAATATTACTGTTTCAATGATTTAAAGAGGTCTCGCCTATACATTTTATGTCCACGAAATAATGTAACTGTACCTTATCTGAGAGAAACACATGTAACTTGAAGAAACCGGTGCGATTTTCTACAACAACACGTGTTACTTTCTAGAAATAAGTGTTTAAAAATGTCGTCTATAGACAATTGTATTTAATTTTAGTGAAACTAGTTCCAGATAGTTTCGGAACGCACTTCGCTGATTACCGGAAATCCGAAGATTTGTTATTGTTGTTCGGGAATTATCGGATTTAGGATAGTTTTGTTGTAGCATTTAGAGCGGGACGCGATTTAATCGACAACAACAATACTTCACATTCTGACTGTAAAACACGCATTACAAAAGCAGAAAAGAACGCATGTTTCTGAACAAAAAGTTCATAAAATAGCTTTATTTTTATGATAGCATTTAATAAATCAGTGTAAATATTTTATCCTAAAAATATCGAGCTTATAGGTGATGCCTCTGTAATTAATTATTGATTGAATTTATAACATACATGTACAAGTTTCAATCTAGTACATACATTTTTAAGTGTAAGTTTCATATGAAACGGAATGGTTAGGAAAGTATTGGTGTAAAATTGACAGTTTCTCGATCATGAACTAGTTTCTTATTGCTCAATTGATATTTGGTGGGCAGATACATGGAATAAAGAAAAAATCCATTCGAATGTATATACACCATTAAATTTAGTATCAACGTTTTGGCTATACTGGACGACAAAACTTTCCTGAAAAAGGGGCCCACCATATGACTGGGAAAGTGGTTTAGTTAGAGTTGCAAAGTACGGTAAAATTGGATTTGAAGAAACTTCTAGTTTATGTAAACGGGGCATATAAACGTTATATGTATATTAGTTATCAATTAGTTACGAATTAATAATATACTTAGGATCAATGTAACATGCGTTGAGAAAATAAAGAGATAACATTTATTTTGTTAAATGCATCGTTGTATCAACTATATTTATACAGGCATACCCCTGCAGCTAACATTGTCGTAAATGTGATGTAAACACTATTTAGCTACAGAATAACAAAAAATGGTTTATTTTTCTTATTAAATGTATTTCTTTATCAAATATTTGTAAAACAATTTCATCTATAGAAACAAATGCCTTACTCATGTTATTTTGGTAACGCACGATACATTACCGATACAGCCTACAATTTATATGTTATTTCAGGGATACACAAAGCATTACCTACCCAGTCTATTATTTATATGTATTTTAGGGACGACGATACGTTACCGACCCAGTCTACAATCTATATATTATTTCAGGGACGACGATACATTACCGACCCAGTCTACTATCTATATATTATTTCAGGGACGACGATTCGTTACCGACCCAGTCTACAATCTATATATTATTTCAGGGACGACGATACGTTACCTACCCAGTCTACAATCTATATGTTATTTCAGGGACGACGATACGTTACTGACCCAGTCTACAATCTATATGTTATTTCAGGGACGACGATACATTACCGACCTAGTCTACTATTCATTGTTATTTCAGTGACGACGATACATTACCAACCCAGTCTACTATTTATGTTATTTCAGGGACGACGATACATTACCGACCAAGTCTACTATTTATATGTTATTTCAGGGACGCACAAAACAAAACCTATCCAGTCTACTATTTATGTGTTATTTCACAAACGACGATACATTACCTACCCAGTCTACTATTTATATGTTATTTCAGGGACGACGATACATTACATGTACCGACCCAGTCTACTGTTTTATATGTTATTTCAGGGACGACGATACATTACTTACCCAGCCTACTAGTTATATGTTATTTCACGGACGACGATACATTACCTACCCAGTGTACTATTTGTATATTGTTTTAAGGACTACGATACATTACCGACCCAGCCTACTAGTTATATTTTATTTCAGGGACGACGATACATTACCGACCAATTCTACTATTTATATGTTATTTCAGGGACGACGATACATTACCTATCCAGTCTACTATTTATATGTTATTTCAGGGACGACAATACATTACCTACCCAGTCTACTATTGATATATTATTTCCGGGACGACTATACATTACCGATCCAGCCTACTATTTATATGTTATTTCAGGGACGACGATACATTACCGACCAAGTATACTAATTATAAGTTATTTCAAGGATGACGATACATTACCGACCCATTCAACTATTTATATGTTATTTCAGGGACGACGATACATTACCGACCCAGTCAACTAGTTATATGTTATTTCAGGGAAGACGATATATTACTTATCCAGTCTACTATTTATATGTGATTTCAGAGACGACGATACATTACCTATCCAGTTTACTATTGATATATTATTTCCGGGACGACTATACATTACCGATCCAGTCTACTATTTATATGTTATTTCAGGGACGACGATACATTACCGACCCAGCCTACTATTTACATGTACATTTTATTTCAGGGACGACGATACATTACCGACCCAGTCTACTATTTATATGTTATTTCCGGGACGACGATACATTACCGACCCAGTCTACTATTTAAATGTTATTTCAGGGACGCACCAAACATTACCGATCCAGACTACTATGTATATGTTATTTCAGGGACGACGATACATTACCTACCAAGTCTACTATTTATATGTTATTTCAGGGACGACAATACATTACCGACCTAGTTTACTATTTATAAGTGATTTCAGGGACGACGATACATAACCTATCCAATCTATTAGTTATGTTATTTCAGGGACGACTATACATTACCTATCCAGTCTACTATGTATATGTTATTTCTGGGACGACGATACATTACCTACCCAGTCTACTATTTATTTGCTATTTCAGGGACGACGATACATTACCAACCCATTCTACTATTCATTGTTATTTCAGTGACGACGATACATTACCAACCCATTCTACTATTTATATGTTATTTCAGGGACGACGATACATTACCTATCAAGTCTACTATTTATATGTTATTTCAGGGACGACAATACATTACCTACCCAGTCTACTATTCATTGTTATTTCAGTGACGACGATACATTACCAACCCAGTCTACTATTTATATGTTATTTCAGGGACGCACAAAACAAAACCTATCCAGTCTACTATCTATGTGTTATTTCACGGATGACGATACATTACCAACCCAGTCTACTATTTATATGTTATTTCAGGGACGACGATACATTACCTATCAATTCTACTATTTATTTGCTATTTCAGGGACGACGATACATTACCGACCCATTCTACTATTCATTGTTATTTCAGTGACGACGATACATTACCAACCCAGTCTACTATTTATATGTTATTTCAGGGACGCACAAAACAAAACCTATCCAGTCTACTATCTATGTGTTATTTCACGGACGACGATACATTACCTACCCAGTCTACTATTTATATGTTATTTCAGGGACGACGATACATTACCGACCCAATCTACTAGTTATATGTTATTTCAGGGACGACGATACATTACCTACCCAGTCTACTATTTATATGTTATTTCAGGGACGACGACACAATACCGACCCAGCCTACTAGTTATATGTTTTTTCAGGGGCGCACGATACATTACCGACCCAGCCTACTATTTATATGTTATTTCAGGGACGACGATACATTACCTATCAAGTCTACTATTTATATGTTATTTCAGGGACGACAATACATTACCTACCCAGTCTACTAGTTATATTTTATTTCAGGGACGACGATACATTACCGACCCAGTCTACAAATTAGAAGTTATTTCAAGGATGACGATACATTACCGACCCAGTCAACTATTTATATGTTATTTCAGGGACGACGATACATTACCGACCCAGTCAACTAGTTATATGTTATTTCAGGGACGATGATATATTACCTATCCAGTCTACTATTTATATGGTATTTCAGAGACGACGATACATTACCTATCCAGTTTACTATTGATATGTTATTTCCGGGACGACTATACATTTCCGATCCAGCCTACTATTTATATGTTATTTCAGGGACGACGATACATTACCGACCCAGTCAACTAGTTATATGTTATTTCAGGGACGACGATATATTACCTATCCAGTCTACTATTTATATGGTATTTCAGAGACGACGATACATTACCTATCCAGTTTACTATTGATATGTTATTTCAAGGACGACAATACATTACCGACCCAGCCTACAATTTATATGTTATTTCAGAGAAGACGATATATTACCTATCCAGTCTACTATTTATATGTTATTTCAGGGTTAACGATACATTACCGATCCAGCCTACTATTTATATGTTATTTTAGGGACGACGATACATTACCGACCCAATCTACTAGTTATATGTTATTTCAGGGACGCACGACACATTACCAATCCAGTCTTCTATTAATATGTTATTTCAGGGACGCACCAAACATTACCGATCCAGTCTACTATTTATATTTTATTTCAGGGACGACGATACATTACCGACCCAGTCTACTATTTATATGTTATTTCAGTGACGACGATACATTATCTACACAGTCTTCTATTTATATGTTATTTCAGGGACGACGATATATTACCTATCTAATCTACTATTTATATGTTATTTCAGGGACGACAATACATTACCGACCCAGCCTACAACTTATATGTTATTTCCGGGACGACGATACATTACCGACCCAGTCTACAATTTATATGTTATTTCAGAGACGACGATATATTACCTATCCAGTCTACTATTTATATGTTATTTCAGAGACGACGATACATTACCGACCCAGTGTACAATTTATGTGTTATTTCAGAGACGACGATACACAACCTACCCAGCCTAGTAGTTATATGCTATTTCAGGGACGCACGATACATTACCGATGCAGCCTACTATTTATATGTAATTTCAGGGACGACGATACATTACCGATCCAGTCTACTATTTATATGTTATTTCAGGGTCAACGATACATTACCGATCCAGCCTACTATTTATATATCATTTTAGGGACGCACGATACTATACCTATACAGCGTACTATTGACTACATCGCAGACAATCTAGAAGTTAAAGTAAAAACGATAGATAACATTTACAAATATATGGGCAAGTATGTCAAGATGGGTCTCCTTCTATCGAATAAGGGAATTAAGAACATAGAAGGGGGTGAATGGAAACTTTACTTTTACAGGTATGAACATATTTTCATATTTATGTTAAAATGAGATTTGTAACATAGTAAATCTGGCTCAAGGCAACTATTGTCGTTTTTATTTAGGTTACTTTTTCTGAATTGATTACTATTAGAAGGGATGGAACAAGTGAAGCATATTTGTTACTTACGTAATTGGTAATAAACAGTCCATTTAGTGTTTTCTGACTGATTCTTAGAATAGATATACTACTTGAGTTAGTAGTGAGTGTTTGACTGATGGTTATT
This sequence comes from Panopea generosa, assembly GCA_029582155.1. Classification (NCBI taxonomy): domain Eukaryota; kingdom Metazoa; phylum Mollusca; class Bivalvia; order Adapedonta; family Hiatellidae; genus Panopea; species Panopea generosa. Next base: position 28,606,239 of record CM055901.1, on the reverse strand, counting down.
TAAGCAGTGTGTGTTTGACAGGCGGTTATGTAAGCAGTGAGTGTTTGACTCTCGGTTATGTAAGCAGTGATGTTTGGCTTGTGGTAATGTAAGCAGTAAATGTTTGACTGATGATTATGTAAGCAGTGAGTGTTTGGCTTGTGGTTATGTAAGCAGTAAATGTTTGACTGATGGTTATGTAAGCAGTGACTGTTTGACTGGTGATTATGTAAGTAGTGACAGTTTGACTGGTGGTTGTGTAAGTGGCGAGTGTTTGGCTTGTGTTTATGTAAGCAGTATATGTTTGACTGATGATTATGTAAGGAGTGACTGTTTTACTGATGGTTATGTAAGCAGTGACTGTTTGACTGGTGGTTATTTAAGCAGTGACTGTTTGACTGGTTGTTATGTAAGATCCGAGTGTTTGACTGGTGGTTATGTTAGAAGTGAATGTTTGACTGGTGGCTATGTAAGCAGTGAGTCTTTGATTGGTGGTTATGTAAGCAGTGATTGTTTGACTGGTAGTTATGTAAGCAGTGACTGTTTGACTGGCGGTTATGTAAGCAGCGAGTGTTTGACTGGTGGTTATGTAAGAAGTGAATGTTTGACTGGTGGCTATGTGAGTAGTGAGTGTTTGATTGGTCGTTATGTAAGCAGTGATATTTGGCTTGTGGTTATGTAAACAGTGACTGTTTGGCTGGTGGTTATGTAAGTAATGTGTGTTTTACAGTTTTGTAAGTAGTGGTTGTTGACTGGTGGTTATGAAAGAAGAAAGTGTTTGACTGGCGGTTATGTAAGTAGTGATTGTTGACTGGTGGTTATGTGAGTAGTGTGTGTATTACTGGTGGTTATGTAAGTAGTGCGTGTTCGACAGGGGACTATGTAAGTAGTGGTTGTTGACTGGTGGTTATGTAAGAAGAAAGTGTTTGACTGGCGGTTATGTAAGTAGTGATTGTTGACTGGTAGTTATGTAAGAAGTGTGCGTTTTACTGGTGGTTATGTAAGTAGTGCGTGTTCGACAGGTGACTATGTAAGTAGTGATTGTTGACTGGTGGTTATGTTAGTAGTGCTTGTTTGACAGGTGTTTACGTAAGCAGTGATTGTTGACTGGTGGTTATGTAAGTAGTGCTTGTTTGACAGGTGTTTATGTAAGCAGTGAGCGTTAAGCTGGTGGTTATGTTAGCAGTGACTGTTTGACTGGTGGCTTTGTAAGTGGCGAGTGTTTGACTGGTGGCTATGTAAACAGTGACTGTTTGACTAGTTGCTATGTAAGTAGTGAGTCTTTGACTGGTTGCTATGTAAGTAGTGAGTGTTTGACTGGTAGTAATGTAAGAAGTGATTGTTTGACAGGTAGTTATGTAAGAAATAATTGTTGACTAATGGTTTTGTAAGATGTGACTGTTTGACTGGTGATTATGTAAGTAGTGATTGTTGACTGGTGACTATGTTGGTGACAAGTGTTTAACTGGTTGTTATATAAGCAGTGACTGTTTGACTGGTGGCTTTGTAAGTAGTAAATGTTTGACTGGCGGTTATGTAAGCAGTGACTGTTTGACTGGTGGCTATGTTAGTGGCGAGTGTTTGACTGGTGGTTATGTAAGCAGCGAGTGTTTGACTGGTGGCTTTGTAAGTGGCGAGTGTTTGACTGGTGACTTTGTAAGTGGCAAGTGTTTGACTGGTGGCTATGTAAGTGGCGAGTGTTTGACTGGTGGTTATGCAAGCAGTCAATGTTTGACGGATGGCTTTGTAAGTAGTGAGTCTTTGACTGGTGGCTATGTAAGTAGTGAGTGTTTGACTGGTAGTCATGTAAGAAGTGATTGTTTGACAGGTAGTTATGTAAGAAATAATTGTTGACTGATGGTTTTGTAAGATGTGACTGTTTCACTGGTGATTATGTAAGTAGTGATTGTTGACTGGTGACTATGTTAGTGACAAGTGTTTAACTGGTGGTTATGTAAGCAGTGACTGTTTGACTGGTGGCTATGTAAGTAGTAAATGTTTGACTGGCGGTTATGTAAGCAGTGACTGTTTGACTGGTGGCTATGTTAGTGGCGAGTGTTTGACTGGTGGTTATGTAAGTGGCGAATGTTTGACTGGTGGCTATGTAAGTGGCGAGTGTTTGACTGGTGGCTATGTAAGTGGCGAGTGTTTGACTGGTGGTTATGCAAGTAGTGAATGTTTGACGGATGGCTATGTACGTAGCGAGTGTTTGACTGGATGTTATGTAAGAAGTGATTGTTGACTGGTGGCTATGTATACAGTAAGTGTATATCTGGTAGTGATATAAGCGTATAAGGATAACTATCAGCATAATAGTTTGATATACATGAGGTTATTTTTATGAAGAATACATACATATATCAGTTACGTCTATACAAACACAGCGTATTTATTCAGATTTATTGTTGGTTTGTTTGCTTTTCATTAGTGGAGTAAGACCTTAGAATAATCATTGTAGAATTTTCCTCCTTGCGCAGTAACTGGCAAGCTTTCTCGCATAGAGTTTTTATTAACCGAGCTTGGCTCTAACCGACCATTGAAGTGGTAAAAGGTCATCAGACGACCACGCCCAAAGCCACTCGGCCACAGAGGACTCAACTTAATGTTAAAAAGACAAGTCAAATGGCTAGAGTGTTGGCCGCTCACGCCAGAGGTTGCAGGTTCGATCCCCAGCTCGACCCGATGCCTCTCATAAAACAACACTCAGTACTGGTTCTACCCAGGACTCGAGAGCGGTTCATATAAACTCTGAGCTTTCATCGCAATCGAGCTGAAATAGATTAGTGTAAACGAAACTTAAACAATTCAAGAACAATTGAATTAATGACATATTTTAATTATTAAATTAAAATCTAGTAAAAATATACATTATAGTCTATATCTGTTTAAATATATATATATTATTTATACATTCATTTATTGCAACTCATATGTTGCATGTATAATAGTTTGTACGGGGCTCGACATCAAAATCTATCATGTGGATTGACCGTTCACCATGAGAACGGCGGGCTGTACTATTTCACCCCAAGTGACGTTAGGAAAGGAAAGACGATAATAGAAGCTGGAAAAACATTATGGTGTACGTATTACAATAGGAGATGGCTTGTTTCGCGGACAGACCACATGCCCAACTGGTATGTGAGTTCAACGGGTATGAAAGCTAAAGTCATAAAGAACACTGCTGGTGAAGATCTATCGTTTGTTGAAACTTTTAATGAGCCGAGACAATGGAAAAGGAGTATGGATGACAGATACAATCCGTACACCGCAGAACAAAGATATGGCATGTACAGGATGAACGATACTGGTCCAAAGAAAACATCAGTAGTCCCTACACCAATGGATGTGTCCTTAGATGAAACATCAACCCTAATGTTTTCCAACAAAGATGGATGGGTCGTTGTAGCTAGCACGTTTGAGTTTGGTCCCACATATCTCGCAGGTAATTATCTTCTGTTTCACAAAAAAATTCTTAAGTTTTACTTAAAAATTTGACCTTATTTTGATTGGTTACGTAAATATTCTTAGTTTAATATAAATGAAACCAAATGCAATTTTCTTGGAACCAGTTTTAAATCATTACCAACTGGATGCTTTTCTTTGATTAAAGTATTTTAAGTATTTAAGTGTGTGCTGGTGAAAAGGGAGTCTCAAGTGATGAGCGTTTTCAACGCATGTACACATGTAGTATATATAGATCTTTACAGTCCGGACCCATGAGAACAAAAAAACATGGACTCACTGAAGTTTTATTCATGAGCATCTGTAATTATCTTGCCCAGCTTAATTATTTTTGCCAGCGAGTTTGAGCACGGATTTAATGACGGTGATGCCTGACTGCAGGCGCTGATTGAACTTGGTCTACCCTGGATGTATTAGGGGAACAGCCAACACAATTGACACTACCCGTTACAAAATCTGTATGTTTTCCTTTATTTTTACCTGTAAATCTTAGGAGAGAATATATGTTACTACTGTTTATCATTTTTGTCTCATAATTTAGAAAAAATGATACATATTCCATGCAGTCTCATAAAAACATTATTTTACCACGACAACATCAATTAGATCATCTGGCAAGGTGTTTACGTGCGAGAACCGAGTTGTACGGACAACATCAAGCGATGAATTGGTAAATATTCACAAGATATGACACAATATTAATATAAAAGAAATGTGTCACGTGTTAATTACACATTTCATCCGGGAAATGATGCAATATAATAATTATGTTGATGTAGTCTTTCCTGAATATTTACTTCTTTTTCATAACATAGTGTGCATAGAATCTGTTTGTATTAATCCAAAGTCCACACAACATTATTAGAGATTAAAATATGTGCATATAAAATGTATTTACAGACAAACTGAATGTAAAATTAAAGAATGACGGGATATCTAAGCTACCAAAAGATAAATATATAATATTTACAAAAGTCAATAATGGTGGACAAGGGCCGGAGGCTTACTCTCTTGATATCGACCCAAGTAAACAAATTATAACGATATCTGCCGAGTACCCAGCAGGTGCTCTTCATGGTGTTCAAACGCTCATAAGTCTCATAGACACCAGTGGAGGATTGCTTGCCAGTATGACCATAAAAGACAAACCACGGTAAGGAATACTAGTAAATGTTATTATTTCACCATATAATAATATTGTTATCTGTTAATACTCGTTGTTTAACTATAATTTTAATGTTTGATAAGTACGATATATTCGAGTGTTTTAATGACGGTGTTTGTCGACTTTCAATGCACATGTCTTCTCAAATAAAATTATTTCTTTTAAAGGCAGTTTACACATGGTTTGCCGAATTACATGAATTCCTTCTTGCCCAAGATTTTACGTTTTACAAATATAGATTCTTGAACAAGATTAGTGCAAATATTGGATAATAGTATTGTATATACTGTTGTCGCAATACTAAATATGTTCTTTGTTATTATTTAAAATGGGTCACGCAGTCGGCATATATAGTTTGTTACCTCGTTATTCAATATACATAGGATTTTATATGCGTGCTTATTCAATATTGAATTTATAAAACGATACATTCAATAATAAATGAGCACGAATGTATGATTCGTTTTATCAGGGGTTTTTTTATCCGTTTTAACAGATCTTCTCTGTAAGGAACGAGAAAAAATCAGGCAAATATGTTTCTGTGAGTCATTGTATGACAAATCGACATTATTTAGATATCTATATATTTGGCAAAGTCCGAAAATATTTCGGCAAATTGCCTACGAGTGCCGAGTTATACGGCAAACACCGAGTGATGAATCGGAAGTGATGCGTTAATATAAAAAATATGCCATGGGTTTATTACACCCGTGCACCGTAAATTTTGTGATAAAAACTAACTTTCTCTGTATCGAAAGACGAATATCTATTAGAAAATCTACTTTCCAGTATGACAGTTTAGTTTTATGTATTATCAACGTTTCGTTTTACGATGCGTTGCAGTAGCGAAGTGCATAATTTTTTTGTCGCTGACGCTACAGGTCCAAGGTTCGACCCCTTGATTGATCCAATGGCCTGGTAAAACAACACTCAGTACTGATTCTACCCTGATAATCTATTAGATAGTGTCTCATATAGCCTATGAGTTTACTGAAATTTAGTTCAAAATGAAATTATATGACTACATTTAGTTTCTTAGTAAATTATATAAGAATAATTCCACTGGTGAATCTAGAGGTTGGCGGGACAAGCGATCATGACACCGGGTCTTGCACCCCATCATCTCCTTCTTGGAAAATGATTTGTATGAGCTTTATAGCTTTATTTAAACAGTTGGTACAGAATGAAAAAATCTATATACATTTTATAATCTTCATTTACTTTGGTGCTGTTCATTTAGATTCAGTTACCGAGGCGTGATGCTGGATGTGGCGAGGAACTTCAAACCTGTAGAATGGATATTGAAATTCTTGGATCTGATGTCAATGTACAAACTTAATAAACTCCACCTTCACCTGAGCGACGACGAATCTTGGAGATTAGAAATTCCTGACATACCGGAACTTATAGAGGTAGTGTATACAGGGTGTTAATAAAGTCTTCAATATCTAAAGGTTGCTTCACCCGAACTAAAACTATTGTGTACGAACTTTCTAAACGCTCTGTATACAATTAAGAGGCATTGTGAAATGTTCTTAAAAAAATTCATTCGCCGATTTGATGCCTAGAAACTTATGATTTAAGTTATGCCTGTCATATTTCATGATAAATAGAAATGTGTATTAGTGAGTTTCATATTCAAATAATACACTAAATAAATAAGTGTCATTGTGTGTATTAAGGTAAGAATTCTTTTTATTAAATATTAAAAATAAAAATGAACTAACTGCAATCCATGCAAATTTGTTTTTCCTAATTCGAATTTGTTGTATTATATATTTATTTCTGTTTTCTTTGCGCTAGTTTCACAGACTACACTATCTGATAAACGACATGAAATATGAGTTGTTTATAAAAATATTTCCTCATTCCGTGCACTTTACAGATTTAAAATAAGTCAAGAATAGCAAACTAATGTCCTCTTTGTGAATACGTTTATAACGATTGATTTTTCTAACATTTCTGATTGGTTAAAAAACACACCTTTTATAATTGCAACCTTATTTTCTTGTTGTTGACTTTGCAGTTTCATTTCAATTTTTGTTTATTTTAAAATTCGTACCAAACATTTGAGATATAGCCACTGCATTGACTTTAATAAAAATACATTATTTACATGTGGTTTAAATTATTACCTATATAGTAGGTGTGTCTGCCTTGGCCAATCGTGTCATTATTTTCCTGTTTCCATTGTTTTTCTCTACGACGTATCTAGACATTAAAGTTTATATTATACAATATCACCAGATAACCAAGACTGTTTGTAAGTCATAAACATGTTAATTTCATTTTACAAAATTTAAAAATTATCTGTGAAAATCGGAAGTTTCTTGTTTTGTTGAAAAAGTACCACGAGGAGTGAGCCAGTACACGCCTTTTCTTACCTGTGTAAAACTTGAACGCGCTTTTTGGCACCCATGTATAGTGTTCATTCAATCCTGGACCCGTAAGCGCAAATGCGGCACTCGTAAATATAAAGAAAAAGAGCAAATTGTGAGTAATATCATGTTACAACAAAGTTTTTGGACACGTTACATCAGAGGTACATACCTAAATAAAGCAGAAAAGCAGGTACTATTTTTTTATGTTTTTATATATATTAAGCTGTAAGTAATCATTTGCCATGAAAACAGTTTTTTAAGAAAATGCAGTGGCGATTTGCACTAATTAGCACATAAAGCACATAAAAATGAACACTGAAATACATGCGGGTGCCGTACAATTTTATCAGACAAGTTAGGGTGTCGTGGCATTGCATGGTGGGTGCCGTACATTCAGTTATTTGAAACCGAGTTTTATTAAGTTCATTCTACAAAAACGTAAAAATAATATCGTTAAATTAAAACAAATTAAAATACAACATACTTATCACTTTAGTTTGCTTCTAATATTACTTTTGATTGAGATTTTCTTTATTTTGTTAATCAACGTAAAACTCATGTCTTATGCAAATTCTTCAACAACAGTTACTGATTTCAATGGGATAAAACCGAGGCACATACATATATAAATCATAAACGTATTAAAACATTCAAAGTTATCTAAATTTCAGTACCTGACAAGACAATCCTTATTTTGGCATGGCACAGGAGAATATTTTGGTTCCACGCGTGCCGAACTGTATGTACACAATACACGGGTGCCTGAATGCGGTACAAATTTTACACTGTTGCGAAAAAGCGAGCAATGGCATATTCCCTTTTTTTTTCTTTTCATACATTTGTGATCGATCGCAAAAAAAGTTTCTAACAACATGTCATTTATATATTTAGGTCGCCAGTAACAGAAAACAAAGTGATTTTACAGACTCGTCTGTAATTCCACAGCTCGGTTCCGGACCGGATACAAATTCTACCGGTTCCGGTTATTATACTGTAAAAGATTATCAAGATATTTTACAACATGCGCAGGAGCGCAATATAATCGTCATACCGGAAATTGATATGCCGGGTCATTCTGCGGCCGCGATAAGTGCAATGGCCTATCGCGAGACAAAAATAAGAAAATTGAAAAGTCACAAATCCAGAAATTTGCCAGAATCGTACCTTCTTCATGATGATGGTGATGTCACAGGTGAGCACAGTGTCGAAGGTTGGGAAACGAACATTATAAATCCGTGCCGAGCCTCAAGCTACAAATTCGTAGAAAAAGTTGTGGAAGGTCTGCATAATTTGCATAAAGACATCATGCCTCTGGAGATATTTCACTTGGGAGGCTACGAAGTACCTGAAGGTGTGTGGACGCAGTCAGCATCCTGTCAAAATGATTCCGATAAGAAGAATATGAGGTGTGTATGATCGTCGTTTGAAATTCATATTGAACTTTCACTAGAAGAAAGCAAAGTCACAATGAGTTTCTATATGGGAAAAACAGACATGGCTTGGACTCATAAAGCGAGAATGTTTGCCATTTACTTAGGAAAGAACTATGGTATTGTTTTCGATCCATGTCTTGGTTTCCTTCACCATTAAATTTGATGACCATGTTAAATCATGGCTTTAAATTACACTCAAACAAATCGGCATCTAGTAAAAAAATTTACGGATGTTCAAATTCCTGTGTACAAAACATGTCTTGAAGACAGACTGGTATTCAAATCCCAATGTACATGCTTTATATAAATAGTTCTTGTATTATATGAAATTGTTATATGGATACTGTTTGCATTTAAACATCATCGTCTGTTTACAATTGGAAACTAATATAATACCAATTTAATACAGTGTAGGAATGTTCTGAAATTGTATATTCTATGGCGACTCAATAATTAGTCATCGACTCTTCATCGCTGGACACAGATGCAATTCTTTACTTTATCATTAATTGTTTCCCGATAATAATCATGAATGACTATAATAATTGCGCTAGTCATTCGAAACATTATACATTATGTAGTTTAAATCCCAACAAAGCTTTGCATTTGTTTCTTCAGTACGACGTCTTTACAACGAATGTTTGTTATAGAAGTTGCAGCCATTCTGACCAACCGAAATCTTAGTATAGCTACTTGGGAAGATGGTGTGTACACGGACAATAAACCTAATCCTAGATCAGACTTCAAAACAAGGTTAGCGTTTATGTATCCAACATTATGTGTTGGTTTTAACCAGCGCTATAATTAATGTATAAAGGTAAATATACTGACGGTCAATGAAAACGCACCATGAAATATGTTCATTATATTTTGATTCGGTCATTAATATTTTAAGATTGAACATAAAATAAATGTTAAGAGCGTTTTTCACAAATGCTCAATAAAAGAAACACTGAAATGTGAGATATTAGTGGCAATTCATTGCCTAAAATGTTGAAGGGTGAAAATAAAAGTTCATACATCAGTACCATATTAAGACTTTGTATTCGGTATAAGTGAATGGCATCCCACACTTCAATAAGTCTTTAATCAAAAAGCTTTACATATCCCCCCCCCCCCCCCCCCCCCTCCCCCCACGAAAGTCGCTTGAATGATATTGAACCGGAATGACAGAAGAATTTAAGATTCTTTACGGTTAATGTATACAAACTTAAACCAAATTGCCAAGTCCACCATAATTAAGGATATTATACCAATTGCAAAAATAATGAAAAAGGCACACGTTTCATGTACGAAACAAACTGCCAGAACATGTATCCTTAGGTTAGCGTGATTTGTCGGTGCCAGCACAGGATTCTTATGATACCGTAGATGATGAAAAATTAATGAAAATTTTAAAACTTCTGATTGTAAAAAGCATATTTGTTAATGTATGAGCCCAAAGCATTCAGAACTTTACAGACAGAGTAGCCTTAAAATAATATCTGCCGCTCCAGTAAAAACATGTTAAAAGTACACATATGATGATAATACTGTTTAAACAGAGAGTTGAGAATGTAACTTATTAAAGAGAAATGTTTCTCACTGTTTTGCATAAATGAAAAATGAAACCCTATTGAGAAAACAGATACAATAGTATATAACTGCAAAAATGCGGCCTGCAGAAACATATACTATTTATACAAAAGATCTGAAGATACATCCTGTTGTAATGCATTACATATAAAATACACCATCAATTTGAAATTTTGCCATTTTATCCCGACCTCTAGAAACTCATGATGAATTTCTATCATTCCAAAAATATATGTAATCGAAAAACAATGAAAATGGTGTAACATGTATGTATCGTTCATGATTTAACAAAGACGTAGTGAAATAATTTATAAGTAAGCTTGTGACTTTACACAGTTAAATAGAGGAAATAGATCCCCAGACAAGCAGGTGTATTCACATAAAACCTACCTCAATATACACAACAACATTTGGAGGTACTATTTATTCTTTCTACAGTTTTATATAAAAGTATTTCCTCTTCTTATATCACAGAGAGGTTTATGTTTATCCTTGGAATAACCGATGGGAGACGGGCAAGGCAAAAAGAAGTTCCGAATTCGCTGACGAAGGTTACAAGGTATTTTGATATGAATTATATGGTAACATTGCACTGTTTTCTCGTTGCATGATGTGCTTGTCGGCATATATATTCAAGAAAACGTCATTGTTTCAAAATCGGTGGATAATGTTTTAGATGCATGGAGCCTACCATTCTTTACAAAAAGGTAAATATTGCAGTAATATCTGATAAAATGATCCCTCGGAAGAAATAAAAACGCAGTAAAGAAAAAGCAGCAGACTTTGTTTTACTGAGTTTGTTCGTGAGAGGTAATGCTGTATTTTCCAACTTATACTTCCGCTATCACCTAGTTTAGCCGTAATCTATTTTCGAGTGTCCATAATTGCAAGGAACCAGAAATAATAACAACACTGAGTGAAAGTACGGATTGGACAGTACGCCTGTATTAAATAATAATAATGGCGCGGTGTAAGTTCACAAGGTGGCCAATTGTCATCCACCTTTGCGTTTGCAAATATGATACTGTTAAAGCATCTTTGTTTTTTCTGATGCAGGTTATATTACCTTTGGCAACGCATCTCTACTTAGATCAGCAGTATGAACCGGATCCGGAAGAGAGGGGTCTCTACTGGGCATCTCGAAATACGGACACGCGAAAAGTGTTTGGCCTTATGCCAGATAATATATATGCAAACGCTGACGTCACACGAATGGGAAGGCCTGTAGATTTGAACTCAATTTGCAAAAATAAGGCGTGTCCTATGACAACCAAAGCAGAGAACATTTTAGGTAAATCAATGTAACTACATTCTTCTTGTCCGAGCGGTCTGAGGTGCTGTCGTCTAAAGATCACTTAACTCTCACCGCTTGGGTCTTTGGTTTGAGCCCTACTCGGTCCAAAAATATTTATGGGAGAAAGTGTGCCAGTAACTTCCGGAAAGACAGTGGTTCTACTTTTTCATTCTGACCTATTCCTCCGCCAATAAAACTAGATATTCCATATATAACATAACATGTGTTAAAAATGGCTTAATCCTTTAAAATGACAAAAACTAAGACGTAATACACACCACTACTGTTATATCAGATCTAGGCACGCATTCTTACTTTAAAATTTATATTTGACTCTTTTTGTAATTTTTACATTTGAGAAATATTTGATAATATTTGATGCTACTTTTAAAAAAAGAAAAAAAGAAATTATTTTGAATTTGAAACACAAGACGAATACTTCGAACCAATCACATGATTAAAATATGGTAGCAAAATATGGGTTTTGCTTCTAAAATATACTGAACGGAACTGCTCACCCGCCACTTTTATATTTTCAATACCTTTGTTAAAATGTTGATAAGTGCTATTTTTTTTTAAACGACATGAACAAACGAGTATGTATTGATTTCACATAGCCTAAATGTCCTTTCTTAATCTTAATTCCAAATTTCAAGTCATTTGCTCAAATACTTTTTGAGAAAATACATGTCAGGTACACAAAATGTCAGGTGGCGGGTTAGCTGTTCCGTTCAGTATACTAATACATTGACTAGTTTCTTCTGCCAGATACGTTTTACAGAAAGTTTAATCAGACACTGTACATCAATAATTATTTCCGTTTATTTTAGGTTTACAGGCTTGTTTCTGGAGTGAAACAATTAGGACTGAAGCGGAGTTAAATTATATGGCGTTCCCCAGGCTTCTCGGGTTGGCAGAACGAGCGTGGCATAAAGCATCCTGGGAAGACATAAGTGATGTTGATCAACGTAATAGGGCGCTTGCTAAAGATTGGGAAGCATTTGCCAACACACTAGGGTATAACGAACTGCCAAGACTAGACCAACTTGAAGTAAAATACAGAATTCCACCTCCGGGTGCAAAGTAAGTTTAATTGTACGGCGACAGGGCGATTCGGGACGCATTGATGGCACAGTTGAATCTTAACATGTAATCTGTATCACATAACGTCGAACTTTTCCACTATAAAATAAAATTCACATAGAAAAGTCGTTAAACATTTTTTCATAGAATGAATGCATTTGAATATAAAAATGCAGAATAGCTGATTTGTTGACTGGTATGTTTTCAAAGATAGTGCAGTAACCACAATAAAGTTCATTAAATGCTCTTAAATACATCCGTCTGTTAAAATTAAATAAAAGTTATTTTCTAATTTACCACCAGTATGCCAAGCTTTGCTCTACTCAGCTGCAGCAATTAATCACAGTTCTGTGAACCATTTTAAAAACCAAATCATACAAGACATTTTAGCAGAGGAATCGGGTTGCTCTCACTTAAAAGGGGCATAACTATGTTATAAGACGTTAAACCTTAATCGGGTGGAAGCGTTGGATATGTGTCCTTAGCTTCGTATTGTCGTATTGTTAATTAGGTTTCTCTTGCTGCTGTGACTTCTGCAAAGTCACCGAGTCCATCTACGTATAACACCACTAGTTCCTTGCCATAATTTATATATATATAACGTGAGCATGTCTGTATTTTATACGATATGTATGTGATTGCTGTCGTATTCATACCCTAAAATTCTAGACATGATACTTGTACTTACATAGTTTCCTGTCTGTTTAATGCAGTTTCTTAGCTGAGAACTTAATTTAAAATAGATCACAGTTCTAAATAGACCATAAGAAAAAAAAAAAAAAAATCAATCAAATACATATACATCAGTGACATAAATTTTGTCACATTTTTCTGTTTGGTTGCAGTGTGCTTTAATAGTATGAATATAGTTTTATATATAGACTATAATTTTATATTGAATGTGTTTGCGCTAGTGTGGTGGCTGTGACCTTTGAATCCTGCATCTTCTGACGGATATGCAAATGTATTTTGTTTTCAATGAAGGCATGTGTACAACTTTAACACTTTAATACGTGGTCCATTTAAAAACTGTTAACACGTGTTAAATGCATCGCGCAACAGATTATGTTCAAATTCTTCTTCTTCTTTTCGACCATCTTGCTATATTTTTACTAAAATGTAACAGAATAACTTCTAAGAAAACGTGTTCAATGATATGTAGCACTTAAAGGAAGCAGCTAACACATCAGGATAAACATATTCGATATGAAATCATACGAGGGTACATCAAAAAGTTCCTGGCCTCGCATATTTATAGCTGTACAGTTTTAGATATAATCTGGTAGATTCAGAGAAGAGAGCGGTGGTGAAGTATCTGCACATAAAAATGGAAGTCACCTAAGTAAATTACTGAAGACATGAAAACTACGCTTGGTGATATCATTCATATTCAACTGTAAACAACCGGACTAGTGGATTTAAGCGTGGAAGAACCACAGTCTCCCAAAATATACTCTTGAAATTCAAGTAGAGGTTGTCCATCTTATGGTAGTTCACGATAAAATAATGACCATTCTCCATGTAGTACCATAAAAAGCGTTTTGGTTAAGTCCATTCAAGTCAGGGGTGATTTTGTTGAAAAATAGTGTGAATATTTTTTTAAATCAATAATGTTTTTCATATTAGACCGAGGATGTTCCCTCGTAAAATACCAGTCACAAACAAACACACACATACACACACACACACACACACACACACACACACACACACAAAATAAAACAGCGTAAATATAATGCTAAAACGTGCACATATGTACATCGCAATAGCATGTTTGCCAGTATTATGGACGGAAGTATTGACAATGAATATGCATTCTAAAATTTCCAATGTATTAACCGTTCAGTGTTTCGTGACACTTTGGTTTTTCTAGGGGTAAGGGGATGGCCCTACCTTCTTACAATTTACCACGCTATTACTTCTGGTAACGTCCTTGTATTGTTTCCATGAGTTGTACACACACGCAGCTTTGTACCAGCTTATGCAGTTACTTCGTAGGACGATGTGGTTAATAGTAAACCTTAAAAAAGACTTTATATTTATAAGAGTTGTATCTGCAATAATTTACATACTATCGTAAAAGTGTTTTATAGGTGTATTCCCACCGTTAATGTTTGTTTTTTATTATATAGAAAATCAAAATGTTTGCATACTTGTCATTCATAGAGACCAAATGAAAGAAGTGAACCTTACATCTTATTGTTTCACAACCGCTGCACTTCCAAAATTTGATAAGAAAAGTATTGGTCATGTATCATTCAAGAGATTTGTTATGTTCAGTGTGTAACACATACACTATATTGACAAAGTGAAAGAAAACTTCGAAATCATGTATTCATACTTCAATTTCCAAGCGTCAATTTCTTTTCTAAATTCACAATTCAAACATGACCATGCTTATAAAATATTTAAATATCAATATTGTCTTTCAAATAAAAAGGAACATTAAATTACGAAAATGCATTTTTAAATAAGAAGAAATAAGGATTATTTCTAATGGTGGTACTATGCCTATACATGAAATATGGTCTGAAGCTTGAAGTTCGTATCTGTTTCAGATTCAACGGGAGCAGTTTACAGGTCAACACGCAGTTTCCCAATCTTAATGTGGAACTAAGCAGAGATGGCGGCAAGACTTGGTCTGTAGTTGACAGAAACGTCACATTAAAAACGTTTGGAACATACCACCTGCGGTCAAGGTGGTTTAAACTCTCATTCATTCGTTCTGTTGTTATTTTTGTTGTTGTTGTTGTTGTTGTTGTTGTTGTTGTTGTTGTTGTTGTTGTTGTTGTTGTTGTTGTTGTTGTTGTTGTTGTTGTTGTTGATGATGATGCTGTTATTGTTGTTAAAAGGAATTCGTTCAATATTCTATTTTTATTTGTCTATCTTTATAAAAAATTGTAGCTCTACAGTGTTTTGGTTCGGCCATTTTTATCGCCGTTATTGGGTCATATTCCAATGGCAAATAGTATTTTCATTCACAATTGAATGGTAAATATTCCCATTTGAAAGGTTCAATAATTGTAAATTGAAACTTTATTCCTTGATAATACAAACCAAGATTTCCCCATACTGAATTGACTATGACATTCATTCTTTATTAAATGGGCAGAGAAGCAAGTGTACAAATTTTTATGAACAAATATATTTAATGCAAAAGTGTTCCCAATGTTAATGAAAATACCGCTAAAATTCCCAATTCCAAGGGCATGGGTCATCTTCCGAAAATAATGAAAAAACACTGCCTTTTAATATTGGAGGTAGGTTAAGGGCAGGGTTAGTTTCATGTTATAAAACGAAATACGAAAAACAAATACGTTTTATCAAAATAACATCACTCATCTTATCTTGAATGTGTTTCTAAATATATCATATAATGTATAAACGTCCTGTTAACTTTGATAAACCAGATAAAGTGTGCCATAAAATGGCATTAAAACGAACATTTCAAACGTGTTCGCTAAACATAGCTTTGATATTTTTATATATTGAAAGTGTGTTCATTCCGACATGCAATCTATGGTGACCATGTTGTATACGGCAAGTCATAGCTCAGCCCAGTGATCTCTCAAAGCAAGATTAAATACTGAGTTCGCAGCCGAGATAAAATAAATTAATATACACCAAAATATAGTCTGATGCAACTCTGCTTTTGAAAACTTCAACGATTCCCGTTTTGTAACGTATTTTGTTTTTCAGGTCGACGAATCGTACAAGTAGAGTTATTACGCTGACACATGAGAAGAAGAAGAAGAAAAAGGAGAAGAAGAAGACGAAGCCAGCCTCAGCCGCCATCATTATACACATATCACCTCTTGTTGTTGCCATGACAGCATTCTTTACTATTTTACTTTTATAACTGAATGCAATAGTGCAATGACACTTAAAGTGAATTAATATGTGAATGTGCATATATTTATTCACAAACATATTTTAGAGCTTTAAATATATTTTTCGTATTATTATCACATATATTTATGTTATATGTATCGTTACAAGAGTTCCGCATTGGTAATAAAAAACGTTTTAGAAACAGATCCATTGAGAAATGAGAGTCATATAGGTTTTAATGATTGTACTTAACACAAGTAGAGTACACAGCTATTTTAGTCAGTGCCGCCGTATTTGTCGTCTATTTCATAATCTTAAATACTTAGCATATGTACGGAGTTCTTTCACTTCTCTTATAAATCGTAATTGCATCTCAGATCCGCTCCCACTTCACACACAGAGAGCATGTCTAATGTTGGGATAACAATATCTCAAATATTTCGATGAAACTTCATAATAATGGTTCTCTGGGCCAGAGTAGGGTGGCGATATCCCATGTGACATTGTTGTATTATACGCAGTAAATGTTCTGGAAAAACAAATAGACCGCGCTTCATGTAGGTATTTGTATAATATCGAACAAATTTTAACAACACAATGTGCAAATCAACCTTGGTGTTATCAGTGTTATCAGTTGAATTCATAATCGTCCGAAATATCGGGAACTTTTCCTTAATACTTCCAGCAACTGTTTCCATTGAGAAATGTTTTGGTAACGTTTGTAAACATTTTAGAAATCTGTTCATTAAAATGTTTGTGAAATGTACTAAATAGATCAATGCTGTCGATAACACTTATTTTCTATGGGCAACTGCATGCACATTGTTTTGTCAAAATCCGTTAAATATTAAGTACGATGATAAGGAAAATATTACCTCAATTGTCAGAGATCTAGTTTTAGAAAGTCAGTAGTACATACGATATTAAATCGTCACGTGGGTTCAACACCCTGCAGAGGCTATATCACGACTAATGATCATGTCTATATCTTAAAACGGTCACGAGGTTTGTGGTCAAAGTTTGTAATTCTGTTTAATTTTCATGTCCGGTTAATGCAAGTATTAAATAAATTGCAATCCATCGTCATACATAATACCGTGTTACTGTTGTTTTCGATATTTATTGCGTTATACCCAAAACCTTATTCATGGATATTAACGGTTAAAACTATTGGGTGGAAAAAGGTTCTTTGTTTGTTTGTTTGTTATGTTTGTGTGTTTGTTATAAATTCGCCTTAGTTTATCCAACGTATTGAGCAGCTGAAGTCTTCTCTCTCAAGCGATGTATTTTATATACCGATACAAATGTATAGCATGTATATTTATATAAATATTTTAAAAATATAAATACAAATTCAAATTACTTGACTGTGTTTTGATATTTGTCAATACCACGTCGTTTTGAAAAAAAATATGTTTACTTTTTTGCCGTTTATATGAGACAGCATTTAAAGATATTGTTATCTTAAATTACATGACTGCGAAGAGTTTTTGCTATAAATAAACGGCCTTATAGCATGTTTCCAAAATGCATCATGCGTTGAATATCTGATAAATAACATTTCTTTACATTAAAATAAGATGGCGCATAATATTGACATAAAATTTAGAAGAAAATAAAACAATAGCAGACAAACCATTTAAAGACCACAAAAGCACAATTAACACAATCAAACATTAATTATGATAAGTCAAATACATAATTAAAGAAGAAGTGTGTTATAACTGTCATTAGCAGGGAACGTCTCAGGGGAGCTCAAACCTGGTTAATCGATGAGCCCAACCTCGCTCCTCTCCCATCATCACATCATAACAAGAGACTGTGTAAACAAGAGTATCCTAACAAGACTTTGATCTTATAAATACGGCAACATGCACATTTGTAAAACATAAGAATGCTCAGGCAATATGCACTTCCAACGGTGCCGACGCAGCAGAAGTAAGAACTATGTCTCTTCCTCCATTTCCTCCCTTAAAAATATCTCCTTAGAGACAATATAGGAGTGAATGCTGATAATTTTAACATAAGATAACACCGTGGTGTATTATTACCAATAAAAGGATATTTAACAGTTTTGTTATAAACATTAGTAAAAGAAGATAGCATTTTCCTATTGTTAAAATGTGTCATTGTTATTTACTTTTGAAAATTGCTAACAAATGTTTTATAGTAAAAACGTGCTAAAAGGGAAGATTTAGTCTTTTTACGAGAGTTGTGATACTATATATTGCATACTGATGGGTAAACTGCCATTTTATGCAAAACTTTTAGGATTTCCAAATATTGAATTAAGGCACTTTAGTTCTGTTACGAGATATGTGATAATATATATTGCATACTGATGGGTAAATATTGCATTTTATTCAAAACTTTTAGGATTTCCAAATTTTGAAATAAGGACACTTTAGTTTTGTTACGAGAGATGTGATAATATATAATGCATACTGATGGGTAAACATTGCATTTGATGCAAATCTTTCAGGATTTCAGAATATCGAATTAAGGACACTTTAGTTTTGTTACGAGAGATATGATAATATATATTGCATACTGATGGGTAAATATTGCATTTTATTCAAAACTTTAAGGATTTCCAAATATTGAAATAAGGACATTTTAGTTCTGTTACGAGAGATGTGATAATATATATTGCATACTGATGGGTAAACATTACATTTGATGCAAAATTTTAGTATTTCTAAATATTGAAATAAGGACACTTTATTTTTGTTACGAGAAATGTGATAATATTTATTGCATACTGATGGGTAAACATTGCGTTTGATGCAAAATTTTAGTATTTCCAAATATTGAAATAAGGACACTTTAGTTCTGTTACGAGAAATGTGATAATATATACTGCATACTGATTGGCAAACATTGCGTTTTATGCAACATTTTCAGAGATGTGATAATATTTATTGCATACTGATGGGTAAACATTACATTTGATACAAAATTTTACGATTTCAAAATATTGCAATAAGGACATTTTAGTCCTGTTACGAATGATATAATATACATAATGTTATCGTTATTAAGGTTTTATGTAAATGTATAAAAAGAGTACTTTCTCAAAAATGACCATACTCCGAAATTTTGCATCGAATATATATTTCTTCGCTTGCGATATGTTTAGATTTGGTGGTCATAGTAGTTGTCTTCGGGGAAATATAAAGACGATGTAACTATATGTAATCAAGCGATTGAGTACATCCCATTTCGCAAGATAGGTGCACATTGTATTGATTCACACACTGAAAGAAAAAATAAAACATTAAAATCAGTTTAAGTTTATTCCTGTCCTACACAAATGCAGATCTAACGAGAAATTTTCTTTTTGAAAGTACAAAAATTGGACTATGCAATATCGTCGGCAAGTGAGTTATCACGAGCTTTTAAACATGAAATCACGCCTTCGGATAATATTTGATATTGACAAGATACAAAATAGAAACAAACCTGTGAAAAAAAAATATGATGTAGGCCCATCTATCATGAACCCGCCTCCTTTCTGCATCAATTAGGATGTGCAAAATATTACCTCCCTTGATTTGTGACGTCATAGACGACGAGGCTTGCGATAGTTTGCAAACTGTGTTTATCGACTTGGATTAAATAATGAAAGGTGTTCGTACATGTAGGACCATTATGCAGAGATAAACGGAATCACTGCAACTTTATTACTTGCAAACTATTAAAATTTTTGACATTTCATTATTTGTAACTTGAACATATAATGTTTCTCATTACATAATTATATTATAACACACATGAGAATATCCAATAAGTTACCACATGGCTGACACACATTTGAGACAATTCATATAATAATTTATTTATCTGCATATCTGTGGTTTATATTTCAATAAGAGTAGTTGTTTTGCAAATGAATTGTTTAAAGCGATATAATATTATATATATCACCCATGATAGTTTCTTTAAATTTTTCGCTTACAAACACACATATAAGGACAAAATACCTCTTTAAACAGAGAATTGTTACAGATTGAACAACTCTTTGTACTTGACGTAAGTACATTTAATGTTTTGTATAGATATTAGCACGGTTTTAGAATTAGTTTAGTAAATTGTTTTGATTTCGTCAATTCAATAAACTTATAAACAATAGATCTATTGTAATAATAAAGTTTGATATACAATTTGCGAATGTCATTGTACAACGGACAGATAAAAATAAAATCTCATCTTTCAATTCATGTGTATTTAATTAAGTGCAATATCTTTAATTATGTTAAGTTATGTGCTATTCGTATCGCTCAGTTTTTATTCTAAGGTTATGAGCGCATAGCCTTGATGTATCCATATCAGTTCTAAACTTGCTTGGCAAGTCACGATACAATTTGAATTAAAAATATAGTTTAAATCTGTTATATGTACATAAGATATTTGACAATTATGTTGCCAGAGCTATTTTACGCCAATATTTTATCAAACGCACATATAGATTTGTTTATGAACTGTGGGTATCCAAGTACGTCATAGATTCTCACATCATGACAGATCGAAGGGTACAGGAATACCACGTGGTTGACCCAAGAAACAGCCAACTAGGAACAGAGCGTGTGAAGTAGTCACAAATTGCGCCTCGCCGGAACGCTGTAAAACATCAACTAAACTGCATAAAAAGTAACGAAGTAATAGTATTACGTCACGAAGTGGGAGGAGTTCCCCGCCAGGCGAGAAATACGTAATAAAAGAGCAGACTACACCGACGACAATCGATTTGCATTAGGACAATGAACAGGAGAGAGTTTTACAAAATGGAACAGACAATACACACAACATTCGTTTTGCAGTTATTAACATTCAAGGATTAATAACAAAGAGAGAAAATAAATTACAATCTATAGAAATGATAAACATTAGAAAAAACGGCATTATATGTCTTATTGAAACTTAGGGAGACGAAATTCACAACTGAGGGTTTTACTTTTTATATACTTAATCGAACTCAAAGGACAAAAACACAACTAGAAGCTCCGTTGGAATTTTATTATATATCAAACATGTGTATGTGACAAATGAAACTTATTTTAAAGTATGATGATTCGCATTTGTGGGTCAAGTTAGATGGCAAACATTTTAAATTTGAATATGATTTATATGTATGCATTTGCAATATGGCACCATCTAACTCGCGCAGAAATGCTTTAATTGAGACAAATAATAATGATATTCTTCTTGGAAATAGTATACATATAAAATATTAACAAATGACCAATGTAATGTTATGCTAGTAGGGAATTATAATTTCAGAAAAGATGAGCAGTGCAATTATAATGACAACACTTTTCATGCAGATATAGTCCCCGATGATTATGTACATGTAATTGGTATAGAATTACCACGTTAATCATTGGATAGAATTGTAAATTCAAATTTAGACTTTATTGCTTGATTTTCTTAAACAAACGTGTGTTAGGGTAGCAAATGGGAGGGTATGGAGAATAAAAATACTGGAGATTTTACCTATGTTGGTAGTTCTAGGAAAAGTGTAATCCTGACATTCTTCCATTATTTACGTCTTTTTGTATTCATGGACCTAATATCCAGAGTGATCACTGTTTAATTGAATTTTCTTCGACGAGTACGTTTTGCACAATTAACAATTATAAATTAAAAAAATCCGTCGCACAGCATAGAGCATCGGATAGATGTAAAACATTTTTTTAAATGGGATAACCTAAAGAAAGATTTATATAAACATAAGCTATCGTCCCAGAAATTTCAAATGACATTTATCTTTTAAGTTCCAGATAATATTCATTCAAAAGGCGATATTGATACATCAATATCGAATTTTATAAACAATATCGATTAAGAGTATTTACCCCTTTTTGAAGAGATCGTGTTCAGGTAATATAAACAGAAAATGTCAAAGAGAAATAACTCATTTTTTAAAAGTAAGTTCCATACACTTAGAAAATTGTTTTACAAATTTTTTAATGAATATCGTAAAGAAAAATCGGCTGAAAATAGACTCAACATGGTCATTGTCAAATCGGCGTATAAGAAAAGCGTCCGAAATTTTCATATTCAACAAGTTAAGGTAAGAACTGGTAAATGCTCAGGTTAAAAATGCTAAACAATATTGGAATTTATTGAAAGAATCTACGATTCATAGTAATTCTAAAAATATAAGCTCTGAAACATTTGTAGATTATTTCAAGGCCATTTATAACGCAACGGACCCATTTTTACAAGCGGACGAGGACGTTATATATTTTAACGAAACTGTTTTGAACTCTTTGAAATACAAATAATGTTTGATGAACTGCATATTCTTATACCCGAATCAGAAGTGAGATTAGCACCCTCTGAAATAGGCCATGGTCGCACATTTTCTTAAAGTGAATTATTTAGCTAAATATATTGCAAAATTATTTAATAAAATCCTTGACCAAGTACATTTCCCGGATAGCTGGAGTGATGGTTATATTTTTCCTATCTATAAAAAGTGTAGTTTAAAGAGATTGGAAATTTTAGAGGTATCACTTTACTTAGTACCTAAGGAAAATTGTTCACTAGGATCCTTAATAACAGATTAACCAAGTGGGCAGAAGAATATTCCATTTATGTTGGATCGCAAGCTGGATTTAGGTAGAAAATTAGAAATACAGACAATGTTTTTCACGGTATTGTTAGTCATATGTTAAAAAGTGGTCATAAGCTATTATGTGCCATTGTAGATTTTTTATAATGTTTTTGATTATGTCGTTATAAACTACATGTAATTAAATAATGGTTTAGAGGAAATATTTTGAATAACGTCAAATCAATGTATAGAAATGTAAGGTCAAGGGTAAAATTAAATAATACTTTAAGTGATAGTTTTGAATGTTATCTAGCGGTTAGGCAAGGTGAATGTTTGTCGCCATTCCTGTTTTCAATGTATCTAAATAATTTAGAAAATAGATATTTTTTTAAAAGAAAGTACCAGGGTAGATAAAAGATTAATAAAACTATGCGGATGATATTATAATTTTTTCTCCAAATGCTGAATAGTTACAAAATGGTCTTAATATTTAAGATGAACATTGCGATAGATGGAAACTCAGTAAAAACCAAAGTTATGATATTTAGAAAAAGAAGGCACGGTATCGAGAAGCATGGGGTATACATTTATATAAAACTTGACATCTACATCGAGTTAGGTAGAAAAAGGAATATACAAAGCTATTATATATAATTATAAAATACTGGTTTAAATATTGAATAGTAATTATCGAAAATATATTCATTATTATTACTTAGTGATGGTAAAAGATATAGAAAAATCACCAAATACTATTAAAGTTTTGAACACTGAAGAACCAGATGGAGTTGAGGATACACCTGCCAAAAACTCAGTCAAGTTTGTATAATAACTTGGTCTAAGTTAAACATAGATTTTCTTTCAATGTTTTATTTTTTTACGGATGTGCATGGATTACCCATAGGGAATAAGTACTATCAAAAGCATTGATAAGCATCTAGATCTATTTGATACTTTTCACAAACATTTTGGTCACCGGATTTTCTGATATGTTTTCTCAATTGAAAGGATATTTTTCGACGTTTATGATTTCCAATAATAATACTTTTACCAAGGCTTACTTGCACTTTGTGTTGTTAAAAGATGTTCGACATTATAACAGAAATCTTACATGGAGCGTGGCCTATTTGTTTATCAAGAAAACAAATTGTGTACGATAATACAATGTCACATGGGATGTCGCCACCCTCCTCCAGCCACGAGAACCATTATTATGAAGTTTTCTCGAAACATTTGAACTATATTGATCCAAACTCCATATTAAAGACATGTTCTCGGTTTGTGAGGTGGGAGCGGAACTCTGATACAATTACGATTAATAAGAGAAATGAAAAAAGTATTTAAGAATTTTGAAATAAACGACAAATACCGCGATACTGACTAGTATTGCTGTGTACTCTAATTGTGATTAGTTCAATCATTAAAACTTGGATGACTCTCATTCTTCAATGAATCTGTTTCTAAAACTTTTTTTTTAATGCGGATCTTTTTTACAATACAAATAATATATATTTATGTGATAATAATAACTATATATATATATTTAAAGCTTTAGAATGTGTTTGTGATTAAATGTATGCACTATTCATATATTAATTCATTTTCAGTGTCATTGCATCATTGTATTCATTTACAAAAGTAAAATAGTAAAGAAAGTTGTGATGGCAACAACAACAGGGGATATATGTATAATGATGGCGGCTGAGACTGGCTTTTTCTTCTTCTTTTCATGTGTCAACGTTATACTTCTACTTGTACGATTCGTCGACCTGAAAAAAAAGAAATAACCATAAAAATCAGGAATCGTTGAAGTTTTCAGAAGAAGTGTTGCCTCAGACTATATTTTGGTTTATATTAAGTTATTTGAGCTCGGCTGCTAACTAGAACATGAATAGTTCTCAACACCATTTTCTGTATAGAACCAGTATTGAGTCTTGCTTTGAGAGGCCATCGCGTCGAGCCTTGACTTGTCTTCACAGACTGCATGTCGGAATGAATACATTTACGACAATATATTATAATGTCAAAGATATGTTAGCGGACAC
Source organism: Panopea generosa (assembly GCA_029582155.1). Classification (NCBI taxonomy): domain Eukaryota; kingdom Metazoa; phylum Mollusca; class Bivalvia; order Adapedonta; family Hiatellidae; genus Panopea; species Panopea generosa. The sequence continues at coordinate 28,581,429 of CM055901.1, read as the reverse complement.
GTGTTAAATATTCGTTTAAATGCTATTTTATGGCATATTTTATCTGGTTTATCAAAGTTAACTGGACGTTTTTATCTTGTTAGGTATATTCTAGAAACATATTTAAGACAAGATTTGCAGAGTTGTTATTTTAAAACATCGTATTTGTTTTTTGCATTTCATTTTATAACATGAAACTAACCCTGACTTTAACCTGCCTCGAATATTAAAGAGCTACACATTTTCATAACAAAATACGTAAAACGAATATTAGACAAATTCCTAAACAACAACAACAACAACAGCAACAACAACAACAGAACAAAGGAACTACCTTGACCGCAAGTGGTATGTTCCAAACGTTTTTAATGTGACGTTTCTGTCAACTACAGACCAGGTCTTGCCGCCATCTTTGCTTAGTTCCACATTAAGATTGGGAAACTGCGTGTTGACATGTAAACTACTCCCGTTGAATCTGAAACAGATACGAACTTCAAGCTCCAGACCATATTTCTTATATAGGCATTGTACCACCGTTAGAAATAATTATTGTTTTTTTTCTTATTCAAAAATGTACTTATGTTATTTAATGTTCCTTTTAATTTGAAAGGCAATATTGATGCATTTTGAACATTTTGAAAGCATGGTCACGTTTAAATTGTCACTTTAGAAAAGGAAATTGATGCTTGGAAAATGGAGTATGAATACATGATTTCGGAAAAGTTTACTTTCATTTTGATAACAGTGTACAATGTACAAACTGAACAAAAAATCTCTTTCTTGATACATGACCCTACTTTTCTTATCATATCTTGGTAGTGCAGAGGTTGTGAAACAATAAAATGCAAGGTTCACTTCTTTCATTTGGTCTCTAGAAAGACAAAAAATGCAAACATTTTGATATACTGTATACTTAAGAACAAACATCAATGATGGGAGTATGACTATAAAACACTTTTACGATCGTATGTAAATTATGTAGATAGAAATACAATCTTGTTGAAGGTTTACTATTAACCACATCGACTTATGTAGCAAGTATATAAACTGGTACAAAACTGCGTGCGTGTACAACTCATGAAATAAAGGACGTTAACAGAATTAATGGCGTGGCAAATTGTAAGAAGGTAGGGGCATTCCCTTTCCCCTAGAGAAGAACTGAAATGTTTATACAATGGCAATTTTAAAATGCAAAATCATTGTCAATTTTTCCGTCCATGAAACTAGCAAATATGCTATTCTGATCTACATATGTGTCTTGTGTTGTGTTTGTGAAGAAGGGTAAATTACGAGGTTGAGAAAGAGCGAGGTTGAGAATAGGTGAGGGTGGTTTAAAAAGGTTTCCTACTGGCCGTTCCAAAACGGTTACCATTGGTGTCACTTCCTCTTCTGCTATATATGTATTGTACGAGGGAACAGCAGGTCCCAGTCTAACATAATACACATTATTAATTAACAATTTTATTCAAAATATTTTTCAATCACCCCTGACTGAAATGGACTGAACCAACACGTATTCTTATGGTACAACATCCTGAATGGCAACTCTTTTACCGTGCATTAGCATACAATGGGCAGTCCCAACTTCAATTCCAGTAATTGTATTTTTTGGAGACCAAACTGTGGACCATCCACAGTGCTGGTTCTTCCACGCTTTTTGGCACTCAAATTCTCTAAAAACGTAGTTTCATGTTTTCATGGATTTCCTCAGGAGACATTCCTTTTTGTGCAGATACTTCACCACTGCTCTGTTCGCTGACTCCATTTTATAATATTTTATCGAAAACTCTATAGCTACTCTACAGCTACAACACAATTTATCTTTTGCGCTTACTTGAAATAGATAGTGGTTATAATATTGATCCATGACCAACACTTAACGTAATAAAAATGTGCAAGACCAAGAACTACTTCACGTACCCTCGTACTTTTTATGATTATTTTATATCGATTATATTTGCACTTATGTGTGACTGCTTCTCTTCAATGCTGCATCCTAAGTATAACACACACACACACACACACACACATATATATATATATATATATATATATATATATTCTTAAAGTTACTTCTGTTACATTTTAGTAAAAGTATAGCAAGATGGTAGAAAAACAAGAAAAATAATTTGAGCAGTACTGTTGCACGATGCATTTAACACTTTTCATCAATATTGAACGTGGCGTCATATCACAGTGTAAAAGTTGTATAAGTGCACCTGTCAACAAAGTTTGAGCTCAAAATATGTCGGTGTCTACAGACAGGTGTATGCAGACATGTGTCATTATTTTTTTCTCTCTTCATCTTTATTATTTATGGTGGCTATGTTTAGTGAATGTAAAGTTTTCTGTTAGTGTTTAGTGAATGTAATGTTTTCTGTAAGTGTTTAGTGAATGTAAAGTTTTTTGTTAGACATATTTCTTCTGCTTTCTAAGTGTTCGTATGTTCTAAACCAAGTATTAAGAGAACAATTAATCAATGCCTTCATAGAAAAAATAACTTAAATGTCCACCAGGATACATAGCAGCGCAAACACAGAAAATGCATGTAGGAGACAGTGCGTAAGTATACGTCTCACGCAAGACTGTTAGGGTACAAATACGACAGCATGTATGTGCATGGTATAAAATACAGATGTAAATGAGATAAATATGCATAAGAAACGAGGGGGGTGTATACACAGATGTACTTAACGGTTAATAAGACGTAGCTAATGACAAATACCCAACGCTTCCTCGCGATTAAGGCTTAACGTCTCACTACAGAGTTGCACCCCTTTTTTGTGACAGTAACACAAGTATAACACAAGTATTGTGCCAACAAGTGTTATGTGATTTTGGTTTCCAAAACGGCCCACAGTGACTTGATGTATGGCTGCAGATAAGTAGTGCAAAATGACATATATTATATACCGCAGTAACCGATCATTGGTGTTTTGAGGTTTACACGAGGATGTATTTAGTAGCATTTACGGAACCGTATGTGTGTCACTGTATTGCCTTTGGAAATAAGCCAGTCACCAACCAGTTATTGTGAATTTTTATTTGCAGATATATTTTTGCTATGAAAACAATACTTTAAAAATGTTCTATGTGAAATTTATTTATTACCGTGGAAATCTTAGGCCTTATTTTATTTAGAACACAGTGCAAAATTCAACTGTGAAGTGAGCCATTCAGGAGGTATTCGCCATTATTGGCTCAAATATTTACATAAGTCGCAGGATTAAACTTACTTTGCACCCGGAGGTGGAATTCTGTATTTTACTTCGAGCTGTTCTAGTCTAGGGAGTTCGTTATACCCTAGTGTGTTGGCAAATGCGTCCCAGTCTTTAGCAAGCGCCCTATTACGTTGATCGACGTCACTTATGTCTTCCCAGGATGCTTTATGCCACGCTCGTTCTGCCAACCCAAGAAGCCTGGGGAAGGCCATATAGGTTAACTGCTCTTCAGTCCTAATTGTTTCACTCCAGAGACAAGCCTGTAAACCTATATATATGAGTATAGTTATATTTTATAAACAGTGTCTGATGAGATTAATGAAAAATATCTATAGAATATACTATTATTATTAATTTCTATTAAGCCTACTTTTGTTGTCCTACTTATTTTATTGTGATAAATGTCCAAAGTATTCATCTTGTGAGTTAAACGTTCAAATGAACATTTTTTATATAATGAACAGAATAAAATGAAAATAATCTATTTCATAGTCCACATATTTTTAAGTGAAAATATATTTTTTCTTTTAAAGAGATTCAAAAATTGCAAGCAATGATTTTGAAAAATAGTGTTAGCCTACAAAATATTATACTAAACGTACGTGTTTTCAAAATAACTATTTCTTAAATGTAAAACTGAACAGTCGCGGCGTGTATAACATCTATGTTTTAGTCATTTTATTGTGGTTTGACGCAATTTTTAACACATGGCGGGTTTTGTATGACATATCAGTTTAACAGGTGGAGGAATACTCTGAATGAATTTTTGTAGAACCACCGCCTTCTGCAAGTAACTGGCACACTTTATCATATAAAGGTTTTGAACAGAGCTGGGCACGAACCCAAAACCTCAGAGGTGAGAGGTCAGGGACCGTTATACGGCAGCACCTCAGACCACTTGGCCAAGAAGGACCCTTGTTGTTTTAGTCATGCTGAGCGGACAAGGGTGCCACTTTAAACGGTTACTTTTCAAAAAGTCAGAACATTTATTTACCTAAAATGTTCTCTGTTTTTGTGGTCATTGGACACGCCTTATTTTTGCATATTGAGTTCAAATCTACAGGCACGCCCATTTGTGTGACGTCAGCGTTTGCATATATATTATCTGGCATAAGGCCAAACACTTTTCGCGTGTCCGTATTTCGAGACGCCCAGTAGAGACCCCTCTCTTCCGGATCCGGTTCATACTGCTGATCAAAGTAGAGATGCGTCGACAAAGGTAGTATAACCTGCATCAGAAATTCAACAGTGCTTAAACAATATTATATTTGCAATCGTTAATTACAAAATTGATACCATTTAAATAAAAACTAAATAAAATGTAGTAATAAAAAAACAACTACAAAATATGTTGATATGTACAAATAGTAATGAACCGACATATACATGCATAATTCCAAAAGCTTTTTATAAAGCCTCTTTACAAAATAGCCCGTTACAGACTTAAAGCTTTTACGTCTCTTACTACCGTAGCTGCTGTGTATATTTATTGATGTAATAATAATTACTTACAGGAACAGGTTGCCTAATGTATTCGAATATAGTTTACTTTACTTTCTCTTTTTTTGTGTACTTTATATCTGGTATTGTCAATGTTTTCCAATTGGAACAATAGGAATTCATCACTGAAGCAACATTGACAGAGAATCTAAACCTGTAAATAAGAAATCTTAAAATGCAAAATATACAGCTGCGTTTAGTGTTATAAGTGCTATTTGGCTTAGATTACATTGGCATTGCAAATCATGATGGGAAATACCAATCTCTCCTCAGTATATAGGATTTTATTTTTCACGTGTATCTAAAATTGAGCTATTTACATATTATAAAGACCATTGATGCATTAAAGCCCATATCGTATTATTTGTTATTCAGGTGCAGATGTACCGATCGAGAGAAAGGAACACAACTAACTGACCATCCTGTGACTAAAGACCGTGCCATAACTATTACTACAAGCAGCGTACAACTGACCATCCTGTGACTATAGAACGTGCCGTAACTATTTCTACATGCAGTGTACAGTCCCATGCTGTATTATGTATTCCGATCTAGAGAAAGGAACATAACTAACTGACCATCTAGACCGTGCCGTCACTATTACTACATGCAATGTACAGTCCCATGCTGTATTATGTATACCGATCTAGAGAAAGGAACATAACTAACTGACCATCCTGTGACTATAGACCGTGCCGTAACTATTTCTACATGCAATGTACAGTCCCATGTTGTATTATGTATTCCGATCGAGATAAAAGAACACAACTAACTGACAATCCTGTGACTATAAAACCGTGCCGTAACTATTACTACATGCAATGTACAGTCCCATGCTGTATTTTGTATACCGATCGAGATAAAGGAACACAACTAACTGACCATCCTGTGACTATAGACCGTGCCGTAACTATTACTACATGCAATGTACAGTCCCATGCTTTATTAATGTGTACCGATCGAGAGAAAGGAACACAACTAACTGACCATCCTGTGACTACAGACCGTGCCGTAACTATTACTACATGCAATGTACAGTCCCATGCTGTAGTATGTATACCGTTTGAGATAAAGGAAAACAAATAACTGACCATCCTGTTTCTAAAGACCGTGCCGTAACTATTACTACATGCAATGTACAGTCCCATGCTGTATTATGTCTACCGATCGAGAGAAAGGAACACAACTAACTGACCATCCTGTGACTACAGACCGTGCCGTAACTATTACTACATGCAATGTACAGTCCCATGCTGTAGTATGTATACCGTTTGAGATAAAGGAAAACAAATAACTGACCATCCTGTTTCTAAAGACCGTGCCGTAACTATTACTACATGCAATGTACAGTCCCATGCTGTATTATGTATACCGATCGAGAGAAAGAACACAACTAACTGACCATCCTGTTTCTAAAGACCATGCCGTAATTATTACTACGTGCAATGTACAGTCCCATGCTGTATTATGTATACCGATCGAGAGAAAGGAACACAACTAACTGACCATCCTGTGACCTAAGACCATGCCGTTACTATTACTACATGCAATGTACAGTCCCATGCTGTATTATGTATACCGTTTGAGATAAAGGAAAACAAATAACTGACCATCCTGTTTCTAAAGACCGTGCCGTAACTATTACTACATGCAATGTACAGTCCCATGCTTTATTAATGTGTACCGATCGAGAGAAAGGAACACAACTAACTGACCATCCTGTGACTAAAGACCGTACCATAACTATTACTACATGCAATGTACAGTCCCATGCTGTATTATGTGTACCGTTTGAGATAAAGGAACACAACTAACTGACCATCCTGTGACCTAAGACCGTGCCGTAACTATTACTACATGCAATGTACAGTCCCATGCTGTATTATGTGTACCGATCGAGAGAAAGGAACACAACTAACTGACCATCCTGTGACTACAGACCGTGCCGTAACTATTACTACATGCAATGTACAGTCCCATGCTGTAGTATGTATACCGTTTGAGATAAAGGAAAACAAATAACTGACCATCCTGTTTCTAAAGACCGTGCCGTAACTATTACTACATGCAATGTACAGTACCATGCTGTATTATATGTACCGATCGAGAGAAAGGAACACAACTAACTGACCATCCTGTGACTATAGACCGTGCCGTAACTATTACTACATGCAGCGTACTGTCCCATGCTGTACTTTGAATCTGCGTTATAATTATTTTTGGTCCCTTTGAATCATGGAACTCAATTAATGTTGCTGCAAACTAGAATACATCCTGCCTCGGTGCTAGAGGAATCGAAGGGTGTTACGTAGTTTATTACTCTCGTCAACAGACTTAATAAAAATTAAGTCTGCTATTTTTGTCTACGTTGTTGTTGTTGTTGTTGTTGTTTTTTTTTTTTTTTGCTTCCGTGGGATAATTTAATCAGAGAGTATTGCAATGATAACCTTTGGGTAATTCACATTAAAGTACCTTGTAACCTTCTTCAGCGAATTCGTAACTTCTGTTTGCCTTGCCCGTTTTCCACCGGTTATCCCAGGGATAAACATAAACCTCTCTGTGATATAAAAATGATATAACCATGTAATACAGGGTAAAGAATGCCGCTAAGTATATATTATTGCATATTGTCGGAGTAGTGTCGATTTGGATATACACGTCCTTGTCGCCGGCGGACTAATTTTATTCCTCTCTTTTATTATAATTCTCCTATGTAAAACACATGCTGATTTATAAATTGAGCGTCATAGTTCTCTTCGACTTTGTTAAATCGCCGAACGTATGATAAATGACACCATTGTTTTAATCAGCTTTATAAGTTTATTGCTATGCTACTAACTTTAGGAAAAATTACACCATTTTATTTACTGTTACTGTTACCTTTAATGGGTCGTGTTTATATTTACTAGTCGGTAGAAAGTTTAGCGTCTAGTGCAAACAAGTTGGCTGCTTTTAAAAACCATCTAATGGTTAATTCCTATAACGGAGATGGCAGTTAGAAGGAATGATTGTGTAAATTTGGGTTTGTTCTAATGGAGTTAAAATGTAATATTTCAGTGATGGGGCTTTTTAAATAATAACAACCGCACGCAGGGTGCCAACACAATTGTTGAGTGTAGGGTCCAATAACACTGCAGTTCGGAATAATTTCCTTTTTGCAGGTTTAACTTTATAAAAACACCCTTGTCTAATATTGAACTTTAGATATGTTTCTGTTTGTAAAACAAACTTATTTTAAAATATTTGGAATGAATGAATGAATGAATGAATGAATGAATGAATGAATGAATTTTTCATTAACGCAAAACATTTCAAAACATTTCCCCATCTTGATCACTTATATCCACCACTATGATCTAAATAGTATCATCATATGTGTACTTCTTACATGTTTTTGCTAGACCAGCACACGCTTTTTTACGACTACTCTCACTGTCAATTGCAGATTCCTGAATAGATTTGGCTCATAATTTAGCAAGTGTTCTTTTAACAAACCAGAAGGTTTTAATTTTACATTTTAGATATCATCGGTACCACAGCAATCCTGAGCTGTCATCATGTCAATGATAAAAAAAATGTTCGTTTGTTCCTTTGTACATGTGCGCAGTTTTCTTTTTATAAACTAGTATACTTTTCTCAATTATGATGGACTTGGCAATTTGGGTTTGATTTGTAGAGAATTTATTTTTATTTATCAGTACATTTTTGTTCACTATCATACAGGCGCCTGCCCTTTCGTGAGGGAATTGCTTCTTGAGGGAAACACTTCTCGATTAAAGACAGACTGGTTAACTACGCAATAACACGCTTAAGTTACTGTTGTTACCTGATAGAATGCAGTAAAGCAATCTGTTTATCTAAAGTAAATAATGGTTGATATATACGTTTGTGTTTAAGCTATGTTTTGTGACTAGTACGTAAATCTTAAAGAAAAAATATAATGGCAACGAATGGGATTTCGACGTTAACTTGCCTATTCAAACCATCTGATTACATTCTTATACAGTAATTTATGACTTACTGCGAATATACTATTGGGTATTCCACCCGTCAATAACTTCAAAACTACATTCTGAGTTTATGAGCCAAAACAACGTCTTTGTTCTGTCCTGACCAACGTTTTCGGGAAATTTATGCCCTATCGAGTATCTATGGGACAAGCCTGACATAAGTTGTACGTGATTTACAGCAAGGAACAAATCGTGCTAGCATTCATTGAACAGTGAACGTAAACGTTGGTCTCACACGGTACTGACTTGTGAACTTTGATTTTCAGCTCTATAACTTTAATTTATGTTCTATATTGACAATATTATGTACGGCATTATCAAAATATATGGATATTTCATGTTGCGTTTATATGACCGTCAGTATATTTACCTTTATACATAAAGCGTAATGCTGGTTAAAACCAACACAAAATGATGGCTACATACACACTAACCTCGTCTTGAAATCCGATCTAGGATTTGGTTTATTGTCCGTGTACACACCATCTTCCCAAGTAGCTACATTAAGATTTCGGTTTGTCAGAATATCAGCAACTTTTTTAACAAACATACGTTGTAAATACGTCGTGCTGAAGAAACAAATGCAAAGCTTTGTTGGGATTTAAACTACAAATATACAATATTGCGTCTAAAATATCACAGATAATATTTATTTTCTTTGGGCTAAGTTAGAACTGGACGATTTTACCACATACTCTATACGACTCGGGTAAACAGTATTGTCATGCATTAGCGTCTTTGGGAAACAAATACTGATTAAGTAAAGAATTACATCTGTGTCTGACGATTAAGAGTAGTTGACTAATTATTGAGTCGCGGTAAAATATATAATTTCAGAACAGTCTTTCTTCTAAACATGTTTTTTGCACACAGAAATTTGAACATCTGTAATGTTTTATTAAATACGACTTGTTTGAATGTGATTTAAAGCCATTTTGTAATAGGTATTGCCTGAGTGTAACTAGCAAACATCCTGGCTTGATGAGTCGAGGCCATGTCTTTTGTTTTTTTTTAAAAATAAACTCATTTTGACTTAGCTTTTGTTTAATATTTTTCTTCTAGTGAAAGTTCAAAATGAATATAAAACGACGAGCATACACACCTCATATTCCTCTTATCGGGATCATTTTGACAGGATGCTGACTCTGTCCACACACCTTTAGGTACTTCGTCGCCTCCCAAGTGAAATATCTCCAGAGGCATGATGTCTTTATGCATTTTTTGCACTTCTTCCACAACTTTTTCTACAAATTTGTAGCTTGAAGCTCGGCACGGATTTATACTGTTCGTTTTCCAACCTTGACCACTCCGCTCCCCTGTGGTATCACCATCATCATGAAGAAGGTACGATTCTAGTAAGTTTCTGGATTTGTGACTTTTCAATTTTCTTATTTTTGTCTCGCGATAAGCCATTGCACTTATCGCGGCCGCAGAATGACCCGGCATATCAATTTCCGGTATGACGGTTATACTGCGCTCCTGTGCATGTTGTAAAATATCCTGATAATCTTCAACAGTATAATAACCAGAACCGCTAGATTCTGTTGTGCCCGGTCCGGAACCGAGCTGTGGAATTACAGACGAGTCTGTAAAATCACTTTGTTTCCTGTTACTGGCGACCTAAATATATAAATGACATGTTGTTAGGAACTTCTTTTGTGATCGATCCCAGATGTATTAAGGGGTATTATTGCTTGCGGTCGTATCATGCATATATATGTATGTGAACTGCAGGTAAACTGCAGTGGCCAGTTATACCAAACATCTCAAGCTGAAATTTTCAACTCAACTCAAAATGTTCACTTTCTCTCAATTATTACTTGAACTCATAACACAATGAATAACCAATCATTATCAAATGCATAAAAGATCATTATAATATGTAATTGCCGATTTAATGCCTAGAAAAGCATTTGTGTTTGTCGAAAACCAAACGCTTTTCTAGGCATTAAATAGGCAAATACATATTATTGAATTACATACTACTTTCCTTTAATAATAGTTATACTGCAACCATTCGAATTGTTCACTGAATGCCTTTAAATGGTATACAGCGTGTAAAAAAATGTTTATGGACGTCAGTATATTTTCGATAAAGCACATTTAGGTTATTAAATTGGCGCAAACTATATCAACACCGTGTATACACTACCTCTATAAGTTCCGGTATGTCAGGAATTTCTAATCTCCATGATTCGTCGTCGCTCAGGTGAAGGTGGAGTTTGTTAAGTTTGTACATTGACATCAGATCCAAGAATTGCAATATCCATTCTACAGGTTTGAAGTTCCTCGCCACATCCAGCATCACGCCTCGGTAACTGAATCTAAAAACAACAACGCCAATGTAAATAAAGATTTTAAAATGTATATAGACAATTTCATTCTGTTCCAACTGTTTAAATAAAGCTATAAAGCTCATACAAATTAGCCCGAAGAAAAGCTTACTGTCCTACTAAGTGACCGTCGTTTCCTCTCGCTTATATCTTTGATATACAATCTATAATACTTAACGACGGACCCAAATGTTGCCACTATCTCCGTCGTTGTCCGTATATATACTAATAATTTAACATTACCAATCGATTGCATAAATCCTAAAGCTGAATTTCTTCAGTATGTAACATTATTGAAATAAACTATAGTTACGCATGCGCATAAGATCATTGAATCTGCAATAGGGACTCGACTTCTAGATTAAACACTTTAGAGTTAACATATTTGTGTTCTTCACTTCATTCTGCTTCCAATATAAAGTCACAAATACTACATGTGTCAGGAGTTATGTTAATACTTAATTCATAAGATGGATTTAGCGGGAATTACTCCACCAAAACTGAACTGGGACGACACTAATCTACCCGAGCAGTGGGATAAGTTTAAACGCCACGTGCAGTTAATATTTAGCGGACCACTGGAAGGAAAATCGGAATCAGAACATATTTCTTATTTGCTTATATGGTCAGGAGACAAAGACAGGGATATACATGCCACTTGTAACGACATATCAGAAGAAGATGGAAAGAAAGTTCAAACTTATTACGGCAAATTCAAGGCGCACGTGCAGCCAACTTTGAACCCAATATTTGCACGTTACAAATTTAATAATAAAATGCAAGGCAAGGACACAAGGACAGGACAGCTAACAGGACAAAGAGTGAGATCACGTCACCAGAACGACGACATTTCACAGTGTGGAAATTGTGGCCATTCAACGCATAGAACAGGAAGTTCCAATTGTCCGGCAAGAGGTGAAAGATGCCACTCGTGCAGGAAGTTTAATCACTTTGTATCTGTGTGCCGCAGTAATAACGTTCATCAAGTGTTGTGTGAGCCAGATATGGATTTAAATGATGGACAAAACTTCAAAATTGATACGGTAACATCTTCTCTATCTCCAGATCGTGCAATTGTCACCCTATATATTGGCCCCTCAAAAACACGTGTTAGTTTTAAAATACACACAGGTAGCCAAGTTAATATCTTGCCACATAAACTATACCAAACTCTCCAACTTGGATACCCTTTGTAACCCCCAGATACAGGTTACCCTCCTATGCAGGAAACGCATTGCCGTGGTTAGGCAAGGTAAACAAGAACTGCAATTACAAAAATAGAAGCAATGATGCCATTTTCTACGTAGTGAAAAATTCTCACCGCCACTCCTAAGTGGAAACATCGCTTGACCTTGGAGTGATTCAGATGACATACACTGTTGAACGCAACCATTGTGATATAACAAAGGCACACATAATGACCAAATATCAGGAAGTATTTGAAGGAGTAGCGTTATTTTCAGGCAAATGTAAATTACACTTAAAGGAAGATGCTGTTTCTGTAGTAAACCCATCCCCCCCACCCCAACGACGCATACCAGAGGCGCTTAAACTGCGACTCAAAGACGAACTTAAAAGAAGGGAAGATTCTCATATCATTAGCAAGGTGACAGAACCTCCTACCGATTGGGTTAATTCCCTGGTTATAGTTGAAAAACTTAATCTGAGAGAATGCCTAGATCCAAAAGCGCTGAAGGATTCAATCTGTGGACCACATTACCCAATGCCAACTATCGATGATGTTGTTGCAAAACTGACAGGTGCAAAGTATTTAGTATACTTGACTCCACGCATGGTAATTGGAGTGTGCAGTTAGACGACGAATCGTCATATATCACATTTAATACGTCTTTTTGGCGGCACCGCTTCTTAAGACTGCCCTTGGTATTAAGAGCAGTCAAGATATATTCCAATCAAAAATTGACGAAATATTTGAGGGACACACTGGAGTCACATGCATTGTTAATCTGCTTGCATATGATATATGGATATAGACGCTCTGAGGAAGAGCATGACGAAAACCTACTCAACGTTATTTCACGTGCTCAAGACAAAGGCGTACGTTTCAATTCTGAAAAATGTATCATCGGTGTGACTGAATTCCCTTCTTTGTTCATATTGTTATGTCTTCGGGACTGAAGCCAGACCCAAACAAAATTGAGGCTATTATCCGATTAAAGACCCCTTACCGAGCAAAGTTAGAGAATTTATTAGGAATGGTAAACTACCTATAAAAAATCGCTCCTGAATTAGCTGAAATTACAAATTGTCTGCGAGCTCTACTAAAAAGGATGTTGACTTTCTATGGGATCACCCTCAAAATGACGCTTTCGAAAAGTTAAAATAAGTGATCACCGAGAGTCCTGTTTTGGTTTATTTTGACCCAAAAGTGCCACTAACCTTAAAATGCGATGCTTTCAAATATGGAATTGGAGCAAGTATAATGCAAAACGGTCGCCCAATAGCGTTTGCATCGAAAACATTGACAAAAACTGAAGTTGGATAAGCTCAGATAGAGAAAGATTTTTTGGCCATTTTGTTTGGTTGTAAGCGTTTTCATCCATACATTTACGGCAGACATGCAATAGTACATTCAGACAACAAACCACTGTCAGCTATCATGAAAAAACCACTTGCTGCAGCATCACTCCGTCTCCAAAGAATGATGCTTCAAATTCAAAGACATGATATTGAAGTGCGATATGTCAGTGGAATAGACATTCCTGTCAGTGATTGCTTTTCTAGACAGTCGATTGACAACACTTATTCAAATTTGATAGATGGTTTGGATTTGCATGTGCATACCGTTTTGCAATCTTTGTGCATTACAGAACGTCGACTTGACATCATACGAAACGCTATAAAACAAGACGGACAGATGCAAACTTTGAAACAGACTATACTTGATGGTTAGTCTAGTTCTCGTAATCTGTATTGGAATTCTGGAATCATACAGATGAGCTCTCTGTAGAGAATGACCTAATCTTCAGAGGTCATAAGCTTGTTATACCCAGGTCACTCAGACAGGAAATGATAGCATCCGTTCATATAGGTCATATGGGCGTTGAAAAAACGCTACAGCGAGCGAGAGATGTATTTTTTTGGTCAGGGATGACAAAAGACATTACTGACCACGTGTTATGTTGCATTATTTGTTTAACACACAGGAACTTAAACACCAAAGACCCACTAATTCCCCATGACGACCCCCATAGGCCATACGAGAAAATAGCCGCTGATTTGTTTACATTCGACGACAAAAACTACTTAGTAAATGTAGACTATTACAGCAGATTTTTCGAGGGATACTTACTTTCCGATACGAAAAAGGCTACTGTCATTAGAAAAATAAAAGTGCATTTTGCAAGGAATGTAATAGCGGACACGTGCATTAGTGACAATGGTCCGCAGTTTTCATCAGAATCTGAAGACTGAGGTTTCAAACATACAACCTCAAGCCCTTTCATCCAATGTCCAATGGACTGGCTGAGAAACCAGTTCAAATCATAAAACGTATTTTCCGAAAAGCTAAAGATAGTGGAAATGATCCATATCTAGCTATCTTGGAATACAGGAACACCTCCTCCTTGAAAACGGCTATTCCCCAGCACAGTTACTTATGGGCAGGAAAACCAGATCAATTATGCCGGTGACTAAAAGTCAACTGCGACCAATGATTAATAATCCGCAAACTTTGTGTACAAAAATACACAACTCAAAAAAAAAAGCAAAAACCTTATTTTGACAGAATATCGAAATCTTTACCATCCCTTAAAATCAATGATAATGTTAGGGTTCAAATGGGCAAATTATGGAAACCGGCTAAAGTGTCGTACAGTTGCATAATGATAGGTCATTTTCAGTGCAAACCAAGGACGAAGGTGTCTATCGCCGTAAAAGATAACCAGTTTGAACCAAATGTGCTTTAAGAAAACTCGCAGGGTAAAACTATCAATCTGTCCGACCAGACAATTAACCCTATGGAACCTCACCCGTCTCATACTGACCAACCTTCTACTCAGGCTCATAATCTAGAATCAAGGTCAAATAATCCTCAGCATTATATAACACGATCTGGTAGAGAGGTTAAACTAAATCATTGGTATAGCGGGAGAATTGGACAAAATGATAAAATAAGTGCATGCTGTTATCAAATGAACTGATACGTACTGGTACCTGAAATGAATCAGCGACAGAGAACAATTTAAGATCTAGATCAGATACATAGTGTTGTGTATAAGTATATGTGTATGCTAATTTTCAGGATTGGAAAATTCTTTTTTTCTAAATAATGATATAGTTTAACCAGTTAATAAAGTTTTGTTTTATAATCTCCATGTTTTAAATTCGTATGCAATTTCTTAATGATGATAAACATGCGGTGATTAATGTTTGTATTATATATATTATAACAAATTAAAATCATTAATTTGCATGATTAACAAAATTACTTTATAAGCAGGGAGATGTAACATTATTGAAATAAACTATAGTTACGCATGCGCATAAGACCATTGAATCTGCTATAGGGACTCCACTTCCAGATTAAACACCTTAGAGTTAACATATTTGTGTTCTTCACTTTATTGTGCTTCTTATTTAAAATCATAAATACTAAATTACATAGGTTTTACTTTTCGAAAATAATTGAAGGTAAAAAATGGAAATTACTTACCTGTTTTAAAAATATACATGTTCTCTAACATTTCTATATGTGTATTTGATTGTTATTAGTGCAAACATAAATATTCGTAAGTTGGCACCATTGCTGTATAGACGTTATTTTGGTAGACATTTTGTGTTTAATGTTATGGAAGAACTACATCGATTAAAGGTTCATTTCATCACATTTAGGGGAGGGACAGTGTCTGTGTTTGTGTATGTGCGTGCGTACGCGCATGAGTACGTATGTACATGTATCTCACATTTCAAAACTTTCAGTGTACAGGACACATTTTTCCGAAATAATAGTTGTGGTACACCTGGTCAATGGTGGCCAGGTAGGGGTCCAGACCACCAGTCCTATCCCTCAAGAAAATCTTCTGGTATCAATAATAAACTAAATGTAATCACAGGTTTTCATTTTATAGTTAATGGGTTTCACATGCCGATCAAGTCCACAGATAAACGCTGTTTATTGTTTTATTGAATGTGGCATTCGTTGGAATGAATGCTTTTGCCAAGACTGACCTTGCTGTGCTTGTTGCATGTATTTGACAAATATATTTTATTCTTATTCATTTTAGCGCAATTTCGAAGTACGTTCATAGCTTGCATATATATGATACTTTCTAGTCATTTCTCTAGGGTAAACCCAGTACATACAACTAGACCTTGATACGGCAAACATATTGTTCCAACAGTGAGAAGTTACTCTGTTAAAAGTTTATCGTCTTTCAATATTGAAGACAGAGAAAGTTAGTTCTATATAGAATATCGAAGAACGAAACATGGATAACAAACTGTACCTGCCGATTACTCATTTTGATTTATTACAAGGAACAAACTTAGTAAAATGACAGCTGTATATACAAGGTAACTATTCAATATTTGTATTAATTATTTCAAGCAAATATCTCTGTAATAACTTTATTCTTGTGCTAGAAGAATTCCGATAACTTCGCTAAACCATGTGTAAATTGCCTTTAAGAGAAATAGTTCGAATTGAAATGACATTGAGTGCAGTAAAAATCAAAGTTAAATACTCGAGTGTGTCGTAGTTATCAAACAGTATTATTATGAACGAGTGTAAACAGATAATATATGGATTTAATTTATGACGAAACAAAAATATATATTCCTTACCGTGGCTTATCTCTTATGGTCATACTGGCGAGCATTCCTCCACTAGTTTCTATGAGACTAATGAGCGTTTGAATACCATGAAGAGCCCCTGCTGGGTATTCGGCAGATATCGTTATAATTTGTTTACTTGGGTTGATGTTAAGAGTGTAAGTCTCCGGCCCTTGTTCACCATGACTGACTTTTGTAAATATTATATATTTATCTCTCGGAAGGTTAGATTTCCCGTCTTCCATTAATTTTACATTCAGTTTGTCTGTAAGTATATCATTTTACAATGTACATGTACATGCAATTAACAATTAACCTTGTGTAGATTTTGGGGTAAATACAAAATCTTTGAACATTATGAAAAAAGAAGTAAATATTTAGAAGATACTTCATCAACATATTTTATCACATCATGTTCCGGAAGAAATGTACAAATAACACGTGACACGTTTCTTTTATATTAATCATGTGCCATATCTTGTGTAATATCTTCACCAATCCATCGCTCGACGCTATCCGTACAACTCAGTTCTTGTACGTAAACACCTTGCCTTAGATGTTTAATTGATGTTGTCGTGTTAAAGAAAATGCTATTTTGAGAAATACATGAAATAGAAATATTTTTTTTTTATATATTTGTTCAAAAATCTTCCTCAGGGAAGTAACCATATTACACAAGTTCTATTTAATTCACTCAATATTTAATTTTCGGCCACGTGGCCTTTATCAAAAATTGAAAACTTAAAATTGCAGCTAGGTAACGTCAATTTTCCTATAAATTCATAGGAAAATGGACGTTACCTAGCTGTCATATTAAATTTTCAATTTTTGATAAAGCCAGGTGGCCGAAAATTAAATATTGAGTGAATTAAATTGAACTTGTATATTCTTTTAAATTATGCGATATATTTTTTTAATTCGTGCTCATTATTATTAAATTAACTCGTTGGCAAAATAATATGATAATGGGGGGTAAAGAAATGCAAATGCTCATCGATATAAATAAAGATCTAGTTTATTGAACGTGCGTCGAAACAAAGATTCAACACTCCTGGTTCCCGAACACGTGCTTGAACACTTAAACTACTTAAATCAACAAAAATCATCTCGATGATTATGGTTTTAAACTGGTTCCAAAAAAGAACAACTGCTTTTAGTCTCATTTATGTTAAGTAAAGAATATTTATGTCACCGATCAAAATTATGTAAAGAATTGACGTATTTAAGTACAACTTAAGACAATGTTGGTGAAACAGAAGCCAGATATCGTACCTGCCAGATATGTAGGTCCAAACTCAAAATCGTTAGCCACAATGACCCATCCGTCTTTGTTGGAAAACATAAGAGTTGATGTTTCATCTAAGGACACATCCATTGGTGTAGGGACTACTGCTGTTTTCTTCGGACCAGTATTGTTCATCCTGTACATGTCATATCTTTGTTCTGCGGTGTACGGATTGTATCTGTCACCCTTTGCCATTTTCCATTGTCTCGGCTCATTAAAGGCTTCAACAAACGATAGATCTTCACCAGCAGTGTTCTTTATGACTTTAGCTTTCATACCTGTTGCGCTCACGTACCAGTTAGGCATGTGGTCTGTCCGCGAAACAAGCCACCATCTATTGTAATACGTACACCATAAGGTTTTTCCAGCTTCTATTACCGTTTTTCCTTTACTAGCGTCGCTTGGGGCGAAGTAGTACAGCCCGCCGTTCTCATGGTAAACGGTCAATCCACATGTTAAATTTTGATCTCGGACCCCATTTATGCTGTTTAAGTACATAATATACTAGTAAGTACAATGCTACAATGAATAACATTTAATGAAGTATTGTTATTTGCTTTTAATTAGGCAAAGACTCTTATGGGTGTTTGGACTAGACTTCCTTTATATATGATATAACATTAATTTACTTGAACTTGTTTATTTTTGCCACACTAGCTGCAATAATACGACATTTAGATTTTCTAGACTAATGCATAGTTTATGCAAAAACGTAAAGAACATATCATATAATGTATAGATTTTCCATAAAACTGAACCTGAACTGGAGGAAAGGATCATTCTAATGTGCGCATAGTTATCCATGATTTTTGACGAGTTTTGCACGTTGGACGTTATCATTTATTCTTTCATCCGCATATTGTTTTAAAAAGAGTTTTATAAGCAGCTCAGATGAGCTCAATTTAAATCGAGCAATGACAAATATTTTATGAACACTTCGCATACAGTAATTTGTAAATAATAAGTTTATTACAAAAATAAATGTTAGTTTGCCTCTTTTACACGACCCTTCTAAAAACAACGTACTGACTGGTTGAATTATGCATCCATATTGTTGCTTACACAACCAACAATCAAACACTAACTTACTCACTATCAATTCCAAACATATGTTTCACTTATCTTACTCACGAAACAGTTCAATGGACTGTTCAATTCCGATAACTAATTACCTAAATAACTTCGCTCTTTTTCCAATAGTAATCATTTCAGAAAACAACTTTAAATGTGTCTGGAACCATATCTATTCAGTGACCAATATCCATTTAACAATACCATTATGTCCAATACCTGTAAAAGTAAAGTTTCCATGCGCCCCATTCTATGTTCTTTTTCCCAACATTTTGTAGGAGAAGACCCATTTTTACATATTTGTCCATATATTTGTTAATGTTACTGATCGTTTTTACTTTAACTTTCAGATTATCGCCGATGTAGTCAATAGTAGGCTGGATCGGTAATGCATCGTGCGTTCCTGAAATATCATATAAATAGGATTGATTGATTGATTGAATATTTAGCGTCGTTTTTATGCCATCGAGGGCTAACAGACGATCAGTTAACCTTACCACTGTTTCCTGGGATTAACCAGTACTCGAGCACACCTCGTTTTCGCAAGTAACTTTCCCACTTGAATCAGTGGTGAGAGACGAATGATAATGAGACACAATGACATATATTAATCATTACGAAGACTGTTGCCGGCCAGGGGATTTGAACTCACGACCCCTGGATTGATAGTCAGATGCGTAACGACTGAGCTAATCGGGCCCTGCATATAAATAGGAGCTGGATCGGCAATGTATCGTGCGTCCCTGAAACAACATGTACATAGTAAGCTGTATCGGTAATGTATCGTCGTCCCTGAAACAGCATATACATAGTAAGCTGTATCAGTAATGTATCGTCGTACCTGAAACAGCATATAAATAGTAAGCTGTATCGGTAATGTATCGTCGTACCTGAAACAACATATAAATAGTAAGCTGTATCGGTAATGTATCCTCGTCCCTGAAACAGCATTTAAATAGTAAGCTGTATCGGTAATGTATCGTCGTCCCTGAAACTGCATATAAATAGTAAGCTGTATTGGTAATGTATCGTCGTCCATGAAACAGCATATAAATAGTAAGCTTGATCGGTAATGTATCGTCATCCCTGAAACAGCATATAAATAGTAAGCTGTATCAGTAATGTATCGTCGTCCCTGAAACAGCATATAAATAGTAAGCTCTATCGGTAATGTATCGTCGTCCATGAAACAGCATATAAATAGTAAGCTGTATCGGTAATGTATCGTCGTCCCTGAAACAGCATATAAATAGTAAGCTGTATTGATAATGAATCGTCGTCCCTTAAACAACATATAAATAATAGGCTGGGTCGAGAATGTATTCTCGTCCCTGAAACAACATATTAATAGTAAGCTTGATCGATAATGAATTGTGCGTCCCTGAAACAACATATAAATAGTATGCTGGATCGGTAATGTATCGTGCGTCCCTGAAATAACATATAAATAGTGAGCTGATCGGCAATGTATCGTGCATCCCTGAAAAAAACATATAACTAGTAGGCTGGATCGGTAATATATCGTTGTCCCTGAAACAACATATACATAGTAAGCTGTATCGGTAATGCATCGTACGTCCCTTAAAACACAAGATATATAGTGAGCTGGATCGGTAATGTATTGCCGTCCCTGAAACAGCATATAAATAGTAAACTGGATCGATAATGAATCGTGCATCTCTGAAATAACAGATATATAGTAAGCTGTATCAGTAATGTATCGTCGTCCCTTCAACAACATATAGATAGTAGACTGGGTCGATAATGAAACGTCGTCCCTGAAAAAAAAAAAATTAGTAAGCTGGATAGGTAATGTATCATTGTCCCTGAAACAACATAAATAGTGAGCTGTATTGGTAATGTATCGTCGTCCCTGAAACAACATAAATAGTAAGCTGTATCGGTAATGTATCGTCGTCCCTGAAACAACATAAATAGTAAGCTGGATCGGTAATGTATCGTCATCCCTGAAACAACATATAAATAGTAAGCTATCTCGGTAATGTATCATCGTCCCTGAAACAACATAAATAGTAAGCTGTATCGGTAATGTATCGTCGTCCCTGAAACAACATAAATAGTAAGCTTGATCGGTAATGTATTGTCGTCCCTGAAACAACATATAAATAGTAGACTGTATCGGTAATGAATCGTCGTCCCTTTAACAACATATAGATAGTAGACTGGGTCGGTAATGAATCGTCATCCCTGAAACAACATTAATAGTAAGCTGTATCAGTAATGTATCGTCGTCCCTGAAACAACATAAATAGTAAGCTGTATTGGTAATGTATCGTCGTCCCTAAAACAACATAAATAGTAAGCTGGATCGGTAATGTATCGTCGTACCTGAAACAACATATAAATAGTAGACTGGGTCGAGAATGTATCGTCGTCCCTGAAACAACATAAATAGTAAGCTGGATCGGTAATGTATCGTCGTCCCTGAAACAACATATAAATAGTATACTTGGTCGAGAATGTATCGTCGTCCCTGAAATAACATATAAATAGTAAGCTGTATTGGTAATGTATCGTCGTCCCTGAAACAACATAAATAGTAAGCTGTATCAGTAATGAATCGTGCGTCCCTGAAACAACATATAAATAGTAAGCTGTATTGGTAATGTATCGTCGTCCCTGAAACAACATAAATAGTAAACTGTATCAGTAATGAATCGTGCGTCCCTGAAACAACATATAAATAGAAAGCTGTATAGGTAATGTATCGTCGTCCCTGAAACAACATAAATAGTAAGCTGTATCAGTAATGAATCGTGCGTCCCTGAAACAACATATAAATAGTAAGCTGTATTGGAAATGTATCACCGTCCCTGAAACAGCATGTTAATAGTAAGCTGGATCGATAACGAATCGTGCGTCCCGGAAACAACATATAAATAGTAAGTTGTATTGGTAATGGGACGTGCGTTTCTGAAACAACATGTTAATAGTAGACTGGATTGGTACTGTACCATGCGTCCCTAAAATAACATATAAATTATAGACTCGGGTCGGTAATGTATCGTCGTCCCTAAAACAACATATAAATCGTAACTTGTATCGGTAATGTATCGTGCGTTTCTGAAACAACCTATAAATAGTAACTTGTATCGGTAATGTATCGTGCGTTTCTGAAACAACCTATAAATAGTAGACTGGATCGATAATGTACCATGCGTCCCTAAAATAACATAAAAAGTTGATGATGTATCGTGCTTCCTGAATAAAAAACCCATATAAATTATAGACTACCATTTGTTCTTAAACACCATATAAATAGTACGTTGGACTGGATATGTGGCTAGCATCCCTGAAAAAACAAATGAGTAAGGTATTTTTTTACTATAGATGATTTCTTTTTACAAATATTTGATAAAGAAATATATATAATGAGCAAAATAGACGATGTTTTTACATTACATTACACAATTACTTTCGTGAACGTTTTTTCTACAGGAGTGTAACTGTAAACGTATAATTTGTACAACGCTACAAGTTGACAAAATTAATAAATATCATCTCTTTCTTTTCCATCGAACCTTAGTAAATTTATTAATTGTTTAACAGACATTTCTTCAAAACTATTTTTTACAATACATGTACTTTGCAATTTTTCTAGTAAGTACGTACTCGGGCTCGCATAAATGAACGTCCGGCCCAGCGTACGGCGGGCACCTTCTTTCAGGAGAGTTTGGTCATCCAGTAAAATCAATACATATATTATAGAATTAATGTCGTGTATATATTC
Source organism: Panopea generosa (assembly GCA_029582155.1). NCBI lineage: Eukaryota > Metazoa > Mollusca > Bivalvia > Adapedonta > Hiatellidae > Panopea > Panopea generosa. Next base: position 28,558,486 of record CM055901.1, on the reverse strand, counting down.
AAATGAAATTTTCCTTTATTCCATGTAACATCAATTTAGCAATGTGAAGCTAGTTCATGATCGAAAACTGCCACTTTTTCACTGTATTTTCCTAACCATTCTTTTATATGATACTATATGATGTACTAACACTTCAAACGGTATGTTCTCAAATGAAACTATTACTTGTATGTTATACATTCTATTAATAATTTATTAAAACATTGAAAAATAAATATTTGATAAACAAATAAATAACTGTGAAAATATGAACTTCACAGATAAACCAAATAAGTTTATTAGCAACTCGGCAAGATATTTGCCTTTGGCCATTTACAATAATTACAGAAATATGGCAAAAACAATAATAAACTAATACAATGCAAATAAGTATATGATGAAAGTAGAATATAAATTAAGAAACAGCCAAAGTTTCAAGAGTAGTTTGTTTAATGATTAATGCTACTTTGGTGAATTTTGAAAGTTTAAACATCTTTTTTTATTTTTTGTCGACATACATTTATTGAATTTGTGTACTGAAGGCCATGATATATGCCCTAAATATATTTTCCTAGTATCAGTATACCTTGTACATCATAAAATGAAATGATACTCAGATTCAATTATATTTTGATTACACAATTAACATAAACGGTTCTCGCTATAAATTCCATTAACTCTTCCAAATTCAATTTCTAATGAGTGTGAACGTAACCTAAGACATGAAAACTGTAAGATCAATGCATCATTATCTATTGTATCAATATAATCTTCGTAACAATAAGAAGTCTTAAAGTTTGTATAATAATCAAGTTTACACATATTATGTATATAGGCATTCCATTTTTGGATGAAATGGTCACGTAATCGTTCCTTTAATAATGGCAAATATTTAATATTATAATCGAAGTAATTTAGTAAATTTGGGAACCCTATGTGCTTAATTATTGAATTCATGCGATTAGCCCAGCAGCTACCATTTATATTTTCACATTGATCTATATGCATTGTATATTAAGGTGAGTTAACATTTTTATAATTTTTAACCAGAACTTTATAAAACGCTCTTTACTTATAATTGATAATGAAAGTCTCTCGAATTCGCCATAGACGGCCATGTTAGGTGTTTGTTGCCGTACACCCAATATGTAGTTACAGAATTTAATATGTAATTTATCAACGTCTTTGTAGTTATAGACTCCCCACACTTCGGAACCATATAAAAGAATAGATACCACCATACTATCAAATAAAGATAAAAGTGATAAAAGATTATAATATGCCCTAAGGGCTTGATCAGCTAATGTATAAACAGAACGAGACATATTACCTGTATACACCTAGATAGATAAAGCTATTTCAATTATTTCATTATTGATAAAAAAAAAGTTAACATTATGCAGTTGTTTCCTTTTTCAAAAATGCAAACTTTTGTTTTATTCACATTAATTTTTAATCCCCACTCTGACAAATAATGAGAAATATTATCAATTTGAGCTTGTAAGCTATTGAGATCTGTTGTGAAGAGCACGATATCATCAGCAAACAGAATTAAATACATTGGCAATACATTTAAGTCATTTTCAGTCAGTGTATTAAAATCTATATCATTAATGAATTAAATGAATAGTAAGGGTGAGATTGGTTCCCCTTGTTTCAATCCATGCGAGACGTTGATAAACTTAAACATATGCATTTCTGAAGATAGCTTGACACATGACTTCACAACAGTATATATAGATTTAATCATAGTAATCATTTTACAGCTAATACCAGAATCCAACAGTTTAATCCATAGAGCATCACGTATAACAGTGCCAAAAGCTTTTTCATAATCTATAAATATACACCATAGCTTTGAATTCTTCGACAATACCTTCTGTATAATAGTGTATAATAAAATATTGAATCGGTTGTAGAACGATCATCACAAGAACCGTATTGCGAATCATTAAACACGTTTTCCAATTCGCACCAATTATTAATTCTATTTCTTGCAGAAAATATTTAAGCAATAGCATTTATAACGGTTATGTCCCTGTAATTAGAGGGATTGTTTACTTCACCTTTCTGGTGAATGGGAACAATCATTATCCCTTTAGACCAGGACTCGGGGTAAGGGTGCATCTAAGAGTAAAATATTTACTGTTTCATCGCGGACATTATTGTATGCATCTGCGTCAAATTGTCTATGAGGCGTATTTACTACATCAGTCAAATGTTGCACAACATTTTTCATGCTTATATTGCTATTTGATGTGATTGTTTTGTTTTTAAACTTATTAATATATTTCCAGAATTTGGGTGGAGACGTTTTACTCATATGAGAAATCTTATTTTTCTCTTTATTTTCATCTGTATAATTTAAAGCATATGCTCGCTTAGCATTTCGTGTCGCGACATTTGTCATTCAACCATGCGGCTTTTAACTTTCAACGCTTAGGACGCGTTGAGAATGTTTTACCGAAACTTTTAAAAGATATGTCGTAAATAACGGCGGTAAGTGAATGTATACATTTATTGATATCGTATTTACCAGATTCCAGTTTATAAGTTATGTCATCAAAAAATGTTTTTGTTATCAAGTATGTTAAAAAAAACTTTCAGATTTCGTCGAATTCCAAATTATTTTATCATATGTAGTATTGTTATTATTCCTTCCACATGTATCATTACAAGACAGTGTAAAAGTGACTGGACTTTGGTCTGAAAACTGAGATATATCAAGAACACACATGTAATACAGATTTAAGATTGTCATAATTTATTATCAAATAATCCACCGTACAAGCAGTGGGTTTATTCCTATGTACAGAATGATAAGTAAAATCGCCCCGCTCACAAGCGACCGTTGGCAATAATTAGATTATTTCCTTACACAAGTTAACAATTTAGTTCCGAATGAATCACGAGCTTGTCCTGGTTGCAATCACGTGCGTACTGTCTTATGGCATATCAATAAAGCGATCCAAATGTATGTCAGAAACATAATCGGATTCTTCACCCGTGCGTGAATTAAGATCACCGGACAGGTACACCTCACCTTAAACACTGTATCGTCTTATATCGTTACTCAAGTGCTTGAAAAAATCAAATTGAAACAAGGTGGAATTACTATTATTATGTACACTGGAATCTCCAGGAGGTAAATAATGTAACGGACAGATATATGCATCACTATCGAAACAAATGAACACTTTTTTTTCATTTTAAATAAGATTTTACCATTAAGATTGATATTTACAAATTCATGATTATTGCGGTAAATTTCTTTAAAGTATACTCTAACACCGCCGCTATAACGGTTTGCCCTACGGTTAAATTTAGGACGAGGCAAATGAAATATTCATAACCTTTAATTTTCGAATTTGCTGATTTAGAAGTCCATATTTCAGTTAAAAGTAATATGTCATAATCGGAAACAAAATTTATAAAGTCACAATCGTTCAGTTTTGAGTTTATACCCTGCACATTCCATAGCAAAAAGATAACTGTTTCTGCTCTGATTCCTACTACACTGCGCTCTGATGCTGAACCACATTCAGGGAAACCGAAAAACAGCAGATTGTCCCTCATCGACCTGGATTGTAGGCCGATAATCTCATTTGACATGTTGACATTGTCAGTTTTCAATTTGTCAAAATCACGTGATATCTGCGCTGCTCGTGATATCTCATTATTTAATTGTTTATCAATGGACACTGATTTCATCGCAGGTTTGCAAGTCATGGGCACCACTGGCCTCAATATCTGTTTTATTTGTATCGCTGACCAGTCGATTCAAGGGACGAAACACGAATGTCCATAATGGACATTTTCTTGGTTAAGTGAGATAACTGTTGTTTAATCGAATTCATTTTACATAGACGTTGATCCATAGCTTCAAGGGTACGAGTGTAGGATACTGTTGTAGCAAACTCTGTGACAGTGTCTGTGACGTAGACATCATGTTGCTATGTTGAGACATGTCTGTATACGTTTTTTCACCGTTATCTGACCGTTAATCGGGAAAAGTACTCACCGATTCAGGTGACGCCTGAGATTTAGTCCTTTTTTCTAATTTTGATATGCAGTCACAAATATACACATAATTAATCACTTTAATCAAAAGTTGGTGTAGTTATCCGATTCACATATAGTTCAAGAGTGTAATTGTAAGAAATGGTGTCCAAATAGTATCACATTATATTTAATTTTCATATAAATTTACTTTTTCTTTAGCGCTTAAGAATTTATTTTCCGCCATATTTCTAAACGTGCATCAAAACCATTGCCAAAATAAACAAATACTAATCTCAAATTTATCTAAAAAATGAGAGTACCAGTTTAGTGCCTGTTATTTGGCGAGACTTAGAAAATGTAAGAAGACGAGACTCTGTCGTCTGCTGCAGGTACTTACTCTTCATCTTGGTATGGAAAGGCATCATCCTAGAATTCTATTTATACTTTTAACCAAAGTACATAGTAGTGTATCCTTCATGGTAAAGTTTTCGTAATATTTTTGACATTAATTTAAAAAGTAAACATCTAAGTATTCCTGCAGAATAATTTTAAAGGTATTCGGTCACCACTTTAATATGTTAAATAATGCCTGGTGATAGAATAAGAGAAAATATATTTCTAACAAGAAACGTAGCTTTCGATGTGCACAGCCGACAAAAAAGCACTCACATAATAAATATATTCCATCCCAAAACCTGATATCTCCCGAATCAGGTTTGTTTACTCCTAATATAAAAAGCCGGATATTCCATACCTGTCCCACAATTCATAGCTGCGACACCATTCAAACTTTGTATGTAACGGACCCAATCAGGAGAGCTGGGGCGGTTCTATAGACTACAATACATATAGTAAGTACAAAGTGACAATAGCGTTTACCGTCTAAGAACGATAAGTAGCAAACCACCACCGGCGATCATAAATATGGTTGACCTCGGTACACCTAACCTCCCTCTGCCCTCCATCGTTACATCATAAAAACAATGTAAATAGCAGTTTCCCGCCATATTATCTGACAGAATATTGCCTTAATTTTACCTTCATCAACATCTATAACGACTTCTCTACTGGAGCGTAATCCATTTGCCGAGCTGAAAAAATAAAACAGATTTGTTTTGTAGGAACATACAAAATACTGAACGAACATATTTTTTATACTTCATATTACCTGAAATAGTACTTAGCCATAACATATGTGTAGTTTAAGTATTAAATTTATATTAAAGTAATTCATAATAGTACCTTTTATGCGTTATAAACTTCATTAAAAAAATATAAATATAGTGTGTCCTTCTAAATCATCCCCTGTAGGTACAATCACAATTGAACCACTAGTCTTGATCAGCCTTTTGCTATTTCGCAAAATTACCCTGTATTAAAAAACAATAACTTGTCTTAAAAGGCCAGTTGACTCTCTGCTTAAGACCAGTTAGATTGCTTTTGTACATAAACATGTGAAATGTAAAATATAATGTTAAATCATATGTCAATTGAATCAGTTTAAACTTACAACTAATTGGTAAGTCAACCATACCGTGTTCTCATCGTCAGTTTCCGGTCCATGCTCTTCCAGTTGTTAAAACCTTCTGGTATGTTTTCCCAGTTACCATTTTTTGTCTTGTATTGAACTTGTAGACCCGGGAATGCAGTGGAAACGTATACACCATGTTGATCACCACTAACACTGACAATAGTATAGCATACACAATACAATTATAACAGGATGTACAATATCAAAAATGTTTACTTACTTTGATGTAAGAATTTAGTTATCCTCAGACCAGCCTTAGTCTTTGTTAAGCAATGCGCTTACAAATCAATGTCGAAGTATTTTGATCAATGACAATCAATGATTTATCTTTGTAAATAAACATAAAATACACATATGTCATAAGAAAACGATTGGTCGTTTATCATGGAAAGTATTTTACATAATGATTATTGTTTGTTGATTGAATGACAGTTAAAAATGTCAACATGTTTGGTATCCGTGTATAACATCGTTTGAAATATTTATTTCGAGTTCCTGTGTATATTTAATATACATGTAGGACCATCCGTGGCCGAGTGAGCAATGGTGTCGTCTCAAGATAACTTACCTGTCACCGTGAATGTTGTAGGTTCGAGTCCCGCTAGCTCCAAAACCTTGATAAAAGATAGTTTGCAAGTTACATGCGGAAAGGCGGTTGTTCTACTCAGATTCATTCTAATTCCTTCCTCCTTCAATAAAACTGGATATAACCTGAAATGTGTTGTAAAAGGCCTTAAACCCTATTAAAACTGTATATATATGAGTCTATGAGAAGGACTATGATTGAAAATGTTAAAAAAAATGGAATTCAATTAACATTAATTAAATAAGCAAATTATTAGGTCCGTTCTACAAACTATTCTCTACCACACCTTTTTTCTAGTTTGAATTCTCATGCTATGGGATAACAACCCAAACCGGGTTAATAAGCATCGCATTGATTTAAGCAATATAACGTTGAGATAATTTTCTTATTATATAAGTTACCATTAACTCATTTGTATAAATCAGAACATCCGTTGTTTCTATATCAAGAAATTCATCAAAAAGTCAAAAAAACTGAATCCGATTAAACATAACTTAAATAAGCCAATGACTATATTTATTTACAAAAACAAATCAAATTTCAACAATATTTAACAGAAACGTTAGAAAATCATTTCTCCGACTCAAAACCTTGACGAATTTAGACTCTGCCCATCAGTTTTGTTCAAAGATATCGATAAATTTGAACACAGCAGGAACATACTACATTTAATGCGATGAGTTCGGGTTAAAGAAATCTGGCAACTAATCCTTGTTGAATAAATGCACATGTTATGAAGTTATGTCACGTGTTTGCAACTAGTGCAAAAGAGACACCACCTTATCGGCAAGACACGCAGAATATAAATAAGTCGAACCGTGATTAAGTGGACAATTTAGGAAATGAAAATGAGTTGCAACGCCAGCCATATGCTCCAGTTTCGTCCGACTCAAGAGAGGGCAAGATGATCAGTTTTGTAGCCAATGCTTTCTGAGAATCATGATAACATTTTATTTAAAACCATGTTTAAAGACTGAGAAAATGCATACGCCATGTCATTTTTTATATTTAAACAAAGCATCTCCCTTCCAAATACGCACGACATTGCAATATAATGTGTATATATGTTACAGTAAGATTGTGAAACCAGGGATTTCATGAATTCCCTGAAAATTTCAGTAATTTCGCGAAATTACTGTTTCATTCAGGGATTTCATGAAATCCCTGAAAATTCCAGTAATTTCATGAAATCCCTGAAATATGGGCAGGGATTTTACACTTACTGGCTGATTTCAGTAAATCTGTGTAATTCTATTTTAGTTAACTTACTATACAGTTGTGTTTTTTTTCTGATTATTACATCACTCATTATCACAAACAGAGTCAGGAAACCACTTCTACTGATGTGCACTACCAGGAAAAAGGTGTTTGTCAGGACAATAGGGGTTGGCCTGGGTGTCTGTCTGACCGTATGTCAATTATTTTGAGTCACACCAGGTCAATAGGTGTGGGCCTGGCAAATGGCCTGGCAAATAGGCCTGTCCTATTAAAAAGGCATCCCGGTTCAGCCCATTCAGTATAGATTTACTTTCATGCAAGATGTCTTCTGATAGTATGGAAGACGTTTTCAGGCAAGAGTTGTTCAAAAGATATGAAGTATGTCAGAAGTATCTGATTTCAAAGACAGAATATTACAGAATTATAGAAAGCTTGAAATCGGCATCTACCAATAATCACACAAAGATCAGGAGCAGCTACTATCTTTTATCCAAGTAAGTAGATTGATTTAAATAATTTATATATGTCTATTTTTCCAAATGCTTAGAATATTTGGAAAAAAGATGACCAGGAACATATAGTAAACAAGATGAAACCTGTCGGAAATCCCCTACACAAAAGTTCAATGTAGTCAAATTTCCCCGGTTGGATTGTCTCAATCCCCTAGATTTTTAATTAAAAATAAATAAATGTTTTTATAAATGTTTTAATTATTAACAGTTATTATTGCTAAATGATAGGTAGATAATTAAAGAGGGAGAGAGGGATGATGCCTAATTTTAAAATCTATACTTTTATTGAATAACTATGTTGGTAATTTACAATTAATTAAAAATGAATAAATGTTTTTTATAAAATAAATGTTTTAATTATTAACAGTTATTATTGCTAAATGATAGGTAGATAATTAAAGAGGGAGAGAGGGATGATGCCTAATTTTAAAATCTATATTTTTTATTGAATAACTATGTTGGTGATTTACAATTAGTGATGTTATTAAATATAAGAGGTTTTTTTTTTTGACGACCTTGTGCTGTGATATAAAGATAAGCTGCCAAATGTTTTAAAGTGTTATTTGTCACCTTTAGATAATGAGTTAATAAGTCAATCATTACCGTGTTTCTTCTTTTACCTGTAATGTATATTTGAGATCTTCCTTTCATTGAACATATTAATTGGATGTTAGTTTATAATGAGGTGTTAGTTTAACAATTAAGCCCTTTGATCTGAGTCTATCATGTTCGCATAGACTGTGCATGTGATAAATGAGCCCTCAGATCAAAGCCTATACATGTGATAAATATCCCTCCGATCTTAGTCTATACTGTTTCCTTAGAATAAACATGTGATAAATGAACCCTCTGATTTTAGTCTATACTGCTTGCATAGAATATTCATGTGTCGATTAAGACTGGTCTGGGTCTGTACTGCTTGTGTAGAATATTCATGTGTCCATTAAGCCCTTTTAACTAAGTCTATACTGCTTGTGTAGAATATGCAAGTGTTGATTAAGCCCTCAGATCTGAGTCATTACCGCTATGAAAACGATACGAGTTACTTTAATGTTATTTAATATAATGTAATTAACTGTCATTTCAGGTATGAGATTCATTCTCCAGTGTGGTGATGTGGAGAAACTGATAAAGAAGCGTACACATCCATCGCCTCTTTACTATGTCACTATTGAGGACATATTTGATGTCATCAAGCGTGCCCACATTGCTACTGGTCATGGTGGTTGTGATCGCATGATCAAGGAACTACAACGAAAATATGCGAACATCACTATAGAACAGGCTATAGAGCACTTCAAGTCACTGTGTGCGGAGTGTCAGAAAAAGAGGAAGCGTCCAATGACCAAGGGTGTAGTGGTGCGACCTATTCTGACCAAGGAGTTTGCATGTAGAGGCAGGGTTGATTAATAGACATGCAGGCTATGGCACACTCCAACTACAAGTGGATCATGGTTTACCAGGACCACCTGACCAAATTTTGTGTCATCCGACCACTCACCACCAAGCGTGCCTCAGAGGTTGCCTTCCAGCTCATGGACATATTCCTCCTCATGGGAGCTCCTGTCATTCTCCAGAGTGACAATGATTCAGAGTTTACATCCCATGTGATCTAGGAGCTGAAGGAGGTGTGGCCAACCCTTAAGCTTGTGCATGGCAAACCCCGTCATCCACAAGGTTCTGTAGAATATGCAAATGGAGACATCAAGAACATGTTAGTGGCATGGATGGCAGACAATGAAACACAGGACTGGGCTACAGGCATCAAGTTTGTACAATTCCAGAAGAACTCAGCACATCACTCGGGGATTAAGTGTTCACCATACTCGGCCATGTTTGGGTGTGAAGCTCGAGTGGGATTAACCTCTTCAGCACTACCCACAGAAGTGATCTACAGGATGGAGAGTGAGGATGATCTTCTGGTTGCTTTCTCGTGTAGCACACCTCATACACAAGAAGCTGACATCATACAAGTCATCTCAAGCAGCACAACTCCTTCTCATGAAACTGATAGCATTACACCCTCCTCAAGCAGCCCAGCTTCTTCTCATGAAACTGACAGCATACCAGCCTCCTCAAGCAGTCCAACATCTCCACATGAAACTGACAGTATACCAGCCGACTTAAGCAGCCCAACTTCTACACCAGCTTACAATGAAGACACTGTACTTATCATACTGCCTTCTACCAGTGAAATAAACCCACCAGACCATTCCCAGATATCCCCATCAGTCACCACCACATCAATCTTGGAAGACCACACTATCCAGATCAGGAAGCGTAGAGCTGAAGCCTATGCAGCACTACTATCTCAGGCAGAGAGGATGGTGAAACGCAGCCATGTGGATCTCAAAACCGGTGTGCCTGAGGACAATGTGGCTGTTCCTATACCGGCAGTAGATCGTGGCAGAGGAGATCCTCGTAACATTCTTGGTGTCATCGTCAACAGAGACGTCGACACTGACCAGTACAAGATTGATGTAAAGGCGGGTGTTTTAAAGGGACAATACTCCAGGAACCAGTTTGATCTGTGTCCTCAGCGATTACTGACAGAAACTGATGTTAGTCAGGAGAATGTAACGTCACTTCGTTCTGCTGTTATTGCGGAATCTTTATCTGGTGGGCAAGGTTTTACCAAGTGCAACTGCAACGGTCCAAAAGAGTGCCAGTCCAACAGATGCAAATGTTTTAAAGCAAAACTGAAGTGTAACTCAAGATGTCATTCCAGCCTCACATGCTCCAACAAATAAACTTTTGATAGATATGCCCAATATACGATTGGAAATGTGTGCCGCATTAATCATTTACTGCAGTGCTCATTGCACTTGTGCCTTTTTTTAAACACAAGCATCAAAGTGCTTTCCTTGAGACATGTTTTACCAACCCACCATACCTTCCCCTTTCTTCTATGTTTTATTCTGTTTTTATTTAAACCCTTTACTGCCGGAAGCATCCTGATCTAAGCTGTTTCCATATAACACTATAGTTTAAGGTAAGCAGTGAAGGGTTTAATTGTCAATAAATTAGATGCCGGTAAATTGATGAGTTTTACTGTTTTCTCTCTGATTCACAACAGTTTGCAGTTTGTAATTTTGGCGAAAATATTGGCCGAGTGTCAAACAGCATGGATCCGGATGAGACGCCGAGTTACTCGGTGTCTCATCCTGATCTAATCTGTTTCCATATAACACTATAGTTTAAGGTAAGCAGTGAAGGGGTTTATTGTCATTGTAAGTTTGCAGTTTGGTTGAACTACGCAAGAAACTATACCTGAAATGTATACCTGATTATTCAAATGTATCAATAGATAAAAAATCACCAGATGTATTGTTTGCTTATTTCCTCTTCAGGGATTTTATGAAAATCCCTGACTACATTTTTCAGGGATTTCATTAAATCCCTGAGTAAAACAGTAATTTCGCGAAATTACTGAAAATTTCCACAATCTTACTGTAACATATATATATACTTCTTGGTTCAAGAAATCCTCTCCATGCAAACAAAATGTGCGTGTTTTCTCTAAAGATATAAACACTTTGGCTTGGCTCTCGAGGTGTCGTAAAAACATTTTAAAACAACCAAAGGCGCAAAGTTGCGATCTTCTCGCAGGTTTATGACGTCACGGATGATGATCAACATCATTTGCTGGTGACAATCATAAATGTAGTGTACAAAATGATAACATAAAAATGTTTCATTGTAGATCTATGTAACTATAAAGTATCAGGAGTCATTTAAATATATATATAATGATAAAGGTTTTATGGTTATGTTCTCCTATAACATTAGAGAAAATAAAATGTCTTATCTTTATTGTTAATATCTAATAGATATTACCTTGGCACCATGAATCTCTTCTTAACATCGTCTTGTCGTCTCCGCCATATTGTATCCAACGTCAGAGGGTCGCCTGTTGTATTAAGTTTGGCCCAGGCGTCATTGACCGCACTTAAACCAAATTACATACGTTAATACATATGGTTATATTCTAAATATATAACTTATTGCTTTGTCTGAAATGAATGCTATTTCCAGTAGTATGCTCTTTGTATGCTATAAAATTAACTATAAAACCAGGAATAAATATACCAATGAATGAAATGTTTATGGCCATAACGATATACATTCCTTAAGGCACACGAGGACTCCGGTCCATCAATGAAGCCATTTTACAAAAATAAATCTAATAGAAAACACTTTCTGGAAAGTTGTTTTTGAGAGTAAACAATATTACCTATAATTATAAAATGTGTCGCTGTCTTCATGGTATCATTTCCATAGAGTTCACCTATGGCATAATGACAATATAAAGGTCGGAGGATCGTCGATCTTCTTTAAACATTGGTTTCATAAAGGCATATACTTTATACTTGATAGATACACATGGTGAACTATTATCGTTAAAATATTTTAAAAGAAATATATGGTTAGGTCAAAATACAGAGAGGTAAATAGGTGAAAAAAACACCCTATAATCAACAATGAACAATACTGTTTGCATACTATAACAATAGTTCGAAATTTATGTAATAGAACTTTGTGCATTATATAAATGTTCTAAGGTGCATTGAGGGATGAACCACTGTGACCATTTTGCAACTATTACGGAATTAATACATTGACCACAAGTTGAGTGATGGAAAGTTTTGTTTTGTTTTACAAATACCATTCGTTTATACTAAATACGGCAAAATGGCACTTTTCTTGAGATATTACGTCATTTGAGGACTGATGGAAACTTTATAAAAAAAAGCAACATTTTTAGAATCTGGGAAAACTGATGTTTCTCGTTTCTTATAGAAGTAAGATGTTTGTAAATGTGCCATTTTGTTCAGAATTATATGATAAAAAGAATAGCATGACGCGTTTGTGATTAAAATATTGAACTCGTTGGCAAGAGAAAGAAAGCCTCGCATATTATATCCCAGCCATATCGTTTCAACTCAATAATAAATTAACACGTATGTAGCATTCTTTACATACGTGTACATGATATTTACTTTCATATCATGGTAATTATTTGGTATTTTCTTAAACATATTGATATACGAATGTATAGGCTACCAGTATAACAAAAACCCATGCACAACATTTTGAATAGTGGCTATGCAATACATCTAACAGTTACGAGTGAACATCTCTAACGACATAAGAACATGTGTATTGAAAAATGAGTAATTATTCTGCTACTGTACAGGCCTATACAATAATTAATCATAAACATAGAGGCGCACTTTATGTTATAGTCCATCACCTTATGACCGGGTGAGCTAAGGCAGCGTCTCGATATCGCTTACACCGCTCAAATCGAGCCTAGCTTGTGATACAACATCTTTAGTGAAAAAGCTTGTCAGTTACTTGAGAAACGACAGTATTTTCTCCACCATCAATAAAAATTGACATGCAATATATATATATATAACTTGCAATGTGTTGAAAAATGACGTTATACTTATACTTCATTATAGAAAACATCCTATTACCTAGCGTACGGAGGAGGTACTCTGTACTTCACACCCATTTCATCAAGACGCAGTAATTCTTTGTGGCCAAGGGTGTTTGCAAACGCCTCCCAATCTCGTTCAATACGTTTTTCTCGTTCAAGTTCTGTGATATTTTTTTCTTCAAAATCGGCTTTATGCCAGGCTCTTTCTGCAAGTGCCAACAATCTTGGAAATATCATGTAATCCATTTGTGCGCTGTTTCTCACGGTTTCGCTCCACAAATGGCCCTGTATACCTAATTGGATATTTAAAAATATTGATCAAGGATATTTTGAAAGTAAAGCACAACCAATAAGGTAAAAGACCCTACTCGGTTTATAGGTATGCTCATCAGGGTAAATGAACTATGAAACACCTCCACACACCCTATCACCGGTGTAATTAATATTCTGTTTTCAAGCAACAGTGAATGAGCTCCACCACGCCCCTAATCACCGGTGTAATTAATATTCTGTTTTCAAGCAACAGTGAATGAGCTCAACCACGCCCACTATCACCGGTGTAATTAATATTCTGTTTTCAAGCAACAGTGAATGAGCTCCAAAACGCCCCTAATCACCGGTGTAATAAATATTCTGTTTTCAAGGAACAATGAATGAGCTCCACCATGTCACTAATCACCGGTGTAATTAATATTCTGTTTTCAAGCAATAGTGAATGAGCTCAACCACGCCTTCTATCACCGGTGTAATAAATATTCTATTTTAGAGCAACACTGAATGAATTCCACCACGCCCCTAATCACCGGTCTAATTAATATTCTGTTTTCAAGCATTAGTGAATGAGCTCCACCACGCCCCTAATCACCGGTCTAATTAATATTCTGTTTTCAAGCAACAGTGAATGAGCTCAACCACGCCCACTATCAACGGTGTAATTAGTATTCTGTTTTCAAGCAATACTTAATGAGCTCCACCACGCCCCCTATCACCGGTGTAATTAATATTCTATTTTCGAGCAACACTGAATGAGCTCCACCAAGCCCCTTATCACAAGTGTAATTAATATTCTATTTTCGATCAACACTGAATGATCTCAACCACGCCCCTAATCACCGTTGTAATTAATATTCTATTTTCAAGCAATACTGGATGAGCTCCACCAAGCACCTTATCACCGGTGTAATTAATATTCTATTTTCAAGCAATTCTGAATGAGCTCAACCACTCCCGCTATCACCGGTGTAATTAATATTCTATTTTCAAGCAATTCTGAATGAGCTCAACCACTCCCGCTATCACCGGTGTAATTAATATTCTATTTTCAAGCAATTCTGAATGAGCTCAACCACTCCCGCTATCACCGGTGTAATTAATATTCTATTTTCAAGCAATTCTGAATGAGCTCAACCACTCCCGCTATCACCGGTGTAATTAATATTCTATTTTCAAGCAATTTTGAATGAGCTCAACCACTCCCGCTATTACCGGTGTAATTAATATTCTATTTTCAAGCAATTTTGAATGAGCTCAACCACTCCCGCTATCGCCGGTGTAACAAGAGGTTGCCACTAACGTGTTCATATCCCCCGCCATCTCGTTAACCCTTTGAGGCATTTCCAGAACAGTGGATTTAAATTATGCAAAATGGAAATGTCGCCGAGTCCAGAAATCACAATGTCATGTAAATGCCGCAAACTGAAATACGTAACCGACTGTAATATGACACAGTGTCTTGTCTCAGTGAGGACTGGTGGGATGTTCTTAGTCAAACCACAAATATGTAAGTTATAACCCCAAAACAAAAGAAAAAACTATCTTTGACAAACAGACCGAACTCATTCGCATGACTCGTCGTCTTGGGCTGGTTGGCATTTGTGCCAATTTATTTAAAAACTAAAGAATAAACGGACCGGACAGCAGTGGACGGACGGATGGAGCTGTGACCTTTACCTTTGAAGAACAGACCCAAATCATTCGCATGGTACATCATCTTGTCCTAGTAAACATTAGTGCCGAATTAATTAAAAATCCAATAACAACTAAAGAAGATGAGGTCCGAAGAGTAGAGGACGGACGGAGCTGTGACATTGACCATTAACGTACATACCAAAGTCAGTTGCATGACACATCGTCTTGCCCTAGTGAACATTTGTGCAAAGTTGACCTTGAGCTTGAGCTATAACCTTGACCTTTGACGAACAGACCCAAGTCGTTCGCATGACACATCGTTTTGTCCTAGTGAACACTTGTGCCAAATTATTTAAAATTCCAATCACAACTAAAGAAAATAAGATCCGCACAGCAGAGGACGGACGGAGCTATGACCTTGACCTTTGACAGCAGACCCAGGTCAGTTGCATGACACATCGTCTTGTCCTGGTGAACATTTGTGCCAAGTTACTTAAAATTCCAATCACAACTTAAGAAAACTCGGTCCGGACAAGAAGAAACACAGTGAATACATTGGATTTCCAAACACTTGACCTTGAGCTATGTCCTAGACGAACAGACCCAAGTTATTCGCATGACACATCGTCTTGTCCTAGTGAACACATGTGCCAAATTATTTAAAATTCCAATCACAACTAAAGCAGATACGGCCCGGACAAGAGGAAACACAGTGTATACATTGGATTTTCAAATACTTGAACTATGAACTTGACCTTTGACGAACAGACCCAAGTCATTCGCACGACACCTCGTCTTGTCCTAGTGAACATTTGTGCTAAGTTATTTAAAATTCCAATCACAGCTGAAGGAGATACGGTGAGGACAGCAGTGGACACACGCACGCACGCACGCACGCACTGATGGACGCAGCCCATTTCTATATCCCCCACTCAGCTCTACGAGCGGTTGGGAGGATAATTTATCTTCTATTTTCGAGCAATACTGAATTATCTCAACCACGCCTCCTATCACCGGCGTAATAAATATTCAATTTTCGAGCAATACTGAATGATCTCAACCAAGCCTCCTATCACCGGCGTAATTAATATTTAATTTTCGAGCAATACTGAAAGATCTCAACCAAGCCTCCTATCACCGGCGTAATTAATATTCAATTTTCGAGCAATTCTGATCGATCTCAACCAAGCCTCCTATCACCGGCGTAATTAATATTCAATTTTCGAGCAACATTGAATGAGCTCCAAAGAAATAAAAACAACACTGAGTTAAAGTACATGGCGCAACAAGTTACTTTAAACCGTCAATGAATGGCCCACAAAAAGTTGATATGTTTATTTATTCTGATCTCCGTCGTATATTTATATATTTATACCTTTAATACTTTTATTTATTCTCTTGCTGCTCTGGCTTGTAAAGTTATCGAGTGCATATGTATATAGCATCGTGATTTTTTTTGTTTTTCTCTGTTTTAACCATAAACATATACACGATACCGTATGTGTTAAAGAATAGTCTTGCCGAGATGATTGTTATTACGCCGCTTCGTGTTTTAATGTGACGGCGGGGGAAGAGTGAGGTCGGGTGCTCCCAGCTTAAGCTCCCTAAAGATAAATTTTACTGTGGTTCTTCTTTGTTTTTTTTTGTCTTTTAATATTATTTTTCATTATACATACATGTGACTCTTCTTGCCATAGCTTCTTTATGAATGTATACATGTATTTAACGTATTACGAGAATTTTGTTTATTGATTATATTTCAGAAGTATTGATTTTGTCCGATTTTAGTCATTTTTGAAACCCGTTTCTTTTCCACTTCGTGTGTATGTGGGTGCAATGGAAGACCACCCCCAACGCATATATGTTCTATATTTTGCTTAATTGTCGGTTTGTACAAATATTTGGATGTGAGAAATCCATGGAAATTGAATACTACTAGTATATATATATATTCGCACAACATTATTTAACGTTGAAAACACTCAGTACACAAGAAATATTTTAAAGTTATATTTTCGGAACAGTATAGCATATTATTGGTGCATGTGATATAGGGGTAAACGTCATACCTATGATCCGGAGGTTATGAGTTCGATTCAATATTACAAATAAAATTGAGCAATGAACTTTATGTATATTTGCTAACTACTTTCTCTAAACATGAAGCCATTAACTGCGATTTTTATGATTGAATGATTGATTGATGATTGACAATATAATGTACATGTAAAACAAATGATTACAGGCTTAGGAATAGTCTTGTAATAGTGTTGTAAATAGTGTTGGTAGTGTTGGTTTAAACTTATTTATTTTACATCAGTTGTGAAACAAGTTCTTACAACTTAGACAACCACGTTCAAAGTCTTCTTGGGTAGAATCAGTACAAAGCATATGCAGAAAAGTGTCTTGCTCACCAAACATAGCCATGGCGGGGATCGAACCCGCAACCCACCGATCATGGGTTCGGTGCTCTACCACTAGACCATTCGCTCCACTGTTGATAGTATTCAGTCGTAGTATTCAGTGACTAATCAGAATATAAATACGTTATAATTGTTTAAACTTGGTTACAAAAAACGACGATTGATCAACGTGTTGTTACAGCTAACGGAGATTTAAGCTATCTAAAATTGTGGAGTTGCGGTGGTCTAGTGGTTAACATGCTTGCTCCAAGAGGTGCCTTGGGTGGATTTCCGTAATTTTACCAACGCATTCAAACAGTGCATTTTTCGGGCAGGGCAAATAAGTGTGTTCAAGTCCTGGCAATCCTTCGCAGAGGAGTTAAACAGTCGGTCCCGTGTACAGGGAGAGTCATGTCTAGTGCACGTAAACTATCTCACTGTACTTCTTTGTAAGTCAGTGATTCAAATGCCCAAAATCTTCCTTCGGAAACGAGGTTTCCTGTAATAATCAGAAATTGATTGCTGGAAGTAAAAGGAAGAAAAAACATTAGACAAGCGCAAAGTGGCTCAATCATTTATATGATTTATATGAAGACAAATGCTCTAAATGAATCAATTACCTATAATGTTTTCCTTATTATTTAATTTAGGGCATTTCGACATATCTTCCCCACAGACATCTGTCTTTTTCAGAATATGTCCACTTCGTCGTTCGTGTATATTATCATACAGCGAGTCTGGAAGGAAGGTGAACGTTTTCAGAGTATCCGTAAACCGTGTTGCCCAGTACAATCCACGTTCTTCCGGATCCGGTTCATACGGATGGTCAAAATAAAGATTTGTAGCTTGTGACATTATTACCTGCAGAAATTTCACAAAAGTTAAACAAGTGCATATATAAAAACTAAACTTAATCCACACCTTGCAATAACCTTATCATTGTAAATGCTTAAAAAAACTGACTGACAGCTAGATAGATGATTTTTAGTGAAAGGTTGAAAAGAAAACCGTTTTTCTTTGATTTCGACAGTTTAAAAGAACGCAAATATTCATACTGTAACTTTATATGGAAAGCTGCGGTACTTATATAAGCCTTACTAATCACTTAACGGCAATGAGGAGAGAAGAAACTATACTCTTGTCTGTGTTTATGTAAGTGTAAATGTATAGAATGTCGAATCACGCACGATTCAGACGAAACTTGGCCGAATGTACTATTAGAGTATCTATCATTTTCCCTGGAAAATAATTTTGTCTATTGACCACTTAAACGGTAAATGGTTGTTAACCATCCGCTGCATATTAAACGCGTATGAAGATATAAATAGTAACTTTAAAAAGATATCCGACTCAACGGTTTTTATCGAAAAATAAAAGTCTTAAAAATTGCCGTTATGAAATAAATACGCATTACATCATATAAGTTAGATTGAAATTATAATAAGATTACGATATTTGCTTCCAATATTACGAGGATATTAAAGCCATTCAATGACTGTGTTTAAAACATGAAAAAATATGTTTTAGTAATTTTAAGATTTTAAAAACTGATAATTGTATCATACTTCTCTAAAAGCAAAAGTTTTGGTTATATAAGTAAAAACAGCTAAAATCATTTGCAACGTCAATTTTTCTTCACTTTTTAAAATTTTAGTCGAAAATTACTTTTAACGTTTAAGTAAAATAACGAAACAATGACTAAAATATGTTTTGTTATTTGTATCAGCTGAGATTAGTCTCAAGTTAGAAAGTTACCATCGATGTTAGAACTTTATTTGACATTTTAGTGAATCTATTCTCAACAACAACTTCACGCATTTCAACTAAAACAAAGAATATTGATATTTTATACAAAAGCTGAAAGGACACATAGCAATTTTAATAGGTTGTCACTAAAAACCTATCTGAAACTTATCTTTGATGCAAAAACGAAATTAAAGTACACTAATATGTAAAATGGCGCTTATTTCTTTTTTATTTTGGGAAATGGCTTCTTCTGGTAAAATGTTGTAAAGCGTCTTATTTCGTACATCCTACTGTCATAAATAATTTATTTGCATCAGTTTTATCGGGATCATAGATTAAACAAATGAAGAACATATTGATTTAAATTTTGAAACGCCTATTCCTATAATATAATGCCATCATTTGTTTTATCAAAATTGTAAAATCAAAATTAAATCCAACGTTTCAGTTAGAAATACGTCATAATTGGTACCTACATACTGTTGATCGTTCATACAGGCAAAGGTTGATTTGATGGCTGAACAGTATGCTGCCTAAACCTATTTTAACATTGATGTGTGTCCCATATTAAAAGCATTTCCTTTCTAACATGTCGATAATTGTTAACTTGTGACATAAACTTGACAGAGGTGTTACATTTTGTCTATACACATATGTATGCTCGCCATACACGCTGTTAGCGTTGACATACGTTATTGTGACTTGTGCCCGACATCTCTTCCTGGTCTCCTCATTTATGTATCTGTTAAATATTTAGAGATATATCTTATAGAAATATAACTTACCTTGTATCCAGCGTTTGCAAACAGGTAGGCTCTTTGTCCAGTTCCCCATTCCCAAATGTTGTCCCAAGGGTTGGCTACCATGTTTTTATTATCCAACGTGTCCAATGAGAATGGTTTACCACCTTTGTCCATCATTCCATCCTCCCATCCCCCTAAAGCAACCCCTCTTGCGGCTGTCAGATTAGCAACTTGCTGGATAAAGTACTTTTTCAACCCTTTGAAAAATAATATTGAAATGAGATAATTTCATTAATTGTTATTTTAATAAATTGATTACAAATACGAAATAAGTATATTAAAACAGAAAACTATTTAGTGACAGTTTTAACCGAACAAACATATAAAGGCATCACATTCCAATTACCTCCCCATAGTGATGATTCTTGCGCCAAGAAAGTAGCGCTTTGTAAATCGGCTGGGTATTAATTTTGCTGCAAATGCTTAATGGTCATATTTCTTTGTACATATGAGAACATTTCAACGTGATCGTGAGTTCTGCCAAGTTCATACGTACTGTTGAATGAAGTTATAACAAACAAAACATGCGTAGTGATACACTGCGACAAAATGGCATAACTGACCGAAACAATGAGGGTGTCATCAAGCCTCCGAAATTGTGAAAAATGAATCTGGTCAACCCCCATGTTTTCTTTGCGTATTTGGACAAATAGAGGACTATCTATTAAAACTAGACACTTTCAGTTCAGTGTTCTTGAAGTGCGCGTCTATGTATACAGAAATTAATTAGTGTTTGACGTTACAAGGTTGCCTCAACATTTTATATGTATTACTTTGTATAGCAGCTCAGTATTGTGCGGATAATCTCAGGCTCTGCATACAACACCCGCAACCTTTAGGCACAGTTTAAATATTGTCTAAATATGTGTAATTAGTTGGAAAGCAATGCATATACCTTAGAAACTATTGGAGGAGTCGAGGAGACACAAACCCCTATGATGTATCATTTTTGCGTATACTCGTATGTTCAAAATCGAAAAAGTTTCGCATTACTCTTCTGAAATCATTATTGTACGCACCATGTCTAAGTTTTCAATACAATTTCTTGAAAACAATCGGTTGTGGAGATACGAACAATACGTATGACGTTCAGATAAGTGAAACTATATTCCCACATAACATGTTTACCAAAGGGGAACAAAGATAAATCGTTTTTAAAAAATTGGCGCCCAATTTCACTTTTAAATGTTTCTTACAAGTTAGCATCTGGATGTATAACCAAAAGAATGAAAGATATTTTACCATTTATTATTAATGAGGATCAGACAGGATTTTTGTCAGGCCGATACATTGGCGAAAATACTCGATTATTGTATGATCTAATGTTTTATTTAGAAAAGAACCATGAACCAGGCATGTTACTACTCATTGACTTTGAGAAAGCATTTGACTCGGTCGCCTGGGCTTTTATTTTTGCTGTTCTTAAATTTTTTAACTTTGGTCCATCCTTTATTAAATGGGTCAAAGTATTTTATACAAATATAGAATCATGTGTAATAGTCAATGGCCACTTGTCAGAGTGGTTCTACTTACAGAGAGGTTGTAGACAAGGAGACCCATTATCCCCATATATATTCATTTTATGTGCAGAGATCCTCGCTGTTCTAATCAGAAATAACCCTAATATAAAAGGAATACAGATTGACAATACAAACTTTTTAATTTCACAATATGCCGATGACACAACACTCATGCTTGATGGTTCAGAAAAATCACTTGTAAACACACTTCAAACACTCAAATTCTATGCTGAAATCTCCAGCCTTAATATCAATGTTGATAAAACTAAGGCAGTGTGGATAGGTTCAAGGAAAAATAGTAATATTAAGTTATGTGAAGAATAAAATCTTTCTTGGGACAATGAATTTACTGTCCTTGGTATTCGATTTTCAGTAGATTTAGATAAAATGATTAATGTGAACTTTGATGATAAAATACATGATATAAAACAACTTCTTATCCATTGGTCAAAACGATTATTAACACCAATTGGTAAAATAACAATCTTAAAAAGTTTAGCCATATCAAAAATTAATCATCTTATCTTAGCTCTACCAAACCCTAACTCTGATAAAATTAAAGAGATTAAAAGCTTATTTTTTAAATTTATTTGGAATGATAAACCGGATAAGGTGAAAAGAACTACAATTTGCAACCCTTACATAAAAGGGGGCCTCAAAATGTTTGATATAGACCTTTTTATTAACTCATTAAAACTCACATGGATAAGACGCCTTTTAAACTCAAATAAAAAATATCTAGATATATTTAACTCCATGTACCCATTCATGTCAAATGTTGGCGCATATGGCCCAGATTTTATTAGTAGACACATAAACAGAATACATAATCCCTTCTGGAAAGATATTTTTAGAAGTTACCAAACATATTCAAACCTACTAAAACCTGCAAATTGGTACACATTTCAAAAAATTCCAATTCGGTTTAACCCAAACATTAAGGTCGGAGGCACAAGTATATTTTATAACCATTGGTTCTCTAAGGGTGTTTTATTGATAAATGATATTATGAACGCAAATGGTAATTTTTACTCATTGACTGATTTTATTAATAGGTACAACATCAATACAAACTTCATAGAATATGAAGGATTGCTAGCATCTGTTAAAAGGTACTTATTTAAACTTTCTATTGTTCATTTAGCTAGTAATGGAGGGGCACCTACATGCCCTTTATCAATATCAATAATTATGAAAGATACAAAAGGATGTAGGGCAATTTATCAGTCTTGTATACAAGAAAATATAATCCCTCAATCCGCTGCAAAATGGGAAAATGATTTGGATATAAGAACCAATTTCGTTGAAACTAAATTTTACTGCCTTCCATTTAACATAACAAATGATACAAACTTACAATGGTTTCAGTACAGAATAAACCACCAAATATTAGGAACCAATTCGCTTCTTAAAAAAATGAAAATAAAGGATTCTGATATTTGCAGTTTATGCAACAGAGAAATAGAAACAATTAAACATATTTTTATCGAATGTGACATTTCTAAACAATTTATCTCCTGTTTGATGAACCATATTCGTGAAAAATGTATAGGCACTAATTTAAATTGGACAAATACAGACATTATGTTCGGAAATAAAATTTTTGACAAAGTTTTGAATAAAATATTATTAATTGCAAAGAAATTTATTTACACCCAGAAACTTAAAACAGTTAAACCTACACTTGACAACTTTAAAAAACATATTATAAATCTGTATAATACAGAACGGTATCTTGCAACAATAAATTGTAAAATACACACTTTTGATATTATTTGGAATGACTATAAGCCACTTATATCTTGATACAAATTTGAAACATTTTTCATGTTACTCTTTCAGTTTTAATTTAGACACATTTGTTTGATTACAAATACATATATATTTTATAGATAATTAATTATATCAATCCCCATCCCCTCCCCAGAGTGTTTTTATTTTTTCCTTTTTTTTCTTTTCTCCAATCAACTATAATATTTAACTGCTCATTATCAAGACTAGACCTGCAATAAGAATAATTATTTAATGTTATATACATCAATAAAGCATTACTTTCTTCTCAAAATAATAAGTTTACAAAGTCAGATAAAAGATTCAAAGCGGATTGTTTTATGACAATTGGATTGGTTTTTTTATGCATTCATCAATCATAAATAAATGAACTCCAACATTCAATTTAACATGTATTGTTGCTTTTTAGTGTATACGTTACAACAAGTGAAAAGCATTTTGATAACGTTACAAAGTTGACTCTCATCGATGTTTGTTAGACTGGATGAGTACTTATTAAAGATTTGTAGATGAAATTTTGCACTTCTTAAGTTGTGTAGTATTTTCGCAGGAATTTGCAGAACTTAAGCTTATACACTTATTGTTTCAAAATATCTCTAATACAAATGATTAACCGGCCAAATGTTTAATGATATTCCACTATATAACTAACTACTTTATATTAAATTGTGAAAATTGATTTCAATTACATGTATATTGTTCTGCACGTCTACAAATGCATATATG
This sequence comes from Panopea generosa, assembly GCA_029582155.1. Classification (NCBI taxonomy): domain Eukaryota; kingdom Metazoa; phylum Mollusca; class Bivalvia; order Adapedonta; family Hiatellidae; genus Panopea; species Panopea generosa. Next base: position 28,534,316 of record CM055901.1, on the reverse strand, counting down.
TACAAGTTATCTTAATGTCTGGTAGCCATTGAGTTGTTGACCCCGGTTTCACTAATTTAACATATTTTGATAGTTTCCTCAGCGATACTTTTAAATGCTAAAACATCACACTTACTGATTATGTTGCAAGTTATATTTTATCATTACGTACAGAGGTGTTAGGACTGTATGTGATAAATTAACTGTGAAGTATTTCAAATAATAATTAAAAGAGAAACTGAAATTTAATTGTTTGGGGGGGAATTTCGGTTTGAACATTTTTATTAATCACGATAATACAGCCCTTGAGATTTAAACTACACAAACAAACTATCTGGATTTACCTGGGCACTGTTTGTTACTCATTCATTTCCCACAGACAGTGAGACACTCAATGGCTATTAGAAATTTCTAAATGTATATATAATTGTCATGAAATATTTTGTATCAATATTTCTGTTTTTGTGCAACTAAATTGAAATAAAAGTTACAAAAAAATATTCCCACTGCGTCCTCCAGTTTAAGACTGGACATGAGGCTTTAAATGGCAAGAAAGTGCATGCAAAAATGATACATCATTGGGGTTCGTGTCTCTGCGTTTATGTGTGTTTTTCTCAAAATGTTTCGAAAACAGATACGTTTCGAAAATCAATATAACCCATGCATATTTTGTTGTTAAACGTGGAAGTCATTGCCACATTGCTGTGAAGCGTTTTATAAAGGCCTTATTGAATATATTCATAGTTACAAGTTTCCGATTTATAACTCGTGCCGGAGAAGCCATCGAGACTTACAATATTATGAATGTATTTCTGTGTAATTACGTTCATATGTAAATAAAGACAAACAACGGAATGCCAAGTAACTTTAAAAACAGAGGGAAACCTCAAACATAACATATAAATACAAACAACGAATACCATGTCACTTTAAAAACAGAGGGAAACCTCCAACATAACATATAAATTCAAACAACGGAATGCCAAGTCACTTTAAAAACAAAGGATGATCTCCAACATAACATATAAATACAAACAACGGAATACCATGTCACTTTAAAACCAGACGGAAACCTCCAACATAACATATAAATTCAAACAACGGAATGCCAAGTCACTTTAAAAACAAAGGATGATCTCCAACATAACATATAAATACAAACAACGGAATACCATGTCTCTTTAAAAACAGAGGGAAACCTCCAACATAACATATAAATTCAAATGACGGAATGCCAAGTCACTTTAAAAACAAAGGATGATCTCCAACATAACATATAAATACAAACAACGGAATACCATGTCACTTTTAAAACAGAGGGAAACCTCCAACATAACATATAAATACAAACAACGGAATGCCATGTCACTTTGTTCAACAGAGCGAGATCAGTTACATAACATATAAATACAAACAACGGAATGCCATGACACTTTGTAAAACAGAGGGTGATCTCCACCAAAACATATAAATACAAACAACGGAATGCCATGTCACTTTGTAAAAACAGAGGGAGATCTCCAACAAAACATAAATACAGACAACGGAATGCCATGTCACTTTAAAAACAGAATGAAATCTCCAACATAACATATAAATAAAAAAAACGGAATGCCATGTCACATTGTAAAACAGAGCGAGATCAGTTACATAACATATAAATACAGACAACGGAATGCCATGTCACTTTGTTAAACAGAGCGAGATCAGTTACATATCATATAAATACAAACAACGGAATGCCATGTCACTTTGTAAAACAGAGGGAGGTCAGTAACATAACATATAAATACACAACGGAATGCCATGTCACTTTGTTAAACAGAGCGAGATCAGTTACAAAACATATAAATACAAACAACAGAATGCCATGTCATTTCAAAACAGAGGAAGATCTCCAACATAACATATAAATACACAACGGAATGCCATGTCACTTTGTTAAACAGAGCGAGATCAGTTACATAACATATAAATACAAACAACGGAATGCCATGTCATTTCAAAACAGAGGGAGATCTCCAACATAACATATAAATACAAACAACGGAATGCCATGTCATTTTGTTAAACAGAGAGAGATCAGTTGAATAACATATAAATACAAACAACGGAAGGCCATGTCGCTTTGTAAAACAGAGGGAGATCTCCAGCAAAACATATAAATACAAAAAACGGAATGCCATGTCACTTTGTAAAAACGATGGAGATCACCAACATAACATATAAATACAAACAACGGAATGCCATGTCACTTTGTTAAATAGAGCGAGATCAGTTACATAACATATAAATACAAACAACGGAATGCCATGTCACTTTGTAAAACAGAGGGAAATCACCTACATAACATATAAATACAAACAACGGAATGCCATGTCACTTTGTTAAACAGAGCGAAATCAGTTACATAACATATAAATACAAACAACGGAATACCACGTCACTTTGTAAAAGAGAGGGAGATCACCTACATAACATATATTACAAAAAACTGAATACCATGTCACTTTGTAAAACAGAGGCAGATCAGCAACATAACAAATAAATACAAACAACGGAATGTCGTGTCACTTTGTTAAACAGAGCGAGATCAGTTATATAACATATAAATACAAACAACTGAATGCCATGTCACTTTGTAAAACAGAGGCAGATCAGTAACATGACAAATAAATACAAACAACGGAATGCCATCTCACTTTGTTAAATAGAGGGAGATCACCAACATAACATATAAATACAAAAAACGGAATACCATGTCACATTGTAAAACAAAGGGAGATCAGTTACATAACATATAAATACAAACAACGGAATGCCATATTACTTTGTTAAATAGAGGGAGATCACCAACATAACATATAAATACAAACAACGGAATACCATGTCACTTTAAAAACAGAGAGAAACCTCCAACATAACATATAAATTCAAACAACGGAATGCCAAGTCACTTTAAAAACAAAGGATGATCTCCAACATAACATATAAATACAAACAACAGAATACCATGTCACTTTAAAAACAGAGGGAAACCTTCAACATAACATATAAATCCAAACAACGGAATGCCAAGTCACTTTAAAAACAAAGGATGATCTCCAACATAACATATAAATACAAACAACGGAATACCATGTCACTTTAAAAACAGAGGGAAACCTCCAACATAACATATCAATTCAAATGACGGAATGCCAAGTCACTTTGAAAACAAAGGATGATCTCCAACATAACATATAAATACAAACAACGGAATACCATGTCACTTTAAAAACAGAGGGAAACCTCCAACATAACATATAAATACAAACAACGGAATGCCATGTCACTTTGTTCAACAGAGCGAGATCAGTTACATAAGATATAAATACAAACAACGGAATACCATGTCACTTTAAAAACAGAGGGAAACCTCCAACATAACATATAAATTCAAACAACGGAATGCCAAGTCACTTTGAAAACAAAGGATGATCTCCAACATAACATATAAATACAAACAACGGAATACCATGTCACTTTAAAAACAGAGGGAAACCTCCAACATAACATATAAATACAAACAACGGAATGCCATGTCACTTTGTTCAACAGAGCGAGATCAGTTACATAAGATATAAATACAAACAACGGAATACCATGTCACTTTAAAAACAGAGGGAAACCTCCAACATAACATATAAATTCAAACAACGGAATGCCAAGTCACTTTAAAAACAAAGGATGATCTCCAACATAACATATAAATACAAACAACGGAATACCATGTCACTTTATAAACAGAGGGAAACCTCCAACATAACATATAAATTCAAATGACGGAATGCCAAGTCACTTTAAAAACAAAGGATGATCTCCAACATAACATATAAATACAGACAACGGAATACCATGTCACTTTAAAAACAGAGGGAAACCTCCAACATAACATATAAATACAAACAACGGAATGCCATGTCACTTTGTTCAACAGAGCGAGATCAGTTACATAACATATAAATACAAACAACGGAATGCCATGACACTTTGTAAAACAGAGGGTGATCTCCACCAAAACATATAAATACAAACAACGGAATGCCATGTCACTTTGTAAAAACAGAGGGAGATCTCCAACAAAACATAAATACAGACAACGGAATGCCATGTCACTTTAAAAACAGAATGAAATCTCCAACATAACATATAAATAAAAAAAACGGAATGCCATGTCACATTGTAAAACAGAGCGAGATCAGTTACATAACATATAAATACAGACAACGGAATGCCATGTCACTCTGTTAAACAGAGCGAGATCAGTTACATATCATATAAATACAAACAACGGAATGCCATGTCACTTTGTAAAACAGAGGGAGGTCAGTAACATAACATATAAATACACAACGGAATGCCATGTCACTTTGTTAAACAGAGCGAGATCAGTTACATAACATATAAATACAAACAACGGAATGCCATGTCATTTCAAAACAGAGGGAGATCTCCAACATAACATATAAATACACAACGGAATGCCATGTCACTTTGTTAAACAGAGCGAGATCAGTTACATAACATATAAATACAAACAACGGAATGCCATGTCATTTCAAAACAGAGGGAGATCTCCAACATAACATATAAATACACAACGGAATGCCATGTCACTTTGTTAAACAGAGCGAGATCAGTTACATAACATATAAATACAAACAACGGAATGCCATGTCATTTTGTTAAACAGAGAGAGATCAGTTGAATAACATATAAATACAAACAACGGAATACCATGTCACTTTAAAAACAGAGGGAAACCTCCAACATAACATATCAATTCAAATGACGGAATGCCAAGTCACTTTGAAAACAAAGGATGATCTCCAACATAACATATAAATACAAACAACGGAATACCATGTCACTTTAAAAACAGAGGGAAACCTCCAACATAACATATAAATACAAACAACGGAATGCCATGTCACTTTGTTCAACAGAGCGAGATCAGTTACATAAGATATAAATACAAACAACGGAATACCATGTCACTTTAAAAACAGAGGGAAACCTCCAACATAACATATAAATTCAAACAACGGAATGCCAAGTCACTTTAAAAACAAAGGATGATCTCCAACATAACATATAAATACAAACAACGGAATACCATGTCACTTTATAAAGAGAGGGAAACCTCCAACATAACATATAAATTCAAATGACGGAATGCCAAGTCACTTTAAAAACAAAGGATGATCTCCAACATAACATATAAATACAGACAACGGAATACCATGTCACTTTAAAAACAGAGGGAAACCTCCAACATAACATATAAATACAAACAACGGAATGCCATGTCACTTTGTTCAACAGAGCGAGATCAGTTACATAACATATAAATACAAACAACGGAATGCCATGACACTTTGTAAAACAGAGGGTGATCTCCACCAAAACATATAAATACAAACAACGGAATGCCATGTCACTTTGTAAAAACAGAGGGAGATCTCCAACAAAACATAAATACAGACAACGGAATGCCATGTCACTTTAAAAACAGAATGAAATCTCCAACATAACATATAAATAAAAAAAACGGAATGCCATGTCACATTGTAAAACAGAGCGAGATCAGTTACATAACATATAAATACAGACAACGGAATGCCATGTCACTCTGTTAAACAGAGCGAGATCAGTTACATATCATATAAATACAAACAACGGAATGCCATGTCACTTTGTAAAACAGAGGGAGGTCAGTAACATAACATATAAATACACAACGGAATGCCATGTCACTTTGTTAAACAGAGCGAGATCAGTTACATAACATATAAATACAAACAACGGAATGCCATGTCATTTCAAAACAGAGGGAGATCTCCAACATAACATATAAATACACAACGGAATGCCATGTCACTTTGTTAAACAGAGCGAGATCAGTTACATAACATATAAATACAAACAACGGAATGCCATGTCATTTCAAAACAGAGGGAGATCTCCAACATAACATATAAATACACAACGGAATGCCATGTCACTTTGTTAAACAGAGCGAGATCAGTTACATAACATATAAATACAAACAACGGAATGCCATGTCATTTCAAAACAGAGGGAGATCTCCAACATAACATATAAATACAAACAACGGAATGCCATGTCATTTTGTTAAACAGAGAGAGATCAGTTGAATAACATATAAATACAAACAACGGAATGCCATGTCACTTTGTTAAATAGAGGGAGATCACCAACATAACATATAAATACAAACAACGGAATACCATGTCACTTTAAAAACAGAGAGAAACTTCCAACATAACATATAAATTCAAACAACGGAATGCCAAGTCACTTTAAAAACAAAGGATGATCTCCAACATAACATATAAATACAAACAACGGAATACCATGTCACTTTAAAAACAGAGGGAAACCTTCAACATAACATATAAATCCAAACAACGGAATGCCAAGTCACTTTAAAAACAAAGGATGATCTCCAACATAACATATAAATACAAACAACGGAATACCATGTCACTTTAAAAACAGAGGGAAACCTCCAACATAACATATAAATTCAAATGACGGAATGCCAAGTCACTTTGAAAACAAAGGATGATCTCCAACATAACATATAAATACAAACAACGGAATACCATGTCACTTTAAAAACAGAGGGAAACCTCCAACATAACATATAAATACAAACAACGGAATGCCATGTCACTTTGTTCAACAGAGCGAGATCAGTTACATAACATATAAATACAAACAACGGAATACCATGTCACTTTAAAAACAGAGGGAAACCTCCAACATAACATATAAATTCAAACAACGGAATGCCAAGTCACTTTAAAAACAAAGGATGATCTCCAACATAACATATAAATACAAACAACGGAATACCATGTCACTTTATAAAGAGAGGGAAACCTCCAACATAACATATAAATTCAAATGACGGAATGCCAAGTCACTTTAAAAACAAAGGATGATCTCCAACATAACATATAAATACAGACAACGGAATACCATGTCACTTTAAAAACAGAGGGAAACCTCCAACATAACATATAAATACAAACAACGGAATGCCATGTCACTTTGTTCAACAGAGCGAGATCAGTTACATAACATATAAATACAAACAACGGAATGCCATGACACTTTGTAAAACAGAGGGTGATCTCCACCAAAACATATAAATACAAACAACAGAATGCCATGTCACTTTGTAAAAACAGAGGGAGATCTCCAACAAAACATAAATACAGACAACGGAATGCCATGTCACTTTAAAAACAGAATGAAATCTCCAACATAACATATAAATAAAAAAAACGGAATGCCATGTCACATTGTAAAACAGAGCGAGATCAGTTACATAACATATAAATACAGACAACGGAATGCCATGTCACTTTGTTAAACAGAGCGAGATCAGTTACATATCATATAAATACAAACAACGGAATGCCATGTCACTTTGTAAAACAGAGGGAGGTCAGTAACATAACATATAAATACACAACGGAATGCCATGTCACTTTGTTAAACAGAGCGAGATCAGTTACATAACATATAAATACAAACAACGGAATGCCATGTCATTTCAAAACAGAGGGAGATCTCCAACATAACATATAAATACAGACAACGGAATGCCATGTCACTTTGTTAAACAGAGCGAGATCAGTTACATAACATATAAATACAAACAACGGAATGCCATGTCATTTCAAAACAGAGGGAGATCTCCAACATAACATATAAATACAAACAACGGAATGCCATGTCATTTTGTTAAACAGAGAGAGATCAGTTGAATAACATATAAATACAAACAACGGAAGGCCATGTCGCTTTGTAAAACAGAGGGAGATCTCCAACAAAACATATAAATACAAACAACGGAATGCCATGTCACTTTGTAAAAGAGATGGAGATCACCAGCATAACATATAAATACAAACAAAGGAATGCCATGTCACTTTGTTAAATAGAGCGAGATCAGTTACATAACATATAAATACAAACAACGGAATGCCATGTCACTTTGTAAAACAGAGGGAGATCACCTACATAACATATAAATACAAACAACGGAATGCCATGTCACTTTGTTAAACAGCGAAATCAGATACATAACATATAAATACAAACAACGGAATGCCACGTCACTTTGTAAAAGAAAGGGAGATCAGTAACATAACATATAGATACGAACAACGGAATGCAATGTCACTTTGTTAAATAGCGGGAGATCACTAACATAATATATAAATACAAAAAACGGAATACCATGTCACTTTGTACAACAGATGGAGATCACTAACATAACATATAAATACAAACAACGGAATGCCGTGTCACTTTGTTAAACAGATGGAGATCACTAACATAACATATATTACAAAAAACTGAATGCCATGTCACTTTGTAAAACAGAGGCAGATCAGCAACATAACAAATAAATACAAACAACGGAATGCCGTGTCACTTTGTTAAACAGAGCGAGATCAGTTATATAACATATAAATACAAACAACTGAATGCCATGTCACTTTGTAAAACAGAGGCAGATCAGTAACATGACAAATAAATACAAACAACGGAATGCCATCTCACTTTGTTAAATAGAGAGAGATCAGTTATATAACATACAAATACAAACAACGGAATGCCATGTCACTTTGTAAAACAAAGGGAGATCAGTTACATAACATATAAATACAAACAACGGAATGCCATGTCACTTTGTTAAATAGAGGGAGATCACCAACATAACATATAAATACAAAAAACGGAATACCATGTCACTTTGTAAAACAGATGGAGATCACTGACATAACATATAAATATAAACAACGGAATGCCATGTCACTTTGTTAAACAGATGGAGATCACTTACATAACATATAAATTCAAACAACGGAATGCCATGTCACTTTGTAAAACAGAGGGAGGTCAGTAACATAACATATAAATGCAAACAACGGAATACCATGTCACTTTGTTAAACAGAGGGTGATCAGTTACACAACATATAAATACAAACAACGGAATGCCATGTCACTTTGTTAAATAGAGCGAGATCAGTTACATAACATATAAATACAAACAACGGAATGCCATGTCACTTTGTAAAACAGAGGGAGATCAGTAACATAACAAATAAATACAAACAACGGAATGCCATGTCACTTTGTTAAACAGAGCGAGATCAGTTACATAACATATAATACAAACAACGGAATGCCATGTCACTTTGTAAAACAGAAGGAGATCACCTACATAACATATAAATACAAACAACGGAATGCCATGTCACTTTGTTAAACAGAGCGAGATCAGTTACATAACATATAAATACAAACAACGGAATACCACGTCACTTTGTAAAAGAGAGGGAGATCAGTAACATAACATATAGATACAAACAACGGAATGCAATGTTACTTTGTTAAATAGCGGGAGATCACCAACATAACATATAAATACAAAAAACGGAATACCATGTCACTTTGTACAACAGATGGATATCACTAACTTAACATATAAATACAAACAACGGAACGCCGTGTCACTTTGTTAAACAGATGGAGATCACTAACATAACATATAAATACAAACAACTGAATGCCATGTCACTTTGTTAAACAGAGCGAGATCAGTTACATAACATATAAATACAAACAACGGAATGCCATGTCATTTTAAAACAGAGGGAGATCTCCAACATAACATATATATACAAACAACAGAATGCCATGTCATTTTGTTAAACCCAGAGAGATCAGTTACATAACATATAAATACAAACAACGGAAGGCCATGTCGCTTTGTAAAACAGAGGGAGATCTCCAACATAACATATAAATACAAACAACGGAATGCCATGTCACTTTGTAAAAGAGATGGAGATCACCAACATAACATATAAATACAAACAACGGAATGCCATGTCACTTTGTTAAATAGAGCGAGATCAGTTACATAACATATAAATACAAACAACGGAATGCCATGTCACTTTGTAAAACAGAGGCAGATCAGTAACATAACAAATAAATACAAACAACGGAATGCCGTGTCACTTTGTTAAACAGAGCGAGATCAGTAATGTAATATATAAATACAAACAACTGAATGCCATGTCACTTTGTAAGGGAGATCTCCAACAAAACATATAAATACAAACAATGGAATTCCATGTCACTTTAAAAACAGAGGGAGATCTTCAATATAACATATAAATACAAACAACGGAATACAGTGTCACTTTAAAAACAGAGGGAGATCTCCAACATAACATATAAATACAAACAACGGAATGCCATGTCACTTTGTAAAACAGAGGGAGATCAGTAACATAACATATAAATACAATCAACGGAATGCCATGTCACTTTGTAAAACAGAGGGAGATCACCAACATAACATATAAATACAAACAATTGAATACCATGTTACTTTGTAAAACAGAGGGAGATCAGTAACACAACATATAAATACAAACAACGGAATGCCATGTCACTTTGTAAAACAGAGGGAGATCAGTAACACAACATATAAATACAAACAACGGAATACCGTGTCACTTTGTAAAACAGAGGAAGATCAGTAACATAACTGTCCAGACTTGTCAAATGCGAATACAAAACATGATAGTTGCTCTATAACCTGTTTTATCCATGTATGTACACACTTGCTTGTTCACAGCGTGGTTATATATAGAAAATTGACTGTTGCAGTTGTCCGAGTCATCACATTTACAGTTTAATACGTTTATATCTTATTACTGGGGAAACCTTTCCGGAATTATTCTATTTTTTCCGAAAGTGCTTTTTGTCCAATCATAAGACGTATTTTCTCCTAATGGTTGATCTATTGACGAGACGTGATGTGTGTGTGTTCTTTGTTTTAACATGGAACCAACCAGCGTTAGTTCTGTTACATATTGCAAGAAAAATTATAAAATCAGACGTCTTTCTGTATTAGGTCCCCTAGTACACGTACATACTAAAAATAATCAAATAAAGCAAACATTCCTGGGGTTGTTTTTTTTTTTATTGTTTTTTTATGGGGATTCGAGTGATTTCTCTTTAATATCTCCGTTTTACAATCATTTTAAATAAACTGTTTCAATTAATTTTTGCATGAGATACATTGATTTCATTGTAGGCTATCATATTTCTTTGAAATGCCCAAGTGCAATTATATTCAATACGAATTACAACCTAAAAACAATCGAAATGTGCTAACAAATAATTTTCAGGAAACGTATTATTCAAAAATATCTTTTATAATTTACAACATAAAAAATAAGTCAAAATCGTTTAGCTAATTATCATGAAATTTATCAAGATATCTCACTAAAACACACTTACTGAATCCGCAGTTTTACCCATTTTAGTATTGATTCTTCCGCGAGATATAGTGAAGATTTTTTGATGTTAGTTCTATGAAAGCCTCTTTATACTTAATATTATAAATATCTCGGATGAAGAAAAATGCATTTTAAAATATAGTTTCTGTTTTACCAAGTTAATCTTACCCTTTTCACCATTGTATTGAGGATGGTTTCGGAGGAAACTTTTGCAGAGTGGAGATCGTTTCCATGCTCCCTTGGCAACCTCGTCACCGCCAAAATGGTACGTTTTCAGTGGTTGAATGTCCTTATGTAGCTCTATAACTTCATCTAGCACCTTTCCTATAAAGTCGTATGTGGAGGGTCGGCAAGGATTTACTGCGTTATCCGACCATTGTTGGACGGACATATAGACTGACGTGTCATCGGGATCTTTCAGACGGAACTTGTTGGCTGCAGTCTCATTCAGTGTATCACGAAAACGCCTTTCCATTGCGACAATTGCTGCGTGGGCATGTCCAGGCATGTCAAACTCTGGAATAACTTCAATATGATGTGCTACTGCATACTTCAGGAGTCGTTTGTAACCATAGTGTGTGAAGAAACCACTTCCGGCCGTTTTTCGGTGTGGTCCGGAGCCAAACTGAGGAATGACGCACTCATATTCTTCTAGATCATGACATCGAACACCACCAATCTAAAATAAGATGGATACAAATTTGGAACACATTCTAACGAACTATCCGTGTGAAGCTAAGGTGCATAAACATAAAATCACAGGATCGTGTTTGAATACAATTCGGCATGAGGCAGCTTTAAGTATTTATATTACTTTCATTGACCACTGACCAGTTTTCACAAAGTTGCATCTCTACTCTTGGTTATATTTTGATTTTAATTTTATCTTTGTATTGGCCAATTTAAGACTTGGTTACACAATAAAATAACTGTTGAAAGTGTCCGGCTAGATTTGTCAGATAATTACATACCGTTCTAAAGTCAAAATCATGTGATCAAGGCTTTTTTTCCAGTCATTGTCTACTGTATTTAAAGTTGCGAGCCTACGGGATACACTCTCTATTTGGGGACAAGTGTTTGTGTTACTTTATACTAATCTATTTAAGCTCGATTGCAATGAAAGCTCAGAGCTTATATGAACCGCTCTCGAGTCCGTTTCCTGGGAAGAACCAATACTGAGTGTTGTTTTATGAGAGGCATCGGATCGACCGGGGAATGGAACCCGCAACCTCTGGCGTGAACGGTTAACACTCTATCCATTAGACTACCGCCCCGCTTTAGGTGTTTGTGTTGGGTGTTAGTGTATCAGTACAGTGTACACACATGTATGTAATTCACGTAATTATACACTGAATTAATGATTAATTGAGCGAGCGATTTTGTATGATGAGTGAATAAACAAGTTCTTATTCCCATCAAACTTCCCGTCTTGGCATTTCTCTTCTGACGGCCACACCGACAACAATTACAAAATTCATTAGACAATCTGAGAAGATCTGTTTATCATTTTGAATAGTTAGATTTCACTACTTGCTGATTTAGTCTGGTTCTTGTTAAAGTAAGTATATAGTTCTCTAGAACTTTATCAGACGGGACATATATATACTATAACAGCATTAAACCTGAAACCTCACAAAATCGTTGTTGAATTAATCTTAACATCACCTGCTAACAATATCAAAACTATGAAACAACAATTTATCAAAGAAAGTTGGACAAATGCAACCAACACCAAAACATCCCATTGCGTACAATTAAAACAATATATTTATAACGGTATTTATAATCGGCGAATCTGAGGAAGATTAGATGTACAAAAAATTGCTTGATGAAAAAAAAAAGGTAAACAGTAAATCAAAATTCACAGCATTTTGGAGGATGAATGTCATCTTTTGTTTCAATGCTATTTACATAACGCCATAAGACAACAGTACTTAAAGCCTTATTTTTAAGAAGCTGAAGTATGTATTTGTCAGTCCTGATATACGTACACTCTGATAAAAACTGTGATTAAAAACTGAACAGCACATGCGTTCAAAGCTTTTAATGAGATAAATACGTTGATGTGAAAGTCACATATATGTGTGTTGATTAAAATTTGAAAAGCAGACCAAACTAAAGATTATAAACATGTTTTAAATAACTTTAATAACAATAATAATCATTATGTATAGCATACATATGGTTGTAGAAATACAAAAGTTTGAAGCGAGCGTAAGTAGAAATTAATCTGTAGAAAAGATCAGCTTTCCCGATTGGGTCGGTTACATAACAATGAGTTTATTCACGTTGATTGATCAGTTGTTTCGGGAACGTTTGAATGACGGCAAAGGTTAGTAACCAATCACTAGCTATTATTTATGGAACAGGCATAATATGCTCTGTTTTTTTATTGGAATATGATACATAGACATTATCTGGTAGATATCAGTGTTACAAAATCACCTGTTACTCTTATGTTACATGGGTTTTCCCCATATTATTAATAAATCAAGTTCCTATCTTCAATTTTTTTTATAAGATGAGTGTACAGTATAACAATACAGTAAGATTATATTGATCCGTTAAATTAATAACATCGTAATCTGTCTTACCATATAGGGTAGACACTCAACTGACCAGTACAGGGGGCGCTATAAATGCCCTGTGTTGTTTTGAGTTGGTTAATACAAATAAATTTAGTAAACATGAATTGACTTACTTATAATAAAACTACACTTTGCCAATCTCAGGTTAAATGGATGGACTAAAGGAGAAATAATGGGGGGAGGCAATGAAAGATAGAGAATGTTTTCATACATGAAAAACGTGTAAAAATTAATAGAAAAAGAAAAGAGACTGATAAACTGTATTACACACATGACTGAAGTAATTCTAGGCTACAAAATCGCCATCGTCATTTGTGGCAGTTTAACTACTTCCTCTCTATATATCACTCTGTACGTGTGTACTTTCAATGGACGTTTTTTATCAAAATATATTTAGTAATACTTAATTTAAAAAATTGTTTTAAAAAACCGTTATTCACAAAAATAAAGTTTGCAAATACAAACCCTGGATAGTTCTGGTAAACTAGGTATATGCAGCCTCCATCCTTCATCGTCAGATAAATGTAAATGTAATTTATTCAGTTTATACGTAGACATCACATCCATCAGCCTTTTTACATCTGTTTCAGTATGGAAATTACGCGCCACGTCTAAATGCATTCCCCGAAAAGGGAAACGAGGCTCATCGAAGACTGAAATTTTAGGAATATCCTTGAACTTGTAGCTTAGCAATATACTGTACAAAGACTTGACGGCATAGTAAAGTCCGGCCTTGTCACGACCTGCTAATTCAATTATGTTCTCATCGGGTTTGATTTCAATTGTATAAGCTTCGGAAACATTTCCAACTTGTGACAGAGTTAAGGTGATTGTATTCTTTCCTTTTCGTGATTGCTCTGGCAGATTGGTTAAAGCTGAAATAAAAACAAACTTCATTAGATATTGGATTAGTCTAAAATACCTGACAAGTACCTTTCTGGTGATTTCAAATATGTATCAATTTGAAAAATATGAACTCGTACAAAATCGTAAACATATTCATCTACACATACGTAATATACATGGTACTTAAACAATCAGTTGCCGATTATAAACGGGATACGATGTCAGGGAGCAACAATGCAAACACCTTTTAAAATCTAAGGTATATATATTATATTTTCGTTTAAAACAACGACATTATTTATGCTTAAAAACGGACTTGGTTTTACTTTGTCCAGACCAGTGTTAAACTGACTGCGGCTAACATTTGCCCTAATATGACTTAAGAGGCCATTTCAATTTAACAAAATATAAATTGTTATACATTTGTCATATATGACCTCAAATATGCGATGTTTTGTGTATTTCAAGAGTAAATCGCGGCAACGATTCTGTCTAGCCGTACGCTATGTGAAGGCCTGACGTTTGAAACTTATGAAACTTTTACATATGCTCGAACTAGCATTAGTTTAGGTTCGAAATTCTTAGTTTGAAACCGTTCTCAAAACGTGTTCAGGCAACAGCTGGTCTCACCGCCTAAAATTGTGTTGAACAACAGTTGGAACTCTTAAGATATACCTAAATTATAGTTTGATCATATATTTATATATGTTTGAAGATTAGATTCATTTTATTTTGTTTAGCAAGAAGCCTGATGAAAATTAATATATATATATATTATACATTTGTATATTGCTCAACATATTTTCACGCAACATCTTGACATCTAAAATAAAATGTATGAAGTGGGGCACTCTTATTTCATATGTGTACAATGTAGATGTAGATATACAAAATGTCTATATTTACAGCAACATTAACTGAAAGTGCCAATGTGTTCTTTAAAAAAAGTTGAGATATATTTCATATATATTTTTTTTATGTTCTTGTTGTTGCCCTGCCGCTGTTGTTGTCGCTGTTGTTGTGTTCAGCGTCACTTTTAGCAATAGTTCAGTCATGTCGAAAAAGTGTCTACTTGAATCTATATTCTAAGAGCTGGTACACTGTAGTATCATGCCGCAGACACATGGTATGATACCCCACCTAGTCACATACTGACACCGGGCCAATCCGACCTAGAACTATCTGTTACCTCACAAACCGTTACACCGATACTAAGTTTGTTTGTTTACAAAGCGTGTTTAATTACACTTACACGATAGCTCGCAGAGTATTCGGTTCCTGTTGAAGTGTTCGTGTTTTATTTAGTTACACGATAACTCTGTCACATATTATCCAGTTCCTGCTGAAATGTTCATGTTTATTTTTACGTGCACGATAACTCTATCGCAGAATATTCTGTTCCTGCTGAAATGTTCATTTTTTATTATACTTACACGATAACTCCGTCGCACATTATTCGGTTCCTGCTGAAATGTTCGTGTTTAATTTAACTTATATGATAACTCCGTCGCAGAAAATTCGGTTCCTGCTGAAATGTTTATTTTTAACTTTTACTTACACGATAGCTCCGTCGCAGCATCTTCTGTTCCTGTTGACATTTTGAGAATCGTCCAAGAGGCATCTACCTTCATTGTTAGGCTGCTTTCGTCGTTAACAATTGTTATGTGTTTGGGCGTTGGAATAATTAAGTTGTCAGCCTAAAACATAAGTTAATTGTTTCCTTTTGTATGGAATCATTATAAAAAAAGTAAACAAAGGTTAAAAATATGGATATTGATAAAACAATCGAGCCGAGTCTGTATTGGACAGCAACAAACCCGTATCTTTGGATTACGTTTTTATGTTATTAGTTCCTCTTAAAGTGCGAACACCAAGTATCAACACTAACACACCGATTTTATTTACTTTATCAATGATATAGGTGTCACACCACTACGGAAGTGCTTCCGGATCGTAGGGGGCCTGAAATGAGTCCATAGTAAAATTGAAGTGTAGGTTTCGTGGTCATAGTTTTTATTGAAAATGCTTATTAAGCGCAGATATATATGTCTGTGAGCTAAAATAGTGGTATTGTTGATAAATCAGACGTATTTCTTTGTTGTTTTTCAGAGTTACTTTCCGAGAACATGCAGTCAGGGATGTGGTGGTAATGCAACGGAAGTGTCAGCTGTGCAATGTAAATTTTGACAGTGAACTGAGAAATTTAAATTTTTTGGAAAAGTTAAACCTAAATGGTATTATTTTCTGTGGATAATTCTGGAGACATATATTTGCTCTACAAGGAAACAGGACCAGTATATGGCTCGGCTGGTCTGGGAATTGGTCAGATACGGGACAATATTGACAATTTACTATAAGGTATATTGTGGGATTTTGTATAGGTGTGACACCTACATGTGATTAAAGGCTCCCTTGGAGTCACACAGTGTAGTAATCTATCCAAGAACCTGATATCTCCCTAATCAGCAATAAAAGAGCAGGGAGTCCTATGCCTGTCCTACAATTCATAGCCACTGGACGTTTACTAAACTTTGACGTCATTCAAACTTTCAGTTGAAGCTATTAACTAACCAGTAAACGTGCTCAAATGTGCCTTTCTCAACATTGCTATTTAACGGACCCAATCGGGAGAGCTGGGTCCGTTCTACAGAGTACATAGTGAAAAGAGCAGACTCGATTTTGTTGAGTCTATTTGTGAGGAGTATTGATATTAGAACACGCCTCACGTCCAACCCTCTAACACCAGTTTAAACAACATGCCTCACTCCCTAGCACCGGTTTAAACAACACGCCTCACGCCCTCTTGCACTGGTTTAAACAACACACCTCACACCCACTAGCACCAGTTTTAACAACACACCTCACTCCATAGCACCGGTTAAAACAATACACCTAACGCCCCCCCCCCCCCCCCGTAGCTATGGTTTAAACAACATGCCTCACGGCCCCTGACACTGGTTTAAACAACACACTTCACACACCCTAGCACCAGTTTAAACAACACGCCTTACGCCCCCTTACACCAGTTTAAACCACACGCCTCACGCCCCATAGCTACGGTTTACACAACACGCCTCATGCCGCCTAGTACCTGTTTTAACAACACGCCTCACGCCCCCTAGCACCTATTTGAATAACACGTCTCATGCCCCCATGCAACAATTTAAACAATACGCCTCACGTCCCTTAGCACCGCTTTAAAAACACACCACATCATCTAGCACCGGTTTAGACAACACACCCCATGCCCCTTAGTACAAGTTTAAACAACACACCTCACGCCCCCTAACATCGGTTTATACAACACGCATCACGTCCCCTAGCACCGATTTAAAAAACACGCCTCACGCCCCTAGCACGGTTTAAACAACACGCCAAACATGCCCCTTAACACCGGTTTATTCAACACGCCTCACACCCACTAGTACTGGTGTACACAGCACGCCTCGCGCCCAGGGCCACTGGTTTGAACAACACGTTTCACACCCCTTGCATCAGTTTAAAAAATACACGCCTCATTCCGCCCTAGCACCGGTTTGAATGACACGTCTTACGCACCTTGCACCGGTTTAAGCAACACGCCCCATGTCACTTGTTTAAACAACATGCCTCACCTTCCTAGCACCAGTTTAAGCAACATGTCAAATGCCCCCTTGCACCGGTTTAAACAACATGCCTCTGTCACTGGTTTAAACAACACGCATAACATCCCCTAGCACTAGTTTAAACAACACGCCTCACTCATCCTAGCATCGATTTAAACAACATGCCTCTCGTACTAGCATCACTTTAAACAACACGCCACATGCCCCCTAGCACCGGTTTAAAAGACATACCTTATGTCCCATAGCACCGGTTTAAACAACACGCCACATGCCCCCTAGCACCTGTTTAAAAGACATACCTTATGTCCCATAGCACCGGTTTAAACAACACGCCTCACGCCCCGTAGCACCGCTTTAAAGAACACGCCTTACGCTCACTAGCACCGCTTTAAACGACACACCTCACGCCTCCAAACAACGCTTTAAACAACACGCCTCACGCACCCTAGCTCCGGTTTAAACATTTTACTATTTCTGAAAAGTAGGCGTGAATCAACTTCGAAAATCCAAGGAATCAGAAATAATAACAACACTCAGTTCAAAGAATCAGAAATAATAACAACACTGAGCTCAGGGAATCAGAAATGATAACAACACTGAGTTCAAGGAATCAGAAATGATAACACCAATGAATTCAAGGAAGCAGAAATGATAACAACACTGAGTTCAAGGAATTATATAATTATAAATGATAACAACACTGAGTAGTATAAGGAATCATAAATGATAACAACACTGAGTTCAAGGAATCAGAAATGATAACAGTACTGAGTTCAAGGAATCAGAAATGATTACAACACTGATTTTAAGGAATCAGAAATAATAACAACACTGAGTTAAAGGAATCAGAAATGATAACAACACTAAGTTTAAAGAAATAGAAATGATAACAACACTGAGATTAAGAAATCAGAAATGATAACAACACTAAGTTCAAGGAATCAGAAATGATAACAACACTGAGTTCAAGGAATCAGAAATGATAACAACATTGAATTCAAGGAATCAAAATTGATTACAACACTAAGTTTAAGGAATCAGAAATGATAACAATACCGAGTTCAAGGAATCAGAAATGATAACAACACTAAGTTCAAGGAATAAGAAATGATAGCAACACTGAGTTGTTCAAGGAATCAGAAATGATAATAATACCAAGTTCAAAGAATCAGAAATGATGACAATACTGAGTTCAAGGAATCAGAAATGATAACAACACTGAGTTGTTCAAGGAATCATAAAGGATAATAACACTGAGTTCAAAGAATAAGAAATGATAGAGACTCTGAGTTGTTGAAGGAATCAGAAATGATGGCATCACTGAGATCAAGGAATAAATAATGATAACAACACCGAGTTAATGGAATCATAAATGATAACAACACTGTGTTCAAGGAATCAGAAATGATAGCAAATCTGAGTTTAAGAAATCAGAAATGATAACAACACTGAGTTCGATGAATCAGAAATGATAACAACACTGAGAACAAGGAACCAGAAAGATAACAACTTTGAGTTCAAGAAATCAGAAATAATAACAACGCTGAGTTCAAGGAAATAGAAATGATAACAACACCGAGTTCAAGGAATAAAAACTAATATCAACACTGAGATCAAGGAATCAGAAATGATAACAACACCGAGTTCAAGGAATCAGAAATAATAACAATACTGAGATCAAGGAATCTGAAATGAAAACAACACTGAGATCAAGGAATCAGAAATGATAACAAATATGAGTTCAAGGAATCAAAAATAATAGCAACACTAAAAATCAAGGAATCAGAAATGATAACAACACTGAGTTCAAGGAATCACAAATGATAAAAACACTGCATCCAAGGAATCAGAAATGATAACAAAACTCTGTTCAATAAATCAGAAATGATAACAACACTCTGTTCAATGAATCAGACATGATAACAACACTCAGTTCAATGATTCAGATATGAAAACAATACTCAGTTCAATGAATCAGAAATGATAGAAATATTAATTCAATGAATCAGAAATGATAGCAATACTCGGTTCAATGAATCAGAAATGATAGCATCACCCAGTTCAAGGAATCAGAAAGGATAACAACACTGAGTTCAACGAATCAGAAATGTTTACAACACTGAGTTCAAGGAATCAGAAAGGATAACAACACTCAGTTCAATGAATCAGAAATGATAACAACACTGTGTTCAATGAATCAGAAATGATAACAACACTGTGTTCAATGAATCAGAAATAAGAACAACACTCTGTTCAATGAGTCAGAAATGATGACAACACTTAGTTCAAGGAATCAGAAATGATAGCAACACTCAATTCAATGAATCAGAAATGATAACAACACTGAGTTCAAGGAATCAGAAATGACAGCAGTACTCAGTTCAATGAATCAGTAATGGTTACAACATTCAGTTCAATGAATAAAAAATTATAGCAACATTCAGTTCAATGAATCAGAAATGATAACAACACTCAGTTCAATGTATCAGAAATGATAACAACACTTGAGTTCTATGAATCAGAAATGATAACAACACTGAGTTCAAGGAATCAGAATCGATAACAACAATGAGTTCAAGTCCGGGGAGAAAATTCCGTTGATTATTGTTACTAAGTGGTTGTGAAATAAACTCTTACATTTTCTATATCTCAAATTAATAAAAGTACATATAACGTACCTGACCGGTGTTCTTCACATACAGACGTTCCATTCTGGCCTGTCCAGTAAATGGGTTGTATACATCGTCCGTTGTTCGCTTCCACTGACGAATTGTGTTGAACGGTTTAACATAGTTCAAATTGTCAGATTGCTGAAACTTTACGGACATTGTCTTTACGGGAAACGCTGTGAATTTGGACATCTGAGGATTGCTAGAAGCAATATACCAATTCGGCATGAAGTCGGTGCGCCCGACTGACCAGTACTGAACTTGGAGGTCGTAGTCTCTGCTCTCACCTGGTTGTATAGCAACAAAACCTTCTATTGGTTCCATGGCGTAAAGATCTCCCTGAAGCATTCTAATTCGCATTTTTTCAACTTCCAAATCTTTAGCTTTTGATCTGGACAAATCTTTTGGAAACACGTGATACATGCTGTGGAAATAAAGAGTCCAGCCGAATGAACGGATTGGCAGAGAACCAGAATTGTTTAGAGTTATCCGGACTGTATGGAAAGCGGCATTATTTCGTAGATTATCTAGAACCTTTGCAGATATGACGATATTGTCTGCGATCTTTTTTATGGTACCTGCGCTCCCTGCAACCTTCACAGAATATTCTGAAATAGAAAATATTATATTACATTCGAGAGATCAAACTTTTCTTAAAAACAGGATTAAGGTCTAGTATGTTTTGTTAATGTTGCTTCCTATGGGTAGCTTTAATGTATATAGACGAATAAGAATACTTGAAGATGAGAAAAAGTACATATATGAATGAAGATGAACAAAAGTACATGTATGAATGAAGATGAACAAACGTACATGTATGAATGAAGGTGACCAAAAGTACATGTATGAATGAAGGTGAGCAAAAGTACATGTACGACTGAAAGTGAGCAAAAGTACATGTATTAATGAATGTGAGCAAAAGTACATGTATGAATGAAGGAGAGCAAAAGTACATGTATGAATTAAGGTGAGCAAAAGTACATGTATGAATGAAGGTGAGCAAACGTACATGTATGAATGAAGGTGAACAAAAGTACATGTATGAATGAAGGTGAACAAAAGTGCATGTATGAATGAAGGAGAGCAAACGTGCATGTATGAATGAAGATGAGCAAAAGTACATGTATGAATGACGATGAGCAAAAGTACATGTATGAATGAAGGAGAGCAAAAGTACATGTATGAATGAAGATGAGCAAACGTACATGTATGAATGAAGATGAACAAAAGTACATGTATGAATGAAGATGAACAAAAGTACATGTATGAATGAAGATGAGCAAACGTACATGTATGAATGAAGGTGAGCAAAGGTACGTGTATGAATGAAGGTGAGCGAAAGTACGTGTATGAATGAAGGTGAACAAAAGTACGTGTATGAATGAAGGTGAACAAAAGTACGTGTATGAATGAAGGTGAGCAAAGGTACGTGTATGAATGAAGGTGAACAAAGGTACGTGTATGAAAGAAGGTGAACAAAGGTACGTGTATGAATGAAGGTGAGCAAAGGTACGTGTATGAATGAAGGTGAACAAAGGTACATGTACTAATGAAGGTGAGCAAAAGTACATGTACGAATGAAGGTGAGCAAAAGTACATGTACGAATGAAGGTGAGCAAAAGTACATGTACGAATGAAGGTGAGCAAAGGTTCATGTACGAATGAAGGTGAGCAAAGGTACATGTACTAATGAATGTGAGCAAAAGTACATGTACGAATGAAGGTGAGCAAAAGTACATGTACGAATGAAGGTGAGCAAAAGTACATGTACGAATGAAGCGGAGCAAAAGTACATGTACGAATGAAGGTGAGCAAAGGTACATGTACGAATGAAGGTGAACAAAGGTACATGTATTAATGAATGTGAGCAAAGGTACATGTATGAATGAAGGTGAGCAAAGGTACATGTATGAATGAAGGTGAGCAAATGTACATGTATGAATGAAGGTGAGCAAAAGTACATGTATGAATGAAGGTGAGCAAAAGTACATGTATGAATGAAGGTGAACAAAAGTACATGTATCAATGAAGGTGAGCACAAGTACATGTATGAATGAAGGTGAACAAAAGTACATGTATGAATGAAGGTGAGCACAAGTACATGTATGAATGAAGGTGAGCAAAAGTACATGTATGAATGAAGGTGAGCAAACGTACATGTATGAATGAAGGTGAGCAAATGTACATGTATGAATGAAGGTGAGCAAAAGTACATGTATGAATGAAGGTGAACAAAAGTACATGTATGAATGAAGGTGAACAAAAGTACATGTATGAATGAAGGTGAGCACAAGTACATGTATGAATGAAGGTGAACAAAAGTACATGTATGAATGAAGGTGAACAAAAGTACATGTATGAATGAAGGTGAGCAAAAGTACATGTATGAATGAAGGTGAACAAAAGTACTTGTATTAATGAAGGTGAGCACAAGTACATGTATGAATGAAGGTGAACAAAAGTACATGTATGAATGAAGGTGAACAAAAGTACATGTATGAATGAAGGTGAGCAAAAGTACATGTATTAATGAAAGTGAGCAAAAGTACATGTATGAATGAAGGTGAACAAAAGTACTTGTATTAATGAAGGTGAGCACAAGTACATGTATGAATGAAGGTGAACAAAAGTACATGTATGAATGAAGGTGAACAAAAGTACATGTATGAACGAAGGTGAACAAAAGTACTTGTATTAATGAAGGTGAGCACAAGTACATGTCTGAAAGCTTCTTCGTTAAAATGACGAAAACTGTTTTCATTTCTCGATCATTTCAGGCTGATACTAAAACCCGACAACCTTCAGTATTGTAATCTTCTTATCTTGCTATAAATATAGAATTAAGAGATCCGCGGTGTCCTCGAATGTATACAATTTTACTTAAACCTACCAATGACATGATCGGCGACATTTTACGACAAAAAATAGCTGAACCGGAAACGATGAAATAAGGATAGGAAAAACAACACATTTATGGACTTGATTTACCACTTTAATTAACTGTTGTGGTTTAGAGGGGGTGGGGTGGGGGAGTTCAAGTTTAATACACAACGCTTGAGATTAATATGCAAGTGTATCTTAATACAAAAACCGCCGCTATCACCTGCACCACAATTTTGTTTTACTTTTGGTCAGTATTTATAATGTTTGTTTAGGAAAGGCACTTTTCTGTCATATCTACATATCGTTTAGCAGTGTAACCCGATTGAAATTGTTCTATTCTTACAAGTATGACAAATTAAAGTCATGGAAATTTCAATTAATATACAATCATCATATCGGTGATCCAATGTTGCATTCAGCAACGTTAATGGTGTTTGCTCACTATTGACTTTCCTTCTTATTGCTATGATGAATAAAACATTTTAAAGTCTTACTAGTCGTAGACTGAAGACCCAAATTAAAGAAGGGAAACTTACATTTTATTGTATGTTGACATCTGAACTTTACTTTACTTTCAACATATTTTATTGTGTTTTTTTTGTATACATGTATACATGTAATAACAAAAGGGTTTGGCCACAAGTTATCCAACATTAAAATCGGCCATTTCCAACATTAAACTATTGACGTCTGAAGGGACAGGATACCATTTGAAAAGTAGATATCATGTTTCATCCAAGGTTTTATTCTGTTGGTTTTACATATTCATTCTGCATTTTCCTAGAAATTGATGTTATTATCAGATGTGATTTTAGCCGAGTTTATGACAAAGGCAAAGTCCTACTCATGCTTACTCATGCCCTACTCACGATTAATCGTTGCAGGGTTGATCACCGCCAAAATGATCATACGCGACAGGGACTACTTTTTAGTCCTCGAATTTCATTGTTTTATGCATTCGATATGCAAGAAGAAACAAATCAAACAATAAAAAATATATTCTGGACATTTTTAAAAAAGGGAGCATAAAATAAAGTAAAGGCTACAATAATATCCATCTACTTAGGATAGGCGTATGAATAATTATTTAAGTCCGGCTATCCGGTTTTTTTAAGTACTTTGATTATTTCTGATTACTAGATTCATGGATCGAAACTGGACGAACTTGTTTAATATTGTTCGGAAATAGAATATCACTTAAAACGGTGTCAGGACGCGCGGTGGAGGCTGCTAATTTCCTAAACAAAATCTATAAATCAAAGACTCCTATCTAATTTTCATGGAATTCTTTATTATATATTTATGTAAGCGTTTACATTAAACATTCCCCACCCAGTCACAATCTATGTGATGATTGGTAATGGATTTTATCCTCTGGTCATGAATCTCCCACCTCTGAAAATATGGGGAAGTTGTCAGTGACCTACTCGCCCCACACCACTATTGCATTTCCCATATTGCTCCATTGTAACATTTATGTTCAAAACACAGTGAACAAAAAAACAAAATCTGCAGCATTTGTCTGGGCTCAAATTCTTCACTGGTTCAAGATATGCAATTATATAGGAAAAAGGCATACCTTGACTAGGTTTTTTTTTTAAAATGCAATGCTTTTGTGAGACCTATCAATTTCCAGAGTAATAATATGTCAACTATTCGCCCACGTTGCAGTTCGAACCAATTTTGAAATTACACAAAATTGTCCAAATCAGCATCAAATTTTCAGTGGTGATTTTTAAAATATTGACATATCACTCATGCTAGGAAAAAATAAATCACTGCAGTACAAAGCCCTGAAAAAAGAACGAAGAGAACAAAAAGTTTTATTTCTACCTGCTTCATCTGTAGGTCCGGAATACTCAAGGGAGATAATAGTGGTGTGAGTCCTACTGAAAGAAAGTGTGTCCAGTACAGATTAACCGACCAGTGAATCCCAGGAACGATTAGTAGGTGAATCTGAAGCTGATCGCCGTTATATGACTAATACTATTGGAAAAAGGCTCAAATCCCCAAACAAATAAGGGTGTGGGGTGCGAAAGAACTTTCAAAATGAAACAATCAGTATAAAGTGACTGTTGAATCTACGTTAAACACTCTGCAATACTATTTGTCGCTTTATAAAAATAGAGGTTTTGATTTACTCTTCAATTTGCAACGCGAGTGTGAATAAAAAAGGTATGTTTAACCGCAATGATACTTGAATCTATTAACACGTTATTAAAAAGATGTTTAGGTTTACTTGTTAACAAATGGTATATTTCAAATATGCATTCTTAAATTTTGCAACATATCAGCGGGAAATCTCCTAAGAAGCCAAACAAAATGGTCTGTTTACGGCTAATCCCCTCTGAATCCAAACAAAGTTGTCTGTTAGCGGTTAATCCCCTCAGAATTCAAACAAAATGGTCTGTTAGCGGGAATCAACTCAGAATCCAAACAAAATGATCTGTAAGCGGGAAATCCCCTCTGAATCCAAACAAAGTTGTTTGTTTGCGGGAAAACTCCTCAGAATCCAAACAAACGTATATTTTAGCGGGAAATCCCTCAAAATCCAAACAAAATGATCTGTTAGCGGGAAATCCCCTCTGAGCAGGAAATCCCGTCAGAATCCTAATAAAATTATCTGTAAGCAGGAAATCCCCTCAGAATCCAAACAAAATTATCTGTTAGCAGGAAATCCCCTCAAATTCCTAACAAAATGATCTGTTAGCGGGAAATCTCCTCAGAATCCAAACAAACGTATATTTTAGCGGGAAATCCCTCAGAGTCCAAACAAAATGATCAGTTAACGGGAAATCCCTCAGAATCCAAACAAAATTATCTGTTAGCGGGAAATTCCCTCAGAATTCAAACAAAATTATCTGTTAGCGGGAAATCAACTCAGAATCCAAACAAAATGATCTGTTAGATGGAAATCAACTCAGAATCCAATCAAAATTATCTGTTAGCGGGAATCAACTCAGAATCCAAACAAAATGATCTGTTAGCAGGAAATCAACTCGAATCGAAACAAAATGATCTGTTAGCGGGTAATCAACTCAGAATCCAATCAAAAGTTTTATTTTAGCGGTAATAAACTCAGAATCCAAACAAAAGTATATTTTAGCGGGAATCAACTTAGAATCCAAACAAAATGGTCTGTTAGCGGGAATCAACTCAGAATCCAAACAAAAGTATATTTAAGTGGGAATCAACTCAGAATCCAATCAAAAGTATATTTTAGTGGGAATCAACTCAGAATCCAATCAAAAGTATATTTTAGTGGGAATCAACTCAGAATCCAAACAAAAGTATATTTTAGCGGGAATCAACTCAGAATCCAAACAAAATGGTCTGTTAGCTACTGTTAGCGCTTATCACATAATTAACGTTCACATACTTGTGGTTATTTAATATAATATACGTTTCCTTATGCATGCTTGTTAATGCATGCAAATGCATTTGGTCATATAAACTGTTTGCTATCATGTTGTTAACTTCTTATTGGAGGAAATAAAGATATTATTATTATTATTATTAAATTGTTTTTTATTAACTTTTGTAAATTGTTGGAAAGCATCCTTTAACACATATTCGTAGTTATTTCCGACAAAAACTTTAATAGATAGTTGATTTTTATCTTTTTTTATTGGTAAATTAGACAAAATACCTAAGAAATTTCAATTTGTATAATGTTATTGTAATTATTTACTTATATTTTCAAAGCTAGCATGACTTCACAAATAAAAATTTGCCAATAATCTTATAACAGAATTTCCAGACAATAGTACTTGGAGTGTATTTCCATGTCTTTATGTATAAATATTTATTTGATGTGGAAACGTGAGTAAATAAGCGGTCTGCACGTTACCGTGAAACCATTTAAAGACAGTAAATGGTAACAAACATTGATACCAGGTGCCTCGGTTAATGCATTGATATCAGGTGTCCCGGTGTCGTGTTAAAGTCCACGCTTTATGGATGTACAATAATGTTTATTTATCAGGTGTTACTTTAAGTTATATATTCATATTATAAAGATTTGTTTCATAATACCCAAACTTCAAATTGTAAAGGTAAGAAGAAATTTTTCGTCCAATAAAATTTTAAAAACGCATTCAAAATCGATCAGTATTTACAAAATGAGCGGTTTTATCCTCAGTATGTTCTTTTTTGAAACCTTAATTCTCAAAAGTTACTCAAGAAAGAAACGAGAAAACATTGCAAAACTCACTTGATATAATACATTTTCAATCGGTCATATTGTCAAGATTATCAATATAAGTTTTATTAGAAAAGAAATCATCCAAAACTTACTCATTTCCGAGCAATAAATATTTTTCGCCGTCAAATGGTTCATTTCAAAATCTTAATTCACGAAAGATATAAAAAAACATCATTATGAATTCCTCACAATAACCATTTGGTATACTATATTTTCAATCGGCGATACTTTTAAAGTTATCTTAATAAGCTTGGTTTGATAAATGTTCCTCCAAAATGGATCCATTTCCGAAAATTAACATATCGCCGCCATTGCTTCTACGTGTGCACCGTTCAGAAAGATCTGGACCTTAATAAACAATGTTAATTATTTTATTTTATTTCATGACCGTTAATAATTGCAAGTTTAATATATCATTTAGCAGTAAACATAAATATACAGTAAAACGCCACCTAACGACCACCGGGCATTTATGTTAGGGACGGATTTTTTCTTCTTTATTCAATGGTCGATAATACGGGCACCCCTCTGATCCGGTATTACGACCACCCAATCTGTCCCAAATACGGACTTTGTTCTATTTTCACACCCTTAATTACGACCACGTGTGTGACCAAAGACGCTTCAAGGAAAAATTTACGGCATTATCAATGAGCCGATTTGTGGTTGTCATTAAAGGTGTGGTGTTTTCAGGTAAACAAAGCCATAAAGGACATCGGAGAGAGTGTTGTAAAAGCAAACGTTGTGGTCGATAGAATATGCAACCTGTCAAAAAACAATTGGCTACGAAGAATGAAAACCAGCAAGTTGGCATCTTTTAATTGGTTAATTGTTTTGTGAGTGATATCGATAGTCTTTTATGATGTGGTGAATTGCATATCTAAATTTTACTATAAAAATAAAACACGTCTGTAAAAACGGAGAAACAAAAATAAAACAAATTTACTTTTAAAGAAAATGATACTCTTATTACCGGTTATAATAGCAATTTTATATGATGATTATGAATGAAACTGTTATTACAATCTTTATATTTTCGTGACATCTTACTGTTTTCTTTTTTTTGTTTTCGGGGTCCTGACAATGATGAAATGAACGATCAAATACGTTCATTGAAAAGGATAGAATGCTATAAGTGAAAGGAAACGACCCTACTAAGGACCCCACGAGAAGGACTATATCTACTCAAGCACAATGTTAAAATATTTTTTGTGTTTTGTCTTTACTTGTTTTTATATTATGTATGTAAATAAAAGATAAACCATACAACATATTTATTTTAATTATATCCTAAAAACATTAACAAATCAATAATAAGAAAGAAAGGATTTATTGTTTTATTATTATTATCATTGGTATAACAGTAAATCCACACATATGCACAATATAGTATTCATCCATTTGCTATTACGGCTAAAACGGCCTGCAACTTTTGCCAATGACTCTGGACCTCGATAATAAGACCACCCGCTATTAAGACCACTTTTGCCCGGCCCAAAAGGTGGTCTTATTAGAGGGGGTTTATATATATTTCATTGTGTTTTGAGGGAAATATAAGAGATTAAATCCAGGCAATTGTTTCAGAATATTTTGCCTCGCTTTCGAAAATCTAATCGTTAATTTGCCAACATACAAATCCTTATTTTTTTCAATAGTTTTTTTTAAAGAATGAACATTGAGGACATTTAAAACCTTTCTAAAATAAAGGTTAACATGCTGAAGGCATTTACGAGTGTTTTTGATGAGTAATTTAAGTCTAATTCGACACCTTCAAGGCGTGACGTCATATTTACATTGATGGTGGACACACTTTTCTGATATTCACAACATTTTTTATTTTAAGTTTTGAAATTAGGTTTGGTGTAAGAAAATCACATGTCAACTAAAATGTAAAACATGTATATATAGATTAAAAAACCAGCGCCAAGTAATAAAAATCTAGTGTTGAGTAAAGATG
Organism: Panopea generosa; assembly: GCA_029582155.1. Classification (NCBI taxonomy): domain Eukaryota; kingdom Metazoa; phylum Mollusca; class Bivalvia; order Adapedonta; family Hiatellidae; genus Panopea; species Panopea generosa. Next base: position 28,504,178 of record CM055901.1, on the reverse strand, counting down.
TGTACTGAGTAAGAAAACCAAGTGACGCGTATGAAAATATAGTATTAAACAAGGAAATTGAATGTCATGATAGGATGTTGAGTTTATAAAGATTAGAAAATCGAGTGCCCAGTAAGAAAAAGCTATAGTTAAGTAAGGATGTTATGTAGCGAGTGGGAAAATCTAGTGTCCCATATGAAAATATAGTGTCAAATCAGGAAACTGAATGTCAGGTTAGGATGTTGAGTATATATAGATAAGAGAATCTAGTGTCCAGTAAGAAAAATCTATAGTTGAGTAAGGATGTTATGTATCGGGTGAGAAAATCTAGTGTTGAGTATGAAAATAAAGTGTCAAATAAGGAAATTGAATGTCGGGTATGGATGTTGAGTATATATAGATTAGAATATATATAGTGTCGCATATGAAAATAATGTCAAATAAGGAAATTGAATGTAGGGATAAGATGTTGAGTATATATAGATTAGAAAATCTTGTGCCGATTAGAAAAATATATATAGTCGAGTAAGGATGTAGTGCATCGAGTGAGAAAATCTAGTGTCGCGTATGAAAATATAATGTCAAATGAGGAAATTGAATGTCGGGTTAGGATGTTGAGTATACATGTATGTAGATTAGAAAATCTAGTGCCCAGTAAGAAATATCTATAGCTGAGTAAGGATGTTATGTATCGAGTGAGAAAATCTAGTGTTGTGTATGAAAATATAGTGTCAAATAAAGTAATAGAATGTCGAGTTAGGATGTTGATTATAATTATATAGATTAAAAAATTAAGTGCCCTGTAAAAAAAATCTATAGTCGAGAAAGGATGTTGTGTATCGAGTTAGAAATCTAGTGTCGCATATGAAAATATAGAGTCAAATCAGGAAATTGAATTTCAGGTTAGGATGTTGAGTATATATAGATTAGAAGATCTAGTGCCTAGTAAGAAAAAATTATAGTTGAGTAAGGATGTTATGTATCGGGTGAGAAAATCTAGTGTCGTGTACGAAAATATAGTGTCAAATAAGGAAATTGAATGTAGGGTTAAGATGTTGAGTATATATAGATAAGAAAATCTAGTGCCCATTAAAAAATATATATAGTCGATTAAGGATGCAGTGTATCGAGTGAGAAAATTTAGTGTCGCATATGAAAATATAATGTCAAATGAGGAAATTGAATAAACAAAGATTAGAAAATCTAGTGCCCAGTAAGAAATATCAATAGCTGAGTAAGGATGTTATGTATCAAATGAGAAAATCTAGTGTTGTGTATGAAAATATAGTGTCAAATAAGGAAATTAAATGTTGTATAATCATGTAGATTATGTATAGATTAGAAAGTCTAGTGCCAAGTAAGAAAAATCTATAGATGAGTAAGGATGTTATGTAGCAAGTGAGAAAATTTAGTGCCGCATATGAAAATATAGTGTCAAATAAAGAATTTAATGCTGTTTAAGGAGGTTGATTACATATAGATTAGAAAATCTAGTGCCTAGTAAAAAAATTCTATAGTCGAGTAAGGATATTGTGTATCAAGTGAGAAAATTTAGTGTGGCGTATGAAAATATTGTGACAAATAAGAAATTGAATGCTGTATAAGGAGGTTAATTATATACAGATTAGAAAATCTAGTGCTTAGTTAAAAAATTCTATAGTCAAGTAAGGATGTAAGAAAATCACATGTCAAC